>CM018040.1:27340255-27950255 GCA_008638375.1 Nyssa sinensis
AGACTAAATTTGAAATCATCTTGTAAGGTTGATACTGATATTAGACATTGTGATATAGAAATATCGAAAGATGTTATTAGACTTGAATTGTGATTAACGATGTTAGAAATCATACTTAGGAATGATCTTATTGATAGTTTTTAAAGTTGTTTGGTTATCAAATAAGTTAAAAATGTGTAGCTTCCGCACTTGTTAAAATAAAAGAAAAAAAAATTCTTACTGTCTTGTGCAATTCATTTGATTTTGTACAACCTGTCTGGGTGACAGTGTCGATCATTACCCCTAATCCGTAGAGGGTAGGTTTTGGGTCGCGACATTTATAGCTCCAAAACAAAACCATTTGACAGATATAAAACAAAATCATCTTTTGACCCATGTACTATGCATCTTCCAAAACAAAACCAATCCAAGTCTTCATTCTTTCAACTTCATTTCTATATTTTTCTACTTGCCCTAGTGTTGACACCTTGACTAGTACTGAAGGTTGATTGCTCTAAGTTTCTTCTAACCTATATAAGCACAGAAGAGAGGGTTAGTGTTGTAAACATTTGAGAGAGTTCAAAGCTTAATGATTGCTTACAATTAACTTTCCCATCCTCTAAGTAAGTGACAGTTAAGTATTAGTCTCCACAGCCTTGGATTTTTTAGTTGATTTAGTTATGGTTTGGGTTTTTCCTCTTCTCTTACAACTTCTCTTGTTGTGCCTTGTCTACCCATAGAGTCCATACTTCAATGATGAATTAAGTATTGCAATCTTATTACGGTTAGATGGCTCATATGATTCTCTTCACATAACCACATTTGGTCTCCTAGGTTGTTTGTGAATAATATGATGAGCTACTAGGTCTATTCCAGTCTTGGTCCATATTTGAGGCCCATTGAGAGGGTTGATCATAGGATTATAGGCTTTATGGTAAGTCTCTTTCCTATACCATGATCTTACATACATTTATGGCACCCTTAGTTTATAGAAAATGGCAGAAATTGCATGAGCATAAGGTATGCCACTAGAATCCCACTTCCTACAAGAACATATGTGGTGCTCCAAGTCCACCACATATTGATCACCCCCAGAACATAATACTTGAAATTTTGGGCCTCCAGCCCACATAGAAATACAATTAGTAGCCTCTTCTTTGTTTTTTTCAATTTTACTTTGAATTTTTGGGCATATAAGACCCTCAAACTTCTTTATAGCATCTCTTTTAACCAACATCCTTCTCATTAACATAGTTCTGATTCTTTCCAACATAATTAGGATTGGTTTTTCTCTTGCCTCAACTTTATACCCATTAAAGCATTCACATAAGTTATTCAATAGTATATCACACTTGGAAAATGAACTGGAGTGTGACCTAGATCAATGAATTGTTGGCTTCTTAAACAACCTATTATATGCCTCTGCATCAAGTTTTTTAAGTTCCCCATTTCAAATTCAAATCTATGTAGTGTGGTTGATCTTACAGCATTCTGCGACCTATTTTTTAAAGTTTTTCCTTTAAAACATTCCTTAAAATTATTGTATAAGTGCCTCACACAAGACCTATGATCAGTATTTGATGCAATCTGATCAGGTGCAGGAACCATAGCCTATAACCAACAAATGAAATTAGACAGCATGAAATCAGAAGCTGTAATATAAAAATGTAATGAAATCAGAAGCTCTACTCGCCTTTTGTTTATCAGAAATGAATTTCCAAGCATGTTAGTTAACAATGCCTAAATCTTCTTACAATATTTCAGGGAACCAGCCCCATGAACTTTTATTTTCTCCTTCTACTACAATATAAGTCAATGGGAACATGCAATTATTCCCATCAATCCCTACAACTGATAACAACTGCCCACCAAAATGTCTTTTTAAAAAGCATCCATCCAAGCCAATCACTAGCCTACTCCTAGAAGGCTTTCTTACATCCACCAAGACAACAGTATATCCTTTCAAACCTTGCTTGACCTCCACTCTCTTTAGCATTTGTCACTTTCATGATTATTGTAGATCACAGGTTGGTCCTTCTTATTTCTTCACAATAGTCCCATAATCTATTGTACTACTCAATGTGGCTACCCTCTATAATCCTTATTACTTTTCTCCAAGCTCTATGAGCTTGAGATCGACTAACTCCAATAACATAATCTGATCTCACAGTCCCTCTAAATGACTCAATAAGACATTTTAGATTTGATCTAATCATGTCCACATATTTTTGTGATAGCCACCTAGAATTCACATGCTTATTGTAAAATTCTATTACAATTTTACTCCAGATAGTAAGCTTTTACTTACAAAGTTTTCTCTTGTTGCATCATGGATGCAAAAATCATCCATTTACATACTTCCTTGCACACAGCCCTTGTAACACCCCAACCTAAATAAATTGGACTAATTCTAAAAATGCACAAAAAGATCCAAATAATAATACCGAGGGAGACCGAGCCAATGAATGTAACACCCAAATAGACCCAGGCTATCATAATAATTTATGTATAGTAATGGACACATAATTCGAGACAAATGGCTTAATTCACAAAATTAATAAACATATGGTATTTGAGTACACGATGAATAAATTTATGCAATCCCGAGTACCCCGAGGCTACCCGTACAAGAAATTAGGTTACACAAAAAAAGGTGTACGTAGACACGTACATGTGTGAATATGTCTATACATATGCATATATATATATATATATGTTTGTATATGTGGGAATGCATATATATATATATGCATGTATATATATAATGAGGTATATATGTATGTATATATATATCCATGTGTATATATGGGTGTGTATATACAAGTATATATATATATAATAAAGTGTAAAATATGTATATATTTATATATATATATACCCATATATATATATATAACCTACAAGGAAATTAAGACAAGAGTAAATGAGGGGGAAGGGGTTACAGATGTAGGGAATTAAAACAAAAGTAAAAAATAAAAAGAAAAATTCAAAGAAGGGAAAGAAAAGAAAAAAAGAGAGAGAGGGGAAGAGGAAGAGGAGAGAGAGAGAGAGAGAGAGAGAGAGAGAGAAAGACGGCTACAACAAGTCATATATCTATATGCATTGTGAGTGCATTTAGAGAAGGAAACAAAAGGGATCTAAAGTCTTTGGAGATTCAAAAAAGAGAATCAGAAGAGGAAGGAGGAGAAATAGCAAAGAAAAGGTTAGAAAAAAATTACTGTAATTTTCAAGTTTTGATTTATGGGTTTTTTGTGAAGTTGCATGAAACTTAGAATGAATTGCATAGTTAAATTCTATGAGAAAAATGGAGCGCATAGGAAGAAACCGTGAGTGAAACGCTGAAGAAATAAGGAAGTTATGGGAGTTTATCAGAAAGTGGATTTTTAGAAAAATTGGAATTTGAAAGTGTTTTAAAGGCTTAAAATACTATAGAATGGTCCCAAATTGCATTTTATAGTATTTAGAATTTAAATTAGGCTTCAAAATGAAGAAAAAATGAAAAATAATATATATATATGTAGCGTAGTCCGGTCACTAGCGCTGGAGAAGGTGACCAGAAACTGTAGTGGGTCGTCGGATTGTCGAAGGAGAAGAAGAAGGGCTGGTCGAGTCTAGGGTTGAGTCAGTACCTACCCAGGCACAATGAGGGTTACTCCCACACGGCACCATTTGAACTTTGCTCCTATTAGTTTAAGGTGAAATTGTTTAGAAAAAATAGAAGGGGAGGTAGTTGGAAGGAATTGAACCCTAGACCGCCTAGGCATAAGGCCCTTATGGCCATTGAGCCCACCACCATGCCACACGGGCACATGTGATTAAACACTGGGTTAATATATATATATATATATATATATATATATATTATAATTAAATTAATTAATTATTATTTTAAATCCCGATGCCTAAACTTAGCAAATAAATAGTGTAAATCTACTATTTTGGACCTTCTAGTTTCAATGGTGGAGTCTGTTTCATGAGACGGAGTCCCAAAAAATAAAATACCCATAAAAATGCCAAATGACCAATATGTTCCTAAGTCAAATAATGAGTAGAACAGATTTCAATTAAAATAAATGAATAATGAATCTTTATTATTTCAAACATTCTAGACTCAACAGTGAAGTCCAATTTGTAAAAATAGGTCCCGAAAAATAAAGACATGTAAAAGTGCAAAATGACCATTTTGTTCTTTGTAGTACAAAAGTCCAAATTGGAAACCATGAAAGCCTAAATTGACTTTCTTCGACGTTCCGAACTCAATAGTAGAGTCTAAATTAGTAAAAGAGATATTTATAGTAATAAAGTATAAAATTGATAAATAACATTAAAACTGAGACATGTTTACTGAATTATAGGGAACTTGAAGGGAAAAGAAAAAGTCACAGAATACTAGGACGCAATGATAAGGTAAGTAAATCCCAATCTCTTACATATGGTCTTCCAAGCCACGCTCATTCTATTACTACCAATTTTGTACTCTTGTATGTACCAAATATTTATTGTTTC
The DNA here is from genome assembly GCA_008638375.1 of Nyssa sinensis. Taxonomy (NCBI): domain Eukaryota; kingdom Viridiplantae; phylum Streptophyta; class Magnoliopsida; order Cornales; family Nyssaceae; genus Nyssa; species Nyssa sinensis. The sequence goes on from CM018040.1 coordinate 27,344,741, forward strand.
CATAATATGATATTGTCCTATCTTGTGGATGTTTTTGACTGTTACATCGTTGATTATTGTATTGTTATGTTGTACTATGCCTTGAAAGGCCTAGTGTTATGTTTTCATTGTATGATATTTCATTTTTATACATTTCTTATGGAATCACAAATAATCATGATTTGTTATGAATGCCAGATTTGTGCTCGGTCACAATATCCATCCGATGCTTTCTAAGTTAACAGGACCTACGGGTCGAGTCCGTGAACGGACATATGACAATGATGGAATTTTTACGCATTGAGTTACGAGAGCATTTTATATGCAATGAGGTTAAAGGGGGCATGCCGGGCCCTAAAAGACCGAGGGTCTGCCAAACCCTGAACAGAGTAAATGCATCCCTTATGTTTGACTGATATGTTTACGTTTATTGGATTCATAGGATGTTGTCATTCCTTATGAATAATCCTATGTTGACAATTCATTTATTGATTGTAATTGATTATTACCGATTTATTGTGGCAGTACTTTTATGTTGACTAATTTCTATTAAGCTTTTCCATGATCATGTTACGTCCATTACTCGTGATTGTTTATTTTGACCTTACTGGTTATTGGCCATTGTGGCATTTTATCCTTATTGGCTATGACCGCATTGTATCCCATGATTGGCTATCATGTCCATATTTATGAATTCATGTTTTTTCTATGTTAACCCTAACTTGTATCGGAGATGGGAACTTACTTACTGAGTTCTGTTAGCTCACCCCGACTTACTTATTTTTTGGGTAAAAATGTTGCAGGACTACAATAGGAGTCCAAGAGCATAGGGGGACAGTTTGAGGAATATGTTAGAAGTGATGTAGTTTCTCCCATGTATTCACCACCTAAGGGTGAGCTGATGTCAGTTCTTGTTTTAGCATTGTAGAACCATCTGATGTATTTAAGACTTCCGCTGATTTATTGTTTAATTTTTACATTATATATTGTTGTCATTGATACAATGAAAGAAAAAATTAGGGACAGCCACAGGGTCGGCCCTGTGATACGAGATCTGTATAGGGTAGGTTTCGGGTCGTGACAACCCTTACTCTTGTAGTCTCATTTTTCACAAATTTAATAGGTTTTCCTTTAGCAATAGCATACTCTCCCACTACTTTTTTGAATTCTTTGGCTGCGATAAACATCATCCTAATTTAAACTCAATCTCTTTCATATCAGTATCTACCCTAAACACTTGATACTTAGATGTTTTCTTACTTCCCTCCTTATATGATGAGCCATCTAAGCTATAGGGTTCTTGAGATGGTGTACAATCTGAAGTGCGACCTGATGAATCATTATCAGAAGACAACTCCACATTGTCACCATAGGGACTCTCTTGATGGGTGTATATTGATTTGCAAGCTTTCCTTATTTCACCAATTCCATCTGTTGACTAATTTATATTTTCAAGTTCTTAACCATCTGATTAGCTATGTAAGCTATGTAAGCTATGGAGTTCTTGAGATGGTTACACCACGTAGACCTTGTTTGGGTTACACCAAAACTCACCCCCATAGTGAATTTCAACGGTGAACCAAGTGTTACTTGGATCTATAAAGGTTAATGGAGCAATAAACAATTCATCAAAACCAATGCTAAGCAAAATAAAGAAACAAAATGCAAAGACCTAGGACAACATTATATCATTGTTTTTGGTAGAAAAACCACAAAAGGTTTCCACAAACATTGGGTCCCTTTACTAAAAGTAACCTATCATCCAGTAGTATAAAAAATCTCTCTGCTTGAACAAATAATGCAATAAGTTTAATAAACAATGAAACAAGTTCAACAAACTTAGAACATGGAAATATAATTCTTTTTGGTCACTTCTTCTAACATCATAAAATTCACATGAATATTAGTTTCTAGAGAAACAAAACATACATATTACATATTTGTAATCACGATTCAACCAAACAGATGACAAAAAATTATTTTCAAATCAAAATCTTAAAGAAAACACAATTGAGTCATACCATATAAGGGATGGCCAGTAGATTCGACACCATCTCATAGTATTTTTCTCATTTCAACCTAAATCCTAATCAAATCGATGGACAAACTTCACTGATCAAATGGATTTTATCCAATTAAGATCACCACTTGCCCAATTTGGATTCCTTAATTGAGGATCATCTAATAATTCGATCACGCGTGATTCACATGTTGATTTGGGGGGGAAAATGAGTTGAAATGACTAAAGAGCCCTTGCTTTTCAGCACGTGACGTGCATGTGATTTCCTTTCATCTAAATTTCTAATGTCGTTGTCAGTTTAGACCACATTGCAACCAAATAGAAACTGTAGGGTTCAATGTGTCAAAATTTAAACAAGAGGGACCAAAGTGACACTAACCCCAAACTGTAGGGGTGAAAAGTGTAATTAACCCATAAAAACATAGTACTCCCCCTCATTATGTTCACAAAGTATCTCCCTCTTACTAAGTGCTCAAAAATACATCTCCCATTTTTGTCACGATGACTAAGGGAAGAAGCAATCAGGAAAAGAACCTCATACATAAGAGAGTACAATTAATGAAGGTATGCAAGCATGATGAGATAAGACATATGACAACAATGATAATAGACCTAATATAAGAGATATATCTATGATATCAACAAAAAAATAATTGTATCCATTATCCATCCAAAAAAAAACATAATAAAAGTAGTGTACGTGAATGGAACTAGCTGTAAAAAAATATAGTACATGTAGGTGATGAATGCAAAAAAAATTATAGGTAAACCTAACTACAAAAGAAACTCAACACTTGTGTGGGGAAAGTATCTCAATCACTGATCTCCGCCAGATGGAGGTGAAGGTGGAGGAGGAAAAGCACATCTACGTGCATCTGACAAGCTCTGGATGGCTCCTCGCTAAAAGGTTATCTCCTCTATCGTCGACGAGAAGAAATCAGATATGATTCTGGTATAGTACGGCTCCAAACGCTTTTCTAGATCAACTCTAGTGACCGGTTGACTAGTAGATAAGGATGCTCTTGTTGACTCATGAAATCTGAAACTAGGAGGATACTGGAACAATGGTGGAGTGTGGTCAACAAGGAAGTCCTCAACTCGTATTGAGTAGTTTCCTTTTAGGTTTGTCTGTACTCCTTGTTTAGGAGAAACAAATACAACCAGCTTCAAAGTAGAGATTTTTTTTTTTGAGTGGATGTTGAAGGCTTGTTGTTATTCGAGAATTTATCATAGCCTTGTCCACCTTTATCATTCTTGACTTAGACGGAATTAATAATTTTTACTAATTTGTTTGACCTATCCTTAAGAGTGATTTTAACATCCTTAGCTTGTTTAAGTTCTTCATTTAGCAAATGAAATTTTGAAATCAATTTTTTATTTTCAACATCACTAGCCTCTAGGGATGACTTAAGTTTCCCTACTTCATCAACCAATAAATTCTTTTATTGTTTTAAGGATTTTCATTTTCTAAGAGAAATAATTTTTCTTCATTGAGTTATTTCAACAAGCATTGATCAACCACAAGTGCACATTTCTCTTTCTCACTTATATTGAGTTTAATGCCTAGTTTCATCTTAAACTTATTGAGATTGATTGATTCATTAAACAAGTTTTCATAGGCAACCTCAATGTCTTCTTCTTCTTCACTCTCACTATCAATAGACACAAGATTCTCATTATTCTTTTGTTCATCATCATCATGGGATGAAGAACATTCAAGGACATCAGTGATAAGCATGAGAGCCAAAAATTGACTCTTCTGTCTTTCATCATCATCATCATCATCTTCCTCTTTCTCTTCCTCCTTGTCCTTACCATCAGTTAGAGTTTTTTTCATTGCCCCTATTGTTTGATTTTCCTTTTCTCTTGTTTGGGCAATCGGTGGCTATATGCCCAAAGTTATGGCAATCATAGCACTCTATACTCTTAGAAATGGATTGACATGAAAGTATCCTCCAATCACCACTAGAGGATCCTTTCTGAACATTTCCTTTTGAGTTGTTAGAGTTCCCTAAGAATTTCCTATTATACTTTTGGTTTCTCTTAGGATTAGACATTCTTCCCTTCAAAAACTTATTGAACCTCCTAACAAACAAGGCTAGGTCATATTCATTCATATACTCAGGGTCAACTTCAACATCCCCTTCAAAGTCATCTTGTGTTGATTTTATGGCTAGACTCTTGGTCTTCTTAATTTGCCTAAAAGTTAGTTCAAAGGTTTGCATTGAACTTACTAACTCATTAACCACAAGTGAGTCCACATCTTTGCTTTCCTCTATAGTAATGACCTTGGGTTGAAATCTCTCAGGGAGAGATCTTAAGATATTTCTAACAATTTTGGTCATTTCTATCTTCTCTCCTAGGTTGAATGGGGAATTCACTATGTCACTCAATTTTGCATAGAATTCAGCAATGGTTTCTAAATCTTCCTTCTTAAGTGTTGCAAACCTAGAGGTGAGCATTTGTAGCTTAGACCTCTTGACCGTCAACGTACCCTTATGGGTAGTTTAAGTATATCCCACGCCTCTTTTGAGCTCTCACATGTCATGATTCTACGGAACGCATCCAGAGTTACCGGATTGAATATTGCATTAAGTCATTTAGTGTTATAACCACTAATTCTAAGTTCAGCTTATTCCATGTGCTGGGAAGCTTACATATAGAGGGGACTTCCTTAGAAGCAATTGTGACCGGTGTGGTCCAACCTTTTTAAATGGCGAGCCAAACCCGCTCGTCTACGGCTCTAAGAAAAACTCTCATTCTTGCCTTCTAATATGCATAGTATGAGTCGTCAAAAAGAGGTGGTCAACAAATTAAACCTCCCTCTCCCATCCCTTTGATTTTTCATACTACAAGGTATCCAATCTATTGCCTTAGATTGTAGGCTCTGATACCACTTTGTTGTTGATCCCTTAGTATGAATCTAACCTAGAAAGGGGGGTTGAATAGGTTTGTACGAATTTTTGCAATTTTTTATCCACAACATTAACTACAACAATTGAGAGCACAATATTGAATTGTTATTCTTTACACTATACAACAATTTGTTCAATTCAATTCAATTCAATCCTAACTCATTCACTCAATTTAGTTTTACAAGTGTTCAATAAAAAAACCAATTCACCACAAGCCTAATTGATCAACTAATCAATTCCACATGCCAATTTCTCAATTTCATCACAAATTTGATTATTTGATCAATTTTTAATTTATTAATTTGATTTTCAAGCTAATTGCTCAATTTAGGTTATCAATTAGTTAATTTATGACCAATTCTCGATATTCATAAAAATTGAATTCTAATCAAGCGAAAGCAATCATCATTGAGAAAATTAAAAATTATAAATCATGAAAGGAGTTAGAAAGTTTGCAAATCAATCGTGATGATGGAGAAATGAGCACGAATAACTATTCGTGATGGAAAACTCTAGATCCGGCCATGCTCATGGAAGAATCCACTATATGTGAGATTGAATACACCCCGATGATGACACGAACTTAGTGCATCAAGCTCTGTTCTACTCAATCGTCTTCAATCTCACTTGTAGCCACAAGACTTCACCATGGCTAAATTTTTCATACAATTGCAAGCTCCATGTGATCTCAACTCTTCCAATCGGTGCTTTATATAATTACAAACTCCATACAACCTTAAAATCCTTTGATTGCTTAACACTGAAATCCAAAATGCTGAACTCCAAAAAGTACTTAAAGTGAATTGATGATTGAGGCTCTTTGATTGATTTGGATGAAAAGTAATGAATCAAATCAATGTATGATGAGAAGAGAAATTGTTAGGACCAAGGGGTCTGATGTTGTAATTGGCTAATCTAGTTTGACAAAACGTGCTTTGACTATAATCATTACATTAGTCCTAGGATTATAGTATCTCAATGCCCTTCTACTCCAAGACGGTCTAAGCTTTATTGTCGTGCACATCTATTGACCGACTTGGTTCATGAAGGGTAATTTGGGTATTTTGGACTTTTGTTTTGATTTGAATCTCACACACTCACACATTGTATATAGTAGACATCATATCATCATATGTGTAGTTGACTTGTGATTATGAAATAATATTTCCAAAATGCATATTTCAAAACACTTAGAGAAATTATATAACACCTGGACCCAGATTAAAGCATAATCGCGTAATTAAGTCTACTTAAGAGGAGTTTAACTACTTAATTATCCATGTCATGAAATTAAAGACTAGACACTCAATTTACCCAAAATATTTATGTATAAGAAAAATTAGGCAAATCCTATTGAGCTTTATTGTAACAACTCTAATACGATACATAATTAAATAATCCATAACAATAGAAGACAACCCATGATGTATGGCATATCAAGAGAGAGCACATACTTGTGCATATATATAACCACATATATATGTATATGCATGAAAAGTAGAATACCACCACCCAAAACAAGGGGCTATATGCTGGATTTTTCTACTACGGGAAGAAATCATGCCAGATCACATAAGCCCCTATGAGAGATAGAGCAGAGAAAGGTACAAGCCATGTGGCAAACATGCACCCAAAAATGATTATCTACAAACCCAATATTTAGAAGATAATTAGACTTTCTATCACAAAACACACAAGTGAGGTTGAGAGAGTGAGAATTATTTCGTGCATGAGGAGAGTAGAACCGGTCTAGAACAAGAGAGATAAATGAGAAGAATTTTTGGAACTCTAAAGAAACCAAGGTTAGAACACTTCTCTCTCTTTTATTTTTGTTTCTGTGTAATTTATAAGCTCAATAGATGATAGATATAAGCTTACATGTGTCCCAAATTGTTGGTTCAATCTTGAAACTGCTATTAACAAAGCTTGAAAAGCTTACCCATAAACCAACTTGTCCAAAATACGATAATGAGTTTTAATATGTAATATAGACAAGAAAGGGTGAAGGAAAACCATAGAACCCAGCCCAATAGCTCATGAATGAGCCTTGTATGACCTAGTTGCAGGTTGGCCAACAATGGCAAACCTATGAAATCGAGTTTAAAATCTCATGCATGAACGGATTTAGAAACCCCATGATTCAAGGGGTCCAACGAAACAAACCGAACCTAAAATAGCCTTGAAATGGTTATAATCTATACCTGAAACTGAGGACCACTATGGAAGCTTGATAGAGCTTTTGAGCTCAAACTGAGCCACCAAACCGATGCCAAAACCTTCCTTAGACATGCAAAAACTATATGAGACTAAAAACCATATGAAATGGACTTAAAATCCACGAAATAGGCTCGATGCATACTAGGGTTTGCAGAGCTATAGTAGATCGAGCGTAGGGAAGGAAATGACCCCGCTGAGTTAACTCGCGAGTTGACTATGTCACTCCTAAAACCCACCATGTGCGGATTAGGAGATGAGGGTGAAGTTCTTAACTAAAATCCATTCAAATTATACATCACGTCAAGTTCAAATATTGCAGCAGAAGCAATTCACACATGTTACATTCATCCTTCATGTATCTAAATAGGCTAGAGTTTTTTTCTTGAAACATTACATTCATTAATATTACAATAATTATGGGTCTCATACCCTACGTTCACATTTCATACATGTTAAAATACATACTTACCAAAATTGTGAGTCTCATACGTTACGCATACTTCAGAACTTCATACTTCACTATAGCTATGGGTCCCATACCCTATCTTCGTATCTGTACTTCATGGTTCACTTTATTTGTGGGTCCCATAACCCACATTCATATCACCTGTACATATCATGGATAAATCCATGTGATTTTTATGAAAAACTCGTGAGTAATTCAAGTACCCTGACATAGGTTTTCAACTAATAGTGGTTTAACTATAAGAGAGTTTATAAAAGTAACCATAATCAATTGTTCACATAATTCAAAACACAGAATACAGAATCATCGAAGCATAAGACTCGAAGAATTCAAGGCATTCGAGTAAAGCATTTAATTTCTCAATACAAAATAAGAGGATTCAGTTTTAGTATTGTAGACACCTCATTTTGTGACCTTTGATTAAGTAACAGCGATTTGGTAGTTATACCAAGAAACCTACTTCCAATGGGACTCTTCCTAACAGAGTCCTAGTCCGAGTAAGACTCTTCCGGATAAAGTCACACTCCCATTAGAACTCTTCTATTAGGACTCCTTTTTAGTTGGACTCTTTTTGACAGAGTTCTATTCCCGTTAGAACTCCTCCGGATAGAGTCCTAGTCCAAGTAGGACTTTGCCCGACAAAGTCCCATTCCTATTAGGACTCATTCTAATAGAGTCCTACTTTAAGTAGGACTCTTTCTAATAGAGTCACACTCCCGTTAGGACTCTCTTCCCAGAGTCCCAGTCTAAGTAGGGCTCTTCCCAATAGAGCCTACTCTTGTTAGGACTCTTTTGACCATGGGAAGGCATTTCAATAATTTCGGCACCATTTAGCTCACTAAGGGCATTTGGTAATTTTGGCATAATCCTACCCTCAATAGGACTTCCTAATCACTTAAGGGGCATTTTCGTAATTTCTGTATCATTTCACCCACATGGCCGTATTTTGGTAATTTTAGTTATTTGGTGACGAATTAGGGGTGATTTGGCATTTCACATGTCTTGTGACAATCTAGAGATTCTCTACCGAATTTGAGACAATTTGGTCATCTTGAGTGATAGAAGTCTATTTTGGCTTAATTAGGACTTTCCAGTTTTAGAGTTTCCATAAATTTGGTTACTTGATATTTCCTTAAATAGAGATACATTGAACCTGGACGTTTCATTTTAGATTTTACTTTCTAATTAAATTCTATTTCAGAGTTATGATTAAATAAAAGGTAAGCATTAATTGTTGTTTTGGAGGAGATTGTATATCGGGTTAAGAGTTGGATGATACGAATTCCTTGAATATGAATCTTGTGTTTAAGATGCAATTGTGTGAATGTACTTGGAGTGAAAATATTGTGGTTGAGGCACTAGAACTTGAGAGCTTGGATTGTTATACGACTTATAAGTAAATGACGGTTTTCACTTGTCATTTAGAAATACATGGGTAAATGTTATGAATGAGTCTGATTGGTTTGGATAAAGTTATAAGTGATTGTGTTGTTTGGATCTAGATAATAAATATTGCACTTGGGAGATTTTACTTTATTCGGGGGGCTTGTGATGATTGCCTTGTTCCACCATCGTATGGTTCACCAGTTGGGGTAGTGAGATACTAGCAAGGATCTGTAGAGATTGCTCGATAGAGATAGCTGATTGCATCCCTTCTTTTGACTTCAGTCTACTTAACATGTCTAGTTTTGGTATTATAATGGGGGATAGATTGGTTATTTACATTTTGGGCGAGTATAGACTACTATAGGGGGAGAGTGACGGTGTGTGCTCTTGAGGGAGATAGTTTCTTTATTTCATGGGGCATTCGTGGATCCTTTTAAGATTGACTTTATTATGAGATGGGAGGGGTTAGACTTTAAGTTGATTGGGTTGGCTTAGATTACACGATTAGGTGAGTGCTTGTTGTTTTAGTGTGTGAAATTTGGACAATGCGTGGTTTGCTTGGTTATTGATGAACTAGGACTAGATGCTTATATCTATGCAGTAGACCAAGTGAAATTAAGAGGCAGACCATGTGCTTGTTGCCTGTGAGATAGGCTATAAGCCTGGATATCCATAGGGTTGGATGTATACCTAGTTACCTATATAGCAGGTTGTATGCTTATTTATGTATATGTATATTCTTGGGATAGATCTTATATTTGGGTGCTGATGTGGTAGGCTACGTGTTAGCTATTGAATATTGCTTGTTGATTCTATATATACATGCTAGTTTAGTGCCCGTTATAGCACTACGACTGTGATTCTCATACAGACTGATTGTTATTAATGCATATATAAGAGTATGTTTAAACATGTTTATTTGTATGTGTATTTTGATACATGTGTGTAAGAATTGATGTATATATTCATAGTCGAAACTAGTGAAGAGTTTTACTAAGAATCTCAATTGTTATGAGAATTTACTTGATATATTGTTTTAGATTTCACGATTGGAAAAAGTTGACTATATTACCTACATTCGAATATTCAGTAAATATATGTATGCTTGAAATAAATAGGCTAATTTTTAGTAATGCATGACACTTAGTCTCAGTTATGTATAGACTAAAGTGAGTGATGATGACTTTACTTTAAGATTATGTTGTTGATGTCCTGTGGATGATTATAGTGCTTGGAGGATATTAGCTTATTGAGTTACATTGAAGTGCAGGAGATATATTGATGACATTGTGATGGATTACTGGATGATTGTATAGCGTGATTTGAGGTTAGTTAGATGGTCATCACATGTGTGAGAAACTTTGAGGTATCCTTGTGAGCATTGAGTATTTTTATTGTATTGAATTATTGAGGTGGGTCATAATACTTGAATGGATTTGGAAAAAAAAAATTGGCATTGATAAACCAATATGTTTGAGGACTTCATTATACGTTATGCCATATGGAGTTGGTCATTATGGATGGGATCCGAACCAGACCCTGGCAGGGAGAGTGGAGATGTCTGCACGCCACTACGTGCTCGCCCAATTGGACGAGGTTCCTTTGGGGGGAGAGAGTAATGAGAGAGGGTAATGCATTCTACATCGCCTGGCTGAGGGAGAGGTGAATGATCCATAGGTAAGGCTACACATCTCCATGTTACAATGCATTCTGTATTGATCTTTTATTATCTTTTCAAAGGGGTACCTATTTTAAATTTCGGGACGAAATTTCTTTAAGGGGAGAAGGATATAAGGATCTGAAAATTTTGAAGTAAATTTATTATTATTATTATTATTTATTTAAATATGTGTATACATATGAAATGTGTATTATGTATTTATTATATGTATATATATATATGTGTGTGTGTGTATATATATAATGTTATGTGTTATATGTTATATGTATGTATATGCATGTATTTAAATATATTTATATATATATATATATCACAAGTGCATAACAGCTCTGTGTGTGTGCGCAAGTGGGTGGGTGTGTGTAGCAGTGTGCTGTTGTGTATATGTGTGTATGATATAATATATATATATATATGGAAAACAAAGATGCAAGAAATCCATTTGATGCAATCCGTGAGGGAAGAGGGAAATTCGGAAAAGAAGTCAGAAAGGGGTGTGGGTAGAGAGAGAAAAACCATGGGCAAGTGAGTGGTTTTACATAAAACAACATAGATGTATATGTGTACATATCTATGTACACATGATGGGCTTGTGTTTTGAGAAAACAAAAGAGAAGGAGGCAAGTGAGAGACAGAGTAGATCTAGAGAGGTTGAGAGGGTCAGAACTGGGCCATGATTGAAGGAGGAACCACCAAGGTATAAGGCTTAAAAACTGTTTTATTTTTTTTCCTTCCTTTTGAAATTTTTAGGCATTGTATCAGTTTTATTTTGAGATTTGGTGGCATGCATGAATGACTCTAACACACAAGAGCTATTCTGAGTAAACTAAGAGGGTCAAGGGGCTTGAGAAACTCTAAAACCCTATGAGACCTCCATTGTTGGCCCTCGAATTTTCAAGTCTAAGATGACCTTTAGGAAAACCACTTTTGACAAACCAAACTTAAAACAGACCTCATAAGCATTCAAGAATACCCAGACCGCGATGTGGAAACACTAAGGAAAGCCTAGAATTTGAATTTATAGGTCTTGGGTTTGAAACCCAGATTTTGGAATGAGGAACGAAAGCCCATGTCACTACAGTCGTGACAAACTAAACCGTGCAAGAAATGGTGGTGAAATGACCATTTATGAACCATTTGCAGACCGAGGCTATCCATGTCACGCCCCGAATTTCCCACGAACCCGGGGCGCGAGTAACGAGACAGAAAGTGAAATAAATAAAAGGACAGAAGTAATTAAATTCAATAAACATGCATCCATCATCATCCATACATAAAGTAACATCGAATACATTGTTCATCAGTCATTCGGGCTTAAGCCCTTACATAACAAAATACAAGTCTCATGGATCACAAATACATCACGTGCTTCGCCCTCTCAGGGCATCACTAAGTCTCATGTGGCTGGAGGATCCTCATCTGAAAATGTTGCCCACGAATGGGTCAGCACAACTGCTGGTATGATGAAATGCTAATGCCAGAAATAAAGCTAAGGCGTGGCATGTGCAAAGTGTACATTTATTTCTAAATGACATTCAAACATCGCAGTAATATATATGAATGGTATGCATGACACACCCATGCACAACTCTATGCCACACCCATGTCTCATTTACGGGTACTCCCCGATGGCACGAAGTACCAATGCAATGGCCAATTTTGGGTTTTTCACCACAGGATCTACACCCTCATAATGCAAAGCACCACGTGCTTACCCACGCCATGTTCTCAAAGGATTCATCATATGCCAATATGCCAATGCAATCTCAATGATACATGGTTTCCGCAATATAGCATGCTCGAGACAATAATACATAAATCACCTAACTGATTCCACATGCAAGCATATCTCGTAAAATCAACATATACACATGTCATGAGTCACATTCATCATTCACTAAACATTCATAAGGTACAAGTAACATGTAATCATGTGAACCACCAATTCCAAATAAATAGGTAAACACATTACAGGTAACACATACAGCATTCAGTCATTCACAAATATTCCTAACTTAACTTCATTTCTAACACTAGCAAGACACCATACCTGATGGGTTGGTATCAACCCTAGAAGATCGTGAACTATATGTAACTGAACGGGCGGATGAAAATGTAGGAGATCAGATCGCCTCCTCCTGTCCTGTCAGCGTCCCTAAAAGTAGAAATTACAACTCAGTCCATTGTTGTTTGAATTTATGCTATTCATCAAATCTTATGTCTTTAAATTCATAGGTTTCTATTCTGCTAAATTAAACTCTACCATTGGTTTTAGAGCGTTTAAGAAAGTAAGTCTAGGCTTTCGTAGAACTCAATTCGGACACCGGGGTTCAAAAGGGCAAAACAGTCATTTTGCACTTTACACGTGTCCTTACATTTCGTGACCTCTTTTCACAAATTGGACTCCACGGTTGAGTCCGGAATGTTCGAGATAATAAAATTTCACTATTTGTTTACCTAATTCGGAGTTCGTCTGACAGTGTTTCAAGTTAGGGGCATTTTGGTAATTTTAAGGGTTACTACGGGTCTTTTATTTTTCGGGACCCCGTCTCGTAAAACGGACCTTACCATTGGTCTCGAAATGGTCGAGATAGTCAAAATACACTAATGACTTGTCCCATTTGGACTCCGGGATGTTTTTGAATATTTAATTAATTAAATTAATTTAATTAATTAATTAATTAATTAATTTAATTAATATTTTATTAATATTTTATTCATGAGGGTCAGAACATAATTATCCAAAAGTCTTGGGTCAAATTCTAATTTCTTAAAGGCTAAGGGGTCAAAATATAATTATTAAAAGTCTTGGGGTTTAAAATAGAAATAACCTAAACTTGGGTTTGAACCAGGGGGTTTTTAAGCCAAAACCCTAAACCGGTTTAAAGTTCACTGAACCGACCGGTTCAGTCCCCCTCCCCTTCTAACCCGGTCCAAAGCCGGTTTTTATTTTTATTTTTATTTTATTTCATTTTTTTTTTCTTTTAAACGGTGAGCCGACACGTGGCAGGGGCGGTCCACGCCCGCCCCGAACCGGACCCGATCCGACCCGGGACCCGACCCGGCAGACCCCCTTCTCCCCCCGTTTTTCCGGCGGAGCTCCGGTCACCCTCTCCGGCGCCGGTGACCGGATTTTCAGAAAATCAAGTTTTTAAACTTGATTTTCTTCGTGTTTTCGAAGCCCCTTTCGATCCCAACTTGTTCTAAAACATTTTTGGAGCTTTTTAATATCGTTTTGAAGCTTCCAATCGCAACGAAAAACCAGATCTCCCCCCCTTTGGCCGTGACCTGCACCTCCTCCTTTCTCCCTCATTTTTCAACCGTTTTCTATCATTTTTGTTGCGTTTTAATCCTTACATGATGCTCTACAAGGTTCTACAATTTAAATCAACTGAAATGCTCTAAAAAAATTTGAAACAGAAGTGACCCACTTACAAATTTTCTTGGCCGTTTCTCTCTCTAGCCGTGCCTTCCTTCTCCCTCTTGCTCCGAGCTAGAACCAGGTCTCTAACTCTCCTTCAGAGCTCTGTTTCTCTTTTCTTTCTCTTCCTTTCCTTCTCTTCTCTTCCCACCCGAGACCAACTCTCTTTTTCTCTTCACTTTCTCTCTCTATATTTCTCTCTCTCTCTCTCTCTATAAATCCCACGATTTCTGCTCTTCTCTCAACTCTCATACACACTCTCAGACTTCACCACACACACACACCTACTCTCTTACACTTCACAGCCCCTCCCATGCTTGTTTGAGTGTGTTACACTCAAACTCACACACACACACAACCGGGTACACACAGTGCACTGTGCACTGTTATATACATATATATATATACACAAATAAATACATATATATATTTTCCAAATTTAAATTTGCATATAATATATATATATACATGCACATGTAGCATACACATACTTGTACACATACAATACACACATCACATTCTTAATAATGATAATAATAATAATAATAATAATAATAGTAGTAATAATAATAATAATAATAATAATAATAATAACAAAGAAAATAAATAAACAAAGAAAATAAAAAAAAAATCCATGTCATAACAATCCAATTTACCATAGCCCATAGAGCTTGATTTGAGCTCTCAAACGAATGCAGAAAGGATTCCTAGACCTTCAGTAGTCGAGACCACTCAAAACAGAAATGAGAGACATCTTAAAAAGTCACGAAATTAAAAAAGTTTGAAAACTGTAACTAGGGCAACAGTGGCCTTGCGTGATGGGGAAGACGATGAGTTGACTCACCCAACTCGCTCAAACCTGCCGCGTCGACTCAGACATGTGTCCACTCACGGACGTGCCACTGCATTAGTGGGATAATGCCGTTTTGGGAGAAATAGGTTTTATTTTAAATTTGGATTATGGCTGTTTGGTTACGACCATAAAGAAAATTGAAATTGGTTTGAGGGTAGCCCAAATCGTGGATAAGGGGATTAAGGGTTTTATTTTATTCCAGTTTTCTGAAGGAATCTGAACCAGCTGGTTCAATGGATAATTGGACCGATTTAGGGTTTTAAGTATAAAACCCACTAGTTCAGACCAAAACTTTGTTAAATTGTACTTTGACCCCAACTGTTCTGCATAATTATGTTTTGGTCCAATTCTTGGAATTCTTATGCAAATACACCCCTGAAAAATAATAAAATAATTTATTTTATTATTTTATTAATTGGGTAAAATGACTATTTTACCCTTGGACATTAAATAAGTCAAACGAAGCCCAAATAAAATAAGACTCAATGATAGAGTCCGATTTGGGAGAATAAGCCCTGAAAAATAAAGACACGCAAATAGTAAATGACTGTATTGCCCCTAAAGATACCTAGGGCTAATTAAACATAAAAGATAGTCCACTTTAACTATGTCGGATATTCCGGACCTAATGGTGAGGTCCATTTTGTGAACCGAGGTCCCAAAAATTTACCTATACAACATGTGAAATTACCAAAATGCCCCTAATATAGTCCAAATGGGACGAAATTGATACCGATTGAAGCCCAGATACTCGTGAAACTATACACATGATTAAATGTTGAATCGGGGACAGAATTTCACAGAACGTTAAATGACCAAAATGCCCCTGAGCATGGTAAGTGCAAAGTAGAGGCCAAATAAAGACCAATATGATCTAATAAATTGTCCTAAGCACAATTAAGACTCCCGAACAGTCAACGTATAAAATAAGAAATGATCGTTGTGTCCCAATGATCAAAAGCAGATACCAAATGAAGTCCAAAAGGCTTAAAAAATTATATATAAGATATATGGAATATTCTGAGGACCACGATAGGGTCTGGGGAAAGAATGACAAAATTATCATTTTACCCTTTTTAGTACAGATGCCTGAATTGAATTCTGCAAAAGCCTAAATCGACCTTGTTCGACGTTCCGGACCCAATGGTAGAGTTTATTCTAGTGAAATAGGAACTCATGATATAAAAACATAAAATTTGATGAATAACATAATTCAAGTAGAGATAGATTGAGTTGTATCGCTATGATTTTAGGAACACCGAAGGGCAAGGAGAAGACAGTCTAGACCTTCCGGTTGGAGACAGTAAAGAGGGACTGCATACTCATTGATTGGTTCGGCTACACCGCGAGCACGGTTTCTTAGGGTTGAGACCAACCCATCAGGTATGATATATTGTGCTAAGTAAAAAATAGGATTAAGTTTAGGAGTAATTGCTATGTTGACTTGATTCACATATTTGTTTGATTGCTCATATACTTATGCATTTCTTGTTATCTTTTTGAAAGTTTGGCTAAGTGATGGATGTGGATCATGACTATATGTGTATTCCATGTGTTGGCATAATGTGTAAATTATATTTTTCGAGAATTGTTGAGATTATGAAATATGCAACTTAAAGTATGTGTTTAAATGGACTATGTATGGCATGTACCCTTGATGAAAAGGTTTTATGATTGGAATGTTATTGTGTAATACATTGCCTAAAGCATGCTTCATATGTGGATAAGATGCTTCATTATGATTACATTATGGCATGGTGGAACCAGAGCATATTGGCATAATGTGATTCCTTAGAACATAGTGTGGGTTGAGCACGTAGTGCCGTGCATTATAAGGGTGTAGATCCTGTGGTGAAAAACTTAAAATCGGCCTTTGGTACTCCCATGCCAGACGGGGTCCAGACCGTGAAGCGAGACATATTGTGGTACTTGCAGGCCAGCGGGGAAGGATTGTAAAGCGAGACATGAATGTGGCATGGAGTTTGCATGGGTGCGTCACGCATACTATTCATGTACTGCATTGATGATATTGGATGACATTAGATATAAATGTACACTTGCACATACCACGTCTTAATTTTGTTTCTTGCATTAGCATTATATTATACCAGCAGTTGAGCTGACCCATTCGTGGGATACCATATTACAGATGATGCCCCTGCTACATGGGATTTGATGAGATCTTGACAGAAAGAAGGGAAAAGGAACTTAGAATTGTTATTGGCCCTTGGGGCACATTTTGAGATGTAAGGGCTTAAGCCCAACTAATGTAAACAATATGTTTATCGAATGTATTTTACATGTTTTCATGTATTGAAGGAAAGGAAAGCATGTTCAATTAAATCCGTTAGATTGTCTTTTATTTTCTTTACTTGTCTCGTTTCACTCACTCCCCGGGTTCGTGAAAATTCGGGGCGTGACAAGGTTAGTATAATTTATATTAATACATAACCTAAACATGAGAGATCTCTTGCCTTCTAGCAGGCATTACAAGAAGAAGTCCCAAAGGATCCACTAATTTTGAGTGTCTATGCACTACTTATCTTAAATTACTAGTTCGTAAACAGAAAGTATTTGAAATGTTGTTTCTCAAAATAGATGCTTTCCAAGAGCAGTTAAACATTGCTCAGATGAGAAACATTCATTTTTAAAGAAGATATTTAACACAACTTTGAAGTCCAATATAGGAATGCTGACGTAAGAACTTTATAAATAATTGGCATTTAAACATTTGCAGTTCATGATAGAAGTTTGAAAATAGAACATGTAGCATGTTGAAACATGAGTTACATAAATATCAAATTTGAATTAAAACATTTCATAGATCATCAAGTTAAAATCTCCCCTTCAAAGTTCAGGATTACTCACCTTGAGTCTTTAGTTATTGTTTCACATTTCACTTACCATATTGACCACTTTATTGTGTTTCCTTCCTTCATTTGGTGATCCTAGATCATATATTAAACTGAACTTAATATCTAAGTAAAATATAGGATTTTATTTAATCATTATCTCTTTGATGTTATTAGCCATGACTAGTTTCATTTTTGGATTTGGTGGCCCTCTAAACCCTAAGGTAGGTCCCATCAGAAGCTTATCCTCCCATTAAGGGTATTTTAGTAATCTTTTCTTTTACATCTTATTTGTTCGGTTCATCGTTTGCCTAAACGGACTTTATTTTTGAGTCTAGGTGGTCATTAAAACATTAGTATATGTCTTTTAATTTCATCCATATTCTTCTGGTAGCTTCATTATATCTTAAGTATGTATTTGTTATTTTTTAGTTTGTTACTAGGTGTTATTGTCCTTAAAAGGACATCACCATTAGGTCCAGAGTGTCAAATATAATCATTTTAGGCTTTTTCGGATCTTAATTTGCATACCTATATCTTATATTAAGCCTAGGTGTATTTTCATAATTTTACACTTTAATGTGTCATATTTTTTGGTACGTTGTTTGCTATAAAATAGACAGTACTGTCGAGTCCAAAATGTCAAAGAAATTTAGAATATGCTCTCTCTAATACTTAAATGTCTTTTCCATCATTGAAGGCATAATGGTAATTATGACATTTCACGTGTCTATTTTTTTAGGACTCTATTTCATAAAATGGACCCTGCCATTGGGTCCAGAATATCCAAAAATGTTAAGGTAGGTATTTTCAAAGTCATCGAGGTTCAATTGATAGCTTAATTAATACAATAGAACATAGTTGGAATTATTCCATTTGTCCATTCATATTTTCTGGGGTCTAATTTTATAAATTGGACTCTACCGTTGAGTCCAAAATTCTCAAAACCATTGGGTTAGGCTCTTTTTGCATTTTAATCGGCCTTCATTTGGCAAATTTTAGGCTTAAGGGCATTGTGGTAATTTCTCTAATTTTAAAAGAATTTTAAAAATTATTTTTTAATTAATTTTTTGGGAAATTTTGTAATTAATAGAAAAATTCAAGGTTAAAAATAGAATTTCAAAAGAAAAAAAAAGGTTTAGAACTGTCCGGTCTAGTTCAGGTTCCAAGTGAGCCGGCTCAAAAGTTAAGAACTAACCAGTTCAGTTCAGTTCACTGCGTCATGTTGACATCATGATAATGTCAGCCCACTTATTAAACTAAACAACTTCTTCTATTTTTAAACTGAGAATCCATTTTAAATGGTCAAGACCCGACCCCGTATTCGATCCTAACTCGACCCGACCCAGCACTATTCATTTTTTTCCCTAGAGCCACCCCATTCGCGACAGTGAACCATAGAAATTTGGACTTCTATTTCATGCATTTTAGGTTAATTTTTCTCTCTTTTCGATCCCAATCATCTTCCATAAGCCCCTTCTTCTGTTTGGCGTTGATTTCATGCATTGAAACCAATTGAAAGCTTGGTTCAAGCTTTGATAATGGCAATTGTGAATGGCCTCATTCATGCTTATTTCTTCACCAAACCACACAGGGTTTGGCCTATTTCACTTATTTAGTCATGGGGTTTCAATCCCCGTTCATGAAAATAGGTTTAGTGACTAATTCATGAGGTTTGGTTCAATAACCAAAACCTGTAACTCGGTTTCTGGGGTTCTTTTTTTAGGCTTTTTGGTCACGAGTTCATGATTTCATGACCCTCATAAGGTCTAGTTTCAGTCCCAATTAACAAATTCTAGTTTTGTTCAACTTAAATCAGACCCAGTTCTTAAAGGTCATTAATAGTGGTTTGGTGTGTTCTTACTATTTTAATGCTTAAATATTATGGTTTAAGGTGTTGGGTTCAGTTCCTTGGACCAACATTTTTGGCTTATTTTTCTTCTGTTTCTTTTTAACTACTTTGCATTAAGTTTTCTTGTCATTTGTGTATTAAGTTTCTATTTACTACTTTGCTAGCATTATTCGAATTAAATGTGTCGGCTTCACTAGTAGATGAAGTTATAATTTCATTACTTTTAGTAGTCTCTATCTTTTTATTCTAGCTATGGCTTAATTATTCCCTAACTATTATTTTACTTATCAATGTATATAATATTTAATTAGCGACCCTAATTACCTAGTAATTAAGTTGGGGTGTTAAAGACTCAGTTGTTTCCAACGAGTCAACTCTGTCACTTGTAACACCCCAACCTAATCTTTATTGGAATTGTCGTAAAAGAAATCAAAACAATGCTAATTTATAGCATAACATTGGATTCCATCAAAAATGAAATATGTTCAATGTATCAAAAGTTTTAGTGACAGAAGATCTGTTTGGAACTGTGAAGCGCTATATATAGTAATAATAAATTAAGGTTAGGAACATGGTCTAACCACATGTAAACTCAATCTAACCACGATTAAAAGGTTAAGTGATATAATGCATCGATAACTGAATAATACCAAATGTATATGTGTGCACAATGATAGTGAATGAATGCATAATATCGGACCACTGACCTTAACATGACTGAATGGAACTATTTTGTGAAATAATAGTTCATTGTAAATTGATTAGTTTAATCTACCCCATATTAGAAGCAGCTTCGTTATATGAGTATGATAATGGCTATATCTTGTTAGAACGAAGGGGTCCGATGTTGTAATTGGCTAATCCAGTTTGACAAAACGTGCTTTGATTGTAATCATTGCATTAGCCCTAGGCTTAAAGTATCTCAATACCCATTATACTCCAAGATAGTCCGAGCTTCATTGTCATGCTCATCTTCCAGTCGACTTGGTTCATGAAGGGTAATTTGGATATTTTTAACTTCTGTTTTGATTTCGATTTCACACATTCACACATTACATACATTGCATATAATAGACATTATATCATCATGTGTGTAGTTAACTTGTGTTGTGAAACAATTTTTCCAATAATACATATTTCAAAACACTTACGAAAATTAAGTTCACAAGGCAAGTAGAAAATGAGCAACACGTTGTTGCTCGTAAAAACAAACCAAGTGGCTCCCTCAAACGAATAATTGAGGCTCGTTCTTGCTTCTTCGAAAGACTGCATCAAATAATGAACTACAACATCCATATTTTGCTCGTTTGATATTCGTTCCTTGCTCATTCGAACGAATGGGTGATCGTTCGAATGATCCATTGATTAGTTCGAACGAACATCGCGTGAAAATAGAAAATTTTCTATTTTCAAGCCTCTTTTGAGATCCAATCTCATTGAAATAAAATCATGAAAATTTAGTTTGAATTCAAAGAAAACAGAGTTAGAGAGAGTTTAAATTGTGAGAGTTATACACTTGAGATATTTTAGAGCTTTCGTGAGTGAACATTCATACCTGTAAATGATGCATGTCTCTACTCTAATCATTCATTGATTTAGATCACATCACATGATCAAAGTCAATTCAAAAAGCCTCAATTCCATGTCAATTCACCATTCAAGAGTTTGTAGCTCAACCTTGAGAATTCATTATTGAGCTATCGGAGGAGTCCGAGGTTGCGAGGAGTTGCAATTGTGAAGTGACACAATCGGAGGATTCTAAAACCATTAAGAGCGTCCAGTTGGATGAAGATTCTGACTATGGAGGAAGCTTCTTGATTCAAGGGAGATTGAAGACAAGAATGAGTAGAATAGAGCTTGAGGTACTGAGTCCAGTTCTTCATCGCACTGTAATTCAATCTCACTCATAATAGAACTCTTCCATGAGCATGGTCGGCTCTAGAGGTTTCCATCGCGGATAGTTTTCCATGGTGGTTTCTTCGTCATCACTTCGGTTTGCAATTCCTTTTACTCTTCATGCTTTATAATTTTTAATTTGCTAGAACCGATTGCTTTCATTATATAGATATTTAGGTTTCCATAAATCATAAAATTTCATTTTCAATTGAGTAATTAAAAACTTTGATTATGAAATTGGATTGGCAAATTGAAATGTGGAATTTATAATTGATCACATGGTCTAATTTCTACTTGAATTGTGAAATTGACAATTGAATTGGATTAGTGGATCAATTAGGCTGGAGTTGAATTGTTTGTATGTTTAACAATATACGATTACTACATTGGTTGGATTGAGCATTTTATTGAATTGTTGATATTTTTTTGAAAATTGATAGATTTTACAATTCATATATTGTACCATATTAGTAGTTGTTAGTGTTGTGGTTGAAAAATTGAAAGAATTTGAAAAAGTTAGTACAAACCTATTCAATCCCTCCCCTCCATTCTAGGTTAGTTTCACACCACAGGGGCCAACCAACATGTCTCATTGAATTATTTGATAGTTTTGGACTTATCTCTTTATGGTTTTCCACGATGTTAATTTTTTAGCAATAGCAAGGACACATCGAACTAGATTGGATGGCTAGGTTAGATAAAGAAGGCTTATTGGGTTTACTCATAAAAATTAGCATATCAGTGTATAAACCTTATTTGATTGGAAAAGCCGATAGGAAACCTTATTTGTAAGATAGACCGACTTCTTATCCACTAGAGCTAGTCCTAATAACATATGCAAACTCTTGATGTTTTAAAAATTGGGCACATAGTAGAACATCTTGTTTCTTACTTTGTTACTCGCACTATGATTCCCATTTAACTCAAGCATTAGTTGCTTTGAGCATTTCTATAAGCATTGGTTGCTTTAAGAATTTTTCAAGAGGTTAAGCATTTCAAAATGAAGAATTCAAAAATTCTTCACACTAAATGTAAGAAATAGTACTTGTCTGATTAATTTAAGACAATTATGTGAGAAAAATGAGGAAATTGAATTTTTTTAAATACGGTTAGGTCAATGATGGCACAAATATGTCTTATGCGGCCTATATCCTTAACTGGGTGTCCTAATAGTCAGTTCATGTAAGATTGAGAATGGTAGAAAGCCTAATTTGGAGGGCTAATGTTCGGACTTTCAGCCTATTTAAGTATTGGCTAATCCGTGTTTGACAAAACTATTGAGTTATATTTAATTCAAGTCATGGTATTCAAGCCTTGTGATCATCACAACAATTCATAGGACATAAAGATTCTTCACATGATGGTAACAATGGTAGTAAAGGTATAATTTCTTGAATTCAATAGACCATGTATTCACACACACACACACTTTATTTAGTTAAAATGTTTTCAAATCATAAGTGTGTTTAAAATATGTTTTAAGGTTATTATTGGCTTTACCGAAAAATTTATTTTCATTATAAACCTTTTTACATGTGTGATTGTAGTATGAATGAGGTTATTGCCTCACTCATTTGAATGACCAAGACAGTTGCCAACATGACCTATGTTCATTCGCTCTCGTTAGCTATCTCGTTCGAACAACCATGACATTGAGTTCCTACGAGTTTTATTTCAAAAGCTCGTTCGAACGAACAGAAGCTCTTTCGAATGAACTTCAAGAAAATTGACAAATTGTGTTTAGTTTTTATAAGAATTCCTTGTGTTTTTAACCCTAATATATAAAAAGGTTTTGTACAAAAATTAGAGAACTTTTGGTGGCTGATATATTTTACCCTTATTCCAAAAGTCTTTGTACGTATATTCATGATCATTCACATCCATGGCTTATTGATTTAAGAACTCTACCATATATTCTTTCTCACCATTATAATACAAGTTTGTGGAATTCAAGTTGTGTGCAATCGGTAGAGTTCAAGGTTGTATGGAGATTCGCAGTTGTTCTTGAAGTGTTCCATTCGAGGATTCGAAGCGGAGATTTACTTGAAGAGCACTTGTGGATTCAAGTTAGAGGAGATTAAGTGCAAGAACAAGGCTTAAGGTACTAATTCATTATGTATGTCGCATCTGTAATCACTGCTTTTCTAATGGATTCAGCATCTGGGTCAGCGCACTGGAGTTTTTCAAAGCAGATATAGTTGATCTATGGCAGTTTCCTCGTTAACAAAAATCAGTGTGTTCGCTTTTATTTTTATTATTATTGCTTTAATTGATAATTCACACTGATTTGTTGTTGCACACACTAGAACATAAGCTTCATTGAATTAAAAGTGAGAATCTTAATCATTGTTGGGTTAAGAAATTTTTAATTTGCAAGTGGACCTATTCCCCCCCCCCCCCCCCTCTAGGTTAAGGTTCTCCCATCTAGATACACATAGGGATTATGAAAGAGGTATCCGAGCAAAAATCTTAGGTATTAGATTGATCCTAATTTTTTGTCTAGATGGATAATTATGAAGGAGGATCCATATCTCATCCTCCATTATTTGATGGTACTAATTATGCATATTGGAATGCTAAGATGAAAGCATTCCTTAGGTTTATTGATGAACATGTATGGTTTACTATTGTACGTGGCTAGATACCTCCTATAACAAAAACAATTGTTGAATAACCATATAAACTTAAAAATCCAAGTGAATGGAATGAACTTGGATTGAGAATGAGCATATATAATACTAAAGGGTTGAATGAGAATTTTAACACCGTTAGTGCTGATGAGTTTAGGCATATTATGACATGTGAGACTTCCAAGGAAGCCTAGTAAATCTTACAGACTATTTATGAGGGTATTATTGCTATCAAGAGATCCAAACTCCAAATGTTGGCATCTAAGTTTGAAACACTTAGGATGGAAGTGTTTGAGTCATTTGATGATTTATATGCCAAACTAAGTGATGTTGTCAATTCTTTCGTTAATCTTGGTGAAAGAATTGAGGAGTGCAAAATTGTGTGCAAAATTTTGAGATCTCTACCTGAAAGGTTTCAACCAAAATTCACTGCAATAGAGGAAAGCAAAGATATTGACTCTATGAAAGTAGATGAGTTGGTAGGTTCACTCCAAACCTATAAGTTAAATAATAGACAGAATAGAAGACAAAAAATCATAGAGCTAGCCTTATTTATCAAAAGATTCAATAGATTCCTAAAGGGTAAAAGAAATAATTCATCCAATTAATGAAGCTCATTAAAAAAGTCTTCTTCTAATTCAAACAACTCAAGAGGCAAATCTACCTCTAGCAGTGATAGTAGAAAATCCTCAAATCAATCATCTGGTCAGTCTCCAATAAAATGCTATGATTGTCATAAGAATAGCCATATTGCTGCAGACTACCCCAACAAAAGGAAAGGTAAGAGCGATAATAATTCTAGGGCAATGACATCAACCTGACTGATGATGATAATGATAAGGAAGAGGAATATGAAGATAATGATGTAGAAGAAGATGAAGAACAACAACAGTTCTTAGCCTTCACAACCACCACAAATATTTTGAAAGTTCACACACCCACGAAATGAGTGACCAAAAATTTGATGGTGAAAATTCCTCAAAAAGTGAGAGTGTATGTGAAATTGATCAAGACATACATACAACTTATGATCAATTGTATAAAAAATCACTTAAACTTAAGAAGAAAAATCTCAAGCTTATAGCAAAACTGAAGCTGACTGAAAGACTCAAAGAAGTTGAGCTTGAGAAAAATTCCTTAACTTTGGAGATTGATAGCTTGAAAAAGGAGTTTGTCTCTACCAATTCTAAAAAGACTGATCTCCAAAGTAGAGTTCACAATCTCGAACTTAAACTTGAGAAAGCTAAAGAAGTTAAATTTACTATTGAAGAAAGGTCTAATAAATTAGGAAAAATGTTGAATACTATCACCTTCAAGAATAACAAGGTGGTCTAGACTATGATACATTTCATGATCCCAAAAAGCCTACTGTGGCCAATCAACCTCAAAAGGCTCCATTTATGCCAGTTAAATTTGTCCTTCCTCCCCAAAAGCCTCTAATTGAATCATAACCAAAAACTTGGTATTGCACTTATTGTGAGGTTGAAGGTCATACAATTCAATATTGTAAATAGGATAGGAAAGGCAAAAACCACCAAAGTCCAAATGTGCTAAAATCGGAATTTTCAATCCTGAAACAACTGTTAAACACCTTAGTTTAGAAATCTCAGAGTTTAGCTCAAAAATTCTATAGAATGGCTTGATTCTAATTATCAAAATAAATCTAAGGTTAGAACTAATGGTAACAAGAATCAACCTAATAAATTCAAGCAAGTTTATGTTAGAAAAGATAGGTTAAATTATCTTGTTATTCACATTACATTAAGTGCACAAAATACCACACAATGGTACTTTGATAATGGGTGTTAGGCACATGATTGGTGACAAGTCCCTATTTTTTCACCTAGAGAATTATATTGGTGGGGTTGTTACCTTTGGTGATGGTAGTAGGTCTAACATGATAAGAAATAGCTCAATTCATTTAGAAGGGTTTCCTAAAGTAGATAATATTCTTTATGTTAATTGTCTTAAAGCCAATTTGATCAGTATAAGCCAACTCTGTGATGACAGTCTTGCAGTCCACTTTTCAAAAGAGAGTGTAGAGTTTTTGACACAAATGGGAAGTGTATCCTGCAAGGGATTAGGACAATTGCCAATTGTTATTGTATAATTCCAAATCCCTCTGTCATTTGTAATAATGCCAAGGTTGATAGCTGCAACTTACGGTATGAAATTTTAGGTCATTTGAATTCAAAATACATGAAATTATTGTCAAATAATGACCTAGTCCCTGGCCTACTAAAACTAGGGAAGACTCCTACAAGTATATGTGGTATATGTCAAAAAGCAAAGCAAACTAAAGTATCGCATAATAAGTCTTCTTCTCTAGCTACCTCAAGACCATTGGAACTAATTCATATGGACTTGATGGGTCAAAACTGAAAGTATAGTTGGCAGGAGATATATCCTAGTTATGGTAGATGATTTCTCCTGGTACTCTTTTATAGATTTTCTTAGAGAGAAGTCAGATGTTTTTAATGTTGTCATTAGGAGTAGTCAATGAATCCAAAATAAGAAGGGTTACACAATCACAAAGGTAAGAAGTGATCATGGTACTGAATTTAAAAAATCCCCTATGGTTGATTATTATGATAACATCAACATAAAACATGAGTTTTCAACTCCCAAAACACCTCAACAGAATAAGGTAGTTAAAAGGAAGAATAGAGTCATTCAACAAATGGCTAAAGCCATGCTCTTTGGCAAGTTTGTACATAGGAAATTTTGTGCAGAAGCGGTTAGTACAACTTGTCACATGATCAATAGGGTTTATCTAAAACTCCATATGAGTTGTGGACTAGTAAGAAACCTAGCCTCAAGTATTTCAAATTCTTTAGTAGTCATTGCTATATTTTACAAGATAAAGAAAACTTGGGAAAATTTGATCAAAGGAGTGACGATGGTATATTCTTAGGTTATTTCACTACTAGTAGAGCTTTTAGAGTTTATAATCTTAAGAATTCTACTGTTATGGAGTCTATCAATGTTGTTATTGATGATGGAAAAATGGTTGACACCTTAGGAGATTTAAAAGATCTTATTATCCTTCATGAGCCCATTGAAAATAATGAGGATAATGGATTAAAGTTTGAAGAGGGCACTTTATCTACTACTAAGAAAAATACTCCGACTTGGGTTAAAAGAGCTCATAACCCCTCAAATATAATAGGAAATCCAAAAGTGGGGTCAAAATAAGAGCTCAAATTGATAGTGAATTGAGTTTTCATTGCTTCACTTCTTAAGTAGAACTCAAGAATGTGAAAGAAGCTCTCATACATGATGATTGGATTCTTTCTATGCAAGAAGAGTTGCTTCAATTCAAAAGCTTGATGTTTGGGAATTAGTCCCATGACATAGAGATTGTAATGTCAATGGCACTAAGTGGATTTTAAAGAATAAATTAGATGAGCATAGTATCTAAGTAAGAAACAAAGGTAGGTTGGTTGCTCAAGGTTATATCTAGGTTGAAAGTATAGACTTTGATGAGACTTTTGCTCCAGTTGCTAGGCTAAAAGTATGAGATTACTTCTAGCTATGACATGCCATTTGAAGTTCAAGTTTTATCAAATGGATGTTAATAGTGTTTTTTACATAACATTCTTAAGAGGAAGTCTATGTAGAACAACCTAAGGGGTTTGAGGATCCACAACGGTCCTAATCATGTCTATCGACTCAAGAAAGTCTTGTATGGTTTGAAGCAAACTCCTAGAGCCTAATATGAGAGGTTATCTTCTTATCTTCTTGAGAAAAAGTTTTTCAAAAATGGGAACTGATAAGACAATGTTTGTTAAGAAGGATGGTAAGGACTTTGGGATTACTCAAGTCTTTTTTGTGACATAGTTTTTGGTTCCACTAGTGCTAAACATACTCATGAGTTTGCAGAAGAGATGAAAGTAGGCTTTGAGATGAGTATGGTTGGTGAACTGGATTTTTTCTTAGGACTCCAAGTTAAGCAAATAAGAGATGGAATTTTTATCTCTTAATCAAAATATGCCAAGTTGGTGAAAAAATTTGGCTTGGAAAGTGCTAAGCATGCTAAAACTCCAATGAGTACTAGTACAAAGCTTAATAGTGACACCATAGGCAAGGGTATTGATCCTACACTATATAGGAGTATGATAGGTAGTTTACTTTATCTCACTTCTAGTAGACCAGACATTGCCTTTAGTGTTGGTGTTTGTGCACGTTTTCAGTCTACACCTAAAGAGTCACACTTGATTACAGTCGAACAAATTGTTAAATATGTAAGTGCAACTCTAGATTATGGAATTTGGTATTCCTTTGATACCAATACTACTTTGGCTGCATATTTAGATGCAAATTGGGCTGAAAATGTTGATGACCAAAAGAGCATTTTCAGTGGATGTTTCTATTTGGGAAATTCTTTAATATCTTGGAATAGTAAGAAGTAAAGTTTTATTTCTCTCTCCACAACTGAGGCATAATATATAGCTACAGTTAGTTGTTCTGCACAACTATTATGGATGAAACAGATGTTGAAGGACTATGGAGTTGTTGTTGACATTATGACGGTATATTATGATAACTCAAGTGCAATAAATATCTCCAAAAATTATGTTCAACACTCTAGGAAAAAACATATAGACATTCAGCATCATTTCATTAGAGAACTTGTAGAAAATAATGTCATATCTTTGCAATATGTTCCTATAGAACACCAACTAGTAGATATTTATACCAAACCTCTAGATGGCCTTCGGTTTGAAAATCTTAGGAAATCTATAGGTATTTGTTCTATTAAATAGTTGTGTGTTCTACCAATGGTCTAAGTCACTCTTCATGTTCTCATCTTTTTCCTAGATCATTTGTTCTTAGATTAGGGATTTGGTTTTGTTATTTTTAATAGTATAGTTTTATTTAAAAAAAAAAATCCAAAAATATTTTTGTTTCTAATTGTGCATTTGAATGTGATATTTGATTCTTAATTATCTTGAGTTGAGCTGAGTATTGAAACTGTGTCACGCCCTTGACCCACAGGACCGGACTAAGGGGTCATTGAACCCCGATAAGGTAGGTAATAGGACTAACCATCCCAGTCGAGTACATAAAATACAAGCTATATTTTTTTTTTTTTTGATGATTTCCTTTAATTGGTTTTGGTTTGGTTCCCTAATTAAACTTGTTTAAGTCCCGTAATGGGAATTAATGAAATTAATTACAATCAAAAGGTCTATACTAATCATTCAACAACAGGGTATAACATGGTAACTTTCAGTTGACTCTAACAGTCCTTATATACATAACATATACAACAATAGTCTGAAGGGTACAGGCACCCTTAATAAATATAAATGAATAAGTATAAGAATGTAACTAAGTACTACAGTGACTTCAGTTCATCCTGTACTGCTCTTACAGCTATCTTCCATCAAGTCAATACTTGTCATTCCCATGAATAGTAGGGGTGAGCCATGATGCTCAGTAGGGTTTCCCTAAACAAATAAGCAAATAGCGTGCAAAAACTAATGCAAGTCCGAAGAGGACATACCCTAAAATCCAGCATGCACCACAAGCACACAATAACAACAAATCCTAACGCAAGCAAAATCACAAGTATCAAAATGGTACAACACCACTACATGTGGTTTAACAATAATGGTCAAGTAGTCGATATTTGGAGATCAGGCACATAACATAAGTAAAAACATATAATTACATGAAGCACCTCCATTTCTTATTTTAATGCCACAAGAATAATGTATATAAACATATAATCAATCATAGGATGTAAGTGTAAACTTGTCAACCCCACAAAGCACATCCATTTCCTATTCAAAGCCACAAGAACAATGTATACATTCATAGCTAAGCAACCATCCACAAGTGTCACAGTATCACAAACTGACAGTATACAATTCATCAAAACTCATGAGGAAATATCTCATGAGTGTCAAGGAAAATAATCTCAATTATATCAATCTACAACAAAAATGTATAAAACCTTATTCAAGTCATTCCATTCTCTCAATAATATCAATCCCGTAAGTATCCACCTAATTTGGCTCCCAGTAAGTCTATATGTTTTATGGGCTATTAACCCAATAAAAACAAACAATCACTCGCGCGAGTTTACGGCTCACAAGCCGAGGAGAGACACCATCCCTATCATAAATAGAACCCCGGGTACAGCAAAATCTCACCACAATCAAGAACACACAAAAGACGTGACTAATTCCCATCCCAAGTCCTTTTCTCATAAGTGTTCTTTTTCACAATCGTAATATTTTAATCCATACCACAGACAGTGTTCATCAATATCAATATCCTCTTAAATCACACCACTCAAGTATGGTTAACAGTACAATTAACAACATCATCAAGTCCACAATATTGGTTATCAGAGAGGATATTAGATAAGCAATTAGGTACAAAAACAACAGTGGTCATATATATCCATGACAGAAATAGGAAACATGATACGCATCAACATGGCAATTACATGTACCCAATACTATTATATAAATGTCCAATATCATAGCATTTAATGTAATAATCACACCATACTGATAATGTAATGGCAAGATGTCGAACGATACAGATAAACATATAATGTGAATCACATAGCAAGTATGCACATCAATAACTTAAAACATTCCCTCATCCCAATCATCGACCCACTACTAGAAGATATTACATGTGTCTTTCATAATGTTGTTAAATTCTCTACACACTTATTATTCAATTCTTGGAACCACCCCGACTCTTAACATTAGGGTATGTTATCAAGTCTTAAGGTTTTCTATGGCCAATTTCACCTTAGTTTACACTTCGGGTGCCCGTTTGCCCAAACGGATATAAAAAAACATGTTCCCGGATATCAAAAAGCCTAAGGAGACCCTATCGTATTATTTCTAAGTCATTTAACTATCTTTTAAACCCATAAAGGTATTTTCATAATTTACTGGATAAGTTACATATCTACCAAGGCGTTGTCTCTTAAAATTGACCTTGGAATCTAATCCAGAAGGCCCAAAAATACTCAAGATGTCCTCTTTATATTTTATTAATACTTCCAAGTATTTGTTTCATGCCTAGGGGCATTTCAATAATTTCAAATATTCATATGGGACCACCTCGAGTCTCCATTTCATTATTCTGATGTCATATTTGAATTATTAACGTCCAAAAACATCGAAAACGCCTCTTCCGAATTTTAATAAAGCTTTCAATTACTTAACATAAGTCTAGGAGTATAATCGTTATTTTACCACTTTAGGTGGGACCATTACCAGATCCTAATTTTTCCAATCTAATCATATTTTTGAATTTTGGGCATCCAAAAGCATTGGAATAGCCCATTCTAGATTTTCATTAGCGCTTAGATTACTCAATTTATCATTTGGGGCATTTTTATAATTTTTTATATTCATATAAGACCACCCTAGGTCCCCAAATGTCCAAACAGACTCTTTTATCGAGTCCGGAATGCCCAAAAACCTTAAGAATACCCTTTCTCGCATTTTCATTGACTTTAAATTCAATTTTATAAGTGGGTTTGTTTGTAATTTTCTAAAATTTTTCCACTGATTCGTAATTATTTCAAATGAATCTACCCTTTTATAATTTTTGAAATTTCAACTTCTTAAACCTGTAACCAAACAAACGAAGTTGGATTTTATTCCCAATTTCTGGAATAGGTTTAACCCAATTTCCAATTTCAATTCAAAATCAAGGTCACAATTTTCTTACATCCAAACAGACCCTTAGGCCCAAGCTTACAGGACCAGACCCACGATATGACCCAACCTAGATCACGACCCGTGACTTAACCCGGTTGACTCATTGACTGGTCAACAGCCAACCGTTGACCGGTCAAAACCAGTGTTGACCACTACCGACAAAATTTTCGGTCACCTTCTCTGACGAGTTCCCCAGAAACCTAATTTTCTTGTTTGTTTTTCTCAGCTTTTCTCCCACCATTTTCCATCCTTTTTCATATTAAACTACTCTAAACCATTTTTAAAGAGTTTTAGGTTAGATTTCATGGATTGAAATCGCCCCATCTCAGTTTTTCCAGTGTCACCCATTTTTTCCCACGAGGTGCCTGCAAATCGCAGTTTCTCAACCCCTAACCACAAATTATGATTCCATTCTTCCCCTCTCACTTTCAGAAACCCTAATAAGCTTTCCCTTGCATTTGAAACTCATTAAATTCCCTTTTTTCCAATCCAGATTTTCCTGAATATATATATATATATATGTACACACACATATATATATATATACATATACACACCAATCTGTACACCCACACACATATCTCCACACATACAAGATGTGATTATGCCCAAAGAATAACGCGATAGTTGTAGTGCAGCTTTGGGGTGTCGATTCCATAGGGAGACAAATTAAAAGAATAACAGAAAGAATTTCCGAAACTAAAGAAAATATTAAATGATTAACGAGAAAATAAAAAGTAATTTCAAATGCAAATTAAAATTAAACAAACTGATTAACGAAAATGTACTCAAATTAATGAACAGTATAGCATCGGGAATTCCTTGCACGTATCCGATATTTTAATTATTTTTAATTCACTGATAACTCAATTGAGAATTTAATTCCAAAAATCCCAATCGGAAGATATAGAAGTGTAAACCAAAATTAAATCAAATGTAACCCTTTGAAAAACCATTCATCACTTTTAAATCACGCAAATTTTTATCCACATTGAGAAAACCCAATGACGACAATATACCCAAGGAGCAATATTGCAGCAAAGAATTAAATCAATATAAATAATTAATTGATCCAAACATAATCAAAGAATTAATCCATTCAATAGAAAAAGCCTGACTGAATCTATAAACGGAATAAACTCTGTAATTATTTGGAGAAAAAAAATACCAATAATAAATTGTGAATGATAAAACCAAAGAATTTTAATAAATAAAAATTCAGTACGTGAATCAAAAATAAATTAAAAATACCATCTAGTGTGCAAGTTCATCCCTAGCCTTACTTGGAAATTTAGTTACCCATATGCAGGACGGACAACATAAATCTCAAGAAAAAATATTGTGCCATGAAGTAACTGCAGCTGTTTTTTTTCTCTGCGCCAGGACTGCTGCACCGCACCCTATTCTCTGTCAGCACCGCACGCTTCCTCTGTTCTCCCTCCTGTTCTCCCCTTTTCAAAAACAGTCGCACGTCCCTTTTGTTTTGTGCCCTAGATACTCACGCCAGCCCTAGCCTTGTGTCAGTGCCTAGGCTCATTCAGCGCCTCTGGCTCCTTTCCACACCTAGTCCACATGAGCCCATTGACTTCTCTTCTTTTCCCTTTTATAATACAACCGTCGCACGTCAGCCCACTCTTTGATTCAGCCCAACTTCAGTCGCTTCTATTTTCCTTATTTTTCTTTTGTTTTGTTTCCTTGTGCGGGCCCCACTTCCTTGATTTCTTTTTTCTTTTTTTTTTTCTTTTCTTTTCTTCCTTTCTTGTTGTTACTCCATGCGGCCAAGCTTACCCCTTTTATTCTTTTTTTTTGTCTTCTATTCAGCCTCTTTAAAACCCTCACGTGCCTTCCTCTTAACTGCCGCATGCTCCTTTGACTTCTTTTCTTTCTTGTGCAGCCCACCTTGACCCCTTTGTTGACTTTTCTTCAGCCAAATCATTGAATTTCATGTTCACCAATATAAAGCCACATATCCTGTACACAAGTAAAATAGTAATTTCAAATTAGAGGACCGACAATGAGAAGCAAACTCGAAAGGAACTTGTTAACATCATACACAAAGAATTAAATTGAAAACATGTTTTATCTCTCAATAACAAATAATGTAATATTTGAGATTTAAAATATTATAGAATAATTTTCAAACATATCTCATTGTAAATAGAAATTAAATTAAATAATATAAATTATATTCCAATATTTCTATTCACATTTTAGCATTTTAATCTAATAATAAGGTATTTAGAGTGCACTTTCGTGCACTCATCACACACCCCAACTTGCTCATTGCTTGTCCCTAGCAATTGTCATGCAAAAATGGCAAAAGAGACCATACACAGAAGGCATCTAATCAAACTTTTCAGATTCGCATATCAAAGCAATTTCAAGAATTCAATAACCCTATAACAATCAATCCACTTATAGCAATTCGCAGAGTGTGTGTGTGTGTGTGTGCTCCAAACCATATCCATCTAACCACAAACCATGACACATGCAACATCAAGAACATCTCAAGAAAAAGGTTCAACTCCATATCTCATGGGTATAAAAGTGTTTCATGTAGGGGTTCTCTCTATGGAATTGATAAGGGGTGTACACGCTTAATGAAGAATTAAGCAATTATGTACAAGCAATAAACAAACATTAATCTTATGATAAAAGCACTAACAAATGAGACTTCCACCACTTTTTCCACAAGCTTACTTAAGATTAGAACGATCAACATAAAAAGGGTTGTAACGTGGCTTGGGTTAGGGGCTATACGAATAAAATGATAAAAAGGATTCAAAAACTTCTAAGTACATACAAAAAGAATTTCATTAAAAATAATAACAAACCAAACTTTTCACTTGATGTACTCTTCAACTTTTCAGATCACTAAATAACAAAACTTCTCCTTCTTCTTTCTCTTCTCTCTTTCTTTTTTTTTTTCTTTTTTTTGTAGTTTTTTTTTAATATTCTGACTCTCACTCAATTGAACACTTTGCACTTGTACTCTTTCTTTTTTCTTTTTCTTCCTTTTTCCAATTCAACACAAAAGAAAAGAAATGAAGATTTCACACCTAGTACAATACTTAGAAGCAAAAAGGGTAAGAAAATTAGGATATAGGCTATACTACATTATAGAGTGGTATGGATGATTGTGGGCACATGAAAAAAACTATTTGTATTTGTTGGCTCAAAGTTGGCTACTAAGGGTCTATGATGAGAAGGGTTAGCTTGAAAGGCTCAAACGTTAATCCTAAATTGACCTTCGTCATATCTCAAGTATATTCGCCGTCATACCACCAACCATGTAATGATATTCTCAAAATAAGTGTCCAATTCAATAGATCAATGAACGCTTATCACAATTTTCAACATTTGAAGGCTCTCAATTCTCTCTAAAACTCACATGAATACTTAAGCAAAAGAGTTCTCTAGCTACATGTATCAAACCACTATCTTACCACAAAGTTTAGATAAATGCATTAAAAGTTCTGTGAATACCTCAGCAGAATGATTATGGTGGATTCGGTGAATTCACAAAAAATGGCTATGAATAAGAATGAGTACTCATGTGAAAAAAAATGCATATGTGATGTAAATTTTTAAAAAAAATTTCATATGTCACAGAGTTCCAACATGCATATTAAATGTTGAATTTGCACCACCACCCCCCAACTTAAATGAAACATTGTCCTTAATGTTTAACAATCAAGATTGAATAGAGGGTACTGAAAATGAGAGAATACACTTGATGTGTGACGTGGGTAGCTCGCTAAGCACTAAAGATGGCAACCTGAACTGACAGAATGAAATTAACCTGCTAATAAAAATAAAGAAAAATAGCAGCAAACAAAAAGAAAAAGAATGAAAATAAAAGAAAACAAAAACAAACAAAATAAAAATAAAAATAAAAACATACCTGCATGGCGCTATCAAGGTTGATAGGCCAAGTCTATAAGTGGAATGTCTTCCACTTCCAGAACTTGCCTATCAATTAAAATTTTAAGGCGCTGACCATTTACTTTAAAAACTCGACCATCCTTGGGATCCTTTATTTCTACTACCCTATTTTCAAAAGCATTCTTTACTATAAAGGGGCTTGTCCACCTGGACCTGAGTTTTCTTAGGTGCTTATGGAGTCTAGAATCATATAAGAACACTCGATCATTAGGTTTAAACGTTTTTCTCAAAATATTTTTATCATGAAAC
Organism: Nyssa sinensis; assembly: GCA_008638375.1. Classification (NCBI taxonomy): domain Eukaryota; kingdom Viridiplantae; phylum Streptophyta; class Magnoliopsida; order Cornales; family Nyssaceae; genus Nyssa; species Nyssa sinensis. The sequence continues at coordinate 27,380,800 of CM018040.1, forward strand.
GCTTTCATTTTAGCCTTATAGATTCTAGAGTTCTCATAAACATCATTTCTCAATTCCTCTAACTCGGTCAATTGCAATTTTCTTAGCTTACCTGCTTCTCCTAGGTCAAAATTGAAATGCTTCTCTCCGAGGTCATTTTGCACCACTTCTTTCATAGTATGATTAAGCCTATGCTGGGGATCTCTATGAGGGATAGTTCCTTCCTCCAAATCGATTTTATGAGAACATACCAGTGGACTCACACCTTTTATATCAGCAATGCTCCAACCTATAACTGTCCTATGCTTACTTAAGGTCTGAATTAATTTCTCACCTTGAGACTCAGACAATTTAGATGAGATAATATCAAGAAAAGTATCACCTGAACCAAGGAAGGCATGCTTTAAACCCTTAGGTAAAGGCTTTAATTCAACTTTAGGTGCTTTCACACTTAGAGGAATCTGCTCTTCACTTTTTTTAGGCAACTCCTCAAACTTTGGTTGTCATGCATGTGCTCCATAATCTTGAGTTCTATAAAAAAATAGCACAAATATCAACCACATCAGATGGATCAGTAATATAATCAAACTCAAAATTAACAAGAAAATGCTCAAGGGGATCAGAATCATGAGTTGCAAGAACTCTCCCATCCAAAAATGAATCAATCATGTACGTCTGGTGGCACTCGTCTTCCTCTTCTGGCTGTTTTGCAACATGGAATATATTCACCTCGAGAGTCATGTTCCCAAAAGACAGCTTCATGAGCCCATTCCTGCAATTAATAAGAGCATTAGCAGTGGCAAGGAAAGGCTTACCTAAAATCAAAAGAATTTTTGAAGTAGAGTCAATAATAGAGCTAGTATCAAGGATTATGAAATCTACAGAATAATAAAATTTATCAATTTGAATCAGAGCATCCTATACCACACCCCGTGGCGCTCTGACTGAACGGTCAGCCAATTGCAATACCACAAAAGTTGGCTTGATTTCTCCCAACCTCATCTGCATATAAATAGAATAAGGCATTAAATTCACACTAGCTCATAAATCAAGCAAAGCTTGTCCAAACTCATGATTTCCAATGCTGCATGCAATGGTTGGACAACCAGGATCCTTGTACTTGGGAGGAATCCTCTACTCAATTAGAGCACTAACTTGCTCTGTTAAGAATGCTGACTTCTTCACATGGTGCTTCCTCTTAACTGTACAAAAATCTTTAAGAATTTTTGCATAAGTAGGAACTTGTTTAATCACATGCAAAAGAGGAAGATTGATTTTTACTTGCTTGAGATTCTCTAAGATTTCATTGTTAGGATCCAAAGTTCGCTTGGTTGATTTTAAAGCTTGTGGGAATGGTACCTTAACAGGACTCTTTGTCACCTCTAGTTCCTTGGGCAGCTCGGTATTACTACTATCTTGATCCTTTTCCACATCCTCTGATTTGTCCATTGTTGGGATGTGTAATGACTTATCACTTCGAGTCACAATGGCGTTCACATCTCTCAAATTCTCTTGCGCCATGTGTTGACCATAGGGTGTAGACTAAGCTTGGGATGGGAATCTACCTCGCCCATTCACACTCAAGGAGCTCATCAATTTGGACATTTGGCTCTTTATCTCATTGTTTTCTTCAACAACCTGCGTAATTAAAGATTCAAACTTTTGGTTAGTCTTACCCTGTGCTTCAATGAAAGCATGCAAAGTGTCTTCTAAAGAATTCTTAGAAGATGAAGATGCATGATAGAGTGCTAGCTAAAATTGGAGTGATTGCACCACCCCAGATTGTAGGTCTCGGAGAAGGGTGTGAAAGGCTTCTTGTACATACCTAAGGTATTACATTGGTCCTCATACATCCATCTCATCTCAGCAAATGTAGGACACTCTTGGGTGAAGTGATCTACCCTGCCACACACCGAGCATGGTCTAAAAGACTCTGCATGATTAGCCAAGTGTGTTGGCTTTAAGTCCCTAGGCTTTAACACCTCTAACTCCTTAGTGAGTATCTCTACCTTAGCTTTCAAGTTGTCCTCCTCCTTGAGATGGTAAATTCCACCACCATTTTGGTTCCTTGTAGGTCGTGACCTATTTGTGCTCTCAAGAGCACTAGGTCCTGTCCAAGTGTGAGCTTTTTCAGCAAGCTCATTAAAATACTCTATGGCCTCATTAATATCTTTCTGCAAAAACTCACGATTACACATCATCTCTACAAATTGGCACTCTCTAGGTGTATGTCCCTCATAAAAGTAACTCACTAGACGCCAACTCTCATACCCATGGTGATGGCACATACTCAATAACTCCTTAAATCTCTCCCAAGACTGATACAAAGTCTCACTGTCTTTTTATGCAAATGTGGAAATCTGTCTTTTTAAAGTATTGGTCTTATGTTAGGGAAAGTATTTAGTAAAGAAGATCTGACTCATCTCATTCCACGATCCAATCAATCGTAGTCTCAGTGAGTATAGCCAACTCTTAGCTCTATCATTCAAAGAGAAAGAAAAGAACTTAAATCTCACAATGTTATTTGTTGCATTTTGACTATGGAAAGTCGCAACTACCTCTTCAAACTCCCTAATGTGCGCATATGGATTTTCATTTTCCAAACCATGAAATGTAGGGAGTAACTGTATCACCCCCGTTTTAACATCAATTTGACGAGCATTGGGTGGAAACATGATGCATGATGGTGTGGCTGTGCGTGTAGGGTGGAGGTAATCTTGAAGGGTTTTAGTGGGTTCATCCTCGTGTTCACTCATATTTTCAGAATTTGAAGAATTATCAAACAAAAAATTAGAAAAAATAGAAAAATTAAAAAAATTAGACTCTAAATCTGACTCTAACACAAGCCTACAAGAAAATTGACCTAATGCATCCCTATACCTATTATGCATGCAAGATAACAATAAGAAATAAATAAATAAAATAAAATAAAATAATAATGTAGCAAGAAAAAAAAGGGAACGAAGTTACCGCCTTTACAAACTGCTGAAAAGAAAAACTATCTACTGATTCTTTTACCGTCTCCCCGGCAACGGCGCCAAAGTTTGATTACGCCCAAAGAATAACACGATAGTTGTAGTGCAGCTTTAGGATGTCGATTCCACAGGGAGACAAATTAAAAGAATAATAGAAAGAATTTTTGAAACTAAAGAAAATATTAAATGATTAACGAGAAAATAAAAAGTGATGTCAAATGCAAATTAAAATTAAACAAACTGATTAATGGAAAAAGTACTCAAATTAACGAACAGTAAAGCTTCGGGAATCCCTTACACGTATCCGGTATTTTAATTATTCTTAATTCACTGATAACTCAATTGAGAATTTAATTTCAAAAATCCCAATCGGAAGATATAGAAGTATAAACCAAAATTAAACCAAATGTAACCCTTTGAAAAACCATTCATCACTTTTAAATCACGCAAATTGTTATCCATATTAAGAAAACCCAACGACGACAATATACCCACGGAGCAATATTGCAACAAAGAATTAAATTCATATAATTAATTAATTGATCCAAACATAATCAAAGAATTAATCCACTCAATAGAAAAAGCCTGACTGAATCTATAAACAGAATAAACTCTGTAATTATTCGGAGAAAAAAAAAATACCAACAATAAATTGTGAATGATAAAACTAAAGAATTTTAATAAATAAAAATTCAGTACATGAATCAAAAATAAATTAAAAATACCATCTACTGTTCAAGTTCATCCCTATCCTTACTTGGAAATTTAGTTACCCATACGCAAGACAAACAACATAAATCTCAAGAAAAAATATTGTGCCATGAAATAGTTGCAGCTGGTTTTTTTCTCTACGCTAGGACTGCTGTGCCACACCCTGTTCTCTGTTAGCGCCGCACGCTTCCTCTGTTCTCCCTCCTGTTCTCCTCTTTTCAAAAATAGTCGCACGTCCTTTTTGTTTTGTGCCCTAGATACTCATGCTAGCCTTGGCCTTGTGTTAGTGCCTGGGCCCATTCAACGCTTCTAGCACCTTTCCACACCTGGTCCGCACGAGCCCATTGACTTCTCTTCTTTTCCCTTTTATAATATAGCCGCCGCACGTCAGCCTAGCTTCAGCCGCTTCTATTTTCCTTATTTTTCTTTTGTTTTGTTTCCTTGCACGGGCCCCACTTCCTTGATTTCTTTTCTATTTTTTTTTCTTTTCTTTTCTTCCTTTCTTGCTGTTACTCCATACAGCCAGGCTTGCCCCTTTTATTCTTTTTTTCATCTTTTATTCAGCCTCTTTAAAACCCTCACGTGCCTTCCTCTTAACTACCACATGCTCCTTTGACTTCTTTTCTGTATTTTTTTCTTCTTTTCTTTCCTATGCAGCCCACCTTGACCCCTTTGTTGAATTTTCTTTAGCCAAATCATTGAATTTCATGTTCACCAGTATAAAGCCACATATCCTGTACACAAGTAAAATAGTAATTTCAAATTAGAGGACCGATAATGAGAAGCAAACTCGAAAGGAACTTGTTGACATCATACGCAAAGAATTAAACTGAAAACATGTTTTATCTCTCACTAACAAATAATATAATATTTCAGATTTAAAATATTATAGAATAATGCTCAAACATATCTCATTGTAAATAGAAATTAAATTAAATAATATAAATTATATCCCAATATTTCTATTCATATTTTAGCATTTTAATCTTATAAAAGGGTATTTAGAGTGCACTTTCGCGCACTCATCAAGATGCCAATATAATCCTAAACTAAATGAGAGGTTCAGAAACTCCCTACCTCTGTCATTTTCCACGGTTTTCTAGAAAGAGAGCTTGGTGGAGCTCCCATGGCTGCCACGCACACGTCTGCCCCGTCCAGCCCCTCTATTCCTCTTTCTTTTCCTTTTCTTTTTTCTTTTCTTCTTTCCTTTCTTCTTCTTTTTCTTCTTCTTTTCCTTTTATTCTTCTCTAGGTTCGGCTATTCTTGGTCCCTGTCTCACACAATATGTGTTTTACACACACACACTGATACACACACCCACTCACAGATCTCTTTTTCTGAACTCGCACACATGAACACACCCTCCTCTCCCTTTTCCTTTTTTCAAAACACACATCAAACACACTTAGTTTCACACCACCATGAGAGTGAGAGAGAGAATGAGAGAGAGCCGCATGAGAGGAGAGAAAGAGAGGGTTAGGGTCTTCTGCTGAAAGAAGGGAGAAAGAGGAAGGGATGGAAAATGAAAAGGGGTTTTGGTGGGGTTGTGTCCCATCAAGTCTTTTCTATCCACATTTTTTTCCCCTTAAAGTGCACCCTTACACACACATTAACACTTCTCCTACACCACCACACTTTGACATATATCCCTCTTCTAAAATCTTTACTTAGCTTCTTGGATAAGCCTTGCACGCATCCCTATGTGCCACAAGGCTAGTTGGTCAACTATGCACATACACTAGCTCGTATTAAAACTGTCTCAGAATCATACCACACTTGGTTTTCTTCATTTTTTTCTCACATTCACTCATTATTTAACCATACACATTTAGTCATTGTGATATTTTTATTGAAGTGAGGAATCAGATCAATATAATGTTCAACTTTCAATAAGTACATGGCTAGAAGAATTGTCTTGGGAAGAATTGAAAAATGACTAGACCAAATTTTTGCACCTATTACATTGTGTTTATTACTTTTTGTGTGCAAGGGAAGCGCTACCATTAGGATATTGTGCGTAACATTTAAAGGGGTGTACCTTTGAAATCTAGCTACCTACCTAGTTGTTTGAAAACCACCTTGAGGAATGCCAATGCATTTATTCGGTATAAATTTTGACTTTGGTAGTTTTCAAAGGAGATATAGGGATGATTAATATGGTCTAAATTCACCAAGATAGTTCCATTACCGTTGTTTGTGCTTATTGTGAATTGAGTCATTCAATACTATAGTGAACTCATAGATATTAGTACTTCTCATGATTAAATTTAATCAATTTCAAGAGTTGATATGTTGAGGGAGAGTTTGAATGCATATTGAGTATTTAAGAATTCTTGTAAATAATGAACATCTTGAAAACATATCTCATTGTCTCAAATACATTCGGCTTGAAAAATTGGTTTTGGATATTGCACTTCATTTGTCTATACATAAAACCTCTTATTTCTAACTTTTGAAAATTTCTTTAAAAAGTTGAGAAAGTGAGTTTCTACCCTGGTCGTTCGAACGAAGCATTTATTGTGAGCCATTGTTAATGGGGGCTCGTTTCGAATGACCAACCCTCTCGTTCGAATAAGGTGTGGATTTCAAAATGACGCTTCGGTCGTTCGAACAATTATAAAAATGGAGGAACTTTTCTTTTATTTTTTCACCGTTCTTTTTTTCTCTTTCTCTCTATATTTTTCTCCCACCTATATTTTCCCCATGCTTATTGCTTTTTCAATTCCGTTTTGGTTAAAGTGTTGGGCACTATGAGAAGATCATTTTCACTGATCAAATTTTTTATTGGGTCCCATCTTGTCATTCGGTGAGTTATCATAGTTTACATCATTTGTTACTAGTTTTTTTCACATAGTCTAAGACTAGTTTGAGACTACTACACAATCTTTTAACGTTGAACCATCTTAGGAATTCAGTTCTTTTCCTATCATTCAAATATCATGGCTCAAGCTATTGTTGATTAGGCACATTTCCTATCCAGTCTCAGTGGTTAGGCCCATTAATATAGTCATCTTAGAAACTCCTCTCGCTTTCGAGAGATAAACTACTATGAGACATAAGTCAGTCATAGTAGAAATGTATGTTTTTATAGACCATTTTGATGGTAGTTTAGTTCAGCATCAGTTTGCTGCCATGGCTGGGGTTCACTTCTTTCAATTTCTGGCCCCATTGATATTCCTTCGGTTTACGAGTTCTATGCAAACTTGCAGCCCCATATCATAGATTTATCAACTGTTGTTTATTTTCGAGGTATTTCATTTATCTTGACTCCATATATTATTACCTCTCTTCTTCAACTTTCTTGAGTCGATCATACTCATTATTTGTTTCTTAGTGCTGACCCAACCACTAATGAAGTTGTCACCGGTGTTCTACGGAGACATGGCCTGTATGTCTTTCAGACCAATAGCAAGTGTCTTGATCATGCATTGATGACCAAGGACTATTATTTCCTCAACCTTGTTTTCTCTTCGGTGTTGTCTCTTCTAAGCCACACCAATACTCTTACTCTTGACCGTGACCGATTTCTATACACCTTAAGGACATGTAAGACTATAGATGCTCTATATTATATTTCTCACTACATCACATCTGCCATTAATAGAACCCGTCGTGATGCATTACCATTTGGGAGCATCATCACTCGCCTCTTAGCCTTGCGTCACCTTCATCTCGTTTGAACAGACCTTGTCTTTTTCAAGAGGACCATTCTCACGACGTGTAGCTAGACAGTCCCAGAGTCATATCATAGTTGTTGCCCCTACTGCTGCACATCCAGAGGATGATTTCTTGGCTGAGGATCTGGATTAGCCATACATTCCTGATCTAGTTCTAGGTCTATCTCTTAATCTTACTGTTGCTGATCTTGATCACCATTATAAGTAGATTCATCAGGATTTCTTTTTTTTGGTCATGGCACAGATTGAGCATCAGGACCAGTGTATGCTCTATGATTTTCTTTTTCTTATCTTAGAGCGCTTTGATCAACAAAAGACCACTCTAGAGCATCTTGATCATCAGGTCAACGGTCTAGCCTCTCAGTAGATAACATTTTTCCAACAGTTTCAACATATGTCCTTAAGAGGTGCTTCATGGTCTGCTACTATTGATGTTGGGATAACAGATTTGGATGATCATCCACCTATAGTTGAGTGATGAGTGTTTATGTAGTGAGGGTGAGTTGTATTTTAGTTTATGTACACAGACTAGTTTTGCTGTTAGACATATTTATCTTTTGCTTATTCATATATATTTGTCTATTTTTCTAGTCTGTTTACATTTATCTTATGTCTATTTTTATTTATACATTATCTGATCTTGTTTATTTTTCTACTTCTTTGTCAATCCTAACAAAAAGCGGGAGTAGATTTAGACTCAGGGTGAGATAATTTTTTTGACATGAGATGACTACTCATTTTCCTTGCTTATGGCATCCTATCTGTTTGCATGTGTTTACTCTATATCTTCTTATATAGCGTACAATGCTTCTCACGGGTGTGGTTTAGTGGTTGCTTTGCAATATATACAGGTTTGATATATTGGAGAGTTAAGAGTAGTCATTGACATTTACCATAAGTAGATAGTCAAAAATTTGGTGTAAATCTTCTCTTTTGGGTTCTTAGGGGTTTACATATTTTTGTTCTTGGTCTATTTATGTATAAGGTAGCGTTTTGTCACGGATTGCGAAAAGGGGGTTTGTTAGGACTTTTAGTCTATTTGAGTATTTGCTAATCCATGTTTGACAAAATTATTGAGTTGTATTTAATTCTTATCATGGTACTCAATCCTTGTGATCATCACTATAATTCATGGGATATAAAAATTCTACACATAATGGTAACAATGGTAGTCAAGGTATAATTTCTTGAATTTAACATGGATTCACACACACACACACTTCATTTAGTCAAAATATTTTCAAATCATAAATACGTTTAAAATATGTTTTAAGGTTCTTATTGGCTTTACCGAAAAATCTATTTCATTATAAACATTTTTACATGTATAATTGTAGTGCGAATGAGGTTACTACCTCACTTATTCGAACGAGCCTTGGCTTCATTCGAATGACCAAAACAGTGGTCAGCATGACATGTATTCATTCTCTCTTTCGCTAACTCATTTGAACGACCACGACAGTGAGTTCCTTTGAGTTTTATTTCAGAAGCTCGTTTGAATTAACTTCAAGAAAACTGACGAACTATGTTCAATTTTTATAAGGATTCCTTGTGTTTTTAACCCTAATATATAAAACAATTTTGCACAAAAATTAGAGGACTTTGGCGGCTGATATATTTTACCCTTGTTCCAAAAGTCTTTGTGGGCATATTCATGATCATTCACATCGATGAATGATTATGAATAAGTTTTTGGAATTTAAGCTGCGTGCAATCAATAAAGTTTGAGGTTGCATAGAGATTCGTAACTGTGATTAAAGTGTTTCGTTCGTGGATTTGAATTGGAGATTTACTTGAAGAGCACTTGTGGATTCGAGATTAGAAGAGATTCAATGCAAGAATAAGGCTTGAGGTACTAAGTCGTTGTGTCTGTAATCACCAAAGCTCTTCTAGTGGATTCAACATCTAGGTCAACGCCCCGGGTTTTCCAAAGCAAATACAATTGATCTGTGGCAGTTTTCTCATAAAAAAAATTGGTGTGTTCATTTTTATTTTTATTATTATTACTTTAACTGATAATTCACACTTATTTTTTATAGCACACACTGGAACATAAGCTTCACTAATTTTAAAGTGAGAATCTTAATCATTGTTAGGTTAAGAAATTTTTAATTTGCAAGTTGACCTATTCACCCCCCCTCTATGTCAAGGTTCTCCCATCTAGATACACATAAGGCCTAACAGCTTATCACATTTTGGGGTTTGTATGATTTGTTCACATTATTTAATATATTTGTGAAAACTTGGCCCTAAGTTTTAAAAATGTTACTTTTTAAAATATTCTTTTTGAAAGTTTAATAAGTTGCGTAATGATAAAGCTATAAAGGATCTTTAACTTTGTGGGTTAATAGAATCTATGGAAGTTACACCGTCTCTCAATGAGTGTGGGAAATTGTAATTTCATTCTTTAATCGTCGATGATGTTCTGAATAGTGAGAGTGACTTGTCACCTAGTGGGAGTGTACTATTTGTTGAGATTGTACCACTGGAGAAAGATTCTTAAGATCCTTAGTTGTGTAGAAGTAAATGTAAAATATTTTCTCATCATCTTTGTGAGATTGAATGGAGACATTTTTATTATGGTTCCACATGATTAAGTGAATATTACTTCTTATGTTGAGGCAAAAGTTTTCTATGCTAATAGTGTATGGATGGCTGCTTATGAGTGATAAGTTGAGTTAAATTAACTAAGAATCAAACTTTGAGAATGGTTGATCTTCTTTTTTTTGGTTAAAGATTGATTAACTAGGGATGACTATGTAGAGAGAGATTCTCCCTAGTAGTGAGAATTGCATTTATCCACCTTATTCCAATAATTGTCGCATATGTTGGATCTTAAAAGCTTTCTAAATGGACTTAGACATTATTTTCTCTATGGAGAATTAGACAATGATTCTATGTAGATCAAGTTTTGGGCTTTCAAACTTAATGAACAAAGAACACAAAGTCTGCTTAATCAAGTTTTCATTTGTGACCTAAAGTCATTGCCAAGTCAGTAGATTCTTAGATTTCATCGAGTAATTAGCTTCATGATGATCAAGGGAGCCACAAATGGTCCAAAAAAAGTATTTTGATATTCTAAGTGATTGCTGACATGTATGGAATTAGTTGTCACCACTTGAAGGTGGTCGTCCTATATTGAGGAAGACATAGGTGAATAAAACTATGCTTGGATTTGAGTTCCATGGAGATTACCTTGAGGGATTTCTCATTTTGTCTTGAGAAATTTGTAAAGTGATTTTATTAGCACGGTCCTAACCTATTGACAGATTGATATGGGCATACTTTAGTTTTAATCATTGTTATTGGATGAGTAGGGGAAAAAGATATATGTTTGTAGAGTTTCTTATTTGAGAGTTGTTGAGATTCTGAAGTGCATTAGGATATATACTTAATTATTTTTGCAACTTTTATAGATGGTCAAATTATTAGAGCAGCTTAGTGCTTTGTTTATAGGGATTGTCAAATTATTAAAGCAACTTAATGCTTTACTTGTGGACGGTCAAATTATAAGAGCGACTTAGTGTTTGCTCATCGGACTATAATTAATTAGTTTCTTTGATCTCAAAGAATATATGGTTGGTCATCGCAATTGAGGCGGTAGTTTGGTTGTGGAGATGCCAGTAGTGCCTTAATATAGCGTTATGTAGGCAAGATGATATATTCATCAGTTATGATTATATGGGATCTCTAACATATGCAAGTATTATATTTGACACAACTTTATTCCATATTGTTAACAAGCTTAGATGTAAGTACAGTTGATTCCTTTCCTTTTTGGTGGTATCTTTTGGACTTAGGATCCATAAGGACATAACCATGTGGACTAGCCACTAGGCTAGAAGTTTAGTCTCACTAATAGAATGGTAAACCAATAGCGGTGATGAGAGAACCGAACATATTGGCATTATTTTTCACTACATGAGTTTGAAATAAAGTTGTATAAAGGGAGGTGGTCCTAAGCTTATACTTAATGATGTTTTACATCCTCCATTTAATTGTTGGGTTTATTTTGAATTTGATGTATTGGACACTATGATACATTATATCATCGTTATATGATATTGTGTTTATATTGAGATTATTTTTTGATGTTGTGGGCATACGTGAAAGATTTCAGCAGATTTTGATTAACTCTCTCATACAAGAAATTGCCCTAGCGCTTAGATAGCAAGCAAGATGAGACATTAAATTCTTGGCTGGAAGGAGAATTTATCTTTATCATATATGTCGTCTTGACAATAAGGGTCAAGATGAAATTCTTTTAAAAAATCAAGCATGAAGGTTGACCATACACTTCATGTAACCTGAACTAAGCCAAATGTGAACTTTCAAGCATATGCTAGAAGAGTGACTAGGTTGGAGTGTTTGGATTAGGTGCTGAGATAGTAACGAGGGGCGCTGAGATAGAGACAGACACTAGATAGCAACTAGACTAAGATTCGTATGGCGTATATTCTTATTTTTATGAGATTGAGATTGACATGCCTAATTGAGTGGGAGCTCTATCGTAGCATACATTACATATTGTATGCACTATTGATATGACCATTATGAAAGAGAGTGAAAGAATGTATCCCTGTTTCATCACTGTGTAAGCTTTGGAAACATTTTTGAGTTCCACTATGATCTTTGTAACCTGGGACTACGTTATGAAGAAAGAGTTTAATGTTTCTACTTTAGGATGTTGCTAAAGGATCATGATTGATGTAGCCTAACAGGGCATGTTTAGGAAAGTAGTTGAGTTCAATTGGATTAACATGAGTAACTAGGGAAAATGGTTCTGTAATACACTATTGTATTGTGAACTTGATGTGAAGTATTGTAATGTAGGTGAATGTAATGTTTGAAAAATATTTAGCCTATCTAAATACTTGTTAGATGATTGTAAACATGTGATTACTTCTATTGCAATATTTAAGTTGATGTGATGGTAGTTCGTATGGATTTTGGTTAAGTGTATTTGCATTTCCTGATCTGCATAGGGTGGGTTTTGAGATGTGACAGGACTTCTCCTACTAGATTCGCACAACCAATAGAACTCTTCCCGTTAAAGTCTTACCTTAAATAGGACTCTTCTCGCTAGAGTCCCACCACTAGTAGGACTTTCTTGTCTATTGGAGGGCATTTTGGTACTTTTGGTACCATTTTTCCCTTTAGGGGGGGCATTTTGGTAATTTTGGCCATTTTGGCACAATTTGTTCCTTAATGGGACTTTTTAGTCTCTTAAGGGGCATTTTTGTGATTTTTATGTTAATTTACTCATTTGGGCGTAATTTGATAATTCCAGCCATTTGGTGACAAATTGGGAACATTTTCATACCTTGAAGGGCAATTTGGTCATTTTTCATGTATTATGGCAATCTTGTGATTTTTTACAAAATTTGGAGCAATTTGGTAATCTTGAATGATAGTAGTTCATTTAGGCATAATTAGAATTTTCCTTTTCTAGAGTTTTCATGGATCTAGGTGCTAGATATTTCTTTTAGAAGAGATATATTGAACCTAGACACTTGCATTTTTAGAATTTATTTCCAAATAAATTTTATTTTTCTTAATTCCCATTTGGTCTTGCATATAGACATCAATCCTATAAGTTCTTGCATTTTCATAATTTATTTTTAATTCATTTATTTAGGATATTCATCCCTTAGGATAATTATTTAATTTTTTTTATTTAATCACATAATTATCACTCAAGACATGATCCTAACCCACCATTTTAGGGATTCGTTATAGGCCCTTGGATCAAATCTCCATATTTTACATATAAATAGACCTCATTGGACACCACTCTAGAGGTCCAGAATTTAATAAGCTTATGCTACTATTCTAGTGCTAGAGCTCTTTCTTTTTCTTTAAAAGCCCTTCTCTCTCAAAGTCGAGGCCCTACTGAAATGACAATCTTGGGTTAAGATGCAAGCCAGGAGTCAGTAGGCCATTGGTGGTGGAGAGTTGCAGCATAGGTGTTAGACACCTGAGAGGTTCCTCCAATTTGGAGTCCTTGTCAGTGAGAGTCTCAAGTCAAGAAATAAGCCAAAGTTTTGCCCGAATAACAATCCCAGGCCAAGCATCTATAGTTGAAGTTCTGCCTATCCATGACTAAAACATAGTATGCCCTAAACCTTCAATATTCCTTATTAATCTGGTTGATCTCTCTATCTTATCACTTTTGATAAAAGAGGATAAACCAGATAACTACATGACTCTAATTCCGTTTTTCAAAAGGATACGTAGGAAGCTATTAAGCTCGAGTCAAATCTCCTTTCTTTTTTCTTTTAGTTTATTTATTTTTGTGCAAGTTTGTTTCATTTATTTATCCTTTTTTCTTCTCTACATTTCTTTTTTCTCTTATTATTTCTACACCTATGTTTAATGAATAAGCCTTGTATGTAAATGTTTGAGACCGATCCATTTAGATCGGGTGGAGTGGGTGCCTAACACCTTCCCACTACGTACCTTAGCCCCTGGGTCTATTTCTTTGGTTACATATGTTTTCAATGCTTTATTATCTTCTTAACCTATGTTAAAGGGTTCCTTAGAATGTAACAAGGAAACAAAAAGACGTAAATTTTTTTATTTCATTTTCTTTACTTTTTCTTTTTGCATATAACAGTGTTGTAACGGGTCTTATTTTTTATTGGCCCAAACAAGCTCGCGACTCATTTCTATTCTCTATATCTCTTAGAGGCGTTCTTTCCTACCTTTAGGGAAGAGGACAACCGGAATCTCTGGATCTCTAACGGTCCAAACAAAAGGTCTTTTTTCCGGCGGTGGCACTCACAAAGGCCAGATACCCAGATCTAGAGAAGTTGGCCTACGCCCTTATTATTTCAGCACGGAAGTTAGGACCTTATTTCTAGGCTCATACAATAGTTGTGCCTACCACTTATCCATTAAGATTAGTTCTTCACAAGCTAAAACTATCTGGGCAATTGATGAAATGGTTAGCAAAACTAGGCAAGTTTGACATTCACTACGTACCTAAAACTTCCATCAAAGCACAAGCGTTGGCAAATTTCATAGTTGAGTTAATCAACAACCAAGACTACTGTCACGCCCCGAATTTCCGACGAACCCGGGGCACGAGTAACGAGACAGAAAGTAAAATAAATAAAAGGACAAAAGTAATTAAATTCACTAAACATGCGTCCATCATCATCCATACATAAGGTAACATCCGAATACATTGTCTCATACAGTCATTCGGGCTTAAGCCCTTACATAACAAAATACAGTCTCTGGATCACAAATTACATCACCGTGCTTCGCCCTCTCAGGGCAATCACTAGTCTCACGTGGCGGTAGGATCCTCATCTGAAAATGTTGTCCCACGAATGGGTCAGCACAACTGGCTGGTATGATGAAATGCTAATGCCAGAAATAAAGCTAAGGCGTGGCATGTGCAAAGTGTACATTTATTTCTAAATGACATTCAAACATCGCAGTAATATATATATGAATGGTATGCATGACACACCCATGCACAACTCTATGCCACACCCATGTCTCATTTACGGGTACTCCCCGATGGCACGAAGTACCAATGCAATGGCCAATTTTGGGTTTTTCACCACAGGATCTACACCCTCATAATGCAAAGCACCATGTGCTTACCCACGCCATGTTCTCAAGGAATTCATCATATGCCAATATGCCAATGCAATCTCAATGAACATGAATCTCAGTAATATAACATGCTCGGACAATAAGAAATAAATCACTAGTCAGTTTCATATACATGCATATCTCATATGTTCGTACATCATGATTCATGTTCTTCACTTTATTAACTTACAAATAACACATAACATGTGAACGACCAATTCCAAGTAAACAGGTAAACACATTACAGATAAACACATACAGCATTCCAGTCATTCACAAATATTCCTAACTTAACTTCATTTTTAACACTAGCAAAACACCATACCTGATGGGTTGGTATCAACCCTAGAAGATCGTGCGCTATATGTAACTGAACCGACGGATGAAAATGTGGAGGATCAGATCGCCCTCTCCTGTCCTGTCAATGTCCCTAAAAGTAGAAATTACAACTCAGTCTATTGTTACTTGAATCTATGCTATTCATCAAATGTTATGTCTTTAATTCATAAGTTTCTATTCTGCTAAATTAAACTCTACCATTGGTTTTTGAACGTTTAAGAAAATAAGTCTAGGTTCTCGTAGAACTCAATTCGGACACCAGGGTTGAAAAGGGCAAAACAGTCATTTTGCACTTTACACGTGTCCTTACATTTCGTGACCTCTTTTCACAATTCGGACTCCACGGTTGAGTCCGGAATGTTCGAGATAATAAAATTTCACTATTTGTTTACCTAATTCGGAGTTCGTCTGACAGTGTTTCGAGTTAGGGGCATTTTGGTAATTTTAAGGGTTACTACGGGTCTTTTATTTTTTGGGACCCCGTCTCGTAAAACGGATCTCACCATTGGTCTCGAAATGGTCGAGATAGTCAAAATACACTAATGACTTGTCCCATTTGGACTCCGGGATATTTTTGAATATTTAATTAATTAAATTAATTTAATTAATTAATTAATTAATTAATAATTTATTAATATTTTATTCATAAGGGTCAGAACATAATTACCCAAAAGTCTTGGGTCAAATTCTAATTTCTTAAAGGCTAAGGGGTCAAAATATAATTATTAAAAGTTTTGGGGTTCAAAATATAAATAACCTAAACTTTGGTTTGAACCAGGGGGTTTTTAAACCAAAACCCTAAACCGGTTTAAAAGTTCACTGAACCGACCGGTTCAGCCCCTTCCCCTTCTAACCCGGTCCAAATCAGGTTTTTATTTTTATTTTTTATTTTATTTCATTTTTTTTTTCTTTTAAACGGTGAGCCGACACGTGGCAGGGGCGGTCCACGCCCGCCCCGAACCGGACCCGAACCGACCCGGACAGACCCCCCTTCTTCCCCCGTTTTTTCGGCGGAGCTCCGGTCACCCTCTCCGGCGCCGGTGACCGGATTTTCAGAAAATCAAGTTTTTAAACTTGATTTTCTTCGTGTTTTCGATGCCCCTTTCGATCCCAACTTGTTCTAAAACATTTTTGGAGCTTTTTAATACTGTTTTGAAGCTTCCAATCACAACGAAAAACCAGATCTCCCCCCCCATGGCCGTGACCTGCACCTCCTTCTTTCTCCCTCATTTTTCAACCGTTTTCTATCATTTTTGTTGCGTTTTAATCCTTACATGATACTCTACAAGGTTCTACAATTTAAACCGATTGAAATGCTCTAAAACAAATCGAAACAGAAGTGACCCACTTACAAATTTCTCGGCCGTTTCTCTCTCTAGCTGTGCCCTCCTTCTCCCTCTTGCTCCGAGCTCGAACCAGGTCTCTAACTCTCCTTCAGAGCTCTGTTTCTCTCCCTCTTTTCTGCTTCTTTCCTTCTCTTTTCTCCTCTAACCGAGACTAGCTCCTTTCCTCTTTATTTTCTCTCTTTCTATATCTCTCTCTCTCTCTCTCCCCAAGACCAACCTACTCTCTGCCCATTTCTGCACTCTCCCACTCCCTGAATCCCACTCACACACTCAACCTTACCCCATACCCCTTTGAGTGTGTAACACTCAAAGTCACACACACACACAACCGGCACACACACATACACACACTGTTCTACACCCATATATATATATATATATATATATTCACTTTTAAATATACACTCACATGTATACACATATACTAAATAAATACCTTAAATTTATACATATATATATATACACATATATATATACATACATACATCCAATAATTGTTATTGTAATAATAATAATAATAATAAAATATATTTAATTAACAATTGCAAGAATAAATAATAATAATAAAAAAAAAAAAATTTCATGTTATAACAACTACTTCTTCAAATCTAAGGGTAAAGATCAAGTCTTTGATGATAATTATTAAAATAAAATAAAATAATCCTAAAATTTAAAAATATGAAAAATTAAATAAATTGACCAATAGGAGTAAAGTGTACCTAAATGGACCAATCAAAATCAAGATAAATCAAATTTATCTCTTTATTATCCTAACTACTAGATAAAGATGCAGTTATATAAATGAGAAATAATGAAAACCAAAATAACATGGAACAATCATATACTTGTCTATAAATAATGGACCAATCAAAATAAGATGATACTTAATGGACCAACGAGAATGAGGATGACACCTAATTTATCCTAAAAATGGAATAAAACTAATTCTAGATAACTATCATCCAATTACTTATAAAAATACCCCCAAATAGATGAAAAATTCCCACATTGCCCTCATAAACATGAAAAAATGTCCGAACTACCCTTAAAGAGCCAAAATTAACAAAATACACCCCCCCCCGGATGGGGTAAAATCACATAGGAATTACATACCTTCAAATGACTAAAATAACCTATTAGGGGTTCTAGAATTTACCAAAATACCCTTAAATGGTAGGAAAATAGTTAAAATTATCAAAATGCCCTCAAAATATAAAATGACCAAAATACCCCTTGGGGATCAAAATGTGTCAAAATTACTAAAGTACCCCGAGATCTAATCCTACCTTGGCAAATTATCAAAATACCTTTAGCCAAGGAAATATTTTAGTAACTTCCTAAACTCGATGAAATTACAACAATTAAGGAATTTCTCGAAAGAAGTTGTAAAAATGACTATAACACCCTAATAATCTTGGAATTTCACAAGTACACCATAAGAAATTAGAAAATTGACCTATACAATCTAGGGTAAGAAAATGAGGTATTTACAAAAGTAATGTTAGCCATAATCCTAATGAAATGCAAATGAAATTTGTTGCGAATGAAGATTAAAACCCAAATGAGATTTTTCTTGTCATGACATTCAACGTATCCCACTAAAATAGAAATAAAATGCAAGCAAACAACATACAAATGAAATAAAAATGTGTATAGTTAATTGGCGTAGTTTAGTCTTTTTGTCAACATTTTAAATTTGACCTAAAATATTATTAAACAAATAGGAGGCATTAGTAACTAGACCATTTCTGTTAACGGTATTAAGCCAACAACCCTAATAGGGTATGTAGTGTAATTAATCCAATTACATAGAACTATTTACAATTATTAAAACATCAAAAGTGTTAAAGAGCCTATTTTGGCGCAACGTTTAGTGTAGCCCAAAAAGTGATTTTGGGCCATAATCAATTCTTATAAAAATACAAGGATGTCTTGAGACTATTTTGCTTTAGTGTGCCACTGTTTTAAAGGCCCAAGACGGAGGTTTTATTGAAGATACTTTGATCTGATTTATTTTATTAATTGCCGCCCACTAGTGGTATACAATTGCCATTAAAATTCACCGGGTTTACGGAATGGCCATGTGTGATTTGTCCATTTTGTCCTTCGCCTCGTTTTTTTGTGAATTCAACTTAATTTTGTTAAAACTAATTCATATAAACAACTATGAATATGCCATCCGATCAACTGACAATTTTAAACATTATTTAATTTATATTTGGAAGAATTATATATAAATGTAGACTCACAGGACCAATTTACAATGGGATATTGAAGTTTGGGGAAATTATACATAAGATATATCGTTAAAAAGTATATTACACTTAAAATCTAATTTGATGAAAAGAAAAATTCAACCTTACGACCTACCCAATTTCCTCATCTTTCTAGAAACACACTTAACTTACAAGCCCCTCTCTTCACCAGGATCGTCGGTTACCACCAAGGCTACAAAGCTGCCATAGCGTCTCACCGCCACCACGAACCACCGCCGCTGCCAGCGAGAATCTAGAGAGAGAAAGTACCACAAATAGGAATCCTCAAAAGCTGTAGAGTTTGAACTGATTAGAAAACCAAAATCTACACATGTAATGAGTCACCTGTGAAGGGATTATAGATCACAAATTTTCAATTGGTGAGAACCCTGTGATTGAGTGATGTTTAGGCACAAATTAATCTTCGTTCTATTATGATGTTGCCAAAAAAATTTCTTGTATGGTTGCTAAACTCGTGATTGGATTCCGTTTCAGGTATAAGATGGCGATAATAATAGATGCCTCAGATTCGTATATGATCGTATATAGATGCACTTTGTGTTCATCAAACACATGTTTTCCGAATCCCATCCATAGGAAAAGGCCTCTAACATTCCACCAACGTTTCCTAAAATATGAGATAAAAAAAAGCCCTTAATTCATTCCTGCACAACGTTGATATATATATATATATATATATATACATGCTTGAGACAATAAGAATGTGATTTGGAAAAACTATATGTATGCGCTTCTTTTTATATATGTACGTGTATATATGAATGAATACAAAGACATGGTTGTAACAATGGTTGATGGATGATGAGAATGACCCAGCGGCTTTGCCACCATGGTGGTGATCGATGACCGTGGTAGAGAGAGGGGCTTTCTGGGTTAAGTGTGCTTCTAGAGAAAGATGGAAATTGGTCAGGTGGCAAGGTTGAACTTGTCTTTTCATCAAAATTAAGTTAAGTGTAAATTTTTTTATCCTAATTGTAATTTACTTTTTAATAGCATATCTTATGTATAATTTTTCCCAACTTCAATACCCCATTATAAATTAGGCTGTGAGTCTACCTTATCTATAATTCTTCTTCTTTTTTTTATCATATTTTTTAATTATATCATATATAGAATATACTAAACAAATTAACTATTCTTTTATATTATTATTTATTTATATATTTAATATATTTATGAGATATTTGTAATTATATAATTATTTATATTTTTTATTGAAATATATTTTTAAATTAATTTTATATATTTATAACATATGTTCTAATAAAACTTGATAGTATCTAATAAATAACAGAAAGATAAAAACAACATTCGAGCATTAAAATCATTTTTAAATAATTTTGTTAATCAACTCATAATTAATTCTATCATCAATTCTACGGTAATCAAATCTTTATATTATAGATTTGGTCATTAAAAAATGAGGGGGGAGGAGGAATCGAATTTACGTTATTTACGTAGAGAGTAAATGTTTGTATCACTTATACTTGTTTGGATGGAAAGAATTAAAGAGAAGAAAATATTAAGGTGGCGAGATAATTAAATTTTTTTTTTGAAAGTTTTTAATGGAGAGAAAAAAAAAAAAAAAGAATAAGAAAGAAAGTTTAATAGTTTTAGCTCACTTCTTTAATTTTTTCAAAAGTGAAGAATTTTGGAAAGAAAATAAAGAATAAATAATGAGTTTTTTGAAATATCTATAAATAAAAGAATTAAAAATTCTAAGCATAAATGAAAAAAAAGGTTGTTAAATAATTTTTTATACTTTCTTTTTTTTTTTTATCACTGATCATTCAAATAAAAATTAATGAATTTTCTTTCTTCCTAAACTATCAAACAAATAAAGATAATTTTTTTTTTCATTTTTCTTTAATTATAATATATATATATATATATATATATTTTCAGAACTTTAATACAAACTTTTTGTTAAAAAACTTAGTCCTTTAAACACTTAAAATCAATCCCATCATAACCAATTACAACTTGTCAAATGGGGTTATTGGGAATCTTATTTTTATTTTTTCAAATTAAAGTGTCATAACAACTGTTATTAAACTAATCTCCCAATCTCAAAAAATCCATGCCACAAATCTCATGAAGCGAATGTCAGTGGCTCGAACCGCGACCTCCGGGTTTGGGTACAAATAACAGTAAGTCAAATCTCATTGGATAGTCCGAACTCCGAAGAGTGAAATGTGTGAAGCCATAACATCGTCTCCGTCTCCGTCTCCGTCACACGGCGACGATGGAATCAGTATCTCAAAAGACATGGATGCACTCTTTCCTCTACCTTACTTTCATTGCTCTCTCCGTATACCTTCTTCAAACCCTAATTTCCAAGAATCTGATATTTTCCCACGAACACGTGACTGTCAAGAAACAACCAGACCTTCCTCTACGCTTCCGCTCCGATGGCACTTTCAAAATCCTTCAGGTCAGGGGAATTTTGTTCTTTTTCCCGAGAAAATAATAACGATTTCTTTTGTTTCCCCGGAAAATTTAAAGTGGGTGTGATGGCTAGGTGGCTGATATGCATTATGGGAATGGGATCCTGACTCGGTGCAGAGATGTGTTGGCGTCAGAGTTCGACAACTGCACCGATCTTAACACGGTTCGATTTCTTCGGAGGATGATTGAGGCTGAAAAGCCCGATTTCATTGCTTTTACAGGTATTTCTGCTCTACTTTTTGACAACTTTTATCTGTATTAATATGTTGTGGATGCTTGAATGCACCTATTTAATCATCTTTATGTTGCTAAAACGAAAGTTTTCTGGTAAAATCTGTTGTCAAGTCATGGAAAATTATACGGTCAAAGAATTTCTTTTTTGATCACATTTATAGTAGTGTGTATCATATCATGTAGATTGGGGTTCTTCATTACTTTCTTGTGAGTTAGTATTGGAGACATCATACACGTATATGTATATGCAAACGTATATATAAAGTCTATTTCTGCTGGTACATGTACTTTTTTTTAAAAACAAAATTCTATGTGGACATAATTTTAGTCTAAAGAAGCAAGCTTAAAGCCTCGATTTATGTCTATTGATTTTAACACTAAGCTGGAGGGAAATATACCATTTGTATTCAGGGTTTTTCCATCTCAAAAAATCTTTGTTTTTTTTTCCTGAGAATATCTTCCATCAAAACAGATTGAGCTATATGTCTTTTATTTTCTTCTTTCATTTGTTATCATGGAGGCACTTTTAGCGCTATTAAGTTAAGAATATATTATTTACCCAGAAAAAGGTTGAGAATGAATTGGATCGTAACATTTCAGCGCCCTAAAAAGAAATGAGGATGTGAATAGGTACTGCCGGGAGAATAAAAAGTCTGCATGGGATGAAACAAGTTGGTTTGCTTTTATTTTTGCAAGAATTATTCTTTTTGTGGTAGTTAGTATTAATAATGGAGGTTTTGTTTCTTATCAGAAAAAAATGGAGGTTTTGTATAAGCACATTTTATGGTGCCTTGTCTTCTGAAACCGTACCAAACCTATTAGCCAGTTTCTATGAAAAAACAAATCTGCTTATTCTTTTGTTTTGATAATACTTTGGGACTTGTTGTGACCTAACAAACATGGACATGAATATGACATGACACAAACATGCAAACATGACATTACTCAAAAACGTAGAACACGAATACGTTAGGGATAGGGACATGGTGAATATATATTTTATCATAATATTTTTTATATGATCATATAATAAAAATCTAATATTATTTTAATTAAAATTGACATAAAAACATATAAATCACAAAAAAATTATTAAACTATTGAAATAACAAAGTCATTAAATAAAAAAATTAAGAATTTCTTTATTTAATCATCAACATTCATGATTTAACTTCCAAAATAAATTTACTAACTACTGCATAGAACATATGTGTGTTTTGTGTGTATGTATATACAACCAAAAAAAATAAAGAAGAGGAGAAAAAGAGAGAAAAATCTATATAAAAAAAAAAGAAAATGTGTACTAACATATCGTAAATTTTGAAAATAAAATAAAATCTGAATACTTTTTTTTCGCATATTCGACACGTCTGGAAAGTGTCTAAGAGTGCTGGTGTCCGACTTGGATATGTGAATCAAAATAAAGTGTTCGTGCTTCATAGGTTGTGACTTTGAATTAACCAATATGAAATGGCCTAATTTCGCCAAAACCATTGTTGCACAATAGTGAAAGTGTTGCACATAGGTTTTTTTTTTTGGGGGGGAAGTGGTGTTAAATTCTTATTGTTCAATAAGAAAAAGGAAGGTGGGTGGGTGGGTGGGTGGGGGGGGGGGGGGGGGGAATGAAGAAGAAGAAAAGTAGTGAACCACCTTGATTTATAGATTATTGATATTTTCTGATTGAAAAAATTGTAGATTAATCACATTTACAGTGAAACTTTGGTAAGAAAGTTCAATGATGCATGAGATTACACGAGAATCAGTTAAGTTTTATGATTACCCTTCCCAATTTGTATTGTTTCCATCTTGCTTATGGCCTTGTGTAAACTAAAAAGATAAGAAAAAAAATCCAGCAGTGCGTTAAAATGGGCAAACTAAATTCTTGTGTTCATAAATTAGTATGTGGCAGAAATATGGGAAGCCAAACCTTGATAGTCATTTGGAAAATTTTAAAATATGACTTCTTAAGCTTCTTTTGCAACAAAAGAATTTAGTTTGTGGAGCCTACAGGATCTATAGTTACCTGAAAATCAAAGTTCCTTTATTAGTTGCACTGTAAGTGCCTGGAGTTGGTTGTGCTCTGCTCTCAGACTTAGAGAAAAATATGATATCGAATAAAAGCACCATTTTTTGGTCAACGCGGCTTAGTAAAGCCTTAAGTTGAACTTCCAGGGGTTGGTCACTTTCTGCCTTTTTATTTTTTCTAGAGTCATATCCTCTATTAGATATAGCCTATCAAATTTTTTGCACCTCCTGAAGCCACTCCTTGGTATTCCCTTGCCAATTATAGAACTTGGGAAGGAGGGAGAATGGTTTACATTTATCAATTAAAGTGACATTTAATATTAAACTATTGTTAAAATTGTTTCATAATAATTAGCAATTTATCAATTAGGGCAGATCTTTATTTATATGAACAGTCGGTGTCTTTTTTTTTTTTTTCATCCTTAGGGATCAATGGATTTGTTCCATTAGTATTACACTGGTGTCTTAGGAATTGTTGAATGATCAGATTATAGAGTACAGTATCTGGTAGGTGGCACTTGGCAGATGAAGTATCTAACTTCTTAAAAGAGCGTGAAAATGAAGGTGTGACGGCATAGTGCAATCCCTCCCTCCCCGTGTGTGTGTTTGTTTGTTTTGGGTTGGACATATGAACCTTGTGGGAGTTGATACAATGCGAACTGTCTTTGGCAATGCTGGAAGTTTGGAAATAACTATCTGAAACTACAATATCATAATCCATGTGTTTGTTCGATCTGGGAAGTTCAATTATAGGAAATTGAATGCAATGTGGCACACTGGCAGGGTATGTGCTACAAAGACTATTGAATCATTGTTTCGAAATACATTAAATGTGATGCAAGGTGTTTTACTCACATAAACTATATAAAAAAAAGAATCTGAACACAATAGTGAAAGTGTTATTATGGCATCACCCCCCCCCACCCCCCCCCCCCCCCCCCCCCGGCCCCAGAGGGAGGGGGGGGGGGATGAAGAAGAAGAAAAGTAGTGAACCACCTTCATTGATAGATTAATCATATTTACACTAAAGCTTCGGTAACAAAGTTCAATGATGCATGAGATTGCAGGAGAATCTGTTGAGTTCTATGATTACCCTTCCCTGTATGTATTGTTTCTATCTTGCTTGTGGCCTTTGTGAAAAAGAAAAAAAGAGAATAAAATCCACCCGTGCATTAAAATGGCAAACTAAATTCTTGTGTTCATATATTAGTAGGTGGCAGGAATATGGGAGCCCAACATTTGATTAGCATTAGAAAAATTTTAAAATATTACTTCTTAAGCTTCTTCTACAACGAAAGAAATTAGTTTGTGGAGGCTACAGGACCTATAGTTACCAGAAAATCAAAGTTCCTTTATTCGTTGCATTGTAAGTGCTTGGAGTTGGTTGTGCTCTGCTCTCAGATTTAAGAGACAAATATGATATCGAATAAAAACACCAGTTTTTGTTTTACACAGATTTGGAGTTGGTTGTGCTCTGCATTGTAAGTGCCTGGAGTTGGTTGTGCTCTGCATTATTGAATAAAGCTTTAAATTGAACTTACTAGTGTCGGTCACTTTTTACCTTTCTATTTTCTCTGGAGTCATATCCTCTATTATATCATAGCCCATCATATATTTTGCACCTCCTGAAACCACTTCTTGGTATAGCCTTGCGAATTGTAGCACTTCAGAAGGCAGGAGAAGAATGGTTTACATTTATCAATCAAAGTGACGTTTAATATTAAACCATTGTTAAAATTGTTTCTTAATCATTAGCAATTTATCAATTAGGGCAGATCTTTATTTAGTCATTGTTTCCAAAGGCATTAAATGCGATTTAATGTATTTTACTCACATAAAGTGTAAAGAAAAAAACGTGAGCACATCTTTCAAATTTGAAAAGTTGAATGAACTTGAGAAAGATCATAATAAATTTCAAATAAGATACATACTCCTCCCCCCCCCAAAACCAAAAAAAAGAAGGCAAAAAATCAAAAGACAAAACAAGAAAAGGAAAAAGGTCTTAAAAGATTTCCTTTTTTTTTTTTTTGAACACAAATGATGAAAATTTTGAGCCACAGGACATATGTACTGAAAAAAGAAGTAATAACTGAAACTTTGATTTTCCAATCTCACATAAAAAAAAGAGTAATGGGTTCCAAGAAAGGTATAAACACACAACATGCATTGCATACGTAAGATGTGTGCTCGTTTAATCTTTCATCAATAGTTTTCACATGGTCTTGCATTTAATTCTATGCATACTCTAGGTGCTTTTTGGTATTTACTATAGGCGAAAAAGACCATAGAAGTGTGTTAATTGACCCTTAGGTGGATTGTATCGTAACATACGACGTTTGAATAAGATGGCCAAACTAGTGGCTGTCTCGTTCGAGTGATACCCTCACTCGTTTGAACGAGTGAAATTTTGTTTTAGTTAAAAAGTTATGAAACGAGATAAACAAAAACAAACTCATTCAAACTAGATGACTTGTTTGAATGTGAGAAGCTGTTCAAACACGAGTCTATAATTGCTAGAATCTGATTGGCTAATTAATCCTACGTGTAGGGTTTGTATTAGTCCATCTAAATAGTGTCTTTTTAATCATTATTAATAGAGAATTGACACGTAGTGATGTAGGACAGATATGGTACTTACAAAAACATGTATTTTGTTTCAGAGTTATTGTAGGATTCTTTAGTCTCTAATTTTGATTTATTCCTAATTTCTCTAGTTTCTCATTTTTAATAAGATTAGAATAGGAAATATAGGAATTAGTAATTTCTTATTTGAATTAGTAGTCTTCTAGCTCTATAAGTATTATGTAATAGGTCTTTATTATTAAGTTCTATCAATAATATTCTTAATTTCGAATTTTAGAGAATTTATTCTCTTGTTTGGGTGAATTATCCCCGTCGTTGATTTATTTCAAAAAATTTGACGTGCTCAATTCTTTTTTACGTTTTTGTGCTACGTTAGTTGGTATCTGAGCGAGGATTTGCTTAACTAGATGACGAATGACAAAGTCGAAAACACAAATCTCATTGACATTGGTCGTGGGATGGAGGCTGTATGGGCTATACGATTGAAGAACATAAACAAGAAGTCAACGATTAGCTTGGTGCGACCCATGATATGCTTATGGAACTTAATCTTAATGCCAATAGGAGACCCTCGCTAGAGGATTTGCCCGAGACTAGTTTATTGACAGTTTCGTACCGGATTGACGTCACCAGTGACAACCTGCTTATGGAGATGATTCAGATTCTGAAGAAGAAGAAGAGGACTACGATATTTGTAGATCTGCAAGAAGAAATCAAAGGTATGTGGACTACAATTTAGAAGATATATACATCATAAAAGATGCTACGTAAATTAAAATTTTGGACTTCTCATATGAAAATTAATCTACCATCTTTCACTGATCATTTTTATGTCAAGACAAAAACTCCTGTTGTGAAGAAAAAAGAAGAAATTAATTTTGAACCAATTGATCAATGTGTGGATTTAGTGGAACCAATGGATTCCACAAGCTCTTTTATAAAAGAAAAGGACCAAGAAATTTTCGAGGTAGTCAATAGTGCACAAGAGAATTGATTTGAAGCACCACAAGATAATTCTGATGATTATGAGAAGATTGAGATTGTAGTGTCGAATCAAAAGGATAATTTTTCTTATTTTATCATCGGACCATTATTGTCACCAAAACAAGAGTCTAAAATTTCAGACTTCATAGAATGTGCCAAAGGAGAAAATCTTGAGTTTTGTATTGAACATATTCAATTGGGTTATGGACGAATTCGAGATTGCATACATCTAGTTAACTCGAGGATAAGTTCTTTTCAAGTGGGGGAGTTTGATGTAGGACAAATATGGTTCCTACCAAAAACACGTATTTTGTTTCAGAGTTATTGTAGGATTCTTTAGTTTTCAATTTTGATTTATTCCTAATTTCTCTAGTTTCCTAGTTTTATTATGGTTAGTATAGGAAATATAGGAATTAGTAGTTTCCTATTTGAATTAGTAATTTTTTAGTTGTACAAGTATTATGTAATAGGTCTTTATTATTAAGTTTTTATCAATAATTTCCTAATTTCAAATTTTAAAGAATTTATTCTCTTGTTTGAGTGAGTAATTCCCGTGGTTGATTTAATTCAAGGAATTCGATGTGCTCAATTCCTTTGAGAGAGATTTCTTAATTCTTTCTGAGTGGATTCATCAGTAGTCCCTTTCAAAGAGGTTCTGTGAGCCTTTGCTAATTTGTTGGAGAGCATCTTAGGACACACTTTAATTCGCTAAAAGCAGTTTGCACACTAGTAGAGTGGATATGGATTGTGATCAGGTTAAAGGTATTGTTATGGTAGGCTGAATAAGACTGATAAAGGCAATTGGTAAACAAGAGCGAAACAGAAAGACAATAGGATGACTAGCAACTACGAAGCACAGACATAGGACACAGATACGACACGACACGAACACGCTAACACTCGATTTTCGAAAAATTGAGACACAGATGCGTTGTGAACACCTTGAATTAAATTTTTTTTAATTTTTATATATATATATATATATCTAATTATATAATCAAATAATCAATTTCTATCTTTATATCAATCAATCAATTAGGTATTAAAAAAATTCACAAATCATAAGAGATCAATTATCAATTCTAATTAATAATCACTCAAACCTTTCAATATTCCACAATTTCAACTTTGCAAATCAATATATGATGATTATCATTCAATGCAACATCTACACATGAAGCATCATAAAGTGATAAATTTAAAACTAAAGTACCAAATAGTTGAATAGATTATAAATAACAAAATCATAAGATGAAGAAATAAAACACCGGAGAAGAAAAAAATAGAAAGAAAAGAGAAAAAAAGGAAGAAGAAGAAAGAAACAGACACGGTCGAAGAAGAAGAAGAAAAACCAGAAGGAAAAAAAAGGACGACAACTTACTTGAGATCATATGTCGGTGGTTGAGATTGTCTGTCGGAGGTTGAGAGTCATTGGTCAAAATTCATGCGTTGCCGGTAGAGGAGCTATGGAGATGAGAGCTGTGGAGAGTCAGGGTCACGTTGCTTTGCTAGGGCTCAAGGGGGAAATCGATTTTTTTTTTTTTTTTTTGGGGGGGGGGGGGGGATTTTAGGTCTTGGGGATATTTTACTGAAATTAAAAAACTTCAAATTATATTTGGACCCCAGTTTTTAAATATAACAAATAAAACCCCATGTTTAAAAAAAATATTAAAACATTACCCGCAACATGTCGGAGCATGTCCTAACGTGTCCAAGCTATGTCCCCTATGTGTCTGAAATAAAATAAAATAAAAACGGGACACTCTTCTAGGCGTGTCGATAACGTGTCCAGGACGTGTCGAAGGGTGTTCGTGTCCCAGACGCGTCCAACACTGGTACGCTGCCAAAATTTAATTGTCCATGCTTCATAGACTAGCGGTAAACTATAAAGGTTAGTGTGGCAGGTTAGTGACTAGGCTTGTTGTTTTGTGTCCTATAACAGACTTAATTTATTAGTGATTTTGTTCTATAGCAATAGCGGGCTTTTTTTTTAAACCCTTTTAAGGGTTTTCCCACTTAAAATGTCATGTCTCATGTGTGTTTATTTTATTTTGCTTTATTTAATTGTGGCATAATTGATAATTAAGCACTTCCCCTTATTTAATTAATTAGGAATCTTACTTAATATCTAGATCACTTGCTATGACCTATGAAGCACGAATACTTTATTTTGGCTCACGTGTCCGTGTCGGACACCGACACTCTCAGACACGTGTCGGACACTTAAATCATGGATATTGATGATTAAATGAAGAAGTCCTTTAATTTTTATTTAATGGCTTTGCTATTTTAATATCCTAATAATATTTTTGTAATTTATGTGTTTTTATAATAAATTTAATTGCAATCATAATATGTTTTTATTATATAGTTATATAAAAAATTAAAAAAATTCATATATATTTAACGTGTCCGTGTCTTGCTTTTTTTAGAAATAACTGTATCTTCGTGTCCGAGTCGTGTCTTATTCGTGTCCCGTGTCCGTATCCGTGGTTCTTAGGCTATAACTACTCAAGATTAACGATTCCTGTTTACTTAGAAATTAATTAAAGAAATAATTTGGGGCTATCTGCGTAATTCTGGGATAGATTCAATTATATCTATTTTGCCACGGCAACACCTTTTTTATTTCCTTTCTTTTTTGGTGGGAGGGGTAGGGGGGCATTTAATTTTTTTAGTAGCTATCTAAAAGTAAAAAAAGTTCATATGATTGCTGTTTCTAACACTGAGCCACTTATGTTCTTACTATCAACTCCTCTTGTTGACAGGAAAAACATATTGACAACTGCTTTCTGTTCATACATGACTTGTTTAGAAGGTTTAAACAATTTAATCTTATTAAATTTCACATATTTTATCCCCTTTCATTTTGTTTTTGTTTGGGATAAGTTACCATCTTTCAAATACTCTCATCAGATTTACCTTTTAAGTTGTAATTCTCATATCTAATATTTTTTGAAATCACTTGGTTTTTTGGTGCTGTGTATTTCCTCTTGCTGGAACACATGCCCTGGGATCATTCTGCATCACCAAATTATAGATCTAGTGTAGCAAAGTAAAGGTCAAATTGTACTTGGTTTGGTTGGTGTCTAACCTCAGAATAAGAGTTCCATGTTGCAAATTCATATCAATCGTTCCAATTATTATTTAAAAATTTTATTATTATAAAAATTATTTGAAATTCTTACATTCAGTAAAACGCATCAAGTATAAGACAATTTGTAGAAGCTGATCTCTCACGTGCTCTGCTGCCCGAGTTTGGTTTCTCTGTCCTTGAGGATAGTGCTTCTATTTTTATTTCAGTTTAGAACAGCGGATAAAAAATAATGGCTTTAATAGGTTGTATACCCTTATTAAGTCTTTTGATGCATTTGCAAAGAGAGCCCTGCCCTCTTTTTGGTGACGAGGATCCACTAATATTGTTGCAAATTATCATTTATACTGCCCTTTGCCTCGAGCAGTGTTTTAAAAAGCTTTACCGAGGGTTGCCTTGAAGTGAGGCTTTCCCATAACATGTAGAAGCTTTGAAAAAACAAAAAGGAAAAAACAGTGATCTTTAGGTGACATATACTTCAAACTCAAAGTCATTCAAAAGCAACACTTCAAACGCATTTCGTGCGTTCAAAATGTTTATATAACTTTGGGGGCTTCCAAAAAAAAAATCATAATTTTAAGAATAAAATTCCTTGTAAAGTTCGACACAAAAAGAATGTGGAAATTCTAACTCATTGCTTCAAATCAATGGAAGCCCTAATCGAGAATAATTTATAATTCACAATATGGCTTAACCACTTTCATTGAAACCTTAACACATTATTAACGAGGAACTTTTATATAAATTGGTTATGCTTTTCTATGATTCCATATGATACTGAATCTTTTTCTTCTCTAACAAGGACGAGAGAGTGGGAGGGAAGGAGAAACAAATGTTGTACTGAATTTTTGGATATAAAATACTTTAGAATTAGTATTTTTAATAGAAAGATTAGTCAAAATATCAATCTTTCCTTAGAATTTGAATTTATAAGTTTTTTGATTAGTAAGCTTTCATTAAAGAATGCATAAGGGAGGTGAACCCATAATCCATATACAAAAACTATCTCCAAGTTAGAGCTTATCACTACCCAAAAAATCTATAAATTTTCCTTTCTGACTAATAATAATATTTATTTGTATTTTCTAATAAAAGGGTGGGCCTTGGCATAATGGAAGGTTGTTCCATTGTGATCTAGAGGTCATGGGCTCGTGGGAGTAAGGCTATGTACATCTAACTCTCTCTAGATCCCACAGTGGCTGGAGCTTTGTAAACTGGGTTAGCCCATTTGTATTTTCTAATAAAAAATTTAAGTCCCAAAAAGCTAATACCTCAATACCTTCAGGCTTATGCTTTGTCTTGTAAAGGGTCAGGCTATGAAGCACGGACACTCTATTTTGGTTCACATGTCCATGTCGGATACCTGTCGAACACCGACACTCTTGGACACTTCCCAGACATGTGTCTGAATACTTGAATCATGAAGGTTGATGATAAAATGAAGAAGTTCTTTATTTTTTATTTAATGACTTTATTATTTAATATCTTAATAATATTTTTTAAATTTATGTGTTTTTATGTTAATTTTAATTAAAATAACATTAGGTTTTTATTATATGGTCATATAAAAATATATAAAATTTATATATATTCAACGTATCCCTAACTTGTTCGTGTCCTACTTTTTTGAGAAATAACGTATCTGCGTGTCCATTTCGTGTCTTATCCGTGTCTGTGTCGTGTCGTATCTGTGTCCCGTGTCCGTATCTGTGCTTCTCAGGGGTCAGGTATCTCACCTATGCTTCCACTTTTGAAAACACTGCTCTAGAGAACTCATTGTTTCTCCAAAAGTTACAAACGTTTGAAGCCTTTTGACATTCTTTACAGAAACTTACACAGTGGTTACATTAGTTTGATGAAATATTTTTTTTTTATTAGTAACGAGAGAAGTTCAATAAAAGGCACCCGAGGGCTGCGAACCCAAGTACAAGAAAAGAAAGCGGGATACAAAAGAAGGAAAAACTACTACAGGCAGAGGGACCCAAGGAAATCTACAAAAGAATCTAAGTACATGGGAAGGGTCCCTTCAACCCCCAAAAATAGTAACCTCAAAAAAGAATCCTTTACTGATCTATTTGTAATTTCCACACCCTCAAAAACTCTATTGTTCCTTTCCTTCCATTAACACCAAAAGAGACAAAGAGGTCGCATTCCAAGCCAAACGGCCTTCTTTTGGAACCCTTACAGCTCCCCATTGAAGCAGCAGGTGCTTCACCCTAAAAGTCACCACCCACTGACATCCAAAGAGGCCGAAAATCATATCCCGGTATGCCTTTGCGAGCCTGCAGTGAATAAGCAAATGGTCCTCAGATTCAGTCTCCCTTTTGCACCTAGGACACCTGCTAACCAAATGAAAACCCCTCTGCTGAAGGTTATCCATAGTGAGGATGGCCCCCCACACGGCAGTCCGAGCAAAAAAAGCCGCCTTTAGAGGGGCTTTCGTATTCCAAAATTTTTTTCCATGGGAAGACCCGATCCCGGCTACCTACAAGACTGATATAGTACGACTTCCCAGTGAACTTGCCGTGGCTGCCTCTAACCCAAACAAGCAAGTCAACCCCTCCTAGAGAGATGTGCTGGTCATACAAGGCCCCCATGAAAACCAAAAGAGCCTCCAATTCCCAGTCCTAAAAGTTTCTCCTAAACCGGGGGCTCTAAAGCACCCTTCCACCTTCCACAAAGCAACACTCTGAAGCCACTGCCTCATTGCTACTAGCCATCAGAAACAACTGGGGGAAGTTATCCTCCAAGGCCCTTTCCCCACACCACTTATTCTTCCAGAAATGCACTCTACCTCCTGCACCACTTTCAGTCTAACCAGTTGCTGGAACTTCTCCAAACCCCTTTGAATAAGCTTCCAAACCTCACAGTCTTCTGGACCCCCCCACCTCGCCTGGGAACCAATCTTCTCCCCCATACCCGTACTTAGCAGCCACCACTTTCTTCCACATAGAATCCCCCTCCACCCCAATCCTCCACAACCACTTCCCTAACAACACTTTATTAAACAACACCAAATCCCTCACTCCCAGCCCACCCTTCTTGGTAGGATGTTTAATAACATCCCATCCCACTAGGTGGATTTTCCTCTCATCCTCACATCTATTCCATAAAAAGCTCCTTTGGATCTTATCCAACCTCTTCTCCAAAGACATCAGAATGGGAAAAAGGGACGAAAAATAGGTAGGCAGGTTTGACAGAGTACTTTTAATCAACGTGATCTTCCCCCCTTTTGACAAATACTGCCCTTCCACCCTGCCAGCCTCTTCTGAAAACATTCCACAATAGGATCCCAAAGAGTAGTGGACCTAGGGGGAGCCCCAAGAGGTAGGCCATGGTAGGATGAAGGGAACCCGCCTTGCAGCGCAAAATACTAGCCAAGTGAACAATAGTCTCAACCTCACCAACCAGGATCAATTCGCTTTTGCTTAAATTGACCCTCAGGCTGGAAACCACCTCAAAACACACTAGGATACAACGAATAAACTTCAATTGCCTCTCCTTTACCTCGCAGAAGATAAGTGTGTCATCCGCAAATAACAGGTGAGAAATCTCCATGCTCCTGCCTCTATCAACACCCACCTTGAAACCCTTAAACAGACCTCCCATCTTCACTTTCTTAAGCATGCTACTGAAGGCTTCCATAGCAATCACAAAGAGGAAAGGGGATAAAGGGTCCCCTTGCCTCAAACCTCTAGAAATCCCAAAAAACCCAGTTGGGGTCCCATTAACCAAAATTGAGAGAGAAACTGTAGAAATGCACGAGCGAATCCAACTTCTCCACTTGATACCAAATCCCAACTTTCCCATCAAATCCAATAAGAACTCCCAATTAACATGGTCATACGCCTTTTCGATATCCAACTTACAGAGTAAGCTCTTTTCCTTCTTCTTCCTCCTTGAATCAACACACTCGTTAGCTATGAGAGCAGCATCACTATTTATTTTTCCAAATAGTTCCATAAATGTGCAGTTACCATGGTTTGATGCATTTATTATTTTAATTTCATAAGGTTAAACTTTTTTTGATGCATTTATTATTTTGATTCCATAATTTTAAAATTTCTCTACTCATGATATACTAATAAGTGTTTTTATTGCCACTATGAGTTTAAATTGACCTTTTTTTTTTCTTTTGTTGTTGGGAGAGGAGGGGGAAACAAAACGACAAAATATTTTTTTGTTGAGCAATCAGGATTGCATCATTCATATTCTCATGTGGTGAATGTACTAACCAGAGAATGTGAGCCTTGGGACAATTTGAGGGCATGTTGAGCTAATCGGGAAGATGAGTTGTCAATTCGGTCAACGAGGAGGCTGATCTCTTTGCTGAAAGAGTCTTTCACAGCCAGGGAACTCTGTATCAAATGAAGCATTCGGTATCAGTTAGTGGATCTTCAAGTACTAGTGTAGGACATATCCATAGTGGATTAAACATACATATTAGAATAAGAATTACTATATAAGGAATAGACTTAATACCGTTATCTTGCTCAAAGTAAATAAGAGCCCCAAATGGATCTTATTGCATTCTTAAAGAAGTTAAACTAAACTAGGACATGTTCTGGATAATCGTTCCTTCTTTATAGTCTCAACTGATTGCATTTACAAACCTTCCTTGTTATTACTGGGAAAATATTGTGGCAGATATTGCTGCGTATTCTTTCTTTCGCTCCTTGTTTTCTACCTCTTGTTTCATTTCTCCATTATTATATTGAATGGTAAATCAATCAATCTCTCTGTGCGTTTGTTTTCCCCTCTCATTTCGTTTCTCCATAATTTTGGTGACAGGGAAATGAATCTCTCTCTCTTCTCTCTATTCTCTCTCTCTCTCTCTCTCTTTCTCTGATACTAATTTTGTTCTGTTCTGGCAATTAGGAGATAATATATTTGGTTCAAGCACTCCTGATGCTGCAGAGTCTTTGTTTGGAGCTTTTGGTCCCGCTATGGAATCTGGACTTCCCTGGGCAGCAGTTTTGGGGAACCATGACCAAGAATCTACTATGACTCGTGAAGAATTGATGTCTTTCATCTCCCTTATGGATTATTCAGTCTCACAAATCAATCCTTCAGCTGATGATACCTCTGACCCTGGCAAAGAACACCTAGTGTCTTACATTGATGGATTTGGAAATTATAATCTTAGAGTATTAGGTGCTCCGGGTTCCCATTTAGCCAACAGCAGCATTCTCAATCTCTATTTCCTTGACAGTGGAGATAGAGCTGTCGTTGAAGGAGTTAGAACGTATGGATGGATTAAGGAATCTCAACTTGTTTGGCTTCGGGGTGTTTCTCAATCATTTCAGGTATAATGGGCTGAAAAATTCCAACACAATTAAGACATTTTCTGGTATTTTAAACTACGTTAACTTGTTCTGAGAAATTGAAAAAGGTTGTTGTAAAAATATATATATATATATATATTTATTTGATTTCTTAGGATGCAATTATAAAGAAAATGTTCAGTACTGTACTGTCAAGATGACTGATCCTTTCCCCATATTTGTTTCTTAGAAACAACCCCTAAACAAACACAGCCTCAGTGCTGGGTCTCATTTAGTTATTTATCGAAAGAATGCTCTCTTTATTTTGTTAATTTTCTTTCAACTCCCATGAGGGAGGTTTTTAGATTTCATTAACATGTTGCAGGTCACACACCGGCAGGATCAAAATCAGGATAACGATCAACCGTCAGATACATTTTCAGTCCAGGTCACACCCCCAGCATTGGCATTCTTCCACATTCCAATCCCTGAAATTCGCCAAGGGTATTTTAAAGAGATCATAGGACAGTATCAAGAATATGTAGCATGTTCATCTGTCCACTCAGGTGTTTTACAAACTCTTGTCTCCATGGGAGATGTGAAAGCTGTGTTCATAGGTCATGATCACACCAATGAATTCTGTGGAAATCTGAATGACATATGGTTTTGTTATGGCGGAGGCTTTGGATACCATGGTTACGGTAGGGCAGGATGGCCAAGGAGAGCAAGAGTCATATTAGCAGAACTAGTCAAAGGGGAGAATGCATGGATGGGAGTGGAAAAGATCAAAACATGGAAACGACTCGATGATGAGAAGCTGAGCAAGATTGATGAACAAGTCCTGTGGGACCGCCAGTCATCAAAATGACTAGGATTGCAGGTACTAGAAAACATTCCATGCATCCAGTAATTTTATTTATTCTGTGTTGTTATTCTTATTGTTTGTTGTGGTTCGAGGTTATGATACTGCTTGATTTGGGATATGAAGGTTTGTTTTTCACTGTTGAATGTCATTATTGAGAGGATACCATGCCATAGCTTTTATTAATTGTTCATAGAAGTAGAACAGCTTAGGCCGTTAATTTGATGAGCAGGAACTGTATATATGTAAATCAGAAAGTTGACCCTATTGGACTTCTATTGTGCATCTTAATTAATAAGTAAGAGGACTACAAAATTATAAGATTAAAAAATGGAGACAGAATTATACGATTAAAGTTTGCATTTTTTTGGGAAGCCCCAGGACCGGATTTACTGGGATAGATATGGTCCTCATGTGTTATGCCTTAGTCTGATAACTCAGAATCTGTTTGCACTCAATCTCATTTCAACCCGAAACTGGACCAATGTATTCCTGGGGAGATGGTTTTCAATTATACTAGGTTTCTCTCTCCTAGTAATAATAGAGACAGAAAACATCAACCCTTCAAGATCCGTTGATGGGAGTTGGCTTCTATTCTTAATTTCTTGATTAAATGATCAGTTTTAAGATCCGTAGATGGAATCAGAGCTTGTGTGTTGATGGGAGTTGGGTCATTCTGTACTTATCTGTCTCAGGATTTCTCTCATCATCTTACTCTCCTTCTCTGCTCTGTGCTACTAGCCTTCACCAGAATCCCCAAGTCGCTGTTGCTCAAGCGAACCCAACAGAGCTTTTGCCTAGCTCTATTTTCACTGACCTCTCATTCTCTGTTACTTCCTCTCTCTATACTCTGTTTATACACCTCCTAGATCACTCTTGAAATCACTGGTTGAACTGATCTAAATCTAGTGTGGAACCAAGTCACATGGAGACTTGTTTAGGCATGAACCATTTAGGAAGAGTTGGGTTAGACTTAGACCAGTCCAAATTCAAAAATTCCCAAACATGCCCTAATATTCTGAAAGCAAAGTGGACATTGCTTGACTCATTTTAATATCTAAGGTTGGTGAGCCAAGTTATTGCATAGTTATCACAATATTTTTTTGATAAGTAAAAATATATTAAGAGCGCCCAAAGGGGGCGAACCCAAAAATACAAGGGAAGGCTTATGAGATTAAAGTCTTAGAGACCCCAAAAAATTAACACTATGAGCATCTAACGGAGAGGCTTTTTCAGTCCAAAAAAAGAGACTATACATAAACTTATCTTTAATACAAAAACTTGCTTCTTTGATACCCTCAAAAAATATGTTGTTCCGCTCCTTCCATATACACCAAAATAAACAAAGAGGAGCCATGTTCCACACCCGTCGGTGACTCTTGGCCATATGGTGGACCCTCCAACTTAGAAAAAGCTCACTGATTCTTGCTGGGATGACCCACTGGGCACCAAAAATGGAGAAAATCAAACTCCACAAATCCCATGCCATGGGACAGTGAAGAAGAAGATGCTCCACTGATTCTCTAGCAATACCGCAACGAGAAGATAGCCGATAACCTCTTCTTTGAAGGTTCTCTAGAGTGAGAATAGCTGCCCAAGAAGCCTCCCAAGCAAAAAAGGCCACTCTAGGAGGGACATTTGAGTGCCACACCTGCCTCCACGGGAAAAGTTCCTCCTCCCCTCTCACTAATTTCTTGCAACAAGAGCAAAACTTTTTAGAGGAACCAAGACTCCAAACCAAAGAATCTTCTCCACCAACCACCATTGTACACCCATTAAGGGCTTCAAAAAACCATAACCTCATCCAACTCCCGGTCAAAAAAATTCCTTCTAAACTAAGGATTCCACACCACCCTTCCACCCTCCAAAGAATAGCAATCCGCCACTAGGGAGCCCTTATGAAGTTAAATTGTACATTAGAGGAAATCTCTCCATTAAAGAAGTCACCCCACACCACTTGTCCTTCCAAAAACTTGCCCTCCTACCCCCTCCCACTTCCAATCTAACAAAGTGCACAACACCCCAAAACCTTTCCAAATTTCCTTCCAAAGCCCACATTCATAAGGACCTCCGCCTTGCTTTGAGAACCAACCATTCCTTTACACTACATATTTATAAGCAACGACCTTCCTCCATGACATATCATTTTCAACACCAAACCTCCAATGCCACAACCAACAAGGCCCTATTGAAACTCAAAAGATTCTTAACATCCCAACCACCCGTCACAATTGATCTAGTAACTCTTTCCCACCTTACCAAGTGAATCTTTCTTCCCTCCTCATCACTTCCCCAAAGGAAATCTCACTGCAACTTTTCCAACCTCTTGGGCACCTTGGACGGAATAGGGAATAGAGATATATAGTATGTTGGAAGATTAGCCAGCATACTATTGATCAAGGTAAGCCTTCCTCCTTTGGACAAATATTGGCACTTCCATTTTGCGAGCTTTCTTTGGAACTTCTCAATAATCAGATCCCATTCGGCAATGGCCCTCAGAGATGCCCCCAATGGTAGCCGAAGGTATATTGGTTGGGAGAGCACCAACCCTGCATCTTAGCAGCCATTGTTTTAAATCGTGGTATCGGGACACGTAACGATCGCGATAGCTGTATAACGGTATCAGAAGTATCAGTCGATTGTAAAGGGAATCGGGAGCCGCACTATTGAATTTTTTGTAATTACTAGAAAATTCCTTAAAAGTTATTGATATGTATGATTTTGCTCCAATTTATTGTTTTTTTAATGTTTTTAATTATTTTTAGTCATTTTTATAGCTCCTATGAAAAAAATAACTTATTGTATAGGATTTTATATTGATTTTATGTCAAAATAAGAAGAAAGTACAATTAAGATTCATTTATTTTTTAGCAACATGTACTAAATCTAATAAGATAAAATTTTATTTTTAAGTTTGTGGTAATAAATAATTAGATATAATTCTAAGACTTACTAAACACTTTGACCATATCCATAATTCCAAATCTTGTGTTTGATGAATTTAAATCACTAGATCTATGGCCAAAAATGAGTTTTTTAGGCCTTAGAATAGAGAAAAAGAGAAAAATGTATCATTATTGTTATGCATCGGTTGATACCATTACATATCAGTCTGTAACCGCTACTACGTCTGTAAATTTTCTACACACCGATATATCAGTGTGTAACGGTATCAGAGGGTTCAAAACATGTTACGTAACGGCCGATATTTAATACTATGCTATCAGCCCATCCATGTCATCCACGACCTTAATATCGCTAATAGGAATGATCTCACTTTTTGCTAAATTCACTTGAAGGCCTGAAACTACTTCAAAATACAACAAAATACGTCTCAAAAGTTTTAGCGGCCGTGCCTTTGCCTGGCATAAAACAAGAGTATCATCCGCGAACAAGAGGTGGGCACCCACCCCATTACTTGCCTGATTCTTCACTTGAAATCCACTAATCAGATCTCCTTCCTTTGCCCTTTTCAAAAATTGGTTGAAAACTTCCATCACCATGAAGAAGAGAAAGGGAGATAATGGGCCCCCTTGCCTTAATCCCTTAGAAGTTATGAAGAAGCCTGATCGGGTGCCATTGACCAAAACCGAGAGAGACATCGTAGAGATGCAAGCCTTTACCCATCTTCTCCATTTCTCACCAAAACCCATCTTTCTCATAATAGACAATCAGCAGTCCCAATTAACATGATCATATGCCTTTTCTTTGTCTAACTTACATACCAATGCCCTTTTCCTTCCCCTCTTCCTCTCATCCACACACTCATTAGCAATTAAGGGAACATCCAAGATCTGTCTACTTCCAATAAAAGCATGTTGACTGCTAGAAATAAAGCCTCCTAGAAAAATTCTCAACCTCCTGGATAAGACTTTGGCTATTAGCTTGTATACACTACCCACAAAGCGAATAGGTCTATAGTCTTTGATGTCTTCTGCCTCCTCTTTCTTTGGAATTAATGCAATAAAAGATGCATTGAGACTCTTCTCAAAGGTCCAAGCTGATGGAGATGGTGAAACATAACAATCTCACATGGTGTTAAATAACGGCCGTTACGTTACGTATCGGTTTTTTTGAACCTCCGATACTGATACTGACCGATATATTAGTGTGACTAAAATTCACAGCCGTATCGGCTGATACGTCCGTTATGCCCGTTACAGACCGTTATGGCCGTTACAAGACTGTTACGGCTGCTTTAAGTTCTTTTTTTTCAAATTTTTTCTTTTCTTTTACTTTCAAATTTTTTGCAAAAGAATTTTTATGATTTCTATTTTTATAAGATTTATATTCAAAAGAGATATTTAACATAATAATTCAAAAAAAATTGAAATGAGTTACCAAAACATTTGAGTCAATACGAACTCGAAAAGGCTTCTTGGCTTCAAATTTTTTACTTTTTTTTATTCCATAACTAATCAACTAAATTGATTTTCATGCTTATAATTATTTTTTTTATTATTTATACTACTTGTTATAATTTTATTAAAATTAAAATTTATTTTTTATTAGTTTAACTTTAAAAAATCTATATAAATTAATAAAATATCTTTTTAAGTGTTTTTTATAAGAAAAATATTTTTTAGGTGTCAGAAAATTAAAAATGATAGTAAAAAATATTAAAATATGATAATTGTAGTTTAGATATGTGTATCAGTAACTTTTAAGAGATTTGCTAGTGTTTGAAAAAAATTCACGGTTACGGTTTCCAATTCCTTTTATGAATGACCTGATACTCCCGATACCATTACACCACGACCGCGACCAATTCGTATCCCGTGACCGCGCTTTAAATCCGTGCAATCACATCATTTCTAATAACCTCCTAGTAATGTTCGACAAACGCCATCGTGAACTTGTCCGGGCCTGGGGCTTTATCCCCTTAACAAGACAATAGGGTTGTTTTTATCTCTCTTCCTCAAAAGGCCTCTCCAACATATTAGGAGTTTATATGTCCAGACTCTCAAATCTGATATTATCTATTCCCAGCCTCCACCCAAACAACTCTTGAGTAGAGCCTCCTGTAGAACCCTGTTACTGCTTCAGTCACCATCCTGCCATTCACTCTCACTCCACTCATATTTTTGTTTCTTCTGCAAGAATTAGCCACCCTATGGAAGAACTTTGTGTTAAGATCTCCCTCTTTCAGCCACAACATTCTCGATTTTTGCCACCAAGAAATTTCTTCTGCTGTCAGCAAGGAGCTTAACTCCCCTTTGAAGCCATTCCTTTTCATTTTTTCCTTGCTAGTTAAGGACCCTGACTGCTCCTTCAGGTCCAGGATGTTGATTTCCTCCCGCACACACCTCTTCTTGATATCCACATTGTCAAACACTTCCTTGTTCTAGATTTTCAGCCTCTCATCGAATATCTTCAACTTTCTTGCCAGCACATAGCTAGGAGATCCAGTGCATTTGAAAGATTGCCACCACTTTGCCACCTGATCCTTAAAGCCCAGATGGTGCAACCACATTTTTTTTAACCGAAATGGGGATTTTCCTCTTCTAAAATCCCCACAGTTCAGAAGAATTGGGGCATGGTCCGACACAGGCCTTGTATTTTTGGGATTAAAAGATATTTTTGGCTGGTAATTATTCCAAAAAATACTATCAATTCTGTAACAAAACCACTTATGCCCGGTAATGCAAGAGAGGCCATCAAAAAGCGGAAGAATAGCCTATGCAGAATTGGGGAACTTCTCCTCCCATGCTGTAGAGATGAGAAACCTATCAATTCTTGACTCGGGCACTCTGATTGTCACCATCTCTGAACCATGTAAAATGGCCCCCCCTCCATGGGAATATCTATCAAACAGTGATAGACCACAAAATCAGAAAAATCTTTCATACCTCTGGTTAGCCTATTGCATCCCCACCTTTCTCCTGGTGCTTTCCTACCTTCGTAGTTTAATGCAAATTCCAACTTATTTAGCTCCCGTTGCTGTTTCATGGCTGACATCCTTCTCACACCCTCACCCCCTTTCCTTCTTATTGGACTCAATAACAGCCGATTCTTTTCCTACAATTCAGTAAGCAGCCTCATCAACCGATCCTTGCCTTCCCTATCTGATACCCCCAAGTACTTGCAAACTCTCTTCGCTCGCCTGAGAATCCAAGCGGAAGTCTGGAAAGCACCAGTACTCTGGCCCTACCCGTCTCTGTTCGAACTACCACAGGTAGTCCACTGGACACTCTTTGGACTGATGACTGCCAAAGGGAGGCACTCCACCGGTTAAATGACCTCCTCGACGCTGCATAAATCTAGGCTGCCCTCCTCTTCACTAAAGATGTCGCCCCAATAGCTCAGCTGCAGCTCTCCTTCACTCACCACTGCGTCCCAAGCTGGGAGGTCCACTTCTGCTCACAAATCCCTCCTGATTAGCGCCAAAGGATCCGAGTCACCAATATCCACATCTTCCTCCTGGCTCTGCCTCAAATCAACTTCCAACTTTGTGGCAACCCCCTCAGTGTCTCTGGTGCTGTTGCCCTTCTGCCATTCTGCCTCTCTTGTGTCTTTGTTAGCCTCACCGTGATGTATTTCTTCAACTCACCCAGCCCCATCTCCTTCAACCTCTATGAACTCTTCCCTTTCTTTCCCTAGTTGAGCCTCTCTCCTCTGAATTTCGTCAGGAGCCCCCATCCCCTTCCCTTTGCTCCCCCCTTATATCATCTCCCCCTTCTATTTCATTGTGCCCCAAACTGGGCCTTCTGTCTGGACTTACAGGCCCAACTCTGCTTGCACGATCCTTGGCACTGCTCTTCGGGCCCAGCTTCTCCTCTCGGCCCTCTTTTTTTCACCCTTCCTCACTCTGTGCTGGGCCAAAAGCCCTCTTTTGAGAACCCCATTGGCCTCCCCCCTTTACAGGCCTTTCATACCACCTGGGCCCTCCTCTATTTTGCCCTTTTGGCCCAAATCAACCTTCTCTATAATTTCTGAAGTCTCTAGTTCTTCCCCATTTGAATTTCAAACTCCTACCAACATTTGTCCCCCATCTGAAGCCTTCACTTGCCCATCGTCCTCTATTAGCCGCTCTTCCTCCTTCACGCTCCTTTGGAGCACGGACACCTGTCATCTGTAATCCCCTCCAACTCTCCCACATCCAAGCTGATTCCCCACCGAAACCTGTGGCCCAGCCTCAATCCAGACCGGGACATCAAATCGCCATTAGCCTGCCCTTATCCTGATCATTGACGGGACCTCTAATATGGATCCCCTCACTAACACTCCAGCCCATCTCGGGTGGCTTCGCTTTATCGACATTTCGTCGACACAGATAAACACTCCACACCGATTCCCGAGCGCTTGGAATACCTCCATGCTCCATAGGGAGGCCGGAGCCCCACAAATTGAACCCAGAAATCCTCCATGGCTGTCGCCTTCGAAAAATATGTTTCTGTGTTCCACCAGCATAGCAGGAGATGTTCTCCATCAATCACCCATTCCTTCTCTAGGAGGATCCTGTCAGCTTCCTCAACGGAACTCGAACAGGAACCAACTACTGTGCATATCAAGAACCTTGACTCCCCATGCTACTTTCCATTTGTTGTTCACCCAACTCTGAACTCCCTCCCTTTCCAGCACCAGACTTGATAATGACCTCAACCTCCCCATCAGACACCTTCTCATGTACTGTAATCTATCCTCACAGGACTCAAGATCCATCCTAACATCTTTCTAAACCTGCCTCCTCTGCACTTTCCACCGTCACTAATTTCTCCAGCCAGCCACCTATCCTTGCTGCCTCAAGATAAGAGATTGGTCTGTTCACCTGGTTTAGTGAGTTAGCCACCAACTCTCTTACCACCTTAACCTCTGGTATCCATCCACCTCCTCTCTCAATCTCTGGTAGATACAGGCACTGAGCATCCCTGCCTGAGGTCGCCTCCACTTTCAGATACTCCCCTGCCCTATTAGCTC
This sequence comes from Nyssa sinensis, assembly GCA_008638375.1. NCBI lineage: Eukaryota > Viridiplantae > Streptophyta > Magnoliopsida > Cornales > Nyssaceae > Nyssa > Nyssa sinensis. The sequence goes on from CM018040.1 coordinate 27,425,122, forward strand.
TCTTCCACAATCTCAGTGAATGGCCCTTCCCCTAAAAAATCCTGGGATAAAAAACCCTCCTTACCCCCTTTGATGCCTCAACCATAGCTTCGCACAGCCACTCAAACTCCCACTCCATTAGCCATACCCTACGCACCGTCCCAGTCCCTCATTCGACGATTGGAATCTAGGTGGCTCCCTTCTCCCTTTCTGTTGAAACTTCATAGGTCTTCTTGCCAAAGCATGCCACCGTCATGTTTTTAGCAATGCACTGATAGGAAATCAAGCTTGATTCTTGTTGGAGAAGATGTAACTCTAAATGAGTCCACACAGATCATAGACGAGCCGAGGAGCTAGAGAAAAAAACATGAAGGGCACGGACACAGACAAGAATACGACACGATACGGACACGCGAATACAACATTTCTCAAAAAAAGGGACAAGGATACGACAGTGATGTGTTGAATATATATATATATATATACATATTATATTCTTTATATGACCATATAATCAAAAATCTGATATTATTTCAATTAAATTAGCATAAAATATGTAAGTCACAAAAATATTATTAAGATATTAAAATAACAAAGCCATTAAATAAAAATTTAAAAATTTCTTCATTTAATCAACATCTACAATTGAAATTCCAAAACAAATTTACTAACTATTACATAGAACATATATATGTATATATATAACCAAAAAAAAAATAGAAGAAAATAGGAGAAAAGTAGGGAAAAAATCAACAAAAAGAAAGAAAGCATGTACTAATGTGTACTAATGTCCTAATGTGTTCGAAATTCAGAAAAAATACAGAATTTGAACACTCTTTTTTCGTGTATCCAACACGTATCCGGAAAGTGTCTGGGGGTATCGGTACTCGACATAGACACGTGAGCCAAAATGGAGTGTCTGTGCTTTATAGATCATAATAAATGTATTTGAAAAGTAAAGTTGGAGGGCCATTGTTTGGTGCAATGGTAAAAGCTTATCTTTTCAAGCATGAGAGAGTATTTTGGGGCGTAAGAGCAGCCAATTTGTACAAATGGCGGTAAAGGATAAGTCTGTATCCGGTCCACCCTCATAACACCCTGCATTGATGACACCACATCTGGCAATGCTTTCTACTGTATATGAGGTATGTTAAAACATTATTGAGTTACATGATTTACATTTAACTTTGAAGTACTGAAATGTACTTAATCAAGAAAGTCAATCATTAACCCAATGCTCAAGAACAACTAGGTCTTAATTGGGTTCCTCTTCTATCGTTTTCAGAGTGTTGCCACCACTCAGATGATGCCATCACTGGTCCAGTCAGTCTAACTATTACAGCAAGTTGTTTCCGCTCTTTCTTCTTCATTTTAAAAAATAATGTACTTCAATTTTCTTTATTCCTTTTGTTGTATTTCTTGGGGATGCCGTCCCTGCTCCAGTCAGTCGAACTACTCTGGGGAGTTGCTTAATCAAGAAAGTCAACTATTAATCCATGGCAAGAACAACTACAGTTTTATTTGGATTTGACTGCTATCAGGTACCCAGTGTTGCCGCCACTCAGATGGTAATTATATTTTTTATGTTGTCACTGCTCCATTCAGTCAAACTGTCCAGTCAGCCCATCTACTACGGCCAGTTGTTTCCACCCTTTCCTCTTCATTTAAAAAAATTCTATATTTCATTTTTTTTGCTGTTGTCACCGCTCCATTCAGTCAAACTAGTATGGGCAGTTGTTTCTACTCTTTCTTCTTCATTATTAAAAATTTTTTACTCAATTTTTGTCTTTGATTTTTGTTTTTTGCCCTTTATCTAAAACTTAAAAGGCCTGAATATATGCTATGAAGTTCTTATATATATTTACATCTTCAAAGTTGACAATTATGTATGGATGTAATTACTAGAATATCATGTGTCAAAATGAGATTGTTTTAGGAAATAAGTAACTTAGAATTGTGCAGCCTGCACCCACAGTTGATTTTGTGTTGGACTTGGGTCAAGAAAAGCTTGCAAGTATAGAGTTTTAGAAGGTTGATTAAGTTCATAGGTTTTGAGGACTGAAAAGGGTTGAATTTTTCTTGATTTCAAAAGTGATAGGTTGCAAGATAGTTAGGGGAAAAATGTAATAGAATCTCTAGGTAACAAATATTTTAAAATTTTAGATGTCAAATTAAAGGCTAAAAAGTTGGGAATGGTTTAAGGTTGGTTGGGACTAGGTATTACATGGCTTTGGGGACATGAATTTGGGGACAATAATCCGAGAGCATTATTAAAAGAGAAGAGAAGGAGAAAAAGGGAAAAAGATTAAAGATTTCAACTATAATACCTTGAGAATTACCTCTTAAGGGAAGGTTTTATCACTCATCAATGAGGTTGCAAGACTTGTATTAAATTCTCAAATCTGGACTCTTCATTTAATAGAAAGCTTAACAGAGATATTTATAGGTAGTTGGACTACAGGTAATTATTATAGGATTAAGACTTTAAAATAGAACATTTTAACACTTGACTATTAAGACTTCCACTGATCACTGCTACTGTCCTTGTCCAACAAATATAGAAACTGTCAAAACACCCTTGATTCCTATAACCTAATAAATTTTGATTAAATGAGGTCCAAAGTGGCTTAATATGAAATTGCCGATTTGCCCATTTTCTTTATTAGCATGCTTTGCAGCTGGGACATAGGTTTTACTTGAGTTTTGCAAGTTAATTTTCTGGTCCATTTTAAAACATGCTCTTTAGGGTAGGGACTCGACAAATTGCATGCACAAGTTAGTTATAAAGGCAGTCTTATCAAAATTATATGCACTCTGTGTCTTCTGCACCATCTCTAGCCATAATAAGTTCATCCTCAGTTTTTCCCTTGAAATGCATGCATGAGTCAACTATAACTTGTTTAGATATATCTTTTGTAGGATAACCGCTTTTCTCAATGACGATCCTGCTAATCTGTTTGCTGTGATTTCTCAAGGTGTGTACTTTTGCAATTTCGTTTATATGAATAGTTGATTCATGTACTTGTATAAATTTGCTCTTTTTGATGGTGTATAGATAGGAAACATTTTCAGTTGTAGTTTTGGTGGGGTCTCTTTCTACATTGATTACTCAAACTGTAATTGCATAATTATCTCGGGCATTCTGCCTAAGATGAAGTGGAATGTATGTTCTTCATCAATTTACATAGCAAAATGCTATGTTATTATTGGATTTTTAGCCCTACAGAATGTTTGTATAGTGAAAGTAGAGCAAACATTAGTATAGATGTGACCTTGTAGACCTTGCTTCTCACGTTAGCCGAATAAAAATGCGTTATGGTTTTTTCTGATCTAATATCGTGATTTGATCCTTCCTCATCATCATCTGCCACCAACTCACCCATCCTCACCAGTTGCTACCAGCCTGCTGCCCCCGCACCACCCTTCTTCTTCTTCCGCATTGCTACTGCTTCCATCACTCCTAAAGCGTCACCACTCTGTACACTCCAAGGACTTTCTAAACACCTCCCTTGCCCTATCACAACAAAAAATAAAAAATTGTCCTACCCCACTTGCAAATTGAAAAAAAAAAAAAAGAAGAATAAATGTTATGAGACAGCCCGGTGCAACTCTCATAAAGTTTGACTGCAACTATTATAACAGTAGGCCTTGCATCTGACGTTATAATAGGTGCATCTGATTGTTGTGAGAGTTGCACCCGAATGAAACACATTTTGATTGATTTGACTTTGTGATTTGTATCAAATTTACCGGGTAGAGGAATTTGTAGGAGGCAGTGGTGGGACCGGTGGTGGTGGTGGTGTTGCTGCTAGGGTTAGGATTTGAAGTCTAACCTAATATGTTTTTCAATTCCAATTCTAAGATGTGAATTTCATGCTACCAAATGCAGTAGGAGCTAAAACAAATAAAAATTGAATCAAATAACGATTAATACTAATCAAATGGTTAAAAGCTTGTATCAGAATAACTTTCTTTGCACACTGCAATATCTTAGGCGGGGAAGATCCTCGTATGATTGAAATTTACCCAGATGACTAGACAATCATAACCCTTTTTAATATTTTGTGCAAAGTAGCTGATGTTATATATTTTTTTTTAAACTCAGCATGCTCATACTTGGTAGCTTTAGCTTTTATCATTGCACCAAATAATGGCCCCTAATTACAACATTTGTAGAAAAATCATGATACCTTTTTTTTTATTAAGGTGTGTTATATTTTAATTGTTTTTATTACTATGTTGAAAATATGTTTTTTTTTTAGTGGGTAATTAATTTTATTGGCAAGATTGCACTCGTTATTTTATATTTTTTAAGTGTAGGGACGGGGGAGAGAACTATTTTAAGTGTGTTGCCACGCCTAGATTGCACTTGTAATCTATGTTTAATCATGGGATTTTTAACGGCATGCACAACTTATTGGTATTTGATTAAGGAATTTTCTCTTATATGGATACGTGTCTTAACCATAATTTATCACATATGCAATGCATATGTGTCTTTTGATTTTTTTGATTTTTATTTTTTTAAAAAAAAAAAAAAACTTAAATTGTCACATGATAATACATGTGAGTACATGAGTGATCCACTAAGAATGTAATACGTATGTAAATACTACATAGAAAGAGGTTGCTCTTACCTAATTTGAAATCTTTCTCTGGTTTATCTCTTTCAGCTTCTTAAATAAAACGGAATTAACCCAGAAAAAAAAATGGTGGCAGGGATTTTGAAACTGAAATTTTTAAAAAACGATTGTGAAATACTTGCAGTTGAATATTTCTCCCTTTTAAGTCCGTTTAGGATGTCCCAAGAAGATACAAAATATTGTGAAATTTTTAAATTATTTTTTTAAACAATGTGAGGGTTGTTCGCTTTTATACTTTTCACTCAAATGTGAAATCATTTAAAGCTCATTCTGATTTAAAAAAAAAAAAAAAAAAGAGTTGGACAGAAAGATTAGTTAATTTTAGGGAGCCTCCTGAGCCAAAAAAGAAATAGAAAAGAAGAAATATTGTATACAAGGATTGATGAATCATTTTTATTTTATTTTTTGTAAAAAATAAAGGAAAAAAATAATTTAAAGATAAATATAGAAAAACTGAAGTGGAGGATATGATATGAACACACAACACAACACAAAAAGAATATGCTACAAGTGGAATGGACAATTTTCTCTTTTTTGATTATAGTGAATGGGAAACAGTTCAATCTGCCGCTAGATTTTTGTTTGATTCCCTAACTTAATTGTCTGTGCTTTTGCTTTGGAACAATATCATGGCATGTTAGAATTTGATATGATGGTAAAAATTGTCAATTTCCCTTTATCAAACTCGACCACTTTTTCACTTTAGTGGAAACTAATCCTTACAATACCTATTATATATATATATATATATATATGCATTTACAACAATAAATCAAAAACTTGATTTTGAATGTTCCTCGAAAAAAAGTAATCCAGTCACAAGGCAAGTGGATGAGGCACAAAGATTTAAAAAAAAAAAAAAAAAAGAGAGAGAGAGAGAGAAAATTTACAAGACACAAGCAAAGAGACAGTCCTTGAACCCTACCCGCCTCCCCAAAAAATAATAAAGGAAAAGAAAGTTAATAAAAAAGACCTATCCCCCACTCACCTCAGTTGCAATGATGACAGTAATAGTGGGACCGGGGGATGAAAGCTTCCGAGCAATTCAAATATAATTTTATTAAAAATATTTTATAATTAATTTTTAAAAATTTGTAAAAATATATTTAGATATGATAATTTAAATTATAAAAAATTAAAATTAATAACTTGTTAAATTTTTTTAACATTAAAAATTTATTTTTAAAAATGTAAACGAAAATAGCCTGAAAATCTCGTGGAGAGGATCATATTCACTATCTATTTAATTCCCAGGCAAATTAAAATATATATAATCATACTTACTCTTTCTCTCTCTTTGTCATATATATATATATATATATATATATATATATATATATATAAAATGAAAAGAGAAAGTATGATGAAGTAGAATCTAGTACTATCTGTCTTGAGAAAAGTGATGGGTTTAGCAGTAGCAAGGAGAATCCATGTTGGGAGGCTTGAAAAGGTGTGCCACAGATAGAGATAGAGAGAAGGTGATTGTGAGTGTCAGCTTAATAGGGCATGCGTTCTTCAAACTTCAAAACATGAAGGAATTTTATGTAATTGGGTTCTTTCCTCTTGGCGTTTTCCCACATTCCCTTCTATTCTCTGCCTGCTTCTATATATATTTTTGATCTGCTCTAAGTGTCTGGGTATAAACACTCTAATCAATAAACAAACTCTCTTTTTGGTGGGACTCCATAGAATTTAAGCATGCAGTAAATAAAAAACGAATGAAGCCTCAAACACATAAAAATGTTAGATACGAAAAAAGCTTTTGTGGATTCGATCCTCATACCCAATGATTTAAAATTAGTAATTATATATAGTGAACATTAAAAACAAAACAAAAAAAAAAAAAAAGATGAAAAAGGTAAAGAAAACTTTTGACTATAACAGTGATTTGTACTCTACGCCTTTTCACTCTAAATGCAATGTGACTTCCAAAGCTTTTTGCCCATAAAGAAAGATACTGAAAAAAGCAAAAACTACTGCACTATTGGCTATCATATAGTCTCGGCTCCATGATAAGGTACGTCAGACCCTTGAAATGTATTGGCTGTAACATTTCTCTTTTACTCCATCTTTTTACCTCTTCATCTCATGATTAACCACATACTATTCACCAATAAATCAGAAATTATTGTCTGATTGATTCCGCATTATTAGTCTCCTCTAGCTGTTATTTGTATAACATGTTAGAATTTTGAGGAAAAAGGAAAAAAAAACTTGTGTATACGTGACTAATAATTTCATATCATACAATAATTATTTTCAATAAAAAAAATATATATATCTTGTATTAAACTTGTCACTTTGTATATTTGATTGATGGCTGCTAAACATTAATGGAGGATTGAATGGGAAGGTTTTTGAATTATCTTGTTCAAGCTTCAGTTTTGAGTGTTATTGCTCACAAAGTAGCAGTAGATATACTTTTCCTACATGTCATGATCAACTAACACCGGAGTTTACCTTGAGGATAAAGGAACATGTCTGCAAAATATTTTTAGTTTGAATCATGTCAAAAATGTATTCTCGTCCTATCCGATATACGGTTCTTCAAGATGAAGTTCATATTCAAAAATTACTCCGATAGTCATGGTTTGAGTGACGAAAACAACATTTTCGCTTCAAGATAAAGTTGTATACATTTAACTCTTTTTATACTCTTGTAGTGATGGGATGAGAGTTTCGTATACTAGACTAGCGGGATGAGAGTCTCGTATACTAGACTAATCCCTTTAGTCACGCATCAAAGACAAGTGAAGGATTAAGTTGGACCCATTCACACAGAGCACGATATTAGGGATCTATGTGAAGGATTAAGCTGATCACTTTCTCTACTGATTAGGCATTGTTGGAAGAAACTAAAACTTTGAAGCTTATTTTTTATGAATTTTTATAGGGAAGTTCCTCTTAAATCTTTTTGTTTACAATAGAAATGGATCTGGTAAATAGTAGATCAAATCCAGAAGAAGGGAGGAAGGGAAAGGGAAAGGAAGTGAGTATTCTTCGTTAAACAACCATGGATACTAGACTGAAATGGTAAAAAAGGAAAAACACAAGCAGTCTAGTTGAGAGAGATTTTATGAGAGCAGGGGCTACAATAGGTTTTGATCAATTGTGTTGTTTGCCCAGTGATCTCAACCCTGGTTCTATATACTCTCTAGATCTAGGGTTTACTTGAAATGGCAGGGATTGTACTATTTACACAGAGAATTTGATAGTGGTCATCGTTTACAGTGATATGAGTGGGCTATTTATACCAGTCCCAACATGTGAGTTTGTTAAGGTATGATATCACCTCAAACAAATTTCTCACATGGGTGCTATAGTCTAAAATAGGAAATAGTTATAAAGTGAAAAATAATAGAAAAATCATGGAATCTGAGTGGAATCTCTTTCTCTAGAAGGACCCTAGGTATTCTTGCGTATGAGTCATGCGATGAATACCTTGGGAGTTCCTCGTATTTTAGCCTCCAAGTCACAAAAATTCGAGTATTCCGAATAGTGGGTCTATGATACCTTTTGGTGCTATAGCCGCATGTTAGAATTTAAAAGAGTCTTTTAAAGGCTTGCCCCCAAACCCTAAGGCATCCCTAAAGGAGAAAAGCAAAGAGTTCCTCAGAGGGAACTTTCTCTTAAGAGAGTCCATCAGGTCTCAGAACTTTGGTGTATTTTTTACTAGATCTTGATGGAATATTGCTAAGTTTGGGAACTAAGATTAACTCGACCAATATTTAGGCTTATTCTCGATGAGTAATAAGTTCAGGGACTAAAGAATAGTTTGACTTATGATCTCATATTATTGGCTCTAAAATCACTTTATCAATCATGACTTTGAGTTGTGTTGATGTTGATGAGGTATCTATATTTTTCCCCCTCTTTGTTCACATACCTATGTCTTGCTTAATTAAGGACGTGGATGAAGAAGTACGGCTGTCATTATGATGTCTTTTAATTGAAAGGACATGAGCTATTGTTTCAACAGTCAAAATGTAGCAGAATTCATTGTAAATAAACACGCGCCCTAGACCGTGCGTCTTTTCGAATGACACGTGGCAGCTCCCCTCGTTGTTTGTCAATAACCACCGTTTTTATTTCTTCAAAGGACGCTCATCATGGCGTCGTTTCAATTGATAAGATATCCAATATTTAGAGTCTCTTTTGCACCATTTTATTCTTTCTGCTTCTTCTTCTTCTTCTTCTTCTTCTTCTAACCTCCTGTTCTTTTATTGTTTGCACGAGATTTGTTTCTACCAGTGAATATGAATATTGTAGGCCTTTTTACCGTGGATGGGGAAGTTTTTGCTTACCCCATGGAGGCTGAATGGAGATGTGCTCCCTTCATGGGCTCAAGGGTGAAGGATAATTTTTAGGTTAAGGTTTAGGCTTGGTGAGAAATAGTGGAGTAACCGTTGGATGATCCTTTTCCTCTTTTTGAAGAGGATGTAGACTCCGTCACTCGCATTCCCTATGAATCAATTGCTCGGATGGGCATAGAGAGGGGAGATTATCCTTACTCTTTCACCTCTTTTTTAGCTAGTTCTGGTCCGATCGGTGGTTTGGATTGGGCAGAATGGACTGACTAAATTTTGGCAAACCCGATGCATGCCAAATTGCTGAAGAAGGCCAAGATCCTTGACTGTGTCAAATTGTGTCGATTCTTGGGCTGTTGAAAAGATAATGAGGGTCTAGTGGCTTTGGTTTCCTGATAAAGTGTAAGCTCCCATACCTTTGTTACTGCTTGAGGGTGAATTTATTCCCACTCTGGAAGATTTTTATATATTAATGTGTTTGCCTCTTTTTGGTGATCATGACCTGCCCAATCTTGCACTGTCATCAGCTAATAAAAGGGAGTTGGAGTACATCCGGTATCATCAAACCAAGTGCACCAATTATATCGACAAGTATAGGAGCAAGAAGAATGGGAAAAGGGCCAATTTTGATGCTTGGCTTCGATATTTTTTCAAGGACTTTGAATCCTATAAGAAGGTGAAAAAGGGTAGTGATCGGAAGGTTACTAGAGGTCTCGAATATAACGGACCTTATAACTTGGTGGTTTATCTCGCATGTTGGTTAGGTCGGTATATCTTCCCGATGAGCCCTAAAGACGGTATAAACGCACAAGTTTTCCCTTGGCAATCAAGTTACATCGGGTTTCTCTGTTGCTTTGGGTTTGCTTTTTCTTGGAAGTTTATTTAAGAGGTTGAACATGTTTGTTGAATCTTAACGTCGCTCGATAGGGCACTATGATTTGGTCAACTACGCTCCCACCATTTTTCTTCAACTATTTTTGTTCGAAAGACTTCCCAACTATGCCCCAACCAAATCAGAGAAGTTCGTTTCCAAGAAAGAGCTCCCTCGAGCTTGGAGGTGGCATGGAAAAGGGAGTTTGAAGAAGTTGACCAAGTTTCTCGATCGAGAGTCTGAGTTTCGGTTTCGTCCGTATGCTCGTATTTGGAAGGGGGAAGTCGAACTGGACTTGTATCGATCCCAACCTTTGGAGTATAATCTTAAGGAAGAAGGAACTCCCATTCATAGGTTTATATGGGGTTGTATTTTGATTCCTTGTCGTTTACCTTTCATTATTGAAAATAGTAAGGGCAATACGCAATACAATCCCCATAGAATGATACGCTAGTTTAGGTTCGATCAGGGGTTGCCCAGCTAAGGATTTCTTTAAGCGAGTTATAATGTTGCTTTAGACGCTTCAATGTTGAGCACCGAGGAAATTTGTCTTCTAAGAATGGACTTTTGATTGTTCTCACTAATCATCAGGTAGGGCTTCCGTCAATAGGTGTGATTCAATTATGGAAAGAGCAAATTCAAGCCTTTTTGGCTTTTGTCCAGGGTCCTCTTGACTGTTCTGCTCCTCGAAGTGCCCAAAAGTCTCTAAAAATGATATTTCTCTTCAGATTCCTGATAGAAAAGAGAAAAAAAAGAGGGATCGTGGTGGTTACGGGATCTTGCTCTTCCTCGAGCAAGTTACCAAATCTCCCGAAGTGGGTGACAATGCTCGGCCTGTTGAAAACAACACCGTCGGTATTGATAAAGTCGAGGAAGTCCCCCTCGTGCGAAAAAAGATCACTAAAACTCAGGAAGGAACTTCCTTGGGTTAACCAGACATGGTTGACCTCGAGTTTCTGCAGGTGATTTTTAGGAATCAGTGTTGTGGTTTGCATATTCATGTGTTTTTTTTTTTTTTTTTTGTGCAGCAAGGCAAAGAAAGCGTTCCTCCTACTGGTGGTGTGGCTAAAGACACTGAAGGAGTGAATTTTCCTCGTCCAGCTGTGGTGATTAATGTTGGTGAGTTTCATGAACTTATTCAATCTGCCCCATTGTTTAAGCGTAAATCTGTCTTGGATGCTGCCTTTCTTTCTTCACGGGTTTTTTTTTCTCCTGGGAAGGCTACTACAGAGTCTCCATTGTCTATCTCAAGTGATGACAGTCCCAATATAACAAGTGTTAAAGGGATATTAGGGGGTTTCTATCACACATCTTCTGGTAAAGTAGCGTGTCTTGAAGCTTTTTTGTGTTCGGCTAAGGGTGGTGAGGAAGATTTTAGTAGAGATATGGAGTTTCACCAACACCTTACTGACCTTTTTTGTGGCTCTGTAGAGGCGGCTTAAAAAAAAACGTGCCGGTAAGAGTTTTGTCGCCGAGGGTGTTCAGCTGACTTCTTCGACCAAAAGGGTGAAGATTTCCTCGAGTTTCCACGAGTCATCGAGGAAACAACGAGATTATCCTGTGAAGTTCAAGTATAAGTAAAAGCTCATTTGCTGGTTGAACAAGCTAAGAAGGGTTTGGTTGAGACAAGATCATCGGGCTACTCATGAGAGATTTAGGGTTCGAGGTTTCCTGTCCGCGCTCAACCTTCTGGTAATAGAGAGATTATCTGTCCTGGTAAGGTTTTTGTTCCCGAGTAAGAGTCTCCCTCCCCCCCTCCCCAATTTTTTTAGTAGAAGTGGTCTTTTCTAAGATTCTTTTATGTTCCTTTCTTTTATAAATAGCAGGCTTAGAGAAAATCATGTTTGTGTTAGGGACGATGGTCAAGCTTCTGAGCGAGAAGCAGTTTTGATTGAGGTAGTGCTGATCGGCGATACTCAGGAGGTGGCGACTACTCAATCAGTCTCTATTGTCGAGGCAGCCCTAGGAAAAGCTGAAGGGGATGTTGTTTTTGATAATAGTGTCCTTTCTGAGCCAGCAGTTCCTGTTAATGTTACTACTCTATCAACTTGTGCTGATGATGTAGAGGAGAATATGGGCAGAGTAAGTCATGTTGTTTTGCCAGCTTTTAAGGGTGTTACTAATGTGCATAATGATTCTCCCATTCTACCCCTCATTGACTTAGACAGTGATGAAGACTCTTCTCCTACTACTGTAGAGACTTAGAAGGCTAGGCCTAGTTCTCAAGGTCAAAGGGACAAGTATAGAGTCACTTGGGAAGGAGTCAAGGTTTTTGCTCGTATGTTCCTACTTTGGTGCAGATTCATTGCAAATTCCCTTGTACCTTTATAGATTTTGATCGACCTTTTCCTAAGTTAAGGACGACTTTTTATGAGACTCTTGGAGATACAGTACTAGCCTTGGACTGGAAGGAGATCCGATCTTTTCAAGTAGTGGAAATGAACACTCTTCTCAAAGCACTTCCTGGTCTTGGCTCTAGTGGGTTAAATGTAGATTGGTTGAGGGCTCACATGTAACGCTTGATTGAATTAATTAATCATCACAATGCTTATGAGGCTGAGGAAGCCTTGAAGAAAGAGATAACAACCCTGAGCTTGCAACTAGAGTCTATAGCAATCACTCTTGAGACTAAGGAGCAGGTTTTCACGTCAACGGGCCAAACTCAATCTTGATTATTTGGAGATTGGGAGAAAGAAGGAATCATCGGGGCTTTTTGATTGATCATTTTTCTTTATATTGTATCTTTTCTTGTGTTTATTCTTTTTTTTTTTTTTGAACAAATATTCTATGTAGACTTTATACTGAAAATGAAATCACGATTGTATTTCTTTGGTCATAGTATCATTTTCATACATTTAGTAATTTGCTTGTGAGATGAACCTTAATACAAAGTTATTTTATCTAAGCCAAATACTATTTTAACCATTTGATGTTAATGTGCCCAAATTTCCTTCTAGTTTTACTGTGTTGTAGCTGGCAATAACTACTACTATAGGATTGAATAACTTATATATGGTCCTTCTCACTTTGATTCGAATTTGGATGTTGTTGATCCCTTGAGAATGTGATCGACCATCTTTAGGACAAGCTCTCATTCTCTAATGTGTCTTGGTTGTGTTTTGAGATTTTAGGCTCTTCTAATCCTACCGTGGTAGACTTTGTAGGTTTCTTTTGGCTTTGTCATGCCTTTCTTACAAGGATTCTAGGTCGTCCAACCTATCTTCTATCATTAGGCTTCTTAAGGCTAAGTGTCCTGCAGCCATTGCTATTTTTAGGGAGAGGATTGCTTCAAATCCGTACACAAAAGAGAAGGATAGACTTGTGATGATGTATTTCATACTCCCCGATGATTTCATGAATGTTTCTGTTGATAAAAGGGGTTCCATTATCTGAGAGTATTGTCTTTGGGATACCAAATCTAGAGATGACATACTCTCAAACGAAATTGGCCACAGAAACACCATTGGCCCTTTTTAAAGGAATAGGTTTTACCCATTTTTTGAACAGCTTTGTTACCGCTAAGATCCAAACATGCCCTTGACCTAAAGCGTTTATAAGGCCGATCAAGTCCATTCCACAAGTATGGAATGGCCAGGGTGTGGAAATGGAATTGAGGTTAACAACGTGGGTGTGGATTTTATCACCATGGAATTGACATGCTTAGCATTTCCTAGTGTCTTCCATGGAGTCTTATTCCATTTTTGGCCAGTAAAGACCATTTTGAATAAGCTATTTGAACAACTTGGCTTTGCTCTAATATTCCATTTTGTGGGTTGCTTCTAGGGCTTGTGATTTTTCTTCATTAGCCAAACATCTGAAAGGTTTTGCCTTGAAGATTCTTCTATATAACTGTCCTTCATGCAAAAAGAAATGTGGGGCTCTTCTTTATACGACAATGACATTAGCCTTGTTGGTTTGTAGAGACCCTTCTTTAAGGAAATCAATGTATGGTCTTATCCAATCTGTTATTGTTTCGATAAAGTTGCATTATGTCCTTTCAATGAAGTCCTAACATTATAAACAGCTATGTTGAAGTTGGGCTAACTCTTTGGACATTTCAGGCCAATAGAATCCTTGCATTTGCATTCTCTGGTATAGGCTTATTTCTCCTATCTCACAAGTTCTTGGGTGGACTTCATTTAATTTTATCGCTGCCACTTTTTTATCTAAACATCTGGCCAATGTTCCTCTTAGGAATTTGAAGTACAATTCCCGATGGTACATTATGTAATGCTTGATGATCGAGATGGGCAACTTTCATTTGTGTGTGATTAGCTGAATCTTGATCAGTGCTCTCCAATTGTCAAACGTCTCTTCTTTAGGGTAAGCCTGAGTTGTTATAGACTGGAGAAATCTTTTGATGATTTCTATGTTCAACTTATCTTCTTCGTCAATGTCTATTTTTTATGCCAGAGTGGTCAGAGCATCTAGATGTCTATTGAAAGGCCTTGGTGCATGCTCAATGGCCACCACATCGAATTTATCCATCCACTGTTGAACTGTGATTCTGTAAGCAGCTATGGCTGGCTCTTTGATTCCAAAATCTTTGGCAGTTTGTTTGATTACTAGGTTGGAATCTCTCTTGATGCGGATCGAAGAAAGTCCTGTGTTATAGGCTACCATTAATCCTGAGATTAATGCTTCATATTCTGCTTCATTGTTTGAGCATTTGAAATCCAATTTGTAAGATAAGTTTATCTTGTCTCCTTGTTATGAGGTTAGGACGATCCCAGCAACTCCTCTCGTGGATGTGGATGAGCTATCAAAACTTAGTGTCCATACTTTATCTACATGCTCAAGAAAGGCAGCGTTGAATTCATCTCCTGGTATCTCGTAAGATAATGGTTCAAGTTCTCCACTTGGGAATTGGGCGAGAAGATCTATTAATGCTTGACTTTTAATTACCTTGGGTGCCACACATTTAATCTCGAATTCTACCAAGGATAAGAGCTAGCGAGAAAACTTGCCTAAAAGCAAAGGTTTATAGAGTAGGTAGCGAATTGGATCGCATTTGGTCATTAGGTGTAGGGAATATGCCAGAAGATAGTGCCTAAATTTCTAGATTGCAAAGAGAAATGCCAGGCAATAGCATTCCACCAATGTGTATCGAGCTTCTAGTCCCCTAATTACTCGGCAAATGTAATAGACATACCACTTTTGCCTATCTATTTCCTGAGCCAGTAGTGCACCGATGAACTTGGTTGTTGTTGTCAAGTATAAGAGAAGTGGTTTGCTTGACCATGGGGCTATCATGGTTTCTAGTGAGTTTAAAACCCTATTGATATGCTCAAAAGCCTGTTGATGTTCCTCTGTCCATCAGAAGGGCGTTTTGGCTTTAAGTAGTATATTGAACGGTTGGATTATTTCTACAAGGACTGGAATGAATCTTCTAAGGTAATTCACATTTCCCAAGAAACTTTTCAACTACTTCTGAGAATTGGGTCTTGGTATGTTCTTAATTCCATCCACCTTGGTTAAGTCTGCATCGATGCCATGTCTGTGCACTATATAGCCGAGGAACTTTCCCGTAGTAATGCCAAAGGCACATTTGAGCGGGTTCAACCTGAGTCTGAATTTCCTTGCATCTTTCGAAGACCACTCTCAAGTCTGTCACATGCTCTTCTTCCACATAGGACTCCATGTATTTGTGAAGCATATCGTGGAAGAAGTAAGTCATGGCTCGTTGATAGGTTTCCCATGCGTTCTTGAGTCCAAATGGCATTACGGTATAGTGAAAGTTTCTAATAGATGTTCGAAAAGCTGTCTTGGCAACGTCTTTTAGGTTCATCTTAAGAGCAACTCCAACGCAGGGTGCCATCCAGGGTGCCAAATCCATAACCGCTAAAATGGCACCCCAAACTTAAAATTTTTTACTCCAAAGGGGGTGGCATCTGCGGTTGCAAAGTGGCACCCAATGGTCTAAGTTGCCATTTTTACAAACTTTGGAGAAAGAAAATGGAGAGATGCCATTTGACGGTTGAGTCATTTCCATTTTTACTGTTACAACAGCTATCATTCTAACAACTCTATTTTAACAAAGAATTCTATAAATACAGGGAGTTTGTGAAGAGAAAACTTACCAAAACCCAAAAAATTATTTTAAAAATTATTCTATAAATTTAGAATGATTTTATTTATTTAACTAGTTTTTATAATTAAATAATTTTTTTAATTTAGTTAATTGTTAGAATTTAAATTGATTTTTTAAATTAAATTAATTTTTATAATTTAATTTAAAAAATTAATTTAAATTAAACCGTTATGAAAACTATACCCGTTAAAATATAATCGTTAAGTTTAATTACATTTTTCAATAAAAAATATTAAAATGGCACCTCATTTTGGCACCTACCATTAGGGCAGATTTATAATTCAGGGGTGTCATAACACTGTTCAAGGTTGCAAATAGGGTTTTTGACACTCCAAAATAGCAACTTCCTTTAGAGTTGCTCTAATATGATTGTACTCGATGAAACCATCCATGAAGGAGAACATTTGGCTCCCTACAATAGCATCTATTAACGTATCAACATTGGGAAATGGGAAGTTATCTTTTGGGTAAGCTTTGTTTAGATCCTGGAAGTTAATGTAGAGTCTTAGTTCACTCATTCACTTCCTTATTGGAACCACGTTGGATAGCCATGTGGGGTGCTAAATTGCCCTAATAAGGCCCACATTGAGCAACTTCTGAATTTCAGCTTTGATTTGCAACTTAAGTTCTGGTCGAAAGGTTCATGAAGCTTGCTTGACTTGGGCTTTTTGCTTGCGTTGTGTTGAGTTTTTGGACAATTACATTCGTATCAATCCATAGCATTTCATCGTTCCAAGCAAAAATATCAGCAAACTCTTTGAGTGGAGCAACTAAGTCTTGTTTCTTCTTGGTCCTAAGTTATTTACAATTGAACATCGATCGGTGAACTTCTTCTTCTTCTAAGGATAAGTTTATCTCTTCAAGTTTTTGTTGTTGAGGTTTTGGGCCATCTTGGAAGCATTTAGAGGCCTTTTTGGGTTCTTCGACCATGATCAGCCCTATTTCTGTGGTACAACATTGCGACATGGGGGCCTCTCTTTCTGATAAGGAAGACCCCCTTAATCGTTATAGTCGATAAACTATGTTCCCATCGGGCATGTGGACTCGTTGAACTTCTCATTTTCCTTTTCCTTTTCTTTTTCTCTTTCTTTCTATGGGTCCTTGGATGTTATCATTTCGAGCATCCCCCCATTTGAGGAGTGGGATAGGGTAAATTGCTTTGGAAGAGGAAATTTATTCATCTGTGCACTTTGTATAAAAGATTGGGTCAGTATAGTAAGCCTTACTTCTGGCAAAGGGGTAGGCACATCTTCTGATGGTGACCAGTTTATGGTTGTAAATTCCTTTGGTGCATTGATGGTACGTAGAAGGGATCATGGCAAATCGATGCAGCCAAGTCCTCCCTAGCAATACATGATAGGTAATGTCTACTTCGATTATGTGAAATTCGGTATGACATTTGATTGACCCAACCTCTAGGTAAGTGGTGATGCAGCCTAGGATTTTCTGCCTATGACTTCCAAACCCAATGATGGAAACTGACTGTCTAGTTAACTCTTGCTCTGTAAAACCTAAAGCATGAAAAACATTCAGTGACATTATGTTGATTAATGCCCCTCTGTCAAGAAATCCTCGAGGAAATTCAACTCCATTGATAATGATTGGAACATAAAGGGGTCTATTATAGCTATAGAGCAAAAAGTTGTCTCGAAACTTTCTTACAAAATCGCATAAGGGTTCTATTGGATTTTGATTGAATTTGGCTAGGTCTAGTCAGGTGATTCTTTCCTCGACATGGAAGAATTTGGTGTGGAATTTGTAAACCATTTCTTGCTAGGTATGAACAAAGCTTGAGGGAAGACCAAGGAACCAAGTGTAAGCTCGGTCAGTGAGGGTCTTGGAAAACTCTTTGAGCCTTAAGTTTGGATCATTACCAAAATAGTTGAGTGATTCTATGAATCGATGGACATGTTCGTGAAAACTGCCTTCTTTCCATCGAACTTAGAGAATTTGGGAGCATGGTACCCTTTCGGGTATGGTAATAAGGAGATCTCAAGTGAATAAGGGGGAAAGAAGTTAGTTGACAATAAGGTTTTCTTTTGTCGTTATAAGAGAGTCTGAATCTCTCTTTGTGCATCCTCCCGGGTAAGTTGGATAGGCTGTTTTAAAGTCGAACTAGGGATGACTTGTGCATGAGTGACTGGAATGGGAATTGGTTGGGGCAATACAATAAATGGTCCCTCATGAGTTTCCCTATTGTCAGTTGTTATAGGGGCGACTCTTTGAATGGTCAGGATAGCTTCCAGGACTCTTTCAGTTGTCTGGTGCGTTGTGGTGGCCATTTGTGCCACTAGTGTGGCTGGGGTGGAAGAAATTGAAAGATTGGGAGCCTGATTTTGTGAGGCTTAGGTATGTGGGAGAGCTTATTGACTGAATAGATCCTCGAACATAATTTGTTGGTTTCTTCTGAGTTTTGCCATAGAATTGACCAAATCTGTTAAAGTTTGGGTAGGAATCAAGACTTAGGGGTAAGGATTTTGAACATCGGGATGCATAGTAGATGTGGCTTCAAAGGATACAACTCCTCCTTCAGGTAGTTCCCATGGATTACCGCCATTCCTTGGTTGAGAAGCCATTTTCGGAAGATCTCTCCCTAGTGGAGTTGCTAGAAATGTTTATAACAGAAATGGATCTAGTAAATAATCGATTAAATCTAAAAGAAGGGAGAGGGAGAGAGGGAAATGGAGTGAGTATTCTTCGTTAAACAACCATGGATACCAGAGTGAAATGGTAAAAAAAGGAAAATACAAGCAATCTAGTCAAGAGAGATTCCATGAGAGGAGGGGCTAGAATAGGTTTTAATCGACTATACTGTCTGCCCAGTGATCTCAACCTTGGTTTTATGTACTCTCCAGATCTAAGGTTTACACAAATTAGCAGGGATTGTACTATTCACATAGAGAATGTGATAGTGGTCGTCATTTACAGTGATGTGAGTGAGCTATTTATAGCAGTCCCAGCATACGAGTTTGTTAGGGTATGATGTCACCTTTAACCAACTTCTTATATAGGTGTTATAGTCCAAAATAGCAAATAGTTATGATGTGGAAAGTAATAAAAGAATCATGGAATCTGAGTGGAATCTCTCTCTCTAGAAGGACCTTGGGTATTCTTGCATATGAGTCATACGATAAACACCTTGAGAGTTCCTCGTATTTTAGCCTCCAAGCCACAATACCCTGAGTATCCCGAATAGTGGGTTTATGATACCTTTTGGTACTATAGCCACATCCTAGACTTTAAAGGAGTCTCCCGAAGGCTTGCCCCCAAACCTTAAGGCATCCCTAAAAGAGAAGAGCAAAGAGTTTCTCGGAGTAAACTTTCTCTTAAGAGAGTCCATCACATCTAGGAACTTTGGTGTATTTTCGACCAAATACTAATGGAATACTGCTAAATTTTGGAACTAAGATTAGCTTGACCAATACTTAGGTTTATTCTCGACGAGTACTAAGTTCAAAGATTAAAGAATAGTTTGACTTATGATCGCATATTATTGGCTCCGAAATCACTTTATCGATCATGACTTTGAGTTGTGTTGATGTTAATGAGGTATTATCTACACTTTTGAAATATGTGAGCTAGGTGTGCAGGAGAATAAAAATATTTTTCAAGAGAAAATGAATAGAAGTTTTTTACTCTAGGGATAGCTCGGTTGGAGCATTAAAAAAGAATAAGTGCTCAAATAATTCGAGATCTCTGGTTCAATACTTCACAGACTTCTTTTGGAATACCATTCCCGCAAGCAAAAACTTGTGCGAGTCCTGATTTATGGTCCGATTACATGATCGAAAATTGTAATTGGTGAGATCCGTTACAAGTAAAAAAAAAAAAATTATTCAAAAAAAAAGATTATACATATATATATATAAATTGTGATTACCGAGGAGAGGAGGAATGTGATGATTGGAATCTCAAGCACCTAATGGGACTGGAGCTGGAGCTCAGTCACATCAAGTCCTTTATTCTTGGATAATACTTACCAAAAAATACAACAATTTCCTGTCTTTAATCCTTAAGAAATTGATATGACACCGGACACCCACAACTACTATCGCAATAAATTTTCACAGAAATCATGTCCCAATTGATAGTGACTGGCTAAATGATACAATTGATAAAGCTGATGGAGTTTCCAAGCACAATTTCACATGGCTAGCTTGGTAATGGTACGAACTCCGATCTCCACCACCCCACTTAAATTCTTCCAATATATATATATATATAAATAAAGAAAACCAACTTTTATCTATTTATGGAAACTGCTTCATAATATTCTTTCAGTAAAGATGGAGTTAGCCCATAAACGTATTCCTAAAGATTAGTGATGCACTAAAGCTGAGGAAACAGCCTTGCATTTCCTTTTCTCATTTTGAGATGGTTAACGCTACTATAAATTCGATCTTATTATATGAGAGATGTTTTAACCATGAAATGATTTAATAAGAAAATAAAAATAAAAATATAATTAAAACAAATGAAAACTTAAATTATTTATTTTATTCTCTTTATCTTATATAAGTTTGAGTTTATAGTAACATTATTTTTGTGAGATTATTAAACATTTTTCACATACCAATAAATTGTCTTTGATAATAAAAGAGGATATGAAAATTATCCAAGAAAAAAAAAAAAAAAGGGTCACGAAAGTCTCTTCTGTACATGAATATTTAAATCTATTGGTAGACTCTACAAAGAAATTTCCCGAAACAAGTTAGTAGAATTTTGCACAAAAATAATGCAAAGGTTATATATGTCTTCCATTTATCTCGTGAGACTAACACTAAGTAATGGCAATAAGTCAGAGCAAAATTTTTTAGACCATTATGGATGCATTTGAAAGACATGACGGGGGTTTGTTCTTCATAATCCCAAAGCCACACTGAGAGTCGGCCAGCAGTTTGTTGTAGAAATTCTAAATTCATGTCATTATTCTCCTTGTTCTACTTCTGCATATATATTAAAATTCCTCTCATGTAGATGTTATACATTTTCTCCTCCCCGCACACACTGAATTCCCCCCCTCCCAAACAAATTTTGATCTATTATGTCTTTGGTTCTTTTCCTCACCAAAACAAGTTCTCTCAATGAATGGTTCATTTAATTGTTGAGTGGTTGTTACGAATTTATCCAAATTCTTGATAACCGGTTGATTA
This sequence comes from Nyssa sinensis, assembly GCA_008638375.1. NCBI lineage: Eukaryota > Viridiplantae > Streptophyta > Magnoliopsida > Cornales > Nyssaceae > Nyssa > Nyssa sinensis. The sequence goes on from CM018040.1 coordinate 27,446,166, forward strand.
CTCATTGTGACCTGAAAATTTCTTTTTTGAAGTATTTTGTTTGGGTATTTTTGACCCAATTCGTTTCATATTTCCTAATCCGCATATATGAGGTGGCGTTTTTTAAAGTTCATTCTTATGAGAAAATAGCCAATTTTGTGTGAGCCGTTATTGGATGTAGAGACGATTTTGATTTTGTGAATATTTTGCTCTTTTAATCTCTTCGATACATAATGGATTGATTATTATTGTCTGTAGACATAAGGATCTTGTATATCCTTTATTTTTGTATTTTTTGTAATTTATTTTTAAAATCGATTTACTGTTTGATTTTATCGCTTCCATACCTTCAACTTTTGTAACAACATCCCTTCTACCAACATCCCTTTATACATTGTTACCCCCAACTTAATTTACTTCTTCCATTATCAATTTTAATCCATTTATCGCCACAATATATAATTTGACATCTACCCAAAATTCAAATTTCAAATTTCAAATATTTGGTTTTCTAACCCTTACAAAATTTTTGAAAAAAACTTTACAATTTTGTTTGACAGTTGTGATATTAGATATTTCAAGATAAAACGAATTGGTAAGATAAATAAATAATTACCTTAACATACTGCATGATATATATATATATATATATATATATACATATATTATTCATTTTTGAAGTCTTTTTCTCAGTGTGTTATTAGGAAGATTATCAAAACCTCCAAGGGACCCATGACAAGGGTCAAGAGGGTTCTACGACTGAATTTATTTGTAAATTTTGTGTATTTTTATAATAAAATTTTTATTATTTGAATTTATAATATTTTTGACTCCAAAACAAAAGAAAAAAAGACGAATTTTACTATAAATTAGTAACTTAATTTTTCATAATCGAATCGAAATGTTATAAATGTAGTGCACATATTCATAACTCATTTAACTCTTTGAGTGACATTCACCTATTGTAGATTTGTCTGTACCTACCTTGCATATTCTTATTCTTCACTCATATATTCAGTTTGCTTGAGGCATGTGAAATCCAAATGAACCTTTTATTAGCTTCTGCTATGTGTACATATATATATATATATGTATATATATATATGTTTTTCTTTCTCCTTTCGCTTTATTTGTAAGCTATATACCCGTCTCGTTGCTTTTCCTGCTCTTCAGACTACTGAACCCTATGGTACAGTCCAATTTCAATTATATTCCCATCAGTTTTCTTCTTCTTTTTTTTTGTCTCCTTTGGATAAATATTCACATCATATTTATGCTCAAACTTTGTAGTAATGATTTTTTTGATAATTGTGCAAAAGCACTAAAATAAAGAATACATAAGATTTAGGTGATCAATATATATTAATAGTGATAATTAATTCACTATATATTGTTCAAATATAAAAATAATAGATTCACAAACCTAAAAATATTTTTACATCCAATGACGACTTACACAAGTTAATTCTATTCAAATAAAAAGAAATCTTAGAAACACAATTATGTATGCAAGTTAAAAAATAAAAACGAAAACTGATTAAAAATGTCCGAGCAAAATGGGTCAAAACCAACATTGCCAATTTTTCAAATTGCATCAAGTTATCAAGATTGAAAGTGGATGAATTTATGACAACCACCGCCAAATCTAAGAATTGATCTCACCAACCAGGCCTTTTGGCTAAATTGTAAACCTAAAGTCACTTCAAGCATTTTTACATAGCAGAAGACTATGCGAGCTCGTGTATTGAATTAGAGATTGTACTTCTTTAAGTCCTTATTCTTTAATAACCAACCAAGTAAAGTTATTGTTGGAAAAATGTATTATTGAGTAATAATTTTTTATTATCTTTGAGCTAAAATTAAAATGGATTTCACATATTATTTTAAATGGGTTCAAATAAAAATATGTTCTCATTCGTGAGGAGATTAATAAGATATATATTGGGTTGTTCAAAACTATCAATGAGTGAATGAGAAATTTATTCTAAATATCACCACTTGAAAATGGTAACAAAGCTTGAAACTTGTGAAAAGCTTGTGTCTTACATAGGTTGGGAACAAAGTTTTTAAAGAGTATATATGCAATTATCTTGGGTTGTACTTGGGCCTTGACCCGCTGTGTGTGTGTGTGTATATATATATATATATATATTTGTGCAGAAAATTTATTTATTTAAATTATATTTTCAAAATGTTACATTTTTGAATTTTGACTAAATAGTCACCATGAACAGGTGCGTCTTTTTGAATTCAAAGAATAGTTGCGCCCTTTTAAATTGGTGCATCTGTTTACCAATGGATGCATATATTCAAATTGAATCATTATATCTATTTGTGTGAACATATGCGCCCTTTAGGTTCGTGTCTGTTTAAACAGCATCAAGTTGCCTATATAAACCTAGTTCGCCCTCATCATCATTCATGTAATTTCATGACTTTTAGAATTAAGTCCATGTATACTGTGAGTCTACATATTAAGAGAGTTGAATGACAAGTTTTGATTCGTTATGCACATAAGATTGGAGTGTTTCCATGTATTGTGCGTGACCATTGTATCCTGAGAGACAACCACAATTAAAAACTTGAAAGCACTAGTGCGAGGGCGATATTGTCTTAAGAACATAGTGTAAGACACTAGCCTTGGTCAATCACTATTACTTTACTTTTAGTATTTTTGTGAAAAACTGTAAGTTCTAATTTCTATTTGTTTCCATTTAATTTTTATTTCTATATTTACAGTATTTTGAAAATTCTGTTTCTATTCTATATAATTCTAAAATTGTTTCAAACTATTTTTATGGTATAATATTTATTAAAGTGCTGTAAGTTTTTTCAAGTACAGTATTCTGATAAAATATAATTTTTCTTAACAATCTTAAGACAATATCTAACTTTATCTTTATCAGTTTATATACTGCATTAATTTACAGAATTTCAAAATTAGTTTTGGTTTGATTACTTTAAATTTAAATTACAGAATTTCAGATTCTATATTTTATTTACTAGTTTGTTAATGTACAGATTTCAATCTGTGTATATTTATATCAAGTTTACTTATGAGATGTAGTACTTGGTTAATTTTAATTTTTTGTATACTTTTACAATTATTATGTTACTTGAACTTGACATGATATTTAATTTATCAATATAAATATTTAGCCATGTTACTATTTAAAACAAGAAGATAATAATGCTTTAATATGAAATTCTAATACTGATTAGTGTCAATAGAAAAAATATCATTATTTAAACTAGATTGATAATTCTAATTGACAACTTTTTCATATTTATTGAAATAATTAATAATATAATTTATGTGTTCTTTGTATTTTAAATTACAAAGGAGACATTATATTATTAAGAAACTCTTCTATATTTGTTGTGTATGAAAGATTATACAATTTAAATAGATATACATGTAATATGTATGAAAGTGTGTATTCATAATTATTTACTAGTTGCATTTAAATTTTTTTTGTATGAATACAAATTGATTGCAAAATGATTATATATTAAAGAATTAATGTTATTTCAAGGTATAATCATTAATCTCTTCAAGTTTTTTTGTGATGGTTAGTAACTTAGAAAGAGTTCAAATTGAAACGACGTGTCTCTTCAATTCAAATTGAAATGACATGTCTCTTCAATTTGAAAGTAAAACATCGTGACTCTTCAATTCGAAATTGAAACATTGTGTCTTTTCAATTCAAATTGAAACAACATGATTGTTCAATTCAAAATTAAAAAAATGTCTTTTTAATTCAAAATTGAAACAGTGTGACTCTTCAATTCAAATTGAAACAATGTGTCTTTTCAATTCAAATTGAAATGACGTAACTCATCAATTCAACTTTGAAATAATGTATCTTTTCAATTCAAAATTGAAACATTGTGACTCTTCAATTCAAAATTAAAACATTGTGTCTTTTCAATTCAAATTGAAATGATGTGATTCTTTAATTCAAAATTGAAACAATGTGTCTTTTCAATTCAAATTAAAAGACTATGTCTATTTAATTTAAATTGGTGTATTAGACACACACATACACACACATATATATATATAATATTGTGTCTATTTAATTTGAATTAAATACCTTTTAAGTTTGATATATGTATGCAAAAGGTATATGAGAAATGAGTTTTCTCAAATTAAATATTATGAGAATTATTTTGTCTAATAATTAAAACATACATATATATATATATATATATATCTTCATATGCTTGCGTCATATAAAGTGTGGCAATAATATTATTAACTAAAAAAAGATTATTTATCATTTCTTTATAGATGTAAATTTAGAATATGATGATCATTCTTTAAAGTCATGTTTGATCTAGATATATTGCATTAATTTTTATATGCAATTCTTTATTAAATTTATTAGGAAGATTTTCTTTTACTTCATGTGGTAGATATTCGAGAAAATCTTAAACATGGTTTATTTAAAAAGGCAAAAATAAATGTTTAAATCATTATTAAGCATTTAGTTATTTGGCATGACATATTATGTATGGAAATAAAGTTTACAATGACTTCTTTTCAATCTTGAAAGAAGCATTGGACCTCTAGAATTAATTTAAATAATTGTGATTTGAAAGTATGTAAAAACTAGAGGCGGTAAGAAATATTTTCTTACATTTATTAATGAAAGCACAAGCCACTGGTATGATTACTTGTTAAGAAGTAAAGATGGGATCTTGAAAATGTCTACATGTTACAAGAGTGAGGTTAAGAACCAACTTAATAATAAGATTAAGGTGCTAAGAAATAGTGAACAAAATTTACTCCTTGGTAAGTTTTATTATAATGTGATACTATTCTAGACCTTAGTCATCTTAGAAAAATGAAGTTGATGAATGAAAAAATAGAACTTTTGAAGATATACTTAATACTATGTTAATAAGTTCTAGATTATCTCAGAATTTGTGGGGGAATGTATATTCTACACAAATTATATTTTTAACCAAATACCTCAAAAGGAAAACCAATAAAACCCCTTTTGAATTATAGAAAGGTCGTAGATTTTCTTACAAATACTTAAGAAATGTAGGGGTGCTTGGCTAAAGTAGTGGTTCCTATTCCTAAAAGGATTTCGATAAGACCAAGAATAGTTAATTGTGTATGTTAATAATAATAGTGCATTTCAATTTCTTATTTATAAGTATGAAATTCTTGATATGCGTGTTAATATTATTATTGAATTAAGAAATGCATTGTTCTTTGAACATGTATCTACTTACAAATTCACACAAGAGACGAGTTCTTTTAAAAGAACTCATGACACTATAAATAGTTGTCACGACTCATAACCCACCATCTATGGATTAACAGATCGCAACCATCCGACCCGACCCTTTCGTCGAACCGAACCTGATCATCCTGTTACACTACTATCAGTGCAACTAAGATGTAACCACAGACATCATCATATATAAACATGCGGAAGACAATAAAGTAAAAGGGTTACACGTACATATCATTCTGCTAATACAAAAATACAACCTGTAAAAATTTTAAGCATCATCTCGTCCCTAGGACGTGAATACGCGAGAGTACTACAAGACTGTACTACTATTACCGTTGCTTGCCAAAAAGTTTCCAATCAACAGCCGTAGCCTCCTACGAACTGCTCTCTGAGTCAGTCCCTAAAATCAAACATGTAAGTTTGATGTGAGCTAAACTAAGCTCAGTAAGTAAGTCTCATACTCTATCCATATGTACAAGATCTGGAAAGAAACTAAATAACAAAGATATGATAGCTAGTCAATCTTATAACAATAATCATAACTCATCAATGAATATCAAATGATCAGGGATACAAGTGATAATCAAAGAACAGCTAGTCTGAATAACAATATCATATACTACAGACAAAAGTTGACAAATACATGGTCACAGTAAGTACTCAAATAAAGTTGTGCAACTACTTGATCATTCATACAAGAACATGATCATACTATGAATCTAAACAAATAGATAATGATGTCAAAACTGGCGGATGCAATAAACTACGGGGCCCGGCATACCCCTAGGTGCGTAAAGCACTAAGCTCAATAATGTAAACTACGTCCTCTAGGACTGGTGTCATGCACTATGCCTCGACATAGCCATGATGGAAACTGGTCCCTGTACTCAGGACAGGACCCCGTACTCAGGTCAGGACCCCGTACTCAGGTCATATTACGCATCCAGATGAAGTTTATGACTAAACACAAATCCAGCACTGATAAATATCAAGATTATGCTATTCTCCACGGAAGAGATTTTGATTCATGACTGGTTCAAGGCAACATAATATAACTATAGCTTTTTACAGCTATGTTATCCGGGCTGCCGAGAACAATAACATCTGGCCCCTCTTGGCCCTATGTACAAGTGTACATAATGGTACTTTGCACAAATGTACAGGAACTCATGATCAAGATATAGCATAATCAATGAATATGGAACTCAATGAGCAAGATATAACATCATAGCTAAGCTATTCCACTAATAGGCAATATTACATATGTGGAATCATAAAGAATCTGATATAATAATAAAGAGTACAAGTGCATATAGAAAGAACCGTGACATGATTGAGTGTACTACATGCAGAGACCAGAGATTACTTACCTTTTATTATTCCTTGAAAATCAAGCTATTCATTTTCCTTTTGACACTTCTGTCATTCAAAAATACAACTCAGTCTATAGCCGTAATCAGTCTATGCTATGTATTCAAATATATCTATCATGGATATAAGTATTTTATTTGCTAATTTGGACCTCATCATCGTGTCTGGAACATCAAATCAAATTAGTTTAGGCTTTTACGGATCTCAATTTGGACTCTTGGATAGAAAAGGGTAAAATGGTCATTTTTTACTTTTATGTGTCTTTTATTCTCGGGACCTCTTTTCATAATTTTAACCTTACCATTGGATTTTAAATGCTCGAGATAATAAAAATTGACTATTCATTAGCCTCGTTTGGAGTCCGTTTGACCCATTTTTGACTTAGGGGCATTTTAGTAATTTTTTCTATTAACATATTAAAATAATATTTATTTATTTTACTATTTGGGCCTTAGTGGGATTTTTCATAATTTCTAGGGTCAAACTGCAATTTCCTAACGTTTCGGTTTATCCCTTTTTAATTAAAATAGTGAACGAGTGGGTTTTTGGTTTGCAACCCTAAACCTGTCCAATTTAGGTTTGAACTGACCGATTCAGCCTATATTAGAGAACCAGCATATGATATCCCTGCTATCCTTCTTATCCACATTTTAGGTTAACCTCAATTCCAATTTCTAATTTGCTATTCCTATAACCAAACAGGGTAATTCCATTTAAAATTTATCCTTAAATGACGTAGTGCCATTACCCAGTTCACATTTGGTCGGGTTCTAACCCGACCCGATCCGCCTGAAGACCCGGTCAAACTTGACCTGATACCCCACGACTTTTTGGTCGTCTTTTCCGGTGACTCTTTCGGCGCCGGTCGCCGGAATTGCACAGTGCCCCTACTATTTCTCACTCTTCCGACGTTCGTTTTTCATGGTTTTTACATCAATTTGATTCTAAGGGCCTCAACTAATCATTTGGAATTGTTTTTAACCCTCAAAATTATAGTTTCCACCACCTAACTCAAATTTTTCTGGCAATGCACCGGTGGGGAATTGGCCATAAAATGGCCATTTCTGGACCATTTTTCATCATTCAAGTTGGCTTAGGACCCTGACATGATTTCCTACTCCTTTTTATTCACAAAACCAAGTTTGGTTTAACATATAAACATTCACCATTTTTGGCCGAATTATAACCTATTTTCTTGGCTTTTTCTTAGAACTTTTTGGTGCTAATTAGTTCTGAAATTCATGTACAATAATTTAAGATAAAAATTAAAGCAATGAAACTAAGATTAATACCTGATTTTTGCTGAATTCTCTCTTCTCCAAAATTTTAGAATTTTTCCTGAATTTCTCTTCTTCTTCCTCTTTTTTTGTTCTCCTACGCCTCAACTTCTCTCTCTCTCTCTCTCTCTCTCTCTCTCTCTCTCTCTCTCTCTCACTTTCTTTATTTTTGTTTCTGAAATTCGATTGAATTGTAGTGTAAGTTTATTTTGGGTTTTTTTTTTTTTAAATTCTTTGAAAAACACACGCACAACACGCACGGCTGCTTCAGCCTCCACTCCTTTTCTCTCCCCCTCTTCTTAATTCCTCTAAATTCTTCTTTAACAATCCACAAGCTTCTCAAGGCTTCTACGGATTGCTTCTTTCTTTTTTTTTTTCATTTACATTCATATATATATATACATGTATATAAATTAAATCGTATATATATATATAAACATATATATATATATATTCAGTTATTTTATACAGGTTTTAATTTTTAATTATATATCTATATATATGTGTATTTAATACATATATACACTTACGTGTACGCTTTTTCATAAAAACTGGGCTACTGATACGGCGGTCCTCGGGGTACTCAGGACTGTCTGTCACTCACATCTATGCACCGTATATCAAACATGTCATTCAGATGTACGTCCGCTTTTATTCATGTAATATATTGGCTTATAGTTCGGGTTTACATATCTCGGCCCAGTCCAACCCGAGTCGGTACTGCCTAACTTGAGTTGGGGTATTACAATAGTAGTAGTCAAGACCAAGAGAAACAACAAGATAATGATGAACCTAGATGCATCAAGATGGCTAGAATATCAAAATCTTTGGTCGGGATTTTCTAATTTATATGTTAGAAAAATGGACTTTAAAACTTTAAGAAAGTGATATCCAGTTTTGAAGTTCTATATTAGAAAGAGACAAGTGTGTGTATCTCAAGGATGATGAAAATAATTATGTCATTAATTGTCTATATTAGTGATTTGCTCATTATGGATAGCAATAATGAAGTCATTAAAGTTACAAAGAGAATGTTGAACAATAAGTTTAACATAAAATGTGTAGGTGTTACTGATGTCATATTAGGGGTAAAAATCTCTAGAATATTGGATGGACTAGTATTAACTTAGTCATTTTATATTGAGTGAATACTTAAGAAATTTAATCAATATGATAGTGGTCCAGCGAGAACACCTGAAGATGTAAATCTACATTTATTTAAGAATAATGATTAAGGCACCTCTTGATTAAAGTATGCAAAAATAATTGGCAGCTTAATGTATGTAATGAATTGCATTCCTCCATACATAACATACACTATTAGTAAGTTGAGTAGATACATAAGTAATCTAAGGCCAGATCACTTTAAGGCAATAGTTGGGGTTTTAAGTTATTTTCAATACACCCTAAGCTATGCATTTTATTACTCAAGGAATCTAGTTGTGCTTGAAAACTATTGTGATGAAAACTGGATATCGAACACTAAAGACTTCAAAGTCTATAAGTGGTTATCTCTTTACACTTAGAGGATGAGTAATATCTTGAAAATCTTCTAAACAAAGTGCATTTCTAGATTCACAATAGAGTCCAAATTTATTGCACAAAAAATATGAGTGGCTTCGTCGTCTCTTAGAAGATATTCCAAAGTGGTTAAAATGGGTGCTCGCATATGTATACATTATGATAACCAATTTGTAATTGGGGAGGGGGCACAAAATCATATGTAGAACGGTAAGTCTTGCCTTAAACATCGAAGACATAATACTGTGTTATAACAGCTCTCTAATGGTATTATGACCATTGAGTACTTAAGGTCAAAAGCCAATATAACAGATTCATTAAATGAAATATTTGACAAGAGATGAAGTAAATCGAAGGGAATGGGTTTAAAGACAATACATTAAGAGTCGCCATAATGGCAACCTGACCTAGTTGACTGGAGATGCCAAGATCTAGGTTTAAAGGGACAACCGAATTATGTGTGACTCATTGAGATCATTATGGAGATAATATCTCTTACTCATTCCTATGATAAGAAGAGTGATACCTGCAGCATTGAACAAGATAAACTAAAATTTTAATGACTCTTATACCTTATTAATATAAGTGGGGTATAACAGAAAACTCTTAATAAGAAATCAACTATGTGAGTGTGAACTGGGCCGGTTCTATAAGAATGATAAAGACTAAATTCTTTAATAGCACTCATGAAACCATGAATTGTTTAGTGTCAAAATGAACACAATCATGAGAACCAACAGTGTAAGGAAAGATTCTGCGTAAATGTTATTGTCTTGGTTTACACAAATGGTTGAATAGTTCAAGACATTATGTTCACTGATCAACTAGTAACCCCAATAGTATTTCACAAGGAAAGGTTCAAGGCCACAAGCTACTTTTCTCTATGCAAGAGATTTTCAAATAAACTCTCTTAGTATATGCATTTCATTTGCATTGCTTTTAGCCAATTTCATTCATGTGGGGGATTTGTTGGAAAAATGGATTATTGAGCAATAATTTTTGGCCATCTTTGAGCCAAAATTAAACTGGGCCCCACACATTATTTTAGATAGGTCCCCATACAAATATGTTTCATCCATGAGGAGATTAAAAACATATATATTGGGTTAATCAAAATCATCAAGGAGTGAATGAGAAATTGACTTCAAATATCACCACTTGGAAACAACAACAAAACTTAAATCTTATGAAAAGCTTGTGTTTCACATAGGTTAGGAACAAAGTTTTTAAAGAGTATATATACAATTACCTTGGGTTGGGCTTGAGCCTTGATCCGCTGTATATATATATATATATATATATATATATATATTGGAGAAAATTTATTGAAATAAATTTATTTATTTAAATTATGTTTTCAAAATATTACGTTTTTGAATTTTGACTGAACAGTCACCGTGAATAAGTGCGTCCTTTTGAATTCAAAAAATAGTTGCGTTCCTCTAGATTGGTGCGTCTATTCACCAATTAATGCATCTAATCAAATTGAAGCATTATATCTGTTCACGTGAACATATGCACCCTTTAGGTTCGTGTCTGTTTGAACAGCCACCAAGTCGCCTATATAAACCTTGTTCGTCCTCATCATCATTCATTCAATTTTATGAGTTTTAGAGTTAAGTTCATGCATATTGTGAGTCTGCATAGTAAGAGAGTTTACGGACAAGTTTTGATTCGTTGTGTATATAAGATTGGAGTGATTCCATCTATTGTGCGTGACCATTGTATCATGGAAACAACCGCTATTGAAAACTCGAAAGCACCAATGTGAGAGCGATATTGGCTTAAGATATAGTGTAAGCTACTAGTCTTGGTCAATCACCATTGCTGTACTTTTGGTATTTTCGTGAAAAATTGTAAGTTATAATTTTTGTTTGTTTCTATTTAATTTTGTTTTTGTATTTTCAATATTTTGAGAATTCTGTTTCTGTTTTATATGATTCTAAAACTGTTGCAAACTATTTTTATAGTATAATATTTATTAAAGTACTATAAATTTTTTCAAGTACAATATTATGATAAAATATAATTTTTTTTAACAGTTATCATTGAAGTTAACTTTTGTAATAGTATCGTTGATAAAGTTTAAATTTAAGACAAATGATTAATATGCAGAAATCCCATATAGATTGATACGATAGTATTATCTTTGAAATTGTAAGACATGTTAACGGATGTTTTATTTTAAGGTGATAAATATTAAATAATTCTGAGTGCCAGTGAGTTAGGAATAAGTGTTTCAAATCACTAAATATTTGATTTAAATTTTATAAAATACAATTCTCTTCCAAATCACCCTCTTACACAGTCAAATTTGTGCTTTTGTACAGGACTCTAGGTCGGTTTGGATTATAAAAAAGAAGAGGGTAAATATGAAATTAGTCACATGATTACTGATGCTGCACTTTTTGGCCCACGTAAGATCCAAGCTCGGTTCCCTGCAGAACACTCGAAACGGAAGATCAGAGGACCACCGGGTTGGCTCCGGCGGTAGCCGCTCCGATGCTTAAGTCAATAAACTGAATTGAAAGACTTATAATAAAAGCCAAAATAATGAGCATGAACGTAAAGCGTACCTTTAGGGTTGAACTTATAGGCAATGTCTCTCCTAAGTTGATTAGAATTTGGAGCCATGAATATAGGGATCGGATCTTCGGAGATATCAGTTACCTTGTTGAATATGGCAACTCAGTGTGGCAGTTTTCTTGTTGGAAACAGCTTCCTTATTCCCTGCTTGGAGCCTATGGAGGCGGTGATAAGATCTGACTATTGATTTGCTGTATTACAGGCTTACGTATGCATATATTTAGATTTGTAGGAGAGCTGCCTTGCTTTGATACTATGAGCTCGGTTTATATGGGTAATGCCTTTGACTGACCGAGGATGAGGTATACGACCGATCATGAACTGAATGACCGAACATAAGTCATGTGATCGAGCATGAACCGGATGACCGAGCATATACTGAATGACCGAGCACAGATTATAAGGCCGAACACAAACTAAGCAACTGAGCATAAGTTATATGGCCGAGCATGAACTTTATTATTGGTCGCGAGCCGATCTTGCAGTTACACGTGTCATGCAGTGGTTGGTGTGTCACATAGTGATATATCAATTACTATGCAGATTTGTGATTTGTACATGACTTTCAAGCTATTAATGAGCTCCACTTTTTAAAATAGGTAAGTTATGTAGTGTAATGTCAGCGCATGCTTCTCAGGGAAGCAGTGGCCGTGGACCGTAATGCAGTTTTTGTTTTGGCATTGTACCTACTTACATAACAGTGTGAGTAGTCTATTCTAAACCCAGCACTTACACAGCGGCAGCATCCTGAGCACCCTGTTATGAACCCAGCAGACACACAGAAAAATACACATATAGATATATAGAGAGAGAAGCTGTCTAAACACACACACACACATATAAATATATACGGGGCGGGTTGTGTGTGGGTGGTGTATATATAGCCTAGACCGTAACGATAGTAAAAGTTGAAGGCAATTTGTCTGGCATACTTGTGAGTTAAGTGTGTATAGTTGGAGTGGGCAAGCTTTTGTCCATCAATTGTCAGCTCAGATTGTAAGCTTTTGTCCATCAATTATCAGCTTACTGGACTGCATCAGGACAAAGTGACAATCTCTGTTTTTACCAGTACTGTCACAAAGAAAGGAGAGAATGAGACTACTGCCAATAAAATAAAAAAGAATAACAGTCAGATCTTCAATTATTTGGGCCTTTTTCTGATAAATCTTCTCCAACTCAACTTTTTCAATAATTCATAATTATAAAAAGTTTTTTTTAATTTTTTTTCTCTGGTACATGCAAGTGGAGCTAAGAGATCAATGCGTCAACACGTTTTCAAATTCTTTTAAAAGCTCAGAACCAAAAAATACGGTGATGGTGATAAAATACATGCACATTCATATATATATATATATATATATATATATATATATCAGTTGAACAAAATTTTATAAAAAACAACATGAAGTATGAATCGTGAGTGAGGATGAAGAAGAAAACGATTATCACGATGAATTTGGTGAAAATTGTGATTTTGGTTACAACAAATTGTCACAAATTTTAATAGACTTGTTGGGTGCTATAACTTGCCACCATGGTCTCAAGAGTGACACAAAAGAATTAGAAACATTGGATCCTTTATTAAGGAAGCAAGGCGACTGCCATATCCAGGTTATTATGAGAAGCTTTCAAAACTAGATTTTTAGGTGAAATTCTTTCCTATTAAGATTATCAATGATAGAATAACAAATCATTTAATATGCTCAACAAATTAATTAAAGTAGCACTTCTTGCAAGGGAGACATTTCCGAAATCGCATTATAAGGCAAAAAGACAGTTAAGGAAATTGAACCTCGGATATATCCATATACATGCTTGCAGGAATGATTTCATGTTATGAGTGGCCAAACAATCGTCAATAGTTACCTTATAAAGATTCTTAGAGAGAACCGTGGGAGCCAAAGAGTTTATGAATAATTACTATTTTGCCACACACTACATCCCATAACTACATATGGTATATATTATAATCAATATTGGTTGAATTCAGAATTTAACTTAATACATATCTTGATAAGAGTTTTATTCTACTACAAGTCTCCACTCTCATCTCGTAGATGTCCCAAAAAACATGGGTTTAGGCAACTTGACTTAATATCTAATAATTTTTTTTTTCACTTTTTGAGATGCAAGAAGAATAAATTAGTAATAAAAAATCTTATCTAAAATAATGATAAGACAATTTATAATATAAGAATTTTGATTAATTTAAATATAAATAAAACTCTAATAAATATAATATATATTGTAATATAAAATTGTAAGACAATTAAGAAATGTACATGTTGAATAATAGAATTCGTGGAAATTGAAAATACTTTTACTAAGGAAATTTATAAAAAGAATAAATTACACTGACTTAACCTAAGATTTCTGACAATTATACTAACTTCTTCTGATAATTTTGAAATTACACTGATCTCCTCTATTTTATCTAACAATATATAGATATCTCCCTTTAGTCAATTATTTTTTCAAAATGATAAAACTATCATTTTTATTTATTTATTTTATATTTTTAAACTTTGACTAATTTTTTCTAACTTTTTTTAAAGATTTTTTTATTATTTTATTTAAAAATAAATTTAAAGGAAATAACTTATTTTTATTTTATATAAAAATAAATTTAAGCGTTGTATCAATATTTATTTGTAAAATGAAAAAAAAGACAAAATTTAAAAAAAAAAAATTCAATATAATTTATCCTTATAAAAAATATAAATACAAAATATCCATTCACCGTAAACTAAAGAAATAGATTTGGATTTTTTTTCTTCTAACATTTATGGTTCTTCGTTGTGTAGAATTAAACTTTTATTGTCATTATACTTTTAGTTTGGATTACATAGACTTTATTTGCTTTGAATTTTTAATTTTAATTATATTATGTAAATATAAAATTGAAGATATTTTTTTATAAGTAAGATAAAAGGTGATTATTTTATTCACTTAGTAGCAAAAAAACTAGATCGAAAGTTTTCTTTTTAATTTTTTTTTTTTTTTTGAGTATAAAGAGAATCTCACGTCATTTTTTTATTATTAACAAACTCTCCATCCTATAAAACTTTCATGAATAATTTTTTCTCTTGAGATGGATGGCTTCAAAATTTGACCTTGAAATCTCGTGAAACCTGCTGTGAATGTCCGACGACTTGATGGCTAGATCCAACCCAAGCTAGCATGTCATGTTTATCCTTTTGATTTCAACTGTTTCATGTCTAGGAGAAATTATCAAAGTATTCCTATCCATTGGAGAATTTAATTAAAATTTACACTATGTTTGAATTAAAAGAATTAGAAAGAAAGGAAAAGAGAAGGACTTCAAGGGGAACTTATATTATTTTGTTTTAAAAATTAGGAAAGAAAGAAAGGAAAAGAAAGGGAGAGGAAGAGAGTGCTTAACCTTTATTTGAACAAATTTATTATCCTTCTAAAAGTGGGAGAAAATTGAGAAAAATGAAATAAGGATTTAATGAATTTTTAATAATACCAATAGTACCTTTAAAATTATAAAAGTCAAAATAAAATTACATCTCTATCCTAGGACATCTAAATTCACATTTAAAATTCTTTCATTTCCTTTCTTTTCTTCATCATTCACAAATAAGATGAAATGATTATATTAATCTTTCATTTCATTTCCCTTCATTAGTTATCCAAACATAAAAGAGGGATTACCCTTTCCTCTCATTTCCTTTTTTTTTTTCATAACTAATACTCTCCTCTCTTTTCTTTTTCTTTTTCTTTTACTTATTCAAACCAACTGTTAATGATAAAAATAATTTTGAAATAAAATTAATCAGTTGTAATCATTAGGAATGAGCAAATAATCTCGAGAGTTTTTTTTTAAATATAAATAAATTTAATTTTAACTAATTAAAATATTATAGCACGATGATGCAGCATATAATAGGAATAAAAATGGTGGCAACAAACTATTTCTCTCGAAAGAAGCTCCTTTTAGACTTAAATATGAGAGAGAAAGAGATTCAATTTCATTTTATTGGGATCCGGGAAGAAAAAGAAAGTGGCAGTAATGATGAGGTCTGAGGTGTCATCGTTTTGCATGCAATGAAGAAAGAAGGAAAGAAACACAAAGAAGGGAACATACTTTCATTCCCTCTTCTTTTTCTGCTTCCTTTCACTTTCTTTGCTTTTGGCCTTTTGCTGACCCTACCTTCCTGCCTTCTTTAATCTATCTCTTAGATTTCAGTATCAAAAGTTACCCTTCTCTTTTTCTCTTTCATTGTCCATTACTCTCTTGTCCATTATTATTTCAAATCAAACTAATTTGATTAATATTTGAATGATACCAAAGATAAATAAAAAAAAAAAGAAAAATTTAATAAAATAGTATCAAAAAAGATTTCAATTTTTTCTAATGTTTAAAAATTTTAGTCAATTAATTTCAAAATGCTTCAATTTAAGTATAGCTACGGACATAAATGAGACTATTTTCATTTCTTGACGACAAAAATAAAGAGAGAAAAATAAAAATATGGCCCACTTATGGAACTCATGTTAAATTTCAAGTTTATTTTACATTTGGGTGGGGTAATTTTTTATGAAATTTTCCCTTTTACTTTTATTCCCCTTTTCACAAAATACATCATCTTAATCATAGAAGAAAATGAGACCTAATTTGAAACCACAACATGGGAATGATTCCAAAGAAAGGAAAACAAATTCCTTTGAAGGATGAAATAATTTTTTCCCTTTCTAGTGACATGATAAATGTGCCCCCCCCCCCACCCACAGTAGGAAATGAATGATTGCAGGTGTTAATATTACATATTGGCTTGTCACCAAATAATTAGGAGTATGATTACAGGATTCAAATCAATCACACCCCAGCCTGTGTGATGCTTGTGTACGGTCAGATAATCAAAATTTATACCTAAAATAATGTGATAATAAATTATTGATAAAATATTTAATATATTCAAACTATCGTCAATAAAATAATGCCACCTCATTTAGAATGTAAAATTTGGGTTAAAGAGTATTATTGGAAAGAAAAAAAGTCCATAATAATTGGCATGTTTGTCTTCATATCCGTTGCCAGCCACCAAGTTCCCCTTTTTAAAAAAATAAAATTTCATAATAATTGAGTTTTCAAATAAAAGAAAGTTCTAATTTTTTAAAATTTCATTATAATTTTTTAAAATTTCATTATAATTGATTTTTTGATAGAGCTGATGCCAGATAATTTAATGTATTTTTTCCGGTGATGAAGAAAATATTTTTTTATAAAAAGGGTGGATTAATTAGCCCTTAACAATATTTAGAAATATTATTTTTTTTATTGTTAAAAATGAACTTCTATTTTTGGAGCCGTAAATTATTCTATTTTGTAAAATCATGAATAAATGGGATAAAAAAATGAATATTAAAACAGAAGAGAAAGAGAGAGAATGGTAAAAGGAAAAGAAAAACATACGATATGATGTCAGTGAACATACATTTAATGTGTAAAGTTGCACGCTTTCTTTTTCACTTCCCAAAATCCATATTATTCCCAACTTTTTGAGTGAGAGAGTTGATGGCTATGTGGGTTCCACATAACCTGCCAAATTCAGATAATTCTTGAAACCACATCTACAATCATGTTGTAATGTTTTCTTTTAATTATATTTTGATATGAGTAATATATTTTATTTTTTTTGCTTGCATGATGGTAAAATATGATTAATTTGTTCTCTTATTATAAAACTTAATTTCTTTGATATTTGTATTAATTTAGGTGAAATTTAAAATTTATATTCCAAGTAGATTTTATACTGCAAGTTTTGTAATGTGTCAAAAAAAAATTTGTGACAATCCAAGCATAGCAAGGATCAATGCTAATGTTATTGAAAAAACACATTGTCCATGATGTACCGACCCACTGAAAAATCTCTCCTCAAATTTTAATTCTTGAATCCACATCTACAATCATGTTGTAATGTTTGCTTTTAATTATATTTTGATATAAGTGATATAATTTTTTTTTCTTCTTTTTACTTGCATGATGGTAAAATATGGTCAATTTATTCTCATATTATAGCATAGTAAACTTAATTTCTTTAATATTTGTATTCGTTTATATTAATTTAGGTGGAATTTAAAATTTATATTCCAAGTAAGTAGATTTTATACTGCAAGTTTTGTAATGTGTCAAAATAAAAAATTTGTGACAATCCATGCATATCAAGAATCAATGCTAGTGTTATTGAAAAAATATATTATCACATGATGTACCAGGCTCACTGAAAAATCTCTCCTTAAATTTTAAAAGTATTTGTGTGAAATAAGTCAATAGTGTCAACTTAATCAAAATAGTATATATATATATATATATATATATATATATATATATATATACATAAATTGGCCTTTTTGATTCCCATAATTAATAAACGTTTCATTGATCTTACTTCTTGCTATGGAGGTTCTATAGTTGCAACAAATGTTAAAATATTGCAAAAGTTCAATATGGAAAAAGTCCTTAGATGCTACTTCACTAATAATCATGCTATATTAGTAACTGTTATGACAACGTACGATTGTCAATGTGGTTGCTAAACACCCATCCATTTGCTAGGAGATTTTGTTACATTCCCAAACTCATTCTATGCGAATTTTGAGAATGTGACCCACAAAATCATAATAGAATTCATCAAATTCTCAACTCATCACATTTAGTAACAATCAAACTTGTACATACATTTCAATCGACTCTATGTTTACATATTTTTGTAGTTTGATCACAATGAATCATATAACTACAAAATCCTTTGTCCTTCATATTTCATACGTACCCAAAATCATACCCTAACTCTTTAGTATTGAAATTAACTCACGTTGCTTGAAGTTAAGCCTATCTAACTTTACACTTGAAAACATATTAACAATTTGTCGTGATCTCAACAGCTCTGTGAGAATTTCATAACATGCCAAGTGTTTGACAATTACGTACTTATATAATTGTTCATTGAAATATCTATATTCTTATTGAAACAAAAATAGTCAAATCTCAAATAGATGTCCAAGTGAAAATACAAAGAATTCAATGATAGTGCCGTGCCGATGTAATTTCAAAGTCAGTTAACTTTTCAAAAAAAAAAAACTGAATTCGACAATCTCAAAGTCAATATCATTTGTCAATAATCATTCGTTCAATAGAGTTTAAAATCCATACTATAACTTAACCATATATTATAGTTCAATACCTCAAATTAATTGTTCAATATTCGATGTTAATTATATTCTATATCATGATTAAATATCCCAATGTTCAATGTAAATAATATTCTATATCGTAGTTTAAAGTAAATCATATTTTATAAACCCGTAAAGGTATTATTATAATTATGTTAACACTAGTTTCACGTATATCGAGACACAATCCTGTCAAATGGAGCTTAAAAATGAATCAAAAATGTCCAAAATCCTAAGGTAAGTCTCCTTGTATCTTATTTCCTTATTAGGTATCTATTTTATGCCCAGAGACATTATCATAATTTTATACTTTCATGTTGAATTGTATTGAATCGTTATTGATCATATTGAGTCATATTGATCGTACTTGATAGAATTGATTGTTTTGGGTCGTAAAATTGTATTGCATTTTTAATTGATTCATTCCTGATCGTATCAAAAATTATTTTACATGATTGAATCATTATTGAAACATGATCAATTGTTTTAACTTTTAAAAGCTTCACACCCACTATTGATTGATCGAAAAGTTATTGATTGATAAAGACTGCTTAAACCTCCCTTTACAACCTCAAAACTCCATTGGTCTAAAATCCTTGACAAAGTATTATGATTATTCACTAAGTTTAAGTTAGTTCATACCAGTTTCAAACATTTTTTGTTTGAAGATGATGATTTTTCAATGGGCCCAAAGTAGAGATCGTTTTGTGGAGTTTGGCTTGTGAAAATAACTGACTTTTTTGTACAGGATTACAACTCTTAGTAGTACTATTTTTTCATGAGATGTAGCATTGTAGATAGATTATGGACAAGACTCTAATTGTATTGGGGATTGTAATTGTGATTGACTATGGTGATGGAATTGATAATGTACAACTTTTGTATAAGTATGAAATAGTTCTACTCTCCCAAGTGTACATTCAAAAAAATGACCTACGAATTTTTGTTGCTAATTAATAGTTAAAAGAATGTAATTAATTTGAGATCAAATTGAAGGCCTTATGGCCAATCACGTCCCTAAATTTGCATTGGATGAGTTTTGAAATATGACATATTACACATCACAAGAGAACCTATCACTGTCAATCTAACACTGCATGCGAAATTAGAGCATTACAACAATTTTTTTTTATCATTTAAGTAGGCAAATATATATTGTCGCTATTTGCACCTTAACCCTTGTTGATATAATTCAGTTGTATTGCCAGTATCCTCTTAATTGCATTAATAAAATTATCTCTTGCTGGTAATATATATATATATATATTGTAGTTTAAGATGGTGCAGTAGGGCCTGACCTCTGGAGCATGCTTTGGACTTGGTTTGGTTACTGGGGGAACAAAATAATAAAGGGGTAAAAAAGAAAAAGTAAATTGGTATTTTCACTGTGTGATTTAAGTATCTAGAAATGACAAAGCAGAATGATAAATATATATATATATATATATATGTCATGTGTGTGTGTGTGTGCGAATATGTTAATTTAATCCACAAGTCAAATTTAGCAAACAAGACTAATGTCATGGTAAAATCATGTTACCTGGTTCTTAATTTTCTTTTCCAGTGTGGACCTGAAATGTCCCATTTTTGGTAGTTTTGAGATTGATCCTTTTATGCTTTGTTGAAAATTTGTTAGGGAACATGCAAACCAAATCATTTGACTCCGAAAGATGACACACTCAATTCACGAAGAAAAATTACACCAATCTGATCAATTAATCCATAAAGTGATACTTTTCTTCCAAGTAGAGGAACCCTATTCATTTTGATCACCTTTATTCTTTGAAATATAATGTTCCAATGATTTGAAAACCACATTCTCTCCGACTGTGAGGTATCCATATAACTGTTACGCTTCTAAATATTTAAAAAACTTGATCACACATATTTTATTATTTTTAAAATTTTTGACATATTAATTAGGTTCATAATATTTGGTATCAAAGTAGGCACTACATGAATTTGTCTAATTAGTATTATATATTAACACAATTTCAAGTCATTGAATATTGATAGATGGATGTTCTTGTCCAAAGAAAAAGAACTATCATCAAATCAATATTGATAAAGTGGGATGGAAACAACCGAAAAGAAAATGGTTTTCGTCGGGTTAGTGTCGATAAAATGAACCACCGTGGATGTTGACTCGAAATTGTAATAATTTGTTACAATTCTAAATATATGGTTAAAACACAATCTCACAAGTTTCATTTGTCTTGGAGACTTTTGACATATTTGATTTGGTTCATAACATTCACACACAGCACAAAGCAATTCAAATGGTCCATCGTTAACTTGCAGGCACTAACAAAACTACCCCCACCTTATCACTCCTTACTCATTTCAGCTTTTTATCTTTTACAGTACGTAAGCAAATCTGCTCCTCATATATATGGAGGTGTCAAAGTTTCAATCATAAGATGTAAATGACAAGAGTCATTAAAAGGGTATTTATTAGATTCTACTAAAGTTGGGAAAGAGGTAAACATAGACGATATCTATGACTTTGACTGCAAAAGTTATATATAGCCAATAGTTTTAAGTAGGGGAAAAGTTGGTTCAATTCTGCATGAGAACCTGCTTTGACGAATGCAATTACTACTTTATTAAACCTAAAAAAGTGTTTTGAGTACTTCATCATACTTGTGTTTAGAGCAAAACACATCCAACTTTGTTAATCTGTTTGGCCGTAAATTTTGAATATAGCAAGCGTTACCAATTAAACTCAAGTTGCAGCAACAAAATTCACAAGAAAAATCTGCTATGCATGTGACGGTACATTTTAAAGAATCTCACTATGTTTATTAATTAATCGTATAAAAAAAATGAATATTGGGTGCAACTTGTAATCAAATGCAATGTACCTCTGCAAAAAATAATGGTAAAATTAAGAAGTCTAGGAATATCAGATCAAGCTGAAGATTTGAATGTCATTTCCCAAGATATTCAACTAAAGCAGTCCAACTTATTCCTTTGATAGTGGCTTGAGAAATTTTCTTTTGCCTCCTTTTAACACAAACTTGGAGAAATAACCTTTAAATCCCACCTTTTAACCACTATTCAGATGCTATTCTTGGAAGACACGCATACCAGTGCCTATTTGAAACTTTCCCTTTTGGTAAATTTCTATTTCCTTCACTAGTTTGCTGCTTAGAAGATGATTTTCTTATTCAAACAAACAGAACAAGAAAAGGAGATGTTTTCTTATCATGTACAGAAATCCTAAAATGCAAAAATTTTGGTGGAGCTAATCTTTCTAGATATATTATATATATAGATGGGCTTAAGATGCCGTTTGGATGTTGCGTTTAAATTACTGTTAGTCAACTTGTTTGTCTGTTGATGCAAAATGGAAGTATTTTTTTAACAATAATCTATACTTTTTAAATTTATATCTAAATAATTAATGTGGTAGAAAGTAATACAATGTCACATCAATATTGCTAAAATGTAAACTTGATTTTACTAGAATAGTAGATTCATATGTATATTAACGAATATAGTTAAAGAATCATATTTTAAAAGTTCGTGTACTTTGGTATTTTAAGGATCATGTGTGGAGAGTCTAAAAATTGTCTTAGAATTAATGTGGTCATATTAAATATGGTACATGTATGTAACTAGGAAGATACACCTTTAAATACTCAATGTATCCTAGAAGTTCAAGAAGAAGAAGAGTAAGTGGAGGTGAAAAGCAAAAGAAATAAGTGTAAGGGAGTAGAGTTGAGTAGAGAGTGAATCTAGTCAATTTACTTATGTTTTGTGTAAATAAATGAAAATTTATATGTATATATCTCTTCCCTTACAAGTATTCTTAAAGTGTCATGTTTGAAGTGATTCTTCATCTCTAACTAAATGATATTAGAGTAAAGCTAACAAATTGTCGTCAAAACTTCCGTTGATTTTCAACAAATATAACATCATTTGGAATACAAATTTGAGAAGTATAGTATTACTTGTTTGTTGAATAAATTCTCAAACATAAGTTAAGAAGAGTGGATATGAAATCATTCCATTTTGTTTCTGCATGGCATATTAAGGCTAAATTTACCCTTTAAAAGAGACTTAAAACTAAAGTCTAACAAGAGAAATGATGCAAGAAAGGGTAGAACAGTATATGATAAAATTTCTTAAGAAATTAAACATGTCCCTATACAGAATAAATACAAAATAATATAATTCCATCCGATATTTTCGGATTTCCCTTCATTAGATTTTTTTCAAGTTACCTAATACACACAGTCATTTACATATACATATATACAAGATGAAGCAATTTTGTTGAATGCAGTAGAGATAACACAATAATTTTTTTATTTTTTTTTTCTTTTTGGATAAGTAAAAGTTTTATAGAAGAACCAAAAAACCAAATACCCAGGTGAGCAGGAAACCAAAAGGGCAGGAGCCCCTACAAAGAACAAGACATTACAGGTATGCACATTGCTTTGAATGATATATTTCGGACAGGGACCGACCCTCTTTAGTGCACTGGACTTCCATCGCACTGATTTAATAATTGATAATTTTTACATGCGAACTTATATCATGTGAGAGAGATAAATTTGTTGGATGTTTAGTACACTGAAGGGGATTCCCTATTCATATATTTCATGGTAATTGTATGATTTTTGAAGGCTTCAAGGTTGAATAAGTACATGGAAGCTAGCATGCATAAGTTGAAATTAGCCATAAGTACTATTGCAACAGTGAAGCTCTTAAAACTCTCACAAAAAATAAATTTGAAACTGATGTGCCCCTTTTTAACATATATTGTCAATTATTTAAAAGCTTAAGTATTGCCTAACCAGATTTGGGGGGGGGGGGGGGAATACAGAAAACATGCTTCACGGAACAAGCAGAAAGGCAAATGGATAATGGATTGAAAAATATGTGACGTGAGTAAACAAAAAGTCATATATTGTATGTATACAATCAAATTCTTCTAGTTCTTTTTTTTTTTTTTTTAATTTGATAACCAAATTCTTCTAGTTCTAGACAATGGCTTTGGTTAATATATATGCTTATATATGTAAGTAAAATTTGAAATTCTATCTTGTCCATCAAAATAGTAGATTTCTGTTTTCCTTTCTTTTTTGGGTGACAAAAAATGTTTTTAAGTGGGTAATTCGAAATGAGATGAGATTAAGACAAAAGGTTCATGCAGGCTGTGGCCTGTGTGTGTGTGTGAGAGAGAGAGAGAGAGGCTGAAAAAGAACCAATAATGCTATGTAGGATAGCAGACAGAGGGTTGCTTTTTGGGTACTTGGGGAATAAAACGCTGTCTCTCTACGAGGATTGGCGTGAAGGGGTCTCTCTCCCTCTCTCTCTTGAAAGCAAACCATCTACTGTGTAGTATATATATTTATATACAAAGAACAAATGATAAACATGAGAAAGGGAAAAAATACTACTTTCCCTTTTTATCTCTCATCACACTCTTTGCTTCTTTCCACCTTTTCTCTTTAGTACTTTATTTGAATTTCTGCTGGCCTTGTCTGCCCATTCAAAGGCTGAGATGGAAACAAAGCAGGTAAGCTCTCAGTAAAAAAATTTGAATTGTGGGTCCCTTAGTGGACTCCTTTGTGAAACCTCATTTCCACAAAAATAAAACAAGCAGGAAAGGAGTCACTAAGAATTATAATATTTTATGTTGTCATTGCCTTGGATTAAAAGAAGGAATAGTTTTTTTTTTTTCTTTCAGTTTCTCATCATCTTGAATGTAAACTTATATGCTAAATGCAGGACGTAAAGACTTGAAGTATAACTAATGTAAAAATGTCTCATCATTTAATTTTTTTCAAAAGAAAGTAGTAATGTTAAAAATTTACCACTTATATGGATATTGGCAAGTCCCCACTAATCCAAAATATATGATTATTAAAAGTAACTTTTTATGTTAATTATCTTTAAAACAAGAAGCTAATGCTCAGGTATTAGATTACCCTTTAGAGGGGGGGTTATGGGAGATAGAGTTTTGGTGCAGTCTAACTGTAATCTGAAAAGAGAGAAAGCAATGTAAGTGGAAATAAAAAGCAAAAACTAGCCAGTTACCCCCTATTGATAAAAAAGCAAAAGGTCAAGAGCTTCAATAACAAGACGTATAAAGGTCGTATGATCTAGTCTGGTTTTTCTAAAGCTCTTCCAAGTTCTCCAAGCTCTCCTCCGCCGAAAATCCTACCTTGCCACCCGAGTGAGCTTGCAGCTTCTGTTTCTTCCAAGGAAGAGAAGACAACCAGCTTCTTCAAAACATAAACTACCTAGAAAGAGAGAGAGAGTAGTAGTAGTAGTAGTAGTAGTACTAGTAGCAGTAGAATCAGTGGTAGAAGAAATAACAGTTGTGGGGGGTGGTGTCGAGAACGAGAGAGAAGGATAAGAGAGAAGAAAGTAGTAGTTTTTGGTGCTGAAGAAGACCAGTGTTCTGACAAAGGGGGTGGTGCGGGGGTGGGTTTTGGCTAAGTGATGCGTGCAGGAGCTTGTACATTGCAGCAGACCCTCACAACAGAGGCTGCTTCAGTCTTGAAGCACTCTCTCAGCTTGGCAAGGAGGAGGGGCCATGCACAGGTCACTCCTCTCCATGTGGCTGCCACTTTACTCAGCTCAAGAGCTAGTCTCTTGAGGAGGGCTTGTCTCAAATCTCAACCTCATCAAACTTCACATCCTCTCCAATGCAGAGCTCTTGAGCTTTGCTTCAATGTGGCTCTCAACAGGCTTCCGACAACACCTGGTCCTCTCCTCCATGGTCAGCCCACTCTCTCCAATGCTCTGATTGCAGCACTCAAAAGAGCACAAGCACACCAAAGAAGGGGTTGCATAGAGCAACAGCAGCAACAGCCTCTTCTGGCCATTAAGGTAGAGTTAGACCAGCTAATTTTATCCATATTAGATGACCCTAGTGTTAGTAGGGTTATGAGAGAAGCTGGATTCTCTAGCACTGCAGTCAAGAACAACCTAGAGGACTCTTCAGCTTCTTCTGTGTTTCAGTGTTACAGTAGCTCTGGTGGGGTTTATTCTTCTCCTTGTTCTCCTTCTCCCACTGAAACCCCCAGAGAAGTCATCAACCCCACCAATTTCTGGCATACCCATTTCTTGACCTACAATTCTGAGCCAAGCCCACTTATCTTTTCCCCTCAAAAGAAACTTTCAAGCAACCAAACCATAACAGATTCAGCTTCTGTGAAGGAAGACATCAAGTTGGTTTTGGAGGTCTTGTTGAGGAAGAAAAGAAGCAACACTGTGATAGTTGGTGACTCTGTGTCCACCACTGAAGGTCTTGTTGCAGAATTGATGGGTAGGGTAGACAGAAAAGAAGTCCCTGAGGAGTTAAAGTCAGCCCATTTCATCAGATTTCAGTTCACATCAGTACCCTTGAGGTTCATGAAGAGAGAAGAAGTGGAGCTAAACCTCTCAGACCTGAAAAGAAAGGTAGATTCTCTTGCATCAGGAGGGGGGGTTATTATTTATACAGGAGACTTGAAATGGACAATTGATGCAGCTGTTGATGACAGAGATCAAGGAGGGTCCTCCAATGGAGAAGCCTATTGTTATAGCCCAGTTGATCATCTAGTTGCAGAGATAGGAAGGTTACTCTCTGACTATAGTAGCTCAAGCACAAAGGTTTGGTTAATGGCCACTGCAAATTATCAGACCTATATGAAGTGCCAGATGAGGGAACCTCCTCTTGAGATTCAATGGGGTCTTCAAGCTATTTCTGTACCTTCTGGCGGACTTGGTTTGAGTCTCCATGGTACCAGGTAAGCTAATCTATATTTCTCTCTTTTTTTATTGAATATCTGTATTCATCATATATGTTGTATAGATAAATAAATAAACCCTTTTTGGTTTATTCTTTAAACTTTATTTTGTGTCGTTTTCTGTTGCTAAGCTTTCATGGTCTGAAGCAGGACCAGACCATGCCACTGTGAAAAAGTAAGGTTGGTGAGACAGATGTAAATCACTGCCTTTTTTCTTTTTCTTTTTCTTTGGCTTTTCTTGATACAGCCACTGACAATTGTGATTACTATTTGCTAAACAAAAATTAGGTAGGGAAAAATATTAATCAAGCTTCAGAGGTTCTGTTGATTTTAATTTTTGTACGTTTATAACATTCTGAAAGTTAAAAGGACAAATTCGTTCTTGGGAACGCCTTTTGTTGCTAGTGGCTTGGTTCAATTTTGAGCAACAATTATTTTGACTTTTTGAACATGAACTTTGCTCGAGAAGATTAATGGCTTGATGAGATTTAATCAACTTGATAATTAATTGTACAACTTTAAATTTTTTTTAATTCTCATAGATTTAATAGCACATATACTTATATATCAAATATGTAAATTTATTTTATTCAGTTTTATTTTGGTAAAATTACCACCATATAAAGTTCATATTTCCAGTATTGATTTTTATTTCTTTTCATTTTTTGCAGTGTCCATGATTCAAGGATAACCTTGTCTCAGAATCCATCTCAAATATTGGAAGCAAAGCCATTCAGCAGCAAGGAGGAACAAGATAAGCTCACTTGCTGTGCAGAATGCACCTCCAATTATGAGAAAGAAGCTAAGTTGTTCAAGTCAGGCCAGCTGAAACCACCTTCATTGTATCTAAGCTCTTGCAACACCAAGGACTTGGACAAGGGTTCAACCCAATTGCCTTACTGGCTGCAATCACACAGCACTGAAGCACGGCAAAAGGTAAGAAGATTCATATGAAGTCAATTCTCTTATATAACAAAGCAGGAGGTCTAGCCACAGAATGGCCAGTTCACTAATTCAATGTTCGAACCCCTTTAGATTCTGTTAGTCTATACATTTTAATAGCTTGTTATTTGTAAAACAATTATTGACATATATAATTTCTTTATTGGTGCTATCTCCTTTTGAAGAAATTCTTACTTAGTCTTGTGTAAATTTCAGGATGATATGGTTGAGTTGAGGAGAAAATGGAACAGACTGTGCCAAAGCCACCACCAGGGAAGGCATACTCAGAACCAATTGAATTCCTCTTTATTCAACAATCAAAGCTTAATTGGAAAGACCTACTCATCATATCCATGGTGGCCTAATCAGAGCGGCATCTTCCCCGATTCAAGATCAATCTCATTTGCTGATTCCACATTGAAGCCCAACCACAATAACAGTTCTCTGCCTCGTTTCAGACGTCAACAGTCATGTCACATCGAGTTCAGTTTCAGCAATGGGAAACACGAACACCAACCAACAGAACCCAACTTAGATTCTCTTAAGAACACAGAAGGAAAAGAAGTAAAGATCACCCTCGCTCTTGGCAATTCTCTGTTCTCAGATACTGGAAAATTGGCAGAAAAGAAAAGTGAAAGAGCATTCCAACATGGGGAACTATGCATGCTTTTGAAAGAAAACGTCCCCTGGCAATCTGAAATCATTCCTTCAATTGTTGAAGCTTTGATGGAGTCCAAATCGATCAAGAAGGAGAAATGGTTGCTGATTGAGGGGAATGACTCAATAGGGAAGAGAAGATTGGCACGTGCAATTGCAGAATCAGTATTTGGGTCAGCTGACATGCTCTTCTACATGAACATGAGAACTAGAGATAGTAGGATGAGCCCATGCTCTGAATCCCTCGAAAGAGCCTTAAGAAATCATGAAAGACTTGTAGTTCTAGTGGAAGATGTAGATTTTGCGGATACCCAGTTCAAAAAATTTCTTGCCAATGGGTTTGAAACTGGAACATTTGGAGAAATTAGAAAAAAGGAGGGGATTTCTGACCAAACAATATTCATTCTGACAAACAGTGATTCGGAAATGTATGAAGATGACAAGAAAATCCAAAATTCTGTAATCCAGTTGAAATTGCAGGTCAACGAAAATATTCCAAATATGAGCACACCCAATTGTGATCACAAGCGAAAAGCTGAGTGGGATTTGTCAAACAAAGCCAAGAGTCCGAGAATCGATGACAAAGATGACAGCTCTGATGAGAATGGAAACATCAAGAAAGAATTTACCAGGCAACTAAGCTCCAGCACTCTTGATCTGAACATTAGGGCTGATGAGGATGATGAAAGCGGAGGCAAACCCGGTGAGTATAGCCCCATTTCAAGTGATTTGACTCTGGAAACCTCAAATGATCTCCAGAACCCCCTTGGGTTCCTTGAATTGATCAAGAACCGCTTCATTTTCAATCGATATTTGGATAGGGATAGCCAGATGAGAGAGATGATCTTGTCCGGGATCAGAGGGTGCTTTGAGGAGGTGTATGGAAGGGAAAAGATGGGTTGTTGCACTGTGGAAGAGATGGTGTTAGAGGAGGTGTGTGTTGGGGCTGGGTGTTTTGTCAACAGCTTATTTGAAAATTGGTTGGAAGACGTTTTACAAAGGAGCCTGCAAACGGTCAAAATTGGCGGGAAGGAAAATATGAGTGTGAGGCTGTGTTTTGGAGGGAAAGGAGAGAGTGGTTTGGGGGATGGGTTCATGGGTTCAAATCTTCCCAGGAAGATCCAACTTTCGTTCATAGACTGAGGGATGGGGGTAGCTTGTAAAAAGTCTTACAACATGGAAAATGACTACAATGTCCTACTGTAACTTGCTTATGCTCTTTAATAGAATGTACTATTTGTTTCCATTTCCTTCTCTCCCAATTCCACCCTTTCCCATGAGAATGAACTTTTTGTTTTGATTCCCTTCTCTTGCAATTCCTCCCCCGACCACCCCCACAAACAAAATTGCCAGCATAGAACTCTATCAAGTTGGTATTGCAACAAAAGATTCATATCTTCTACAATAACTTTTCAATAATTATTGGATAAACTTACTCTTTAATTTGAACAAAAATCTCATTAATTTATAGGTACAATGCATCTAAAACATGTTATTGTAAGAAGTGCACCATCCTTAATTGTAAAAGATATAGTAGTTAGCCATGAAAAATGCTCAGATGCAAACAAATTATGTTTGGACAATTTTTAAGTAAAACTTATTCTTTAACGCCAATATCAAGAATTGTTAATATGAGAATAGTTGAATTTTTTTTTTCATTTTGAAGCACTTAAGAGAGTTATTAAACAGTTCTATAAGGTTGTTTAACTAAGCTTTTTGAAAGACAAAATTATGTCTGCGTTGTTGGTTTAAGAACGCTCTTCAAACCAGTGATCTGCTATAATCACATCTTCAATACTGGGAAACGCCCCAGCTAAGACAAAATTATGTCTGCACCATTGGTTTAAGAATGCTCTTCAGACCAGCGATCCGTTATAATCGCATCTCCAATACTGGGAAACGCCCAGCCAAACTACCTCTAAATGCTCTTAAAAGGGTATTAGTGCCATTGTTTTGGTCATATTAATGATCCGTGTGCATCTCGAGCCACACCACCACCCAACAGAAATTAGATTCAGTCTTCCTTTACCCTATTTTCTCTTTATTTTTCATATTTTCCTTTGCATCTTCACCTTGGCTCCTCTTACCACTTTGATTGTATCAACCTTGTTATATAGCAGAGCATGTTTTCTTTCTTTCTTTCTTCTTTTTGTTATTTTGCTTTCAAAATAGTCATGAATTGTATGCCGTTTGTAAAAATAGACATTCATGAGAATATGATATCCTAAATATGTAGATGCATCTAAGTATTTTATCGAGAGTAGCATCTTACTTTGATTATTTTCACAAAACCAACATAATCCGTGACTATTTTAATATTTGAAAAAAAAAGCCTACATAAAATATTATCAACATGAATCTTTACAAACCCAAAAATCAATTGTAATACATTAATTATTATTCAAGAAATATCAAACTATGTTATAAGGTCAATTTGCTCCATAACATGGAGGTCCACGACTAATACAATGACTAAATTATTAGAAATGGAACAGTGTTCCAATTTATATATCTACACGATGAAACTGGGACAATGTTCGACATGTGGTGATTTTCTTCATATAAAATAGGAATCCTACTAAAAGTAGAATAAAATCTTAACAGGGAGGGGTTGGATAAGGGTTCGATACTTATTCCTTTCAATCAAAAATATTATCTTGTTCTCAAGGACATTTTAGTCATTGACCATGCATGGTCTAATGAAGTCATATTTTCATCTAAAATTTTAAATTTTAAAGTGGTCTCTATCTTCCATTTTGAGTGTTTCACTCTCCCAAGAATACTCTCAACCTAATTTGAGGAAAGGGCTTCTGTTCCTTTTGCAAGGGAGTTTGATATAAGATAAAGAAATGAAAAGGCGAAGGAATATGGCAATTCCCTTGCAATAATTAATCACACCTAAAAGAAATCTCTTTTCTTGTCAGCCATCTGACTAACTTTACTTATTCACTATAATTCTTAACAAAACAAGATGTTTAACATACACTAAAAAGCATCACATTTTTTAAAATAAAGGTGATTATGCAGTGGGAATAGTATGGGCCCTCCCAATCACTACTCTATAATTGAAATTTTTTTTTAATGGGTTCGATATATCACTCTTTTAATATATATTTTCAATAATATCGTGTCATGTGTGTTAAAAACTTATCCTTTTGAAAAGACATACCGTCGCATAATACACCAGACTCACTAAGAACTTTCTCCTATAATTGTATATAATTCTATGATCCTTACATCAAATAAAAGGTACAGGACACACACACACACACATATATATGATGCCCAAATTGGCTAAAGTACAACAATTTGCATATGAACCATTAATGCTAAAGTAGGTGTGCATGATTAAGAAAAGAAGTTAAATATAGATATGATAAGTTATAAAGTCAAGCTAGATTATAGAAGATAAACTAGGTGGAAGATTTGAGCATAGGGAGGAGGTGGAACTCACTAACCACAAAGGTTTGTTAAGGAACTTTTTGTAAATTAAATTATCCCAAGTATTATTAGAGTACTTCATCTGCTCTTTTGACTGTAATCAAAGACCATTCATATATGGGTCATTATAACCAAAGAAAAGAGTAATGATAGATGTTTTATTGGGCCTTTGCAAAAACAATAAGAAACATACCCTCTTCTTCCACTACAGGCCAATGCCACTTTTTTTTTAGTTCAAATTTCTTTCGTTTAAACTCTTTGTATCATTACTTTTGACTTGATTCAATAAACATAAGCTATGATTACATCAAGCGGCGGATGTGGGGTCTCTGTCTTCCTATCATACAATAATTTCATGTTTGTGTATATATGATTTTTTTTTTTTAAAGTCATGATAGCGAAATTGCTTTAAAAGAGGGTCCTCAAATGTCCTAGTATTATTTTGAAAAGCTCAGCCGATGATAGGGGAATGATAGGTACACCTAAGCCATCATTGCCAGTGTATTCCACACACACGTATATATATATATATATATATATATATATAAATTAATAGATATTGAAGATTTTTGAATGGGACCAACACCACTGAGGTGGTGTGTCTTTCAAATACTGTCATACCACGTGTATTATTATTTTATTGGGTCATAAGAGACATGGTAAAATGTTAGTGTGAGTGTACACAAAAACGTAATAATCCAAACTCACTAAAAAACCATCTCACAGAAATTAGTGAGATTGATTTATTCTTAAGCAGCTTAACTCTTCAATGAAATCATGATTAGAGCACCATTTGTACTGTCATTAGCTCAATCTTCATAGGATAATTGGCCTTGAATTTGTGACTACATTTTATAATGAGGCCATCTTTTGTCACAATATTATATTTTTCATGCTCATGGGTTTCATTGTCTTCCCAGTTTAACCTTCCACCAGCCAAAAGTGTGAAAATGGGGTATTAAAGTTTTGCTTTAGGGTTCATCTGTTAGGTTTTCATCATTATATGGCTCTCTTTTTTCTTGAATAATGGGTACTCACTTTTTGTGCAATTAGTGCTCAAAAAGAGGCATCAGTTAACTTCGAATACCTGGTGCTGTTGGTCTAATGGATGTCATGTGAATCCTAAAACATATCAATGGAAAGAAAATTTAAGAGCTCATCAAAACTTGAAATTTAGGTGTTGAAACACCTCTTTATCTTCTCAAGAAACAGAAATAAGTAAACAGCACCACCTTAACAAGTGCCCAAGTTGAGATTAAAATGATGTTTCTGTTATGTTTTTTAAGGTTGTCAAGCCAAGGGACAAGGCATTAAATCATATGCTGTCCTTGCCTTATTAGACAGTATTTCCCATCCAGGAGTTTAGTATTTGAGCAGGTTTGCAGCATAACCATTTGAAGGGCCAATTTTCTTCGAGAAATGTCCAATTTTACACTAATTAATCAGTGGAGTTTTTTCTGATGTTTAATGTCCAACAAACATCTCAAGACTGCATTATTTGCCCTCATAAGCTCTATTACCATTACCAAAACAGGAAATAATTAACGCCCAAAAGACATTGCTTGACACCCCCACCCCCCCCCCCCCAAAGAAATAAATAATTCATTTAGACACATGAATTTATTGTCAACAAACAACCAATCTGAGTGTTTGATCTTCATCCTTAACTGTCCAACATGCATATTGCATGGAAATTCTTGATCTTATAAATAGCAAGTGGAGCTTATTTCCTCAAATTTATAGATAAAGCAGTCCATGTTACAAACATCTCAATTTTGGGTGCTTGTTACCCCAGATCATCTTGATGTTGATTTTCATCTGGAATGCAACTTTACAATGTCAGTGCAGGCGTTAGGAAGAGAAACTCTCATGCTACTCTTGGAGCCGCATGCATGAAACTAGAGAATTTTTAAGTGCTAGCAGGCACACACAGTCTTCTTGATGGAAGATGTGACATTTTTTCCCTGTATTATCATCCAACGTCTTACATTATTGTAACCTTTGGCTTCCTTTATCCAAAGTTAATAATAAGCCTCCCTACATTTTGTATCATTTCCAATTTTGTAATAAAATCATGAGGGGACATGCCATAAGGGAAAGACTGTGTGTGTGTGTGTGTGTGTGTGTAGAGTTGACAAACCAAACATAAAACAACATAAGAATCCCCATGATAACTAAAAGGCCCCTGGGATCATCAAAAAATGTAGGCAACTTATCTCTTGGGTATTTTTATGCAGGATTGTGAACAAGAATGACATAGTGGCCTCAACTTTTACATGTAGTAGATGAATACACCTAAATAGTTGGATATATCTAAAGTGAATTATAGAAACCTGCCAGAAGTTCTTTGATTCCAAACAGAACCCAAAACGAATATCAAGTACGTGGGCACACCAGGGACAGTGGGTGACTCGGAAAGAAGCAGAATATTAGACTGTTTTTGTGTCATTGCATCCATGTCTATGGGCATTAAAAAGGAGCACAAGAAAGATACACAAAGAATTGCAACTTTACTTTGGCTGCAGCTCAAGGATACATTAATGTTACACAGCTTACAAATTTGAGACCAAAAGAAAGGGGAAAACCTAGGTTAAGCTGTCAAAGAATGAGCGGTAAATGCTGACAAAACTTACGAATCGGGGCTGGGCGGAAGGTGAGCTACTATACAAAGAATGGAACTAATTGCAGGCTCTAATCTACATTTCTGTGTACCTATGGTTGCCTTGTGAACATACAGACAGATGGGTAGGAAGACATAAGATATTCCCATCCCGTGTGTAAACAAAATATTATTGAAAAACTAAAACCTGTGAAAAAAACTTGTTAAGAATTCCAAGGTGGTGTTCTTGAAAAGGAAGCCTCAGGAGGCTGAGAAGGATTTGATGAATCTACAGCTCTTTCAAGACCGAGTAGAGGTTTTAGTCTTCGCTCAACCTCGTTGCTCTGTAAACTAATCTCCTCAAGAATCATAGACAAAGCAGACTTGCAAGATTTCTCATCCCTAAATGCCAGGGTCCATCTCCCATCAACCAAAGCTTTTGTCGTAAGTTTCCCATTGTCAGCATATTTGGCAGTATCCACAAAGGGAAAACTGTATGTACGGATCCGAAGGTGTAACCATCTTGGATGTTTATCATCTATTCTGGGCTGAAGGCAAAAAGATAAGAAATATGGGTTATTTGCAATTTATTATCACCCTAGCACAGCATATAATAAGACTACTAGATGGGTGTATACATGTGGGGAACTTCATAGCAAGAAACATCTGAGATAAAAAGGACCCACACAGCAATAAACATGGCAGAGGTGGAGATAGAAAATGACTCGGGGTTGGTTAATTGTGTTGGAAGAAAACTGTAGTGAATGTAAATTCCAAGCAGGGCCGTAATATTTTTTCAAATACACACGCACACATAGCAGAGCAGAGACCGAAACAGGGAAGCATGTTGAGGTGAAGCATGTGATATATTAAGATTGTAACAGAAGAGCACAATACAGCCATATACGTACATTACAGCCAGCCAAAGGTGCAGCAACACGAACAACTCCATAATGCTGCTTCAAAGGTGATTCTTCTGCAAGGACAACCCACCCAGATGTTGCCATAGAGACTGCTAGAAAGGAAAAATGGCGTTCTTTGCCCCTCTCAAATGCAATTCTACACCGCACTGCATCAACTGAATACAGCAGCCAGCATATCAACATAAAATTTAAAAACTTGATTGCATGACCCTTAATAAAATATATTTCATTAAGATTTCCACAGATAAGAAACATTTCCACAAAATTGAATAGGCATTGATAACAAAATAGATAAATAATCCATAATATAATATAGAAATAATCCATATATATATAAAAATATCCATTCATTATTCAAGTTACAAAAACACACACGTATGGGGAATGCTAATATCCCCAATAATGAAGAGATATGTTAGCATTCTCCACAATTTCTGGAGACAAACAAAACCCCAAAGTATTATTCATTAAATTTGAAGGGCCTTTATGCTTTTTCCTTCTTTTTTTAGATAAGTTTTCTCCTTAATTAAACAATGTGAACTTCTCTCTCTCTCTCTCTCTCGGTTTAGAAAACAATCACTTCTCAATTTTATAGATTATTCTTTTACCATTTGTATATGGGGTGTGATGGTGGTGAACAGTGGCCGGTGATGCAATGCTATGGTGGTGGGTCTTGGAGTCATGGGGTAGATCACATTTGATAGTGATGGCGAGCGTCGTCTGCAATGGTCACCTAGATCCAACAACCCTTTCAGGTGCAGGGGCAGAGAGAGTTCTTTCACATTGAAATTCACTACTGTTGAATTGATCCATAATAAGGAAGTCCATAGGAAGTAGCCATGATTTCTCTGAAAGTGACTCACAGAAGAGTCCAGTAGTGAGGTGTAAAAATCACTTGGAAAAGGAGGCAACGTAAGAAGACAAATTTACCCTCTAGTGTGTCCAAGAAATTGAAAGTTATTGGGGGCATTTTAGTTAACTGATTTGTGGAGAATACTAATGTCACTATATTGTGTAGATGGTAGCATTCCCCTACACACACGCACACACAGTTATGCATGTCTGGAAAGCTCCTGCAAAAGAAATAAAAAGCATATATTTGTTCTATCTTCAAAAGATGCAAATAAGCGCAAGATAAAAAAAATTACCGAGTTTCAACTCTGTGCCTGGTTTTGGACCAAGAATATCCAAGTCAGCAGTTTCTGCTCGAGAATTTTCAGAGACATCACCTGGAGGGTGGATAGGAGGTTGATCAGGCAAAGCTCTCCCAAGGGAGAAAATTTGGAGTTGATGTAGGAGTACAAACACCTAAGGTGAAGAGGATGAAAAAGATTAGCAAAAGAAACAATGCGTAATGAAACACCACATAGCACTAACATATGCACATGCATCTTATGATAGATTACATTTTAGGGGTTCTCATATCAACTCATACATGCTAAGGACTGCAGAACTCAGTGTCAACATTCATCTGATACTTCGTCATGCTTTTAGAAAGGACAAAAATAAAAATTGAGTCCTAATAACAACCTTCACCAATTCGCACATTTTTTCACCAGCACTAAAAGAAGATTCACCGGGAATAACTCCTGCAAGTACAAGAGTACGTTATTAAAAAGTCTGCTTAACTGAATAATATATATATATAATATTTTTATAAACTTTCAATTCTAAAACCAACCAAATTGATTAAAAGTCGCAATACCTTCAAAAGAGGACTTCTGTGATGGCAAGAGTATGCATCTGGATTCCTTCCGAGGGGATGATGCTTCAATTGCTACACGCAAAAAAAAATTATTGTTCAAACAAAATACTGGAACACATAAAATAAGCATCCCTCATTCATAACTACCAAAGTTGAATACCTCTTTTGCACTTTCTCCACTCATCGCAAAGGACTGTTATAAGTAGATCAGGCCAGGTTCCTCTAGCCTCCGCAAGAAGACCACAAGTGCAATTCTTATATGAATCCTATGCACAAAAAGACTACAATGTCATTATATAAGACCTCAGCACAAAATACACCACAATATTCCCGTAGAATAAAAGCATCAGCAATAAATGAAGAACAACAAACACAGGAAAACAATATCAACTACGCATCTGCCATCTACGAATACGTGTGTGTGTCAATAACAAGAACAGAACACGAAATCGAAATGATTTTTAGGACCAAATATCTGAACAAATCTACTACCATAACACACACACACATACATGCACATTTTTTTTTTATACAAGTAAAAATGTATATATATATATATATATATATATATATATTCAAAAGCGCCTGAGGGGGGAAAACCATACACGCACATATATTGATTGTAATAATAGTAAGGTTAGACTTAATACTATTATTTCTTCTAAGGCCACTATAAATTATACATAAAAGAAGTTCAACATGATGTTATTTTGTATTTATATTTTTGCCCCTAAATTTGTGCCT
The DNA here is from genome assembly GCA_008638375.1 of Nyssa sinensis. NCBI lineage: Eukaryota > Viridiplantae > Streptophyta > Magnoliopsida > Cornales > Nyssaceae > Nyssa > Nyssa sinensis. The sequence goes on from CM018040.1 coordinate 27,484,114, forward strand.
CCGTTTTCTTCTCTATCCATATTTTTCCTGCTGTTTGTTTCCCTTTTTCTTCCATTTTCCATCTCTATCTATACTAATTGTACAATGAAGGCCCTTCTATGGGATAGTTTAGATGACAAAATTTCTTTTACTAAATACTGGGTAAATGCTGATGATTGAAAAAATTTGAACTAGAAGTTTGTAAAAATTTTAACTTCTTGTGGATGAGCTATTGTTCAGAACTAGATGATTTCATATTCCCACAAATAAAAATGAATAACTAAACTTGATAAGTCACATGATCTTTGTTGCAGATGAGTTATAAACATTTAGTTGTAAAACATGGTATCTGGACTCATTTAAAAAGTAGTTTTTGCCTCGCACTAGCAGTCACTTTCTACCGAAACCAAGAATGCATTCAATTCTGACCAAAAAGGGAACGCATCCAATTGAGAAACAAGCAATGGTAGCAACTTCACTACCATTATCATTTTCTCTTCCTCATGATGAATCAAACAATAACTTTGCTTTAGAGTTTAGAGCTAGCCCACTGCACTAGACTGTCACCACTGCAAGGTTTGGGAGGACTAGATGTACACATGCGCACTCCCGTAAGTTGAGAGGCTCTCGTTTTAGTGTTTAGAGAATAATGATTTTTGGCCAACATTAGATCCTTAGACCTTGCAGCACAACCATAGATCCCCACCAGGTCAACATACAATGTCTGGGGGTTGCAAGGCGCCACCCAAAAAAATACGGTACATAGTCATTTTTAATGCGGTTTAATCAGAAATGCGAAGTAAAAAAATTATAACTTCTCATTTATTATTTTTGGGGTGGATGTCTGTCCATTTTTTTTTCTTTTTGGGAGAGGGGGAGGGGGGGCTCTGGGAAGCTTAAAAGGAAAAAAAATTTGTGATAATATATTCATGTGTTGAAATGTGTCCCGACTCCCACCTTGAAGAATGTACTACATATGTTGACAAAATATTTTTCTCATCTATACTTGTCAATAAAAATTTCATAAATTGAGAAAAGGTAGTATCCATTTTTTTCTCAAATGAATAAGGAAATTAAAGGATTAAAATCCAATAGTGGCATTTATAATTCAAACCCAGGGAGAAGTGAATTTGATTAATTCCTGTACTACATTTAAGGGAGTAAATGTGAAATAACAAATTTGTCATTCAGCAAATGAGCTAGCTAAGATAATAAGGGTACATCCGTAAATTGCACCTCTAATCATAGCCATCTCAAACAAAGCATACGATTATCTGTGTGGCTAATCCATGCGCTTCTGATATAAGATTTCATTAATGAACTAATCGGATTGATTTTGTCATTAGGAATGGCTATGAAGAGACTTCGGAAGGATGCGTGGTGTGATGATGTAGCTTTAAATGATAGTTTCCCAAATTTGTTTTTGCGATTGAGGATGGATTTCAGTTTCGATAGCGTCAAGAAAGTATTAGCCCAAGAATCAAAATTTCATTTCTTAGTGTTGTTTCAGTCACTCAGAAAACGAAAATATTGCATAAATATAGTAGAAAAGATGAAAATAATTAAAATGTGTAAAAATAATTAGAAACATAAAGTAAAATACATGAATGTGTAAAAATAAATATTATAATTAATTAATTAAAAATATTTTAGGTTACACTTCTATTCACACAAGAAGATACCAGGATGAAATTGAAAAAAAAAAAAACTGTAAACATAAATTAGTCATTAATATCAAATAACTCTTTTACTAATTAAAAAATAATATACAAAAATAGAACTAATTTTTTTATCCAATAAGAAATTATAATATTTTTTTATAAAATGTGAAATTATTATAATTAAATATAAGAAATTATTATAATTAAATATAATACCATAACATAATAGGTATATACTATGTAATATCAACAAATAGAAAATTTGACACAAGTTAGTAAGTTACATATTAAATAATAAGTAAAAATAAAAATTTAAGCCTATTATAATTACTAAATAAGTATTAAAATAAATTATTTATCTACTTTTTATTTCCACCACTTCTACTTTTCCTTGTTTACAGTTTTTGAAAAAGGATATATATGTATATATTACCCTTCAGCTTTTCCACCACTTCTTGTAATTTTAGGTCTTAATCCTTCAATCTCCTCTTTAATTTGAAAAACAAATGGATATTATCTTTTACCAACTTCTAGAATTATTGCTGATACAAAAGAAATGTTTGTTTCGATATGTTTCCACTAGTTTCAGTATATTTCCACGGAAACAACTTTGTTTCCATAGAAATATGTGAATTTTGGTATTCCACTAGTATTTCGTTTCAATTCACTAAGAAATGAAAACATTTCGGTCGTTTCGATGAAAAAGAAACGAAATTATGATCCTTGTATTAGCCACCAGTGACCGTACTTTTAAAAGCACCATTGGGCAATGGTTCCTCTCCTCCTCTTGAACCTCGACTTTTAGTTAGCCTTTAATTCGGAAACAAGGGTGTTGGCATACATTTCTTTTTCAAAAGGAGGCTTTGCTTGGGCTCCTAGTTTTTGAAGAAATTTTCCTAATTTGTAGATGGAGGAAGTTGTGAGATTTTTTATCCTTCTTCAGCAGTTCACGCCTAGGGGTAATGGTTCGGATGTGATTATTTAGAGGAAGAATAGCAGCAAAAAGTTCATAGTAAGATCCTGCCATAAAGATTTGACTTCAAAGGAGATATGAATTTTCCGAGGAAGGTAGTGTGGTGTTCTAAAGCCCCAGCAATGGTAGTTTTTTTTTTTTTGCTTGGTCTTTAACTGGGAATGCAGTCTTAACCATGGATAATTTGAAGAAGAGACATTTAACTTAGCCGGAAAATGTCGTATCTGTTTACAAGAAGAGGAACCCATTAGCCACCTTTTTCTTCATTGTTCTTTTGTGAGGGAAGTGCAGTCTCTTTTGTTCTCAATTTTTGGTTGTACTTGGATTTTTCCATCTTCAGTGAAGTATTTTTTTTGAAAGGGTGGTGTTTTTTTTTGGGGGGAGGGGCGGGGGGTTGTGGAAGTAGAAGAGTGAGGAAGGTGTGGAAAATTGTGCCTGGTTGCTTGTTTTGTTGTATTTGGAGGGAGAGAAACTGGAGGTTTTTTTAAGGGGAGACGATGTCTATTTGTAAATTCAAAGATAGTTTTTTGAAGGTTCTATTCTTTTAGATAGTTGAGGTATACCCCTCATGTACATAATTTTATAGATTTTTTGGAAAACATGATACTTTAATTTTGAGTCTCCTTTTGTTAATGGGTTTGCCCCCCTTGGGTGCCAATAATGCATTACATCTTACTCATCAAAAATAAATAATCCCCACTTTCCAGTCCAGCAAACAAACAAGGCCTTATATTTCAACAATCAGGTTATCCAATTTGTACAGTTAGATAAACCTAGCAGTTTGCCTTTGATGGCCTTTCCCTCTCTCTTTATAAATTTAAATGACTAGTTTTGAATTTTTGAAGTTTGACTTCATTGGCTTACATGTGACCATTAACAACAAACACAGACCCTATCTTTTCAATCCATCAGAATTCTATTGTATTTTGAGCAATTTGAGATTGCTGGGTATTAAACTACTTTTTTAATAGAATTTACAAACTATAGCATCTAAGGCTATATATCTATAAATAGAATGAGAAAAGAACACTATCATATGTTGAGTATCTTCAGCATCTTTACAACTTACTTTAAGCAATACGAGATGATGGCTGTTAAACTCGGCCTCACTATAAGGAAGCAACTGGCGCAAAAGCCAACCACCATCCCACATTGTTTCTGCAGAAATATTTGACCGACAGAAAAGACTAACCAATGCATCAAGCACCTGAAAGACAAAGATATCCATTACGAGAATGTAAATGTAAACTCAAAACTGAAAACTCAAAAAGAAAATCGGATGTGCATTAATTGTAAACTCGAAATGTAAAAAAAAAAAAAATGGATGTGCATTAATTGTAAAATTGAAACTTATAAAGAAAATTGGATGTGCATTAATGTAAACTTATAAAATTTTGGATTTACATTAGCTTCCCTTGACCAAGGAATGAAGAGCAAACTTTTAAGTTTATATTCAAATGCTGCTAAGGCACAAAGCATTGCACACAATGGTCAGGGCTCAAAGCACATAGAAGGTGCACCTTCTTCTGTCATCCTTCTGCAATTCCTCTCTTATTCTTCATAAGTTTTTCATCTATGAAGCATGGACATGGATAATGGATACAAATATGACAATATGGACGTGGAAATACGATAAATTCTATAAAAAAAAAAAAAAAACACAATGCAGATATGTTAAGGACACAACAGTATATATACATATATATATATATATATATAAAATGTATGCATGCGTGTATATATACAATTGTATATACATTATAACTAACAGTTTTTATCTTTTTTTAAATAAATTTATCAACAATTGTTGTTTGACAAGTAAAGAAATAATAATTAGATTGCCTGGGAAGGGTGAACCCATATACAAAAAAAAAAAAAAAATGAGGGGACTCACAAAAAAATTCAAAATTTTAAGCATCACAAACACTTTATAAATGAATGTACAAAAGAAGGATATGCTTCTTGTGCCCAAAGGAAAAGTATTTGCAAAAAAAAAAAAACTATTTAAAGGGGTAATACTAACACTTCTCCTATCACACCTCCCGACCAAACACAAAGGAAATCCAACACCGACCCCAACATAACCCACATGCAACCACATCCCTAGCATAGGAGCAATGAAGGAACAAATGACTCAGATTCTCTTCCTCACTTCTTCACAAACAACATCTTTTAGCCGGCCTAACCACTTTCTTCTGAAGATTATCTAAATTCTTATTTGTCCCCCGAGCCACAGCCCAAATGGAAAAAGACACCTTCAATGGAGCTTTTGAATGCCATATAAGTTTTCATGGAAAATAGAAAGAGCCTTTTTTAGCCAACTCCTTGTAGTAGGAGCACATTGTGAACCCTTACTCTTATCCTTTGACCGAATGAGAGAGTCCATCATACAAACCCTGGTAGTAAAATTTTGGAGTGCTAATAAATTCGTAATATCTTCCAATTTTCAATCATGGAAGTTCCACCTAAAACATGGCGCCTGATTCACACATCACACCTCCCTTTGAATAATATAAGAAATATGCCACCACCACACCGCTATTCACTAATAAACAAAATAACCCACAGAACCTCTCCTTCAAAGGGATATCGCCACACCAAAATCTCACTCGAGAGTCGTCTCCCATCTCAAATCGAGAACACTTAAAGAAGTCTTCCTTCCCTCTTCGAATAGACTTCCACAAGCCTACCCCATTTGATCCCTCAACCTCCCTTGAACTCCAATCAAACAAATCGCGCCCATATTGTGTTGTTATAAGTTTTCACCAACTTGCCTTGTGCTCCATTACAAAATCTCCACAATCATTTCCCCGAAAGGGCTTTAATGAAAATCCTCAACTCCTTGATCCCCAAATCACCCCCTTCCATTAGACTTCAAATTTTCTCTCAATTAACTCCATGAATCTTTCTTTCCTCCTCCTTCCCTTCCCAAAGGAAGTCCCTTTGCAACTTATCCAACCTTTTCTCAATTGACACCAGCATCATAGGTAGTGATCGTTTGGATGAGTAGTGAAAAAGTGTTTGAAAAAAATGCAGTTTCAGTTAAGTTGTGAGTATTTAGATGAATGTATTTGAAATGGGGCTTGAATGATATTATAGTGTTTGGATGAGCTGTTAAAAGTGTTGAATGTGTTAGATAGATAGAAAACGGGCATTTCTAAAACGGGAGCTTGGAAAAAGCCTCCCACTAGCACTTTTCTTGAAACGGGCTATTGGACTTAGAAATGCAAGCATTTCGAAATCGTCGAAACAAACATTCAAATATTAAAAAAAACCCGATTTGTACTCTGAAACGCCCGTTTCGAAAACGCCACCGCCCATCCAAACATGCTTGTAAACTCACCATTCACCAATATACTCGAGAAATGTGGCTTTGCCTCATTCGAAAAGGTATTGCCTCTTCAAGCCTACTACTTTGAAATTTGTCCACCACTGAATTCCACACTACAGATGACTTCAATGATGAACCCAAAGGCATGCCTAGATGAACCAATGGCAAAGACACTACCTTGCACCCCAAATTCCAAGCCATACCAATAATCTCCTCCAACTCACCCACTAGCTCACTTTTGCCAAGATTTACCTACAATCCCCACACTGCTTCAATAATATTTTTACTAAGTGCTTCAAAACATATGAGAACACTTCTCAAGAATTTCAGTTCATCCTCCATCGCACCATAAATAATTACAGTATCATGATGAGATACTTCAACCTTATTTCCAACTCTATCACCAACCCCAAACCCTGCAATGAGACCTCCCACCATAGCCCTACTCAACATATTACTGAAGGCCTCCATAACCTAAGAAGCACAAATACGAACATGGAACACGGAACACGACACGAATACGCAAACACATCATTTTTCAAAAACGTAGGATACAGACACAAAGACATGTTGAATATATATAAATTTTTTTTACGACCATATAATAAAAACCTAACTTTATTCCAATTAAAATTGACATAAAAACACACAAATCACAAAAAGTATTATTAAGATGTTAAAATAACAAATCTATTAAATAAAAATTCAAGAAATTATTCATTTAATAATCAACATTTATGATTCAAGTTCCATTTTTCAAAACAAATTTACTATCGCATAGAACATATATATGCGTATATAAATATATACACATATATATAACAAAAAAAAAAAAAAAAAAAACAAGGAGAAGAGGGGAAAAAAATTGTACCTGAAACGTGTTCGAAATTCAAAAAAATATATAATAAAAAAAATTGGACACTCTTTTCTCGCATGTCCAACACGTGTCGAGAAGTGTCTGACATATGTCCGACACGGACATGTGAGCCAAAATAAAGTGTCTGTGCTTCATAGTCCATAACAATAACGAAAAGAAGCGGTGAAAGATGATCGCTTTGTCGGGTGGGTAGCCTTTGCCCGGGGTGATAAAAAAAACCCTTCTGTCTAGCTCACGTGTGGGGATGCTCGCACATCACTGATGAGGATGCCACCATCTCCTCGCAATGTTTTTTTTTTGTTACCCAAAAAAGAAAGTGGATTGCTTTGTCTTATACCTTTCTAACTCCTAAAAAATCCCATTGAAGACCCATAAATCAACAAAGAGGATGCCATTGTAAAGATGCACCATTCAATCCATGCTCTCCATTTTACACCAAACCCCATTTGCCGAATCAAAAATAGGAGTAATCCCCACTACACGTGATCATAAGTCTTCTCGATGTCCAATTTACACACCAAACCCTTCTCTAAAATTCTTTTCCTCGAGTCTATACAATCATTGGCAACAGGAATTAAATCTAGGATCTGCCTTCAAGAAAAGCATTCTGGCTTTCTGAAATGAACTAGACCAAAGTAGATCTCAATTGTGCTGAGAAAGCCTTCGATAATGTTCTCTATACCTTCTCTCTTAGGAATCAATGCTATAAATGAAGCATTGAGAATCCTATCAAAAGAACCATACTGATGCAAATAATGAAATACAGCCATCATGTCTCCCCTAACAACCAACCAACAGTGCTTAAAAAAGCCACAGAGAAACCATCTGGCCTAGGCGCACTTCATTTCATGCCAGCGATCTCACGTGCTTAATGTTTTTCTCCTCCTATGAGCATTGGCTATTCAATGAAAAATTCGTGTATTCCAGTCCCCTTCTGTTAGACACAAAACTTCAGATTTCCAACGCCAACTGATTTCCTCTGCTTTTAGCAACCTTCCGAAACCTCCTTTCAAACCATATCTATGATGACGCTCTTCTCCAATTCTTTCACACCTTGAACGATTTTAACCACTCTTTTAAACTCACAAAGACCCACTTTATTCCACCTTAAATCTCCTTTCAACATTTTTAGCCTAGATGCCAGCACATATTCTGACAATCCAGTGACCTAGTTGTCAAGCAACCAAATACTCCAAAAGTTTAAGCTATTAGAGAATTGATTAACAATGTATATTAATCTCTCAACACTCTCCCCATGTGCGACCCGAACTCGCATGTGGATAAGCAAAGAAATCATAGACAAATGTGAAACGTAACAAAGTGCAAATGCAAACGAGGAATAAATGCAAAAAAAAGAGAGTTGAGTCCAAGTCCTCTCATGACCAAGGCTTAGATACCATGTTAAGCAACCAATTACTCCAAAATCTTGAGTTTTTAGAGAATAGGCCAACAATATATATCAAGCTCTCAATGCTGGTATCCTCTCCACCACCCATTTACCATGTCTTTGAGGCCTGGTTTCTGCGGCCACAAAGTCTCAAATCAACAAGGGCCTTTTACTCTCCTCACCCCCGCAATCTGGCAAAATAGGGGTGTGATCAGAGCAAGGTGTGGGTAAACACTACTGAGATATACCTGGAAAGTTTTCCTCCCAAGAAGTCAAAATAAAAATCTGTCTAGCCAAGACATCAGTGGCCCTGATCTGCCACTCGACCACGTGAACCTTCTTCCTTCCATTGGTAAGTCAATCGGTTCCCTAGTATTAACGAAGCCTGAAAAAATTTCATAGATCTCGTCACTCTTCTATCTCCCATTTTTTCGCTTGGAGATCTAACCACATTGAAGTCGCCTCCAATACACCACAGAATCCTCCCATTGTTCCTAACATACCACAGCTCCTCCCATAACGCATCTCTATCAGAGTCCATTACAGGGGCCAGAAACTCCAGACAATGCCCAGGAGAAGCCATTTCAATCAGCTTCAGTTGACAGGAAATTCAGTAACACGCCAACCAATGAGCGATACAAGAAACCATCCGCAGGTCCCGCACATAATTAAAATGCCATCAGTAGTTCCTGTCACCCTAAACTCCTCCAACTGACCCTCCTGCAACCGCAAAAAACTTCTGATCAGACCTGCAGTTACTTCCTGCAACTTCGTTTCCTGCAGACAAACTAAATTAGCTCTTCATTCCTTTAGAACACCCTTCACCATTGATCTTTTATATGGGTTATTGAGACCCATCAAATTCCAGGATAAGATTTTAAGACTCGTGAGACACCCATATTCAGAACTCCACTTTCCCTATTGTCTGCATCCTTCAGCCCCCTATTTGCATCATAATGCACTGTCAAAATCAGATTCTTTAACTCCCATTACAATTTCTGCACTGAGTGACCTTCCTTTTTAAATTCTCAGAATTTGCCTCCTGTTCCTCTCTACCTCCTGGAACAACTGAATTAGCCAATCCTCGTATCCCCTACGAGAGACCCCCAGAAAGTGATGAAATCCCTTTATTTTTCGCATCACCAGTTCTGTAGCCTCCTCTTATCCTCCTTTCCTGCATATCCATAATCATTGGTTGTTGCCCTGCAAAACTTGACTGCACCTTCTGTAATTCCAGTCTTTTTAACCCCGGAACACAGTTTTGGAATCGTTCTGCCTCAGGAGCAATCATAGCCAGGAATTCACACGTAATTAGCTCCTCCTCTGCCTCAGAACAATCCCCCAACAACGGCCCTGTCTTCCTCACTTGCCACCACTGCCCAGCTTCTAGTTCTAGCAAAATCTGCATTCGCTGGATCCTTTGTCAGAGAGACTCCCATGAATGCGTTGTGTTCCATGCTCCTATCCTTCTCTTCCTTATCTGACACATTTGAAGGCAATCTCCCTCAAGCAGTCATCCCCACCTCTTTTGCCTCCATGGAACTCTCTCCTTGTTGCATGGACCATCCTCTACCGTGCCAGAACCAGCTTGCCTCCTTGCTGAAATTGATTTACAGCTTGCCTGCCTATCTCCCAATGAACTAAGCATTGAGTTGGGCTTCTCGAGTTCAGGAACCTTTTTTTTATAGGTAAAAGTAATTGTAATTATTAAAACACCCAAAGGGGGCGAACCAATACACACAAGGGAAGGCTTTGAGATTAAAGCCTTAAAGCTCCCAAAAAAAACAACTAAAGTACCTACATACAAAAAAGGAGTCCCTTTAGCCCAAAAATCACAGGTACCTAAAAAACTATTTTTAAAACAAAAAGGGTGTCTTGTTCCCACAAAAATTCTCCTATTGCACTCCTACCATATACACCAAAATAAACAAAGATGAACCATTCTCCACACCTTCCTTAGCTCATTAGACAACCCCACTAACTCTCCAACAAAGAAGAGTCTCCCCTCACCATGGTGGGCATCACCCAAATCCAATGGAAGCCAAACAAAGAGAAGAGCATACTACACATATCCCTAACCACCCAACAATGAATGAGGTGATCCACCGATTCCGCTTCCACCTTGCATATGCTACACCGACTTGCTAATCTAAATCCTCTCCTTTGCAAATTGTTCATAGTGGGAATAGCGCTCCAAGAAGCCGTCCAAGCAAAAAAAAAAAAAAAAAAAAGCAACCTTGGTCAACACATGAGAACGGCACACCAACTTCTAAGGAAAATGCACATTCCTTCCCCCAACCATCTTCTCATAAAAGAGCGAACCGTGAACTTTTTAGTACAAGAGAGCATCCACACAAAAGAATCTACCCTCCACCATCCTACACCGATTCAATATTTCTAAGAACGCCAAAACTTCCTCTACCTCCCAATCAAAAAAAGAAATCCCATAAAACAAAGGATTCCACACCCACTCCCCCCTTCCATTGAACCACAAAATACCCCCGTAAACCCTTTTATAACGGGCTAAGCTATACTAATTCATTAATCTCCGTAAGAGGGGTATCTGCACACCAAATATGAACCCAAAACTCCACCCGTGATCCCTATCCTACCTTAAAATGAATAAAATGCCTAAACTCCCCAACCCTTTTTCAAATAGATTTCCAATGAACACAACCATGAGCTTCCGGACCTTCCTTGGAAAACTAGCCGCTTTCCTCAACCCCATATTTGGAAGACACTATCTTTTTCCAAAACGTGTGGTTATCCATCTCAAATCTACAATTCCATTTATCCAACAAAGCTTGATCAAAGATGCCCAAATCCTATATTCCCAAACCACCCCCCCAAAAAGCGAGAGATTTAGTCTATCCCATTTGACTAGATGCAACTTCCTCTCTCCATCCACACCTTCCCATAAGAAATATTTTTTGATCCTATCCAACTTCTTCACCACCAAAACCAGGATAAGAAACAAAGACATTTAGTAGGTAGGCAAGTTGGCCAAAGTACTCTTGATAAGAGTCAGTCTTCTACCTTTTGAGATATATTGACACTTCCACCCGGCAAGATATCTTTAGAATCTCTCTAGTCATACCACACAAGATCTAGGAGAAGCCCCTAAAGGCAACCCTAAATAGGAAGAAGGAAGCAAGCCCACCTTACACCCCATCGTACTAGCCAACTCCTCCATCCCCCTAACATCGCCAATTGGAATCAACTCACTCTTAGCAAGATTTACCCTTCAAACCGAAAACCGCTTCAAAGCACGTAAAAATATTCTTGAGGAATCTCAATTGTCATTCTTTCACATCACAAAAACTGAAAGTATCGCCAACTAACAAAAAATTAGACTCCCACCTTTTTCCACCTCATCCTTCCATACGAAACCCTTTCAGAAAACCCCCCAATTTAGCTCTTTTTATCAATTGACTAAGAGCCTCCATAACTATGACAAAAACGAGTGGGGACATGGGATCCACCAGCCTCGAACCCCTTGAACAATTGAAGAAGCCTACAAGAGATCCATTAATTAATACCAAAAGTGATACCGTAGAGATACAAGTCTTAATTCATTGTCTCTACTTAACTCCAAATCCATCTTCCTCAGCATAAATAAGAGAAAATCTCAATTTACATGATCATATGCCTTCCAGATAACCAGCTTACAAACCAAACCTTTCTCCCTCCATGTGGATTGGGCTTCCTCACTACTTGATCCATCATCATACTCCTTTATCATCTCATAGTAACTTGGGTCAAGAATGCCCATCCTTTTCATTGTTGGTTACCCATTCGAATGAGCAGGCCATTTAGGCTAGACCCAACGTCTTTTCTGCAATGGACCTAGCCCGTTTGACTGTTAATGATTGGGCTCCTGATATAGAATATCAAGCCTTTTTTAACTTAAGCTCATTGGCCCCTTTAAACTTAAGTCCATTCTCCCCAAAGCCTGCTCACCTGCTTCCTCCATGCATCTCGGCCTCATCCCATCGATATTTAAATTTCAAATCCCTAACCTCATCAAATAAGGTAACCTATTGCTACCATGTGCCCCCTTCCAAATTTCCTTCCTCCGCTTGAGGCACATCTCATCCTCGTCCTCTCCTCTGGTTTGTCCACCATTGCCGACCATGGTTGATGTTGTCATAAAAAAACACAGTCCTCTTATTGGAATTTCGAATTTCCATGAACCAACTTTAACCTTCATCATTGCCGGAAAAACTATGATTGTTACTCTTACAAGCACCCCAGCCTACCAAAAGTGTTTCCTCTTCTCCTTAGCCACATCAATCATTACGTAGCCACATCAGAGTGCCACATAAATGTTCGAAGACCCACAAAACAAACCCTAATTTCTATGGCTTCCAATCTTGTTCTGTGGCAGCATCTCGCCATGTTCCATCTATCCAAGATCACTGTACTCCTTCAAGGCTCCAATCCCTTTTCTACAAACTTTTTGAAGCTTCCTCTCTCAATGGAGCTCTAATAGAAAGAGAGCACCGTGCATATCGTGCACCGTCACACTGGCAACCCCCCCCCCCTCTTTTTCTCTCTTCTTATCCACCCAATTTTGGACCCTTCGGCGATCAAGTCTGGAGCATCAGACCACAAAACTCTTCCAACCAAACACAAATTCAAGAATTCCATTCTCTTCTTACCCATGTTGTAGCCAAATTTAATGTCCTCCCAACTGTTTCCTTGACTGTTTTGGATAAAACTAATTTCTAAAACACTTTGTAATCAGACCCCAACCCCCTTCTCTTATCAACTTCTGGGATGAAGATTCATATTTGATCATCCCTAAATCTCTCCACCTTCATGCACTAGCCTTCATCATTCCACCATCGCTTCACTTTCAACCCGCGATTCCGACCACAGAAAGACTTCAAAAACCCTCCTTCTCTACTTCCTAGAACAATGGCTTCTAGGGTTATGCAGAGCCACTCCAACTCCTTCGATACTTGCATCCACTGTACTACATTTCTGCCTCTTTCATAGATATGCAAATCACCCCTCATATCGCCATTTTTGTTGATCTTGAATGTCTTGGTTCCCACCTGGGCAATAGTCAAGGAGATCACACTCGCAAGCCTCATTTTTTTTAAAACAAAAAAATCAGATAATTGCAGCTATAAAATAATCACCTGAGCCTTCTCCTCTTGAACAATGCCACTTCTCTTTGAGATTTTTTAAGGATTTGTAATATGGAATTAGAGATTTAGGTCTAGAATCAAAGACTATCTTCTGGGTTTGATAATTTCCTAACTTATAATATTAATATTCATGTCAAAAAATTACAGACTATGTTGCATGGGCATGGAGTTGGGACCAAACACAACATCATTTACTCTCATTATATCACAATATTTCTTCTCTAAGACATAACCCAAGTATTTGAAACTTGTAATATGGAATTAGAGATTTAGGTCTAGAATCAAAGACTATCTTCTGGGTATGATAATTTCCTAACTAATAATATTAATATTCATGTCAAAATATTACAGACTATGTTGCATGGGCATGGAGTTGGGACCAAATACAACATCATTTACTCTCATAATATCACAATTTTTCTTCTCTAGGAAATAACCCAAGTATTTGAAACTCTTGTTTTATTTCTCCTTATATTCATATGCTAGAGCAGACATGTCACACCTCAATGTCCAAAACATGTCAGAATATTAGGAATTAAATAGTTTAGTTTCAAATAATGGATATGTTTAGGAAGCATCAGATAGTGTGTGCATACTGAGGAAATATACTTCACTCATGCCGAAGCCTCTTTTTACACTTTACATGTCAGCTACAGGAAACCAGAGTGCCTCAAGTACATTTTGACAATTAAATATTCAGGTTTGGGCCTACAACGTGCACCCAAGTAGAATGGAAAAATATATAGATATATAGTGAGTGAGTGAGTGAGTGACTGAGAGAGAGAAAAGGGGGTAGTCCAAAGATATCAACCACCGATATATTAAAAAACATTTGAAAGAAACAATAGAAGGAACTAGATCCTTGAAAGAGAAAAGTACTTGAAATCTATGTACGCGAGGGCTTGCCACAACTTCCAGGCAGGAACATGACACTCCATACTGATCCTGGTAGAAACATAATAAAAGGAACAAGAGAATCAGAACTTACTAGAGAATTTATACAAGTATACTAAGAACTGAAAGTTGAATTTGCACAACAAAAATGGCACACATCAAAATTAGTTCCAAATACAATGCTGTTACGAAAAGATTATCACTTTGAAAAGCATCACCCTACAAGGCCATAATCCCATTGACCTTAAACATATAAAAGAAGTTATATATAAATATTTATACAAAACCGTTAATCTAAAGTATATGCTAGTCCCACAACATTTCCAGGTTCACAGTAATCAAGAAAATATATTAAGAGTCCGCCTAATTAATTTAAGTTGGGTAAATTAAACTAACCTCCAGTTTACTCTAGCTTATTATCTCCTCTATTTTGAGAAATTACATTGACCTCCCTTGCTTTTTTCAGTAATAGATCGCCCCTTCTATCAGGCAACCATTAGTTGACATGATAGATTGTGTTGAAGTCAACATGATTTTTTTTTAAATGACCATTTTACCCTTGATGTAAATATTTAATATAGAAAGCGTCCATTATATCTTAATAAGAGTTAAATATAAAAGTAATGAAATAAAATAAAAACTGAGTAAGTGTGGCAATAATCATCTTCGCGGCTGGAACCTCTGGTCTTCTTCCTCTTCCCCTCTTCTGCGTCTATAAATCCACGGCTGCAGAAAACTAGTTCAGTGATCAACTTATCAGGCCATTCATTACTATGGAACAAACTCAAACCTCCAATTTCACAAGCAATTCAATTACCAAAACTTCATAGTTTTCATGCAAAACCCCAAATTCAAATCATAATCAACACCAATTTTCCAAAACCACCTGACCACTGTCCATTAATGTGCTCTTGTCATCATTACATGGTAAACTTTTGATTATAATAGCAAAGGGAACTTCATTTTCACCTTCATTATCTTCTACTACATGCTTATCTCCCTCACCTTGCTCACCATTATCCCCTATCCCAACAACCCAAGCATTGAGAATATCTACAAGTTTGAAGACAGCACTCCCCCACCCTCCCTCTCTTCCTCTACACAGAGATATTGGCCTACTAAATATAATATTTTTTATAAGCAAATATAATCCACTATAGGTGTCAGCAACCTGGGGGGGAGCAAATCCACACACATGCAAGGTATACCCATGTCCAAAAATCAACACAAAGGTTCATGTTGTCCAAAAACTTTACAAAAGTTATCTAACAAAGAATAATATGTATCTACAATTCAAAACAGAAGTTTTCAAAAGATACAAAGAGATGCTGTTTCCCACACCTTTCTAAACCTTCTCCTCTGGCACCCACATCTCTAACTCCTCAACATATCTGCCACCGAGTTGTTGTATCTACCTGAAGATCTAGGGTTGGTTTGGCCTAAAATCGTGGTGAGTTGTGGCATCAACGGCTTGGTTGGAGTTTCAAATCTTGTTGTTATGGTGTCACTTTTCAACAATGGATGATGTTGGGGAGCTAAGCAACCAAAGAGCAGATCAGGAGAAATAGAGAAGGCTTGGTTGGAGTTTCAAATCTTGTTGTTATGGTGTCAGTTTTCAACAATGGATAATGTTGGGGAGCTAAGCAACCAAAGAGCAGATCAGGAGAAATAGAGAAGGTGATCAGCTCAAGTGGGTGACCTTTGATTTACAGAGATCGGTCGGAGTTTGGATTCATTAACGGTAGTCATTGTTCATGAGGTAAAGTCGGCATGTTATAGATTATTATGTTAGGGTCGGCTAAGACAAAGGAGGTGCTGGAGATGGAAATTGTTCATTTCAACCATTATTGTTTGAATTTGCAATTTCTTACGAAAAAGATATTAGTATGGACACATTCTAGCACTATTAATATCTTTGGAAATTGTCTTTAATTTAAATTAGTCCTAAAAAAAATTTCACAAATCCTTCCCCACCTCAGCACATTTTTATGTCATCAGGCATCTTTATCTCAACACGGCAAGAAATGACACAGTCCAATTACCACCCCACATGGCAGCATACATATAACTTATGGTGATTGGGTCCAGCAACTTCCGATTCTTTCCGGCATGTATACATGGTGTTAGAATTCCTTTTTTTTTTACAGTAACATTTTTTCATTATTTCTGTCAGTATATTCTAGGAGGGGCAATATTGTAACCTTTCAATATTAATTTTTTTTATAAATAGCTGGTAGTGTGTGGATAGAAGTGATTCCTTCTACACTAACTAGAGTTTATCCTACATTCTCTTCTTCTTCATCTTCTTCTTCTTCTCTCTCTCAAACCCTAAATATAAATAATGTGTGAATTTTAACTTGGTATCAAGAAAAACATATTAGAAGACATTAGGGGACGAAAAAACTAATAAAAAAAGGTGTAAATGTCAGCATTAGCAGATGACATCATGCTGACATCAGCATACATCAGCACCTGCCAGACGACCATAAGCCACCGATCAACTTGTCTCTATCTTATAAGTCTCTTGGCTATTTTTTCAAAAAAAATAAAATTGAAGTGGTCCAGTTGGTATTTTCTATTTTCGGATGTTTTTCTGAAAAAGGGCCCTATTTTTCGATTGATTTCAGGAGGATTTGGAATTGTTTGGTGCTTGAATTTTGTACTGGAGGTGGGACTGGGAGTTCTGTACATGTTTTTCACCAGTCCATGTGAATTTGATGGTGTTTAGTTGGAGAAGCTGCTCTTCCAATCAGTCAGCAATAGTTCAGTGCTTGGTGTGTTCAGTTGGCTCCTATTCAGTGTTTTTGGAATGTTTTGGTGGCTGCTACACATTCAGTTGTGAGTTGGTGTATTCGTGTGGTTCCTTTTCAGTGCCCAGGAGTGTTTTTGCAGCTGTTGCATAATCGATAGTGGGTTGTTTTTTTCTTTGGCGTGCTCTTCTGGAGCTGCTTGTTTCTACCACTATCCTATCACAACATCAGAAGATATCCGAAGTCACTTTGTGGATGATCAAGTGAGATCAATTACCTCTGAGAAGCTAAACGGAATACTTATCATTTTTGGTCTCATTATAGTAAAGTTTTTCTACATACCAACAACAAGGCCAAGTATCTCATTGAGGATCTTCCTCCATCGGATTCAGAAAATTATGAAGATTGATGGAGTGAGAATTCCTTGGTGATGACTTGGTTGTGGCTTAGCATGGAGCTTTATATAGTCTCCAATGTTTAACATCTAGACAACAGAGTTGAAGAGATGTATTCACGGGAGCATTTTGAGTGCATGTTCAATACCAAAAAATGGTCATAAGTCTCTCGCAGAACATTATGGTGCTTTGAAAGATATGTGGGAAGAACTTGCGCTCTATCATCTAATGATTATTGATTTGGAGTCCAATGGCTTCAGCTTGAAGAATTTCAGGTTGCCTTATTTTTTGTTGAGTCTTAATTCAAAATACAGTTTGTTTTAGAACCCGATTTTGCCTAATGAGAAACTTCCAGCTGATGCCAATGCTTACTCTCATCTTCTGCGTGCTTCCCTTTACTTTGGATATTTTTCCTTGTCAAAGGAATCCCCTACCTTAGTCTCTAGCGATGGTAGTCGCAGTGTTATTAGTAGTGGTCATGGTGGGTCGTCAACCTACCTAAGGTGGCAATCATGGTAATCAAGGTACTGGTTGTGGAGGACAAGGTGGTCGGACAAGTCATGGCAATTGTTCCAACAGGAAATGTACTTATTGTGGGGGTATTCCATACTGAAGATTATTGTTGGGATAAATGGGGAGACCAGTGCATGCTAACCAAACTACTGATGATATATTTCTACTGCTTCGGTGCCACAACCATCTACAAATGGTCCTAGTACTCCTACTTATAGTTCTCATGAGGGCATTATTTCTCAGCTTACCTAGCTCATCCAACAATTGTCTTCTCTCTTCCACCTTGACTACCTCTATTGCTACTTCAGTCAATATAAGTAATTTTGTCTGTTTGGTTGGTAAGTCTTCTTACCCGTAAGTTATTGATTCTTGAGTTAGTATTCACATGTCTGGTACTTCTTTGTTTTCTAACTTTTGTCCTTCTAAATCCTGTATTGTGTTATCAAATGGCTCTTTTCTACCTGTGCCTGCAACTAATGATTTCCATCCTACCACATATATGCCCTTAACTTCTGGTCTATTTGTGGCACGTTTTCTTTTTAACTTGTTATTTATCAATTAGTTAACCAAATCTTTACAATATTCTATAACCATTTTTTGGTCTTCCTATGTTTTTCAGGATTTCAGGACGAAAAAAGTGATCAATTTGAGGCATGAGCGCAATGATCTTTACTATTTAGATCCTAAAGATTCAATTCCTACTTTGAGTGTGGCAACTTCTCCTCTTTAGAAGCATTTTTGCTTGGGTCGTCCTTTGTTATAAAAGCTACGTCAAGCTATTCCAAATTTAAGTATTAATATGAGACTTGTCAATTGGGTAACCATCACCAAAGTTTGTGTCCTCCTAGCTTAGGGAGTCGTCAGTCAAGTCCTTCTAATATTTACATTCGGACATTTGTGTTTTACCAGAATAAAAAGAATTTTTTTGTTTTCAATATCTTGTGATCTTTGTGGATGATTTCTCTAGCATGATTTAGCTATTTCTTATGAAAAATCATTCTAAATTGCCTAAAATTTTATTGTTAGAATAGGAATATTTTATGTTTATTCCCCACTAATGGCATTATTGTAATATTATCATATTTTAATAATATAAGCATGAGAGGTGTAGGGTTGAGACACACTCTTTTTTTTCCAAACTATTATTCTCTCTTCTTCTCTTCTTTCTTTTCTTTTCTCTTTCTTTCTTTTCAAACCCTAGAAGTTTACATTTCAACTTGGTCTTAGAGCATCGATCTAAGCTTAGAAATCATCTAAATCAACGGAGGGTATCAGATCACATGAGGAACAAAACAGGACAAGCGTCACTGTACAAACGCTGATGTCAGCATTGTCCGGCGAAAGGAAACACCCTCTCTGGATCGTCTCTGAGTGCTAAGTACTCTAGTATTTTTTTCGAAATTTTTTGAGGTCATTTGATGTTTTTTACATTTTTTGAATGTTTTTCTAGAAAAAGTGTGTTTTTCTTCAATCTGATCTTTCTGAGACCAAAATCAGTTTTCAATGCTTGGATTCATCTTAGAGTGGTGCGTCTAGGACTAAGATTGAACCCTTGGATTGTTTAAGAACCGATCTAACCGTTTTTTGATTGAGTTTTCAAATCCATAGGAGTCGGCACTCACGAGAATGTTACAGGAATCTAATTTTCCTTTGCTTCTATTGGCTTCCAATTGACATTGTTGCTATTCCAGATCATGTTGGTTGTTAAGGATTGATTTCTTGCTCTTCTTCAATGTCTCATGCTTATATTATTAAAATATGATAATATTACAACAATCTCATTAGTGGGAAATAAACATAAAATATTCCTATTCTAACATTTATCACCTTTTATAATGGAATATTGGGTCAATTTGGCAAATGTATTAAAATTCTTTGTTCTAACAATACTCTAAAATATACTCAAATCATTTATGCATATACAACTCAACAAAATGGCACTGCAAAACGTAAGCATTGTGACTTGTTAGATCAGATGTTGCCCAAACTATAATGTTTAACATGAATGTTCCAAAACCGTATCGGGGCGAGGCTATTCTTACTGCTGCCGACCTCATTAATCACATGCCATCCTCCATTCTAGATAATAAGTCTCCTTTTCACTTCTTTATCCCGAGTCACACCATTCAATCTCACTCCTTATGTTTATGGCTTTGTTGTCTATGTTCATCTTTTTTGTCCGAGTCGTGATAAACTTTATCTTTACTCAATCAAGTGCATTTTTCTAAGATATTCTTGTACTCAAAAAGGGTATCAAGAATGGTATTAAATATCAGCCATTACGTTACGTAACAGCCTTTACGTAACCTATTTTGAACCCTCCGATGTAGAAAATTCACAGGCATAACAGTTGATACCGTTACATAATAGCCGTTACAGACCGATATGTAACGGTATCGACCGATACGTAACAATAATAATACATTTTTCTCTTTTTCTCTATTCTAAGGCCTAAAAAACTCATTTTTGGCCATAAATCTAGTGATTTAAATTTATCAAACACAAGATTTGGAATTATGGATATGGTCAAAGTGTTTAGTAAGTCTTAGAATTATATCTAATTTTTTATTACAACAAACTTAAAAAGTAAATTTTTATCTTATTAGATTTAGTAAATATTGCTAAAAAATAAATGAATCTTATTGTACTTTCTTCTTACTTTGATATAAAACCAATATAAAGTCCTATACAATAAGTAATTTTTTTCATAGGAGCTATAAAAATGACTAAAAATAATTAAAAACATTAAAAAACAATAAATTGGAGCAAAATTGTGCATATCAATAACTTTTAAGGGATTTCCTAGTGATTACAAAAAATTCACAAGTACAGCTCCCGATTCCCGTTACAATCGACCGATATTTCTGATACCGTTACACAGCTATCACGACCGTTATGTGTCCTGATACAACGATTTAAAATCATGGTATGAAGGCTATAATCATGTCTCTCATCAGTATAATACTTCCTTCATTTCTTGTCATTAGGGGAAGCTTTCCTTGCCTACATTTTCTAACTCTGTGTCATCCTTTGAGTCCTTATTTTTGTAGCATCGAGTTTTGATTGGCCATTATATCAATTGGATATCAAGAATGCATTTTTATACTAGGTTTACAAGAGGAAGTTTATATGGTTTAACCACCCGGGTATGTTGTTCCTAAAAAAGAAAACTTGGTGTATATCTGAAGAAGGCATTGTATGGCCTGAAACAGCCTCCACATGCATGGTTTTGATAATTTCAGTACTATTGTACTTCAGATCACTTTGTATTTACACACTGTTCCTCGTCAAATGATATTAGTTTATGTAGAAAATATTATTATAAGTGGCAATGACTCCGTGGGTATTCTCAATTTGAATCCTTAATTGAGGCAGTTCACACCAAAGACTTGGTCACCTTTTCTATTTTCTAGGAACTAAAGTCACTAGATCTATGGATGTTACCAGTTTGTAACAATGAAAGTATGTGTTGAATTTATTCTCTGAGTCTGGTACTCTTGGTACTTGTCCAGTTGATACTCGTGACAGATTCCAATCATTCCACAATAAAATTAGATACTGAAAATAGAAAAGTTTTCGAGGGCATAGGACATTATTGGAGATTGGTAAGCTGATTTATCTCACAATGATAAGCCCATTTATCATTTATATTATTAGTATAGTTAGTTCATGTCGTATTCTTCATTACCTAAAGAGAGCATGAAGTAGGGGATTGCTATATAGGTAGTGATTGACAATCTACTCTAGACACTATACATTTGTTAGTGATAATGCGATGACTTAGTGCAGCAAGAATCAGAATGTGGTGGCATGTTCTAGTGCTAAGGTTGAGTGCTATAGCCCATATTGCATGTGAGATGTGGGTTTGCTCTCTTCTCCATGGGTGTTGATAAGTCATCCCCTATGCAAATGTACTGTGATAACCAGGCAACCATTTTCATTGCTGGCAATCTAGTGTTCTATGAAAAAATCAAAAACATCGAAATTGTTTGTCATTTTATTCAGGGCCTCATAATTCAGTATCAGATTGTCACTCCTTATATCCAATCGGGAGATCAACTCGGTGATATTTTTACCAAGCCATTGGGGCTCGACCTACCTTTAGTGGTTTATGCTTCAAGCTGGGCATACTTGATCTTTATTCTCCAGCTTAATGAAGTGTTAGAGTTCTTAATTTTTTTACAATTACCTTTTTTTTTTCATTTCTGGTAGTACATTCTAGTAGGGGCAATATTGTAATTTTTTAATACTACTTTTCTATAAATAACTAGTAATATGTAGATATAAGTGATTCCTTCCACAATAACCAGAATGTATCCTACGTTCTCTTCTTCTCTTTCTTCTCAAACCCTAAATTTACAAAAAGTGCGTATTTTAAACTCAACGATTCACACCATTCTATACCAAGTTGGCAAGTTCATTCAAAAAATCAAGAGTAGAAAAAGATTTGAAGTTAAAATGGCTTGAAGATTCAACATGTTTTAATACTTCTCTTTTCAGTTTCTATCAAACAAAAAAAAATGAATCCGATATAAGAATTCATTAAAAATTATGCAGCTCTTAATCTCAAGGACAGCCAAGAAAAACCATTTAATTTTTTATTCTCAACATTGAAAACTCATTAGGATAGAATAAGTTTAGTCATTTGTGCCTTTGATGAAGAAAGGAGTCCATCAATCCAACCTTTCATGTGTGACTTCAGATTGATAATGTATATCGAGCGCTCACATTACCCCTCACGTGTGACTTCGGATTCATACATGAAGAGGCAAACAAACGAGACAAATACGGAAGAGAACAAAGTGCAACTTTGCACAAACAAACCAAACAGGAAATAAAGGCAAATGGAGAGACTTGAACCCAATACCTCTCATAACCACGGCCCTGATACTGTATTAAATCAGCAGCTACTCTAAAATCTTAAGTTGTTAAAGAATGGGCCAACAATGTGTATCAAGCTCTCACAGGTAGCAACAAAGTAAAATCAATTTGGAACTGAGAAAATATGATTTCATTAAGCTGGAAGAAAAAAGTGTAGAGAGAGAGGAGAAAAGAAGGGGGAGAAAGAGAGAGAGAGAGAGAGAGAGAGAGAATTTCCCTTCAGTTTAGTGACATTGTGACAAGAAGATCTACCTTTTTATGGGACCTATTAGGTGGGAATCTGTTGCATTCAAGATAAGCCAAAGTTTCCAAGAAGTGCTATCTAATTATACTTGTGGCATAATCTTCGAGTAGTTCTATACACCAGAATACAATGCTGTTGTCTTCTTGGAATCAACCTCATTTTTTAAAATATATCAGTTGTCTTCATTAGGACAAAGTGGAAAACAAACTTAATAATCAATCAAATGTAACAAGCATAGAGGACCACATTTTGTTGTCAACCAAGATCACAGATATAACAAGCAGTAACTATGGTTACATAGGGGGGAAAAGGAGAGAGCGAGGAGGGGAGGGAGGGAGGAGGAGAAGCAGAAGTAACAGAATAAAATACCTTTAGCTTTTGTAAATAGCCATCAAGTTCAGTACTGATTCCATCTTTCATTAAGCTATTTTCTGAAGAAAAAAGTTGCTCCTCACCTGAGCCCTCACCCACTAAAGCTTGCTGCAGGCACAAAAAAGGTACTATAGCTCAACTAATAAACATATCTACAACATGATAAATATATTTTAAATATGAAGAAAGAAAATGAAGATTATGATTTTAAATAAGGACCTAAGTAAGTAGCACCAACAAGGACATAATACGACATGGATGCGCTAGTTCTTATATATATATATATATATATATATCACTACTCTCTCACTACCCAGAAGTAAAAGTGTTTCAAAAGAAAATCTTTCAATCTAACTTGGGGTATTTCCTTCCCAACAAAAAAACCTACTATTTCTCACGCCATAGGCACCGAAAAGGACAATGGCACAGTCCCAAATTTTCTTAACACTATTCTTTACACAGCATCCTTGCCAACCATTGAGAAGCTCCACTGCTGTACTTAGCATAACCCACGCACACCCAAATAACGATTACAGAAGACACCATAGCTTTCTCACAAATGAGCAATGTTGGGAAAGATGGGTGATGGTTCCTTCTTCCTCTTGGCACATATAACTACGGTTCACCAATCGGAAACCCCTCTTCTAAAGATTAAAGTGCTCCCCATGAGACTGATCTCACCACTAAGAACTCCTAATCTATTTTTCAGACATTAATCTCAGTACTAATAAGTCTTTATGAAAAACTAAAAAAATTGAGGACCTAAAAAAATAAAAGCTGCAGATAATGGTCACTAGTTACAATTATGCATGCCATCTTTTTTTTTTGGTGTGTATGTTATGTTGAGGCAATAGCCGTGATACACAAAAAAATTTATTTACCAAATGAAATGAATGGGAATTAAAACTCAAGTCAAAGGGGCATACAACAAGCAAAGAACAGAAAGGCAACCCCATTGAACACACCCAACAATGAAGCAAAACAGAAAACCAAGAATATGCAGGGCAGAACTAGTCTCCAAGAAACAGAAAATCAGACCTCAAGAAAACCAAGAGATGCGGGACATTGTTCAAAAATAAGGGAAACAATTATCACTGCCATGTACCAGCAAGAGTTTCTTATGTTTCTTGCGTTGTGGAAGAATTCCGAGGGCTTCTAACATTGATTCGTCCAGTTCTGCAGATACAGACATTTTATAAGTAAACACTAAAACAGTGATAGAAGCAGTGGTAGAACAAGATTAAAAAGATCTATAATATAACCTTTTGTTTGCAATAATGTAGCCAACACACTCAAAGAACCCAAAACTTGAACATCATCCCCATCGGTAACATAAGAAAGCAAGACCTCCCTACATAAAAATATCATGATGACAAATATTCAAATTCAATATGAAACAAATATTTAGCATGCTCTTTAACATGGACAAAAAAGTGAAACAATCAAACAAAGAAGGCATTTGATCATATAAATATTGTACATATAAGTAAACTGTCACATCCATCCTTGCCCTGCATCACTTAATTTATATTTATGTTCATTCATGCAAGCATGATGTTTCTCCGGTCATTTTGGTAATGGCCAACAGAGCTATTAAGGGAGAGGCAGTCGGATAAGATTTGAGTCCCTACTATAAGGATCTCTTGTCACTGCTTGCTACTTTTGCCCCTTTATAATTGTCACCTGTCAATAATGTATAATGTCGCATATCCATTGTTTTCTTTGCTTACTTTGTTCGCATTGTTGTGCGCAACAAGGTTGATTAATGGCTGGCTTGCAGGGAAGTGATTAAGACAAGTGTTGCACAACCCAACAATTGATGCTAAGAGTGGGGACCATGACGCCCAGACTTGGATGGAACGAAGAAATAAGCACAATAAAATAAAATAAAGATAGTGTCTAGAACCTTGTGCTCCAATATTCCACAATCCGCTGATTCGCAGCAGACCTGCTCTCCGATTGATGACCACCAAGCTGAGAATATACTGGCCAGGTGCAAATAACTCTGTCCTACAAGCTATAAGACTACAATTGATGATGGGTCGCACCATAAAAACAATAACAGAGCCTTGTACAATTGATTTTATGGTGGGTTTAGATTAAGAAACACAGTGGTTCAAGGTTTTAAAATATAGAAGCAGAGTTGTAGGCTTTATGGAAGAGAAGGGTCCCGAATTGGCTGGGTTTTGAAGGTATTAGGCTGCAAGAAATTCTTGTTTGGGTGGGGGGAGCCATTTTATGGGTTTAAATATTAGATCAAAGTTATTTTAAAAAAAAAAAAAGGCCTGGGGTCTGTTCAAAGGCTATTCCTGTGCTGTGAACAGTAACTTTGATCTTTGTGTGTGTGTGTGTGTGTTTGTTTCTTCCCCTTTTTTTTTTTTTTACTAGGGTTGAATGAATGAAGAATACAACTAAGGCTTGAAGAGAAAGATGTTTAAGGATAGAAAAAAGGTCTGGTTGTGGTGTTTAAGGGCTAAAAACTGAAGAAAATTAAAGAAAAGAAGCAGCAGCAGCAGCATCTAGGTAACATATCTAGGTTCTCAGAGGCATCACAGCTAGTCCTAGAATTGCATCACACAATCCTTACGAACTTTAAAAGCTTAAATAAAGGTCCTCTAGACTTGTTCTCCATTTATTAATAAGCATGGGCTATGTATGTGTTTATAGGTAGTCCCAATTATCTTTAAAAAAAAAAATTACTCATCTAAACCTAACTAGGAACCTTCAAATAAACCCAATAACATAACACGACCCAAGACAGTTTTTTCACAAGGCCGCCTTAGCTCATAACAGGAGGAATAGGATTTCTTCCATCAGAGTTGAAAATCAGATGTTGTCACAGGAGGAGATAAAGCGGGGAATTACACATTTCTAAAAGGATTTGTATAGTTAGTCGAGATAGTGGAGGCCGGGGCGGGAAAATTTGCATGTGGCAAGGCTGAATAGGGAAGAGGCTGCAGGCTTGGAGAAGCCTTCTGAGGAAGAAGATAGATTGTTGGCCCTAAAGGCATGCCAATAAAACTCCAGGGACCAATGGATTTATGATGGCCTTTTTTAAGCAATGCTGGCAGGTGGTAAGGGCAGATGTGGTGGCAGCTTTCAATCATTTTTTTAGCCATGGTGCTTTTGAGAGGAGCCTGAAAGTAGCTTTAATTCCCAAGAAGACGGGGGGCAGTGGATATTAGAGACTTTTGGTTGTGAATGTGAATAAACTAATGGCCAAGGTTCTTTTGATTCAAAAAATCCTTGATGTGGCATTAATCACCATTGAATGTATCGATTCTCGAAGGTAAAGGAAGGAGTGTGGTTCAATTTGCAAGGTTTATGACATGTAAGTTGGGATTTTTGATGCAGCATTAATCACCATTGACATCTATATTGGGATTTTTTTTTGTATCTTCACACTTTCGTTATCAATGTTGGTCAATGGCTCTCTAGTTGGCTTTTTCAGTCATCTAGAGGTCTTCGGCACGGGGGTCCTCTATCCCAATTCTTGTTCATGATTGTGATGGAGTCCTTTAGTCGCATGATGGACAGTGTCTCTTAAGGGGTTTTAGACTGACAGATGGTGGCAAGAGGCAGGTAGAGGTGTCTCATCTTTTGTTTGCAGATGATACCATCATATTTTGCAATCCGAAAGACCATCAATTAAGATTTTTTAGGCTATTTCGAGTTGTGTGTCAACTTGAGTGAAAGTGAGATAATTCTAATGGAGGAGGTGAGGGAAGTAGAGGCAAGGATCAAAATTTCGTTTCGTAGTATTGTTTCGGTCACCTAGAAAACAGAAACATCTCGGAAACGTTTTGAAGATGTTTCGGAAATATAATGAAAACGATGAAAAAAAGTAAAATGTATAGAAACACTTGGAAACATAAAGTAAAATATATGAATGTGTGAAGTTAAATACTATAATTAATTGAAAATGTTTTAAGGTACATGTCCATTCACACAAGAAGATACTAGGGTGAAATTAAAAAAAAAAAAAAAAAAAACGTAAAGTAAATTAGTCATTAATACCAAATAACTCTTTACTTACTAAAAACTAGTACAAAAGATTTAGAGCTAAATTGTTTATATAATATGAAGTTATATATTTGCTATAAAATATGTAAAATTATTATAAAGCATAAAATAATAAATATATATTGTGTAACATCCACAGATTAGACAATTTGACACAAGTTACATATAATATAATAAATAAATATATAGTAATTTAAACATATTATAATTAGTAACTAAGTATTAAAATAAATTATTTATCTACATTTTATTTCCATTACTTTTACTTTTCATTTTCTATTATTATTTAGGAAAAATAGAAATATCTTCTTATAATTTTGAGTTTTAATCTTTCAATCGCCTCCATTTAAAAAACAAATTGATATTATCTTTTACTAACTTCTAGAAGCATTGTTGATACCAAAGCAATGTTTCCACTAGTTTCGGTATTTTTCTACGGAAACAAATTTGTTTCCATGAAAACATGTGAATTTCGGTATTCCACTAGTGTTTTGCTTCGGTTCACTAGGAAACAGAAACGTTTCGGCCGTTTCAATGGAAACGAAACGAAATTTTGATCCATGGGTAGAGGAGCTAGATTGGACTTTGAGGTGTAGGGTTGGGTCTCTTCCTGCCACCTATTTGGGATTGCCTTTAGATGCTTCGCCTAGATCATGTGGGATATGGGTTCCAACGATTGAAAGATTCGAAAGGTGTTTGGCAAGGTAGAAAAGAAATACCTCTCAAAAGGTAGAAGGATTATGCTTATAAAGAATAATCTAGCTAATTTTTTGGCCTATTACATTTCAGGTGGCTCTTTCATATATACACACTAAAACAGCAAACTAGATTACGTTACTTTGACCAGGAGTGAAGATTGTTGAAAGGACAATGTTCCCCATCATAGACCAACATAAATACAACCTTGAACCATCTACCACAAGGTATACAAAAAGGAATATTATGAAAATGAGACCATTCGTATGCTTACTATAATTGCACCGATCTTCCCTCAACTTTGTTGAATTATCATGGACCTTCCATTCTTTAGCTGACCATCAAATTGCTAAGACCAGTAACTTATGTTTCAAATTGACCCTTCTGACCACGTTTGAATAGTTAATTCTACAAAAAAGAGTTGCTTATGTTTTTAGTAATATTTGTCTTTGATTAAATTAGCATTTATTAGATTTGTCCAAAGTTCAACAAGTTAAATGAGATTAAAGCATCATTTAGGAATGAAAACATAGTGGTGTCAGCATTTCCCATTACTAGATTTGGGGAACAATAGAGCAAAGGTCTTATATAATTTTAGCAAACATGAGAGGAGATCAGTGTAATTTCTAAAACTCGAAGGGAGGACCTTTTTTTTTTTTTTGGATAAGTAACCTCCCATGGATAACTTTGTAATCATCAAAAATCTCAAGAAAGGTTAGTGTAATTCACCCTAAATATTTTTTTTTTTTTTTTTTTTTATAAGTAAAGGTGAGAAGAATATTACAAAAGTGCCCAAGATGGGCAGCAAGGGCAAAAACCCCAAAAAGATTTACATAGGTCTTAATGACCCCAAAAAGTCAACAAAGGAAAAGACATTAACAGGAAATGCCTCTTTTGCCCAAAAAAATAAAAGGCGCAAAAACGCATCAATAAAGAAGGGAGCGGAGAGATGTTCATCTTCAAAAACACGGTTGTTCCTTTCCCTCCAGATACACCACAACAAACAAAGAGGAGTCAGTCTCCAAATTCTCTTGATCTCTCCTGAAGGGTTGTATCCTGCCCAAGCCAAAAGAAGGTCCTTAACTGAGCCAGACATAACCCAGGAGACGCCGAAAAGAGCAAAAACAATGTTCCAACAACTCCAAGAAACATGGCAGTGGATGAGAAGATGATGCACCGTTTCCTCTTCCTTCTGGCACAAATAACACCTACTAGCCAAGAGGAGACCTCGCTTCTTCAAATTATCCGAAGTTAAAATAGCCTTCCAAGAGGCTTCCCATACGAAGAAGGAAGCCTTAGGGGGGGGCTTTTGATCTCCAAATGAGCTCCCAAGGGAAAGGAGAGCTTTAGTATTTTAGAACAAGGGTTTTAAGTGAAGTGAAGGAGAAAGCTCAAGGGTTTTAGTATTTTAGAACATGACTTTCATTTCAGGTTGTTTTAGCTCTCATAAAGAAAGGTTTCATGATCACTTAGTCTTTTCTTTTAAAAAAAAAATTTGGCTAGGGACAATAATAGTCAAATTCACATAGATCAAGCCATTAAAAGATTCACTTTTAGGCAGAAAAAGGTGGATTTTAGCATGTATTCTTATTAAAACTTAGGGTCAGGATGGCATTTGAAGGTAGGCAAAAGAAATTTTTAAAATTAACATTTCAGCCAACTCATTATATCAGGTCTGCTTCTAGCTAATGCCTCCTTCCCAAAAACAAAATCTGGATTCCAGAAATTCAAAGCCAATTGTCCTTGATATGGTTAACAGAATGCCACATCTCAGCATTAATCAACTAGGTTTTCTTTTTACAAGTAATTAGCTACATAAGGGAAACTGGTAATTGGTTAACACTTAACAGCTTTGATTTATGCACAGAAGTTTCATCAATGACATTTTCATTAGGAATAACTCGGATAGATATGCACAAAAATACAGATTTGAACAATGACTCTTCTACTTTTTAAATTGGCCAGTTTTCCATCAAGTAGTTTAATAATATCAAACGATATTAGAAATATGGCTACTTAGTTCAACAATAAAGAAAATTATTATTGGTTCTATTAAAACCACTGGCGTTAGTATTAGAATTAAAATCAAAAAGGCTCAGATATTCAGTGAGTAGTCATCCTTAATGAAGTTAAAAGTTGCCTTTGGTTTCTATAGTTCGCACTGCATCTCAAAGTTTTCTACCTCCAAAAGTAGTAATCCTTTCATGAATGACACCCTTTCACAATCTATCAAAGGCAAATGAAGAACCTAATGCTCCTTTGAGACCAAGAGAACACTTTCAGGGGCAGTTTAGGCATCATAATACATAAATATTCGTACCACTTGTGATGGGATAGTTAAGATTTTTACATTAACATGATGTAAAAGAGAATTATCTCCTGATGAGAGTGGAAGAAAAATGGTTAAATGTCTTTCCCCGGAACTAGGCATCTCCTAAACAAATTAGGAGCAAGAGAACTAACAAACTCAAAAGTCTAGCCATTTCCGCCACTATTATATGCGCTTGAATTTCTAGTCCAAAGACCATCCTGCAGATTATAATCAAAGCCTGAATTGATGAAAAGGAAATCGTCATTCTTATTTCTTAAATAAGTGAAAAACAATATTACCTAAATATCTGTACTGTAAGAAGTTTCATGCTCCCATATTTAGATCCCATTGGGAAGAAAAGATCAAACTCTACCTTTTAACTTCCAATGACCAACATGGATCTTAGATGGACATCGAATCTAAATCTGAAGCTGAAGTTGGAAAGTATGTGTATTTACTAAGCGCAGACAGTTCTAAGAAGGAGACATGTCCATGTCACTCGAGTCTTGGATACTGACAATTCTTAAATGCTCCTAGACAAGTCCAACATTTCATGAACATGTTCAATTAAAAAACAAAATTTAAAGTTTGGGGAACCTAGCCAACACTTATTCCAAATGTTGACCAATAAGCCTCAAACATTGCAATACAACTTTCTTTTAGTACAGAGAAAAGTTTGTCAAAGAAAATCAAATTGAGGGAATTCCTAACAAAAGTAGGTTACATGAGGTTTTTTATCAACCTGCTGGTGCTGGGAGGAGGGATATCCATAACAGAAGTATGTACATATGCATACATCTATATGCCTACGTACACGCAAGTAGCATGTATTTTTAGCATTTGCGTCTATGCCAGACAGGGTGATCATCAATTATTATTATTCAAATGTTGCAAGTTCAATGTTACAAACATAGAATATTATATTTTATTCATAAAGTAGAGTGTAATGTACAATATGAAAAGATACATCTCTTTGATGTCCTCACTGTGTTCATATATGATACTCTTTTTTAGGATTTCTTGAGCTCACAAGTCTGAGTCATGTAATGCCCCCTGCCCCCACTGCATTTTCATCCTTCATAGTTTAGGTTCAGGTTTTATGGTTTTAGACTCACCAACTTCTAAAAGTTAGCACAAACAGCCTCTCTGCTTGCAGGGGTGAGGCTGTGTACCTCTAACCCTCCCAAAACCCCCCACAGCGGCCAAAGCCTCATGTATTGGGACTGCCCTAGTATAGGTGTACATACATGCACAAGCAAAGCAATAATATTAGATATTATATATATATATATATATATCATTGTTAACATTTCATCACTTCATTTTTATATTGTAGTAGAGGCAAAACTTGTACAGAAGGCATAATTTTCATGTTTCTGATTGTCTACGAATCATTTGAGAATATATTATATAAGTAAAAAATCAGTTTGCCGCTAGACCTTCCAAAGGATCTAATGTAATGGATTCAATAAGAGTGTAATATAAGTAATTTAGCCATGATTAACAATGTTATGTTACCTTAAAGCTAATTGTAAACCATTACAATCATGTTGCAAGGCATCATCTCCCGATTGAATTTGTGTAGAATTACATTGGTCTGATATGGATACTCTTAAACTTCCAGAATCCACCTCCAAACTAAGAGTAGCATTGTTCTGCTTTTGACTTTCATGAGCAAAACCATGACCAGACATAAAACCATTGAGTTTGGCTTGAGAACTTGGTATAAAGGCTTTTGAAGGACAGAAAAGAGCAGCAGCAACAGTATTTGCCAAGTCTTTGATTTTAACTATTCGCAAAATGCAACAAAGTAAATGCAGAGACGTGACAGCACCAACCTTTGTGTCCTGGATTCAGAAGATATTCAGAAAATACAAAGGGTTAGGAAAAGTAGGCTTCCCCAAAATAATTTAATCACTAAACTAACGAACTGTCAATCGGGCAGCCACCATCCCCAACAATGAAGCAACAAAAGATTTAGAAAGAAGAAAAAATAAAGAAAGAGGAGCAAAGATTTATACATCAACAGCTTCCATCCTCAGTGAAGGAAGAAGCAATGGAAATATCAAAAGCTTCAAAATGTTGTCTGCTATTAATCTCCCAACATCAGGAATCCCGGCCGAAATAACATCACTAAAATAGTAGAGATTGTCTTCAATTTCATCTACAGCAGAAAGAATTGCAGATGTTGACTCAGGGCCCGGTTTCCTGTCATATAAACCAAATGATACATCTTAGGAAAAAAGGTAAACTCTATCCACTGTCATATCGAAAAGGCAACTACAACTTACTTTGAAGTGTCCGAGACCAATCGATTTAAACTGATGCACATTTCACGAAAAAATTTAACCAAGTTCGAAAAATAATCTGCATGAGGGCCACTGGTAACATATCTATTCACACATTCATCTCCAACTGAAAACCAATATTAAAATATTATGAAATTAAAATTCGTTTCACAGGCAACATATTTGTATAAAAAAGGAAGAAAAAGTAGGACTAATAAGCAAAAATTAAACAATAGAAACTCACCATGATAAACATTTAGTGTCAAAGCACGTACTGCAGTACGAATCATGCTCTCTTCATGGAAAGCAAACCGTATTGCCTCAGCATACAGGGGAAGAGCGACGACTTCATCCTACATTTACAAAAGAAAGAATTAAAAGAGCATGATGAATTTTTATTTTTATTTTGTGGGAGAGGGGGGGGGGAGAGAGAGAGAGCATGATTTACACCTATAGGCTACAGCTAAAAAAGACAGGAAGATCGGGTGGCCATTCTTGGTTAACCATTTACTTCTTTGCAATAAATATGAAATTGATAAAACTGGACTCATTCATTATAACCAAAACATTAGACCTTGCCTAGATGACCGATAGTCAGCTAATGACTAAGATTGATCAAAAAGCAAAATTACAAAAGGTTAGAAAACACAGCTGGATGATCCTCACCAAGTATATTTTGTGTTCCAAAAGTTAACTTCATCATATAATTCTAGGGTTTTTGAACTTTTCCAAACTCTTCCTTGGAACAACCTCATTTATTTTAAAAATTACTTTATCAGGAAAAAAGAAGAAAATGAACAAAACCCCTGTACAAGTGGGTATACCGTAACTCCAAAGCCTAAAGACAACAAAGACAAAAGAGGAATTCAACAAAAGAAGCTCCAACAACAGGACCCTCCAAGGCCCTCAAAGGAAGAGCTCCTCACCACTTGAAAATTTAACATTACAACCAAAAGTTCAAGATCTTCAAAAAATACAATATGCCAAGGATCTCTTTGGCTCTTTGCATAGTGACCTAGTATTTTCACACAAATTCATAAATACAAAAGCACATACAAAGCTAGTTGAGATATAACCCACAAAAACGAGTTAGGGAACATAACAGCCCACAAGTTTGACACCACCTTGAACTTAAGGTGATTTACCAATCTGGCAGCCTTTTTTAGCATAATAACAATCAGAAATAACCGAATACGCACATCACAATTGCCTCCACCTCTCATTTAAAAAAACGATCCAGCTGTCTTCAGCAGAGCTTCAAATAGTCAACTATCAGAGTAGTAAACTAGTATATTATTAGCCTTATGTGTTAGCATTTCATTAAGGGTAGTTTCGTCTTTATTTTATTTTTTTACCCTACTATAAAAGGGTTTACTTACTTGTTGTATGTAATAGAAGATTAATGTGGCAGCGGCTGGAATAAGATCTTCCCTCTTTGTTTTTCTTTTTCTTTTTCTTTTTTTCACGATCTGTTGAGTTCTTCGTAGTTATTTACTGCATTGATAGAAATTTGGTTCCTAGTTGTGATATTTCATTGATTAAATCATTGGATTTGTGTGATAATTTGTTCTGTGGACATGGCAAGTGGAAATTCTGATTTCTCCAAGCTATTAGTGTGAGGTTGACAGGAGACAATTATTCTTATTGGGCATATGTTATGAGCAATTTTTTGTTGAGAAAGAATATGTAGGGTTACATTATTTGAGTTGTGAAGGCCCCAACGGATCCTAAGGTAGAAAATTTTGCCAAGTTGTTGAATAACTGGGAAGTCAATAATGCAAAAATTATAACTTGGATTAATAACTCTGTTGATCAAGCTATTGACAAAATTTAACACAGCTAAACAGATTTGGGAATATTTATCCAAGTTATTTGTCCAGTCGAATTTTGCTAAAAGATATCAATTGGAGTATGAGATTCGTGCTGCTCACCATTGTGAAATGAGAATAAAGGAATTTTATTCAATTATGACTGAGTTTTAGGACCAATTGGCTCTCACTGAGCCTGCAGAGTTGAGTACTCATGAGTTGTACCGTACATATCGAGAGCAGCAGAGTCCATTCGTGGGTCACCACATCAATTTTCTCGAGGTAGAGATCGTCCCACTGTAGTTGTTGCACCACCAGCACCACCCGTGGATGACTCCTCCTCATCAGCTCCCACAATGTCTTTGATAGCTGAGTAGTTGCAGAAACTTCTCTCTACTCCCCAGCCTAATGCTCTTTCAATTTCTCCCTCCGCAGGTTCCTTTTCTTATGGGCCTTCAGGCATTTCTCGGACCACTTGGGTATTATTTGACTCAGGTGCTACAAATCACATGACTAGTGATTCTTCTTTATTTACTTCTATTTTTTCTCCTCCCTCTATCTCTGTTCTTGCAGCCAATGGCACTTCTATGTCATTAGCTGGCATTGATTCTATTATTTCTTCGCATTTATCTCTTCCTAGTGTCTATTACATTCCTCAACTCACTTTGAATTTAATTTCTATTAGTCAGTTATTTGATTCGGGATATATTGTTCATTTCTCATTTTCTGGTTGTGTTGCGTAGGATCCTCGTTCCAAGAAGCTAATTGGGACAGGCCGTAAGAAGGGAGGACTATATGTGTTAGAAGAATTGCATGTTCTGGCTATTGCTGCTTCCTAAGTTGATTTGTCTTCATTTCATTTGAGTCCTCAGTCATCTAGCTTTAATTTGTCGCAGGGCCACATTTCTAGTTCTCGTCTTCCGTTTTTAGTTACTACTGGTAGTTTAGGTAACTTACAATGTCATGACATTTCAGATTGTAGTGGATGCAAACTGGTGAAGTTTACTACCTTGCCTTTCAATAGAAGTTCTATTACTTTTATTGCTCCTTTTGATCTTATTCATTCTGATGTTTGGGGCCATGCTCCTATTCCTACTAAAGGAGGGTCCAGATATTATGTTTCTTTTATTGATGATTATACTCGATATTGTTAGGTTTATCTTATGATATGTCGATTTGAATTTTTCTCAATTTTTCACGTTTTTCGTGCAATGGTACGTACCCAGTATTTAACTTTTGTTAAGTGCTTTAGGTGTGATTTAGGAGGGGAATATTCTTCTAATGCATTTTTAGACTTATTGAAATCTGACGGTATTGTTCAGCAATCCTCTTGTACAGAAACTCCATAGCAAAATGGTGTGGCCAAACGCAAGCATCACCACATCATGGAGACTACACAATCTCTTTTGTTGTCTACTAGTGTTCCTAGTACATTGTTGTCTACTAGTGTTCCTAGTACATTTTGGGGGGAGGCTCTTCTTACTGCTGTTCATTTAATTAATCGGATTCCTTCTACTATTACCTCTAGCGTTTCTCCTTTTCAGCATTTATGAGGTAAACCTCCTAATTACTTTTCTTTGTGTGTTTGGTTGTACTTTTTTTGTTCTTCTTTCCAAAAAAGTTCACACTAAAATTTCTACTCATTCAACAATGTGTGTTTTTCTTAGTTATGGTGAGGGACAGAAGGAGTATTGTTGCTATGATCCTATTGCTAACAAACTGTATGCATCTCGTCATGTAGTTTTTCTAGAGCATATTCCTTTTTTCTCTATCCCTTCTACTTCTCATAGTTTGCATAAGTCTAATCTGATTTATCGTAATCCCTTTCCTAATGATACTCCATCCTACTCCTATATTAGAGATATTACCGCTGTTGATGTTCCTCTTTCCTCTAATTCTTCAATTGCTCGTCCTCTTATAATTAACACTTGCACTCGCAGGAACATCGCTATTTCTTCTGTAAATTCAGTTCCTCTGCTTCCATCTTCTAACTCTCAATAAGGTTCTGGTGACATGGATCCCGCATCTTCTAGCTATCCTAAGCGTCTTCGTAAGTGTCGTAATAGGTTTGGTTTCTCTAACTCTTGTTATTCTGCTGATTTCTATTCTTTTCTTACTTCTCTTCATGCACTTTCTGAACCCGCCTCCTATAAGGAGTTTGTTCTTAATCCTCTTTGGCAGCAGGCTATGGATGAGGAGCTCTCTGCTTTGCATAAGACATCCACTTGGGGATTGGTGCCATTACCTTCTAGTACGCGTGCAATTTCCTGTAAGTGGGTGTATAAGATCAAAACCCAATCAAATGGCTTTATAGAATGGTATAAGGCTTGCCTAGTGGCAAAAAAGTATGCCCAAGAGTATGGCATTGATTATGAGGAGACCTTTGCTCCTGTTGCCAAGATGACAACCGTTCACACGGTTATATCTGTTGCAGCAACTCATCAATGGAGTCTTTCACAGATGAATGTCAAAAATGCTTTTCTGAATGGAGATTTGGCTGAAGAAGTTTTTATGGTTCCTCCTCCTGGTCTTCCTCATTCGTCAAGAAGTGTGCAAACTCAAAAAGGCATTATATGGTCTCAAACAAGTACCTTAAGCTTGGTTTGAGAAGTTCTCTACAATTATCTATTACCTTGGGCTCCATGCTAGTGACCACGATTCTGTTCTTTTCTTTCGGTCTACTTCTGCAGGTCATATTGTTCTTTTGCTCTATGTTGATGATATAATTATCACTGGCGTGAATACAGTTGAGATTTCTATGTTAAAATCGCAATTCTAGCATCATTTTGACATAAAGGATATGTGTCCTCTTCGATATTTCTTGGGCATTGAGGTAGCTTCGTCTCCTAAAGGCTGTCTTTTCTCTCAGTCCAAGTATGCATTCGATGTTATTCAGAAAGCTCGTTTATTTGATACTCAAACAATTGAGACTGCTTCGGAACTCAATGTTCGATACACTCCCTCTGATGGTGTTTCGTTGTCTGATCCTACTTTATTTCGAGCCATGGTGGGTAGCTTGGTATATCTCACTGTTACACGTCCTGATATTTCTTATGTTGTACACATCGTCAGTCAGTTTGTTTCTTCCCCAACCATTGATCATTAGGCTGCTATTATTCGCATGTTGCGCTACCTTCGTGGAACCTTGCACCGCAGTTTGCTCCTACCCTCGTCTTCTTTGTTAGAGTTCAGTTCTTATTCTGATGTTGATTGGGCTGGAAATTCTATAAATCGTAAATCCACTACTGGCTTTTGTGTTTTTCTCGGTGACTCTTTCATTTCTTGGAACAGTAAAAAGCAAACAGTTGTTGCTCGTTCTTCTGCTGAAGTTGAGTATCGTGCAATGGCTACCACTACTACTGAGATTGTTTGGCTCCATTGGTTACTTGCTAATCTAAGCATCTCTTTGTCTACTCCTATTCCTATGTCTTGTGATAATAGGAGTGTTATTCAGATAGCTCATAACTCAGTCTCCCATGAGCGTACCAAACATATTGAGATTGATTGTCATTTTATGCGGCATCATCTTCAGCTTGACACTCTTTCTCGTCCTTTTCTTCCTTCTTCTTTGCAGTTGATTGACTTCTTTACGAAGTCCCACACGGTTTTGCGTTTACTCTTGCTGCTTGACAAACTCTCGATGTTGTTTGATGCCGCATCATGAGTTTGCGGGGGAGTGTCATAGTAAATTAGTATATTATTAGCCTTATGTGTTAGCATTTCATTAATGGTAGTTTCGTCTTTATTCTTTTGTTTTACCCTACTATAAAAAGGTTTACTTACTTGTTCTATGTAATAGAAGATTAATGTGACAGTGGTTGAAATAAGATCTTCACTTCTTCTCTCTTTCTTTTTCTTTTTTTGTGAGTAATATTAACAGACCAAATACCCCACACTGTCCACATGTCTGCCATGAAAGCCCCCATTTGGGAGATTACACATGCCATGTTGAGCTCGCTCTTTTTTTGGATCACATGGAGTTCATCATTGTTTATAAATTCCTTTGTAGATTTTTTTGGCAACACGAGGGTATAGTTTGTATACTTTGTATATTCATCATTATGTATACAGGTGCACCCCATCGGTGCTATCTAATGAAATCTTACTTGTCAAAAAGTTAAATGAGTCCTCTTCCAACCACTTAATTTCCTCTCCACCATTCAGCAAACCATCTTTGCTTTCTTAAATGAACCCAATGGCAACCAATAGGATGAAAGAAGGGTTCCAACCAATGTCCAAGAATACTCAAAATGCACCCACATCACCCACCATCCCACTACCAATTTAACCTTTGCTCAAGTTCACTTTAAGGCTTAAGACTGCCTCAAAATATAGCCATGAAGCCCTTTAAGACCTAGCATTAAATTGCATCCAGACCACAAAAGATCATCATATCGTCAGCATAAAAACAATGAGAAAATATAATATAAAAGAAATTGAGAAAAGATAAGAAAAGGGAGAAAAAAATAAGAAGAGGGGGGGGGGGGGGGAGGAGCCTTCAAGTACATTTCTGATTGAAAGACCTTTGAAGCAATCAACAAAAACTTCCAAAACCATGAAGAGAAGTACAAAGAAGGGATCCCCTTGTCTAATGCTTCTCAAGATAATAATAAAAAAAAAAAACTACATGCCCTTCAATTAATCAGAACCAAAAATGAGGCCAATAAAAAAAAAACAATTCCTCCACCTCTCTATAAATCCCATCCTATTGAGGTGAGTAGAGTTTCAATTCTCAATAACATGGTCACAAGCATTTTCCACGACAAATTTGAAAATCAGACCTAGAAACCCACTCTTAAGTCTCAAATCCATGCATTCATTAGCAGTACACGCCATGTCCAAACTCCAAAGAGAACATTTTGAGTAACAGATACAATCTAGCTCTTTACCATTCTCAATCCTAATTTATGGACTTAAGATATAATCTTACAATCAGCCCTCATTAAGGTAATTCACAAAAGTCTATGGTGTCCACCACTTCCCATTTCTTGAGGATTGCAAAATAGAGCGTAATATTTTAAAACCTCTACATTGACACGAGAGAGAGAGAGAGAGAGAGAGAGAGAGAGAGTAATTTATTTATTTTTTCTAATAGAAGTGTAAATGTAAGTCACCACAGCCAGGAGACTTACGTTACGTTCGGTAAGTAGGAATGGAGTCTAGAATAGAATGGTCATTCCTGATCTCATTCCATTACTATGTTTGGTACGGCTAAAAAATATTAGAATGATCATTCCTTTCAGTAATGTTATTCCCACATAGTATGGGATTGGCATTCCTTCTCAAAACCTAAAGAATGCCATTCCATTCCTGAAGAAATGAAATTAAAAAAAAAAAATTAGTGTGAATCTTTTATATATAAACACACCTAATTGTAATATATATATATATATAAAATATATATACATATACAAATAACATGTACACATATATATATACAATATACATATAACATGTACATATATATATATACACACACACACACATAAATATACAATATGCATATTTACACATGATTGTATTGTAGTATGTATATATATACAATATGCATCGTGCATATACAAATAATAAATACATATACACACATATATGTAAATAAATATTACACACATGTATTAATATATATACACACACACACATTATAAATACACACACGTATCTATATAGATATGCATATATACACTCATGTACGTATGATTTTTATAGACACATACACACATGTATATTGTGCATGTGTTAGCACTGTATATATATATATACACGCACACACACGTGTGTGTGTGTATATACATATACACATAATATGCATATACATAAATATGATGTACATGATTTTCTTAAAATAGTTTAATAAATATACAAAAATATTTTAGGTTGATTGAATTGTTTCAAATAATTGAAATGTTTTAAACTATCTCATTTCATTCCATTCCAATAATTAAATTATTTTAATTAAATACTGAAATGCAATTACTGTTTCATTCCAAGGTATCTAGCCAAATAAATGAATGGAATAGTCATTCCGAGTCCATTCCATTACTGAACCCATTCCATTCCATTGCAAAGTCCATTCCAGCGTACCAAACGTACCCTTACATTTAAGAAAAGTATTGAAGCACCTCTAAAGTGACTTCCCTTGTAAAGTTCATCCAACACCTTCACAAAAACCCATTTCATCACATTCTAACATTCATGGAAGAATGCCATTTGACATTTTATTAGGCCAAGAACATCATCCCATTCAATATTTATATACATCTCAGCTATGTTTTCTTCCTTGAAAAGGTTTCTAATCTCTACCGAAGAGAACACATCAGGCACTGGTTTTCTCACTTTCTCTCAAAATTACTTCTCACAACCCTTTTTGACATGCTATTGCCTTTCCCCTATTAAGGAAAACATTAGCCATCGTGCAAGCATTTGCAAAGAAGAGTAGACCTTTTTTTCTCTCCATCCTTGAGCAACACAAAGCCTGCAACACTTGTCCCCAGCAATCTCAACTAAATATGCTAGCCTTACAAATCCTGAAACCTTGAAAATTGAAAGAGTTCTGTCAACCCCTTAACTGAGTCAGCAAAGCCTTCCTCCTTTAGCCTATATATTCCAGAGTGGAATGGACCCGTTCCCCTTCTAAAGGCCCTCACAATCAAGACAATTGAGTATAACCCAACAAAGGCCAAGAAAGAACCAATCAACCCCTTTAAACCCTTTCTAACAAAAACATAAACATAAACATAAACTTATCCAACCTGCACATAGCCAACATGTCTCATTACAAAAACACAATTATTGTGAATTGTGTTGCATCAAATCAGTACCAAAGCCCATGCCTATATGCCTGTTCTGCTTGAGTTTAGAACTATGTTTCGGATTTACATAGAAACTGACCATTATATGCGCAGAAAAAATAATCTAATAAAACCTAAAACGGTGAAGACAACATAACATCAAGCGTTAGATTGAATTATGTTACCTCTACCTCCCAAAGAGGAGGTTAAGGGTTCAAGTCCCAGTTGGGACCTAGTGGGTGTGTGTGTGTCTAACCTATCAAAAAAAATAAACAATGGTGAAGACAACATTAAAAAAAAAAAATAACAAAGGAGACAACTTATGTTGCACATTTGAAATTTCGAGGACAAAATACTTTTATGAGGAAGGAAAATTGTTGGTATTTCATAGAAAAGTATTGGGTGGCTTAAAGTTTAAGAAAAACAAAAACAAAACTACAAAAGGGAAATGGTAAGGCATTAACATACATATTGAATGATATGCACAATCATAAATGTTCCACTACCATGCAAGTTCCAATGGTTCTTTCCCAATCATAGGAAGTAAAACCAATTTCTTCTTTCTTTTTTAACTTCGGGAATCATACAAACACATATCTCAACCATCGTCATCTCATTTCCTAGGAAGGTGACCATAACACCACAGAAAATATAAAATGGGCATAAGCTTCTGACTAATTCCGAAGATCATTTCAATTACAACCAAGTCATGACCAGCTAAAAAAATCATAAATATCTCATTGAACTTTTGGTAGAAAATTTAACTTTTAAAAAGAAACACTGTATGAAGTAATCAAAAATAAATAAATGAAGAGGAACAAACTTACATTTCGAGTATTAACGAGCAAAGAAATTGTGTTCTTGTTCAACTTTCCACTTATTGCTCTTCATAGACCAGAACGATTGGAATAACATGGTCAACGACCCCAAAAAAAATTATAAAATATAAATGATAATTTCAGGAGGGAAAAGTAGTGAAATAAATTAAAAAATATAAATACAATGAAATCAAATGACACCATAAGAATATCTAAGGTGATAAACAACGAACCTTAAAAAGGAAATGTAGTAAGACAATAGCTCTTCATTGCAGAAGTCAAAGGAATAAGTTATAAGGTAGTTAATATGTTCATTGCTGAACATATAATCTGCAAATTTTTCCACACAATGAGATCATCTGATTTTCAAACCAGATGAAAAAAAATGTGCTGCTGAGAAATGGTAGCTTTTATTATCACCAACTTACATATAGAATGTTCACTTTTTAGATTCTGGACCATAATGCTTATTGTCTGCAGTAACTGAAGTGAAACAGTCACAGTTCTACTGATCTTTAGTATACGTACAAACTCCCCCATGACCTGCTTCTCCATGAAATAGCTGCAGAAAGGACAGAATGGCACTAAATTGCTGAAACTATATATATTGATCGGTAAAAGATAATATTCTAAACTAGGTGCCTGAGGAGGGCAAACTCATAATTAAAAAAAAAAGGGACTGGCCACAAAAATTAAAGCTTAAAATTCCCCCCCCCCCCCCCCCCCCGGGGCAACCCCAAAGAAAAAAAAACTATAACACACTGTAGATACATAGAAAATTCTTCCATAATCTAAAAGAAAATAGTGCGCAAAAAGTTGTCTGTGAGACCCCAAGGGGATAGTTCAACCCCTTCAAAAATCCTCCTA
The DNA here is from genome assembly GCA_008638375.1 of Nyssa sinensis. Lineage (NCBI taxonomy): Eukaryota > Viridiplantae > Streptophyta > Magnoliopsida > Cornales > Nyssaceae > Nyssa > Nyssa sinensis. Next base: position 27,527,126 of record CM018040.1, read on the forward strand.
TTTCTCTTCCGGCATAAGGGAGCCATCCTCCATCCTATCCCCAACTCCATCCTAATTCTTGTACACCTCCAACCCAAAAGACAACCTCCTTAATAGAGGCCGGCATCACTGAAACTATATACATTTAAGAACACCAAGCATTATATATGTAAATAAGAACAAAAACATTAAGTCTCACTCGAAAAAGGCTGCATCATGTTGGTCACCATATGTTATCAACTCCGCAATCGATCTCAGTGCCTCAATAACAAAATCCTTCATGACAGTCATGACATAATACTGAGTGAGAACAGAGGGTGGGAAAGGTGCCACAGAAAGCATTTAGCCAAAAAAGATGAAGAAAATAAGAATCAGTTACCTTGTTAACCACATTAACAACTTGAACTTTCATTAGCTGATCGGTTAGATATCTGCACACAGTAAAACAAAAATAATAATTACATCAGTTATTAAATTCTTACGATTTGATTCAATCCAACCCCTCTTCGAATTGCTATGCCAAATCCCATATTTATGAATTTTGGCACAGTAAAAGGAAATCACGTGATTCACAGTTCAGAAACAATTATTGATTCAATAGCCTGATTTATTTACCTTTTCTTCCCTCCAAAAAAGCGTCCTAAAGCCCTTATAAGAACTTTATAGTTAAAACATACTTTTCTTTGTCTGTCTTCCCTTTTTTTCTCATGTGCTGTAGGATGTATCTCAGACTCTTTCAAGAGACAAACAATTTGATACTTCTAGGGTTTTCTTCATCAAGTCGTCAATAGTCAAGATCTTTCCTACGACAGCTGTCTGGAAAAAAAAAAACTCTTTCACAGGGCCTTTAATGTGCCAAATAACTCTCCAGGGAAAAATCCTACCTTCACCTCCCCCTCAAAACCCGACAGAAAGACCACACCTCAAAAGCACTCCACTCAAACATATGCATTGCAAAATTTTCACGTCTCTAATCACAAGGTCTGACAATACAAAAAGATTGTAGAACTCCAAGATCTCATCCACCTCGCAATCCTGCGATTGTCTATGAAAGAGAATGTCCAAACCATCCCACTGTCTTAGGATCTAAAGTAGCATGTAATCATAGCCTGTTTGTCCACCACTCTTGAACAGTCTCAGAACGACTTGAGAGAGACTGCCATCTCCATAGTGGCCTAACCAAAATGCACTCTGCTTGTCTCTCACCTTCAGCCTAGAAATCTTCAAGAATTCATACCAGCCCTTTCTAATGCTTTTCCACACACCAACCCCATGAGCACCAAGTTTTATTTAATATCCCACACAGGATTTATTTCGTATGCGATGTGACCATATCCGATCCAATTTGACCTTTTTATCTGGCTTCCAAACAAGGCCATAAGGCTTCATAAATTGTATCCCACCAATTAAAAATTGAAGACAACAATAACAAGAAGTACTTCCCTAAAATCCCCTTTATTGATGTATTACTAACCCCATTCAGAAAAAGCGGAAGGACAACTCACAAGAAATCATTTTATATGTTACATCAACTTTCCACAAGCACCTAGCTTATCAAAATACAAAAACTAAAAAATAAAAATAAAATTTCTTGAAAAGCACCTAAAGTGATTCCAAGATTACAGCGTATTTCATCACTTTTGCCTCCATCCATTTCAGAAACTACCTCATTGACCTCCTGCAATTCAGAATCTGTTTACAATGAAGAGGTTTTCTCATCAAGGAGTGAATCCAATCAAAACCATCAACCAAGCCCCATCTTGACCATCCCTTCACTAATCCATCACATTCTAAATTTTTATCTCCAATATGCTTCTGCTTTAAGAGTATTTGCAAAATTAGCTATTAAGCCAAGCCCCATCATTTCATGGATTGCCCAATCCTGCTTGACTATTAGCTGCCTCCATCGCCCTACTAGGATCAGCTTCCCTCTCCTCTCACATGCATTTTCTTCTCTAACAATTGACTGTATACCCCATAACTAAATTCTAGCGTCAAACTGATTCAGCATCTATAAAAGGGATACCCAAAGGACATTGCAAAACTTTCTTCCTAGGGGCATCTGTAAAAAACAATCTTTAAAAATAGAATGTGGCATTTTCCAGCAGTATGAACTTATATCAAGATTTAAATGCCGTGTGTCACTGCTTGTTTATTGTTAAATTTTTCATGGGGAGGGCCATTTTTTATTTTATTTTTTTGGGACGACCAAAATAATGTATTGTTACTGCATTTGGTTGGAGGACCCCCCAGTTTGGTCGGGTTCCATTTTAATGTCTGATGCTGTATCCTCTGGATGTATTTTCAGTTCTCATATCTAATAAATTAGCTTTCTTGCATTGCTAAAAAAATAAAGGTGCAAGCTTGCTTGGCCAGACATGTTGAGAAAACAACAACATGAACAGTGAGAAAAGGAAACAGCGCCAGCATGTAACAAAAATCATATAATTAGATTATAAAATGGAATAAATTAATCGAATATAACTTATCAAAAAAAAATTAATCGAATATAATTGACTCTGCTCTCTAAATTGAATTTCAGCACGATATGACTCTACAGCCCTTGTTTTCAATTCTCAGTCAAATTACACGTAAAAAAATTTTCAAATGACCCCATTTTGCATCGATTTATGCTTATCAGTTAAATAAATCCTTTCAAGATTTAACTTAAAGCAAAAGGGAAGGAATAAAAGACTACCTGAGTTCATCCAACGAGAATCGGTCCCTGGATCTCCAGAAGGAAAACCACATGATTGGATGATCAGACTTTCTCTGAATTAAAAGTCATCCTTAGTGACGCCAATTAAGAAGTTATTCTTCTTCGAAGGTATCTGAGAGAGTGTTCGCTCGAAATCCGAACTGTTCCCCGTTCAATCATAGCAGGTTCCGAATCAATTCTCGGAGTCTATCCCAATTGGGGTGGAGTGTCAAGCAGGTGAATGTTCTCTTAACCGAAGAATATCTAATCTATATATGTGTTTATATGCATGAAGAGAGAGAGAGAGAGAGTGTGTGTGTGTGTGTGTGTGGATAAGGGGTTTTGTCTAGAGAGGATATATGAGAGAAACCATGAAATTGTTGATCGAGAGAGAGATCCGGCGAACTGAAGATAGATGGCCTCCGGTCGGCAGCAATAACGAGAATATGCCAGAAGGCATAAAGGCTTCATGGAGATCAGAGCTGGCAATCGAATTGGGTTCCGGGTCGGGTAAAAATTGGGTCTGCTCCAAAATGAGAGATCGTTAATACAACAAAATATCATGAATCTGCTAAAATAATACAAGAGAAAATACGCAATGGATGTGCCAGTGAAGAGACATCGTGTAGCAATTTTATCTTTTCTTCGCTTTTGTTTCTACGAATGGTAGCGGGCGGGGTGCCCTCTCCAGATTCTGACCCGTTTCTTGTATTAAATTTTGAATTTTTTTTTTAAGATAAGTTAAAAAAAATTTGGTTGGTGGTTTTAAATTTTATTACCAAAACCATCAACATGATAGGAAATAATAAAAGCATAATATGAGAAATATTAAAATTAATTTTATATAATGTATTTTATTGTTAAATATAATATAACTAAATATTAAAATAAAATTAATATACAAACGTGATGGAATCTAGCAGAAGTAACTATCCCTCTCCCATTTCTTAGCACCAACTAAATAGATCAAGTTTTCATCCTTATTTGTTACCCATAATTCTATTTTTATGAATTTTTAATATTAAAAGAAAATATAATAAAGTCTTTTTTCTCAACACACACAATTCAAATTCCGAACTTAGTACATGCACACAAAACACGTAAGTAAAAATTTTTCAATCCCCTAAGTCTTACTCAAAAAATAATAATAAAAAAAAAGAATGATGAGTACATAGTTTAATGCAACTCACTTTATCAATATTAGAGCAACTCCAAGGGAGAGTTGTATCAGGGGTGGCAAATGCTCAACTGTCAATAACAGCTGAAATACCACCCCAATTTCAAAATTTTCCACTCCAACGGGGGTAGCATCAAGGGTTGAAAAATGGCAGCAAAGCTCTTGAGGTAACAATTTTTCAAACTCTCTTGGGGTGGCAATTTTTCAAACTCTGGAGAGAGAAATAGAGAGGTTGCATAGAACCGTTCTGCCATTTTCAGATTCTACTGTTCACTCAACGGCTCTATTCAACCCAAAAAATTTTATAAATACAGAGAGATTTTCAGAGATTTTGAAAGAAAAAACTTACCAAAGGCCAGAAAATTGCTTGCTGTGAAATCGCTTGCCGTGAAAACTGTAAGTTTCCTGCTCCCTACTCCTGATTTTTCTTCAAATCTTGTGGTTGTGATGGCAGATCTGAAGAATGAGGCACAGAATGAGGGAAAGGGGAAGGAGGCACAGAGAGGAAGGGGAAGAAGGAGGAGGAGGCGCAGAGATGAAGGGGAAGAACTGCTGGCAGGGCGGGGGGGAAGGAATACAGAGAACGGCCTTCTCTGTTTGGCCTATCTCCTTCACACACACACACGCACACATATATATATATATATATAATTTATTTATATTTATATGTTTTACATTTGTTAATTGTTTTAGGTTTTAAATTGAATTTTTAAATTAATTTAATTTTTGTAATTTAATAAATTAAATGTTTTAATTTTAGCTTATTTATTTATGTATATATGTTTGTTAATTTAAGGTGAATTTATTTATTTAGCTCATTTTTATAATTGAAGATTTTTTTTCTATTTTAATTAATTTTTATTTAGAATTTAAAATAATTTTTAAAATAATTTAATTTTTGTAATTTAAATTGAATGTTTTAATTTTAGCTTATTTATTTATTTATATATTTTTGTTAAATCTACGAAGAATTTATTTATTTAGCTAATTTATTCAATTGAAGAATTTTTTTTATTTTAGTTAATTGTTATTTAGAATTTAAAATAATTTTTAAATTAATTTAATTTGTGTGCCATTTTAATATTTTAATTTTTTTTTAATTAAAAAATGTAATTAAACTTAACGGTTATATTTTAACGGATATAGTTTTCATTACGATCGCAATTTAATGGATATATTTTTATAGTCAAAATTTTAAATTTCAAGTTATATTTTCAATTCCAATTTCAATTTCAAGTTGTATTTTCAATTTCAATTTCAATTAAAAGAATGAGCATAAAATAATCAATTAAAAAATAAATAAAATCATCCTTAATTAAAAAAATAATTTAAAATTAAATCAAATTACAAAAATTAATTTCATTAAAAAATTAATTTAAATTCTAAATAACAATTAACTAAAATCAAAAAAAAAAATCTTTAATTATAAAAATTAGCTAAATAAATAAAATCACCCTAAATTAACAAAAAAATTATAAATAAATAAATAAACTAAAATTAAAAAATTCAATTTAAATTACAAAACTGAATTTAATTTAAAAAATCAATTAGAATTCTAACAATTAACTAAAATAAAAAAATCTATTTTAAATTAAAATTAATTATATATATATATGAATGTATCTGCTTTCTCATTTCTTTTCAAATCAGTAGGTTACCCGAGCTTCCTTCCCCTTCCCCTTCTCCCTTGCGCCTCCCTCCCCTTCCCCTCTCCTGCGCCTCCTTCCCCTTCCCCTCTCTCTGAGCAAGAAAAATCAGGAGGAAGGAGTAGGATACTTATAGTGATTTTCAGAGGCGGTTAGAGATTTTCGTCGGATGATTTTCCTGGCTTTGGTAAGTTTTCTCATCACAAAATCTCTGCATTTATAGAATTTTTTGGTTGAAATATAGCCATTGGAATGGTAGCCATTGAACAGTAGAAATGGAAATGGCCGAACGGTTCAATGGCACCTCTCCCATTTTCTCTCTCTAAAGGTTGTAAAAATGCAACCTTAAAAATATGTATGGCATTTTGCAACCTTGGATGTCACTCCCGTTGCAGTAAAAATTTTTGAATTTGGGGTGCCATTTCGGCAGTTACTAGGTTGGCACCCCGGATTGCACTCCCCCTTAGAGTTGCTCTTAGGAGTAAAAATTTGTCCCGCCCCGCATAGTATGAGTTTGGGGTGGATTTGAGAAGGAATATCATAACCTGTCTCGAGTTTGAGGCAGGGTTGAGGAAAGATCACCCTACCTTGCCCTCCCCCATTTATATAACTCATTTACTAAAATAACCCAACCTTTACTTAATATCTAAAGTAGCATGTGATATAAAAGGTTTTATTCTTATTAGGGTTTTGTCACGGTGGCAGAACCATAAATATTAATTAGGGGGGTCGTAGGTTTAAAAATTTAATGGGTTTATATGAATATATAATAAGAAAAATGGGGGGGGGGGGTGCGCAATGTCTTGTTTCATTAAAAAATTCTAATAAATTTAGTGACAAAAAATACAATATCTAAATTTTTGAGAGGGTGAAATAGCAGGTATTAAAATTTAGGAAGGTTCATATGAATATATAAAAAAATTTAAGAGGTTCAGGTCTTATTTTGTTAAAGAATTCTAACAAAATTAAGGGAAAAAAAATACAATATCCAAATTTAGGGAGGAAGGGGGGAAGTCCCATTTTGTTAAAACAATCTAACAAAATTCAGGGTAAAAAATACAATATCTATTTTTTTTGTTTGGAGGGGGGGAGGGGGGGGGGAGGTGCCCCTCTGTCCCCCTTGATCCCTTATTGGGTTTTGGGAATTACATTCGAAACTTTGGTTGGACTATTTTTCTTTGGTTTTCAATCGTCATCACGTCACTGTTGCCGATCAATTTTCAATTATGGTTGAGATCCCTTCGTCGACATCGTGTCATCGGGTTCACTTTCTTATCGTCTGTCTTTGTTTCATTATCATCGAGATTGTAACGGGATTGTCAAAATCGCATCATCATTTCATGAGAAGCTTGCTCACTTAGTCACTGGTTTCATTCCGTCGTCTTGTCGATGATCATCTCGTTCTATTGACAATCGGCATGCTTGGTTTGTCTTATTTTCTTTTCTTTTTCATTTCTTTATTGAGAAAATTTGTTATGACCCAAGTCTTTTAATCTCATCTAGTTTGTTTGCCTTAATTCTGATTTTTCTAGTGATTGTCAAATTTTTTTTTTTTTTTTGATTGTTTATCTTCTATTGTCACTAGTTTTTTCCCTTTTGGCTGTTAGTTGTCCTAATTTGTTTGGGGAGAAAATTTGAGCAGAGAATTGTATAAAGTCAAGTTGATTTTTCTATTAATAATATTCAGATTGTGTGTGATTTGTTGTGTAGAAAATTTTGTTTAGGTTCTTTTAAAGAAAATTTGAGCATTGTGAGTTTCTGGTAAGGTTAGATTAGAACAGGGCGAGGAAGAGTTGGGGTTAGGGGCGATAAGTGACAAGGTGGGGCGGGATCGGGTTAGGAAAAATGTACCATTTAGGCAGGGCAAGGGAGGAAGAGGGCGAGGGGGAGGGGGAGGAGGAGGGTCGTCCCAAATCCGCCTAGTTGGTGTTCTTAGTCGGTATGGCAACCTTCGTTGACTTCAACTTCACAGTTGACGAGTCTTGTGACATGGAAACTAATCATCATAATAGCTTTTGACATGTCCATATCCGAAGTAGCATGTTTCCTACTCCATCAAGTAATTCCATGAGCTTCACTTGAGGACTATTATATGTAATATACTGGACTTAAGCCTCATTGTCACTTCTAGGCCCGCCAAACACCTATGGCCCATTTACGTCAAACTCATTTGGGCCAATGAATCAGACTATATAATAATTATGTTGGGCCCAATCAGGTCTACTTAAAAAATAACCCAACCTAGCATGACACGTGGCAGGCCTAGTCATGCAGTGGGCCATTTTTTTTTTCAAATTTCTTTTATTTTATACTGTAAGTTTAAATTATCGATGTATAATATTATAATCAGTGACATATTAATATTTAACTTAGTAATGTATTATTATTATTATTATTATAATAATAATTATTTTATTATAATAATAATAATAACAAACATATAGGAACATATAGGCGTTTAGGATTTGTTTATAAGATTTGTTGACATTTAGGTGAGAATGTTTGTAAGTAATGGAGAAAATGATTAAGTCTATAGTAGATAAATTTGGAACTAACTCTAATAAAGAAAATAGGAAAAATATTAAAAAGGTCTTAAAATTAATTTTTTCTTATCTAAAATATCCAAAAAAAGAAACTTTTAATATAAAAAAAATCTAATTGTTAACTTGTATCTTAACATTGTTAAAAAATATTACTGATTAGACTAAAATAACTTTTAAAATATATTTTAGAAAAAATATTAAATAATTTATAAAATAAATTATTTAATTCAAAAAAAACATAACATTTTTTATTTGTCTTGAAGGCTTAAAAAAAATTTTTCATTTCATAAAATGTTATTATTTTTTTAAGTTGAAAAAATTATATATATTAGTAATTTTTTTTAAAAAAAAATGTATATTGAAGGTTATTTTAGTCTAATAACTAATATTTTTAACGGTGTTAAAATGAAAGTTAATAATTGGACTTTTATGTATTTTTTTTTATTTTTTTAAATAAAAAAAATATATCATAGATTTTTTGAATTAAAAAATTTATTTTAAAATTTTTTTAATGTTTTTTATAAAGAAAATATAGATGTTACGAATATTAATGAAACTATTATCAGTAATATTGAGGAATATTAGTAATATCAGTAATAATGGGATGAAATTACACCTCCCACGGAATGGATAGTAGAAAAGCAAGTTCATTCTCAAAGAAATTAAGCTCAAAATTCATCTACATTTACATGGCACGCAAGTCAAAACTTATAAACTTGATCAACCCTACATTGGCTCCGAACATTCATTTACGTTAATACTTACATGGGCTCAGAATTCACTCAATCTCAATCAAAGCCCAATTAGCTCAGAAGTGAAGAAAAAAAAAGCCCAATTTTGCTTAGAAGAAAAAGCCCAAAACTCATCCAATAAAGCAGGGCCATGAAATTCAATTGACCCACGGTTATCCTTTTAGCATGGCCACTGGAACCATCGCGGAAAGTAGTCTTAATGTCGGCAATAGAGTGTCGGTCCGATTTTGTCTTGGGGCATATCCACCATACATTCATCCACGTGCTTGCACATGATGTTACTTCGAGGTTGCCTGGGACCAGAATCATTAATCTACATTACTAATCACATCACATCACATTACATCATGTGATATAAATAAAATTTTATTTTCATGTTTTTTTAAAGCAAAACTCTTATCAAAATTGCATAAAATTATAAATGACGTGATATTACGTAAATGAATTCTGTTTTTGTAAATTTTTTTTTTTTTTTTTGGAAGGACTTTCAGTTTCGTTCTATAAACTCACGTAAAGATAATAGGGATTTAAAACTAGGACAAAAAGACATTAGCGGTTAGGCCAAGTAATAATCCCTAAATTGTAGATTCATTTTTATACGAGTAAAATTTTAATTATTATAAAATCAGTTTGTTGTAAAATTGTGATTCAGTTTAATATTTATTCACTATTTATTTATTTCTCATTTAAAATTTTATCTCACTCTCAAAATTTTTACCCATTTTCTAATCATTTTTTCGATTTCGCCCTTGTTTGGAGCCTCTAATTATTAATCGGTTTAGATTCTTTGAACCCACAGTTTCCTTCTTTGAACCCACATAAAGATGTAAGGATTTAAATTGTATAATTAACTTGACTTTCAAATAAGAAAAAATTAGTACGGTGTAAAAGGATATAATTATTAGTCGGTTTACAATTTCAATCGACAATATCTATTTTAACGGGTTAGGTTTTAGGGCAACTTATTTTTAGTTTCATTTTATTTTTTGACACAATAATGTACAATTATAAAAGAAATTAGTATAATTGTTTATAATTGAAGGAAATATATAAAATAACAATTGGGTTAAACCTGGTTACATTTTGTAATATGAGTTCACGGAAGCGGAAGGAACCAGCTTGTGTTACGAGCTTCTCTATCATATACGTCGATGTAAAAATCTTTCTCGTCAATAGGATGGCTACAAAATCGAGTCGTCTATATATTTCCACAATCTAAGTCTAGAGGTCTCGCGATGGTAAATTAGGAAGAATCTCAGAGAGAAAACGAAGAGAAAGATCCAAGAGAGTTGACAGATAACCAAAAATCTTCTCACACCCATTGCGTAACCAAAATCGCGATATATATATATATATATCTGTGTTGGTTAAAATTCAAAACCAACCAGATAATGATAAGAAGTTTAATCTTATCACAACTCTTATTCAAATCTTGTGGATGCCCAAATGGTTATGGGTTCGGGTCAAACTCATCCCAATATCTAACATCTCTTACTTATCTACATAAAGTGAGTACTAAGTTCTCTACATCACCTTCCACACACAAGAAATGGATCGTGCGACCGAACGAGAAAGATCGAAGTAGGAGTACTATATCAAGCTACCATCACACCAACATAATACCTCACTACAAATACAAATGATCTTGTCTATGCCCCAGACTATTCCGTTACACTAGATTCAGCATCTCTTATCCCTCACGAGAACTAATCTCAGTGTAACCCTCAAATCTGTATTGTACGAATGATCACATCGATAAACATATAAATCGAAAAATTACTTCGGCAATGAGTCACAACACACTAGTGTATTATGGAACCATCTTTCATAGCTACTCACGTTAATCCAATTAAACTCAACTGTTTTCTTAGACATGCCCCGCCTGACCGCATCAATTATGGTCCTTTAACAACATCAAGCTCTCTCTTCATAATGTAATCCTAGGTCACAAAGGGCACAATGAAACTCAAAGTGGTTCTCAGAGCTCACACAATGACGAAGCAGGGATACATTTGTCACTCTCTTTATTAAAAGTCACATCAATAGCACATACAATATGCAGTGTATGCTACAATGGAACCCACTCAATTAGGCATGTCAATTTCAATCTCATAAAAATAAAAATATATGTCGTACGAATCTTATTCTAGTTGCTATCTAGCGCCCGTCATTATCTCAGTTCCTAACCCGAACATTCCAACCCAGTTGCTCTCCTAGCACCTGCCTAAAAGTTCGCATTTGGCTTTCTTCAGGTTACATGAGGTGTGTGGTCAACCTTCGTGCTCGATTCTTTAAAAGAATCTCATCTTGACCCTCATTGTCAAGGCGACATATACGATAAAGATGAATTCTCCTACCAACCAAGAATTCAATGTCTCATCTTGCTCGCTATCTAAGCGCCAAGGTGATTGCTTGTGTGAGAGAGCTAATCAAAACCTTTTGACATTTTTCGTGTATACTCACAATATCAAAAAATCATCTCACTATGAACACAAAATCATATAATGATGAAATAATGTCACGCGTGTCCAATATATCAAATCCAAAATAAACCCAACTATTTAACATAAGATGTAAAACATCACTAAGTATGGACTTAGAACCACCTTCCTTTGCGAAACTCTATCTCAAACATTTGTAGTGAAAAATAATGCCAATATGTTTGGTTCTCCCATCACCGCTATTGGTCTACCAGCCCACTAATGAGCCAAAGCTTCCAGCTTAGTGGCGAGTCCGCAAGATTTTGTCCTTATGGACCCTAAGTCCAAAAAACACTATAAAAAGGGAAAGGCATCGCCTATACCTATATCCCTCAAGCTTGTAAAACTTATTAATAATGTGGAGTAAAGCTACAATGAATGCAATACTTGTATATGCTAGAGTTGCCATACAATTATCGCTGATGAATATATCATCTTGCCTACATGGTGCTATGTTAAAGTGTTGCTAGAATCTCCACAACCAAACTACTGCTTCAATTATGGCGACCAATTGTTTTTTCTTGACATCACTTAGATATCAAAGAAAATAATTAATTATAGTTCAATGAGCAAACACTAAGTCACTCTTATAGTTTGACCATCTATACAAGCACAGCACTAAACTGCTATAATAATTGACAATCTATATGGGCAAAGTACTAAGCTGCTCTAATAATTTGATAGGAGCAAAGCACTAAGTTGCTCTAATAATTTGATCATCAATAAGAGCTGCAAATATAATTGAGTACACATCCCAGCGCACTTCAGAATCTCAACTGCGCTCAAATAGGAAATTTCACAAAAAATATCTCTTTTCCTATTAATCTAATTGCAATGATCAAAACTATAGTATGCCCATATCAATCTGTCGATAAGTTAGGACCATGGTAACAAGATTGCTTATAGATTTCTCAAGACAAAATGAGAAATCCCTCAAGACAATCTTCATGGAACTCAAATCCAAGCATAGTCTACTTCACCTATGTCCTCGTTAATATAGAACAACCACCTCCACGTGGTGACAACAAATTTCACATATTTCAGCAACCATACAAAAGATCAAAATACTTTCTCTAGACCATCTGTGGCTTCCTTGATTATTGTGAAGTCAATTTTTCGATGAAATCTAAGCTTTTACTGACTTGGCGATGACTTTAGGTCATAAATGAACACTTGAGCAAGTAGGTTTTGCGTTCTTTTTTCATTAACCTTAAAGCCCAAAATTTCATAAACGATTACTATAGGTCACAAATGAATACTTGAGCAAGCATACTTTGAGCTCTTTGTTCATTGACCTTGAAGTCCAAAACTTGATTCACAAAGAATCATTGTTTAATTCTCCACAGAATAGATAATTTCTAAGTTTATCTAGAAAATTTATAAGATCTAACATGTGTGACACTCATTGGAATAAGGTAGATGAAGACAATTCTCACCACTAGAGAGAATCTCTCTCTTCATAGTTAATATTCCCTTTAGGATAGGTCATTTCCAAAAAAAAGAAAAGAAAAGAAAAGATAGGGCATAATTACTAGTTAATCAATCCTACACAAAAGGAGACCAACCATTCTCAAAGTTTGATTCTTTACTAATTTAGTTTAACTTGTCACTTCATAGCAATCATCCATACACTATTAAAATAGAAAAATTTTGCCTCTACATAAGAAGCAATATTCATTTAAACATGTGAAGTAATAGTAAAAATCTCTCCCTTCATTGTCACAAAGACGATGAGAAAAGATTTTACATTTGTTTCTACACAACTAAGGATCTTAAGAATCTTCCTCAAGTAGTATAATCCCAACTAATGGTACACTCCCACTAGGCGGCAAGTCACTCCCATTATCCAAAATATCATCGGCGATTCTAGAATGAGATAACAATTTTTCACCCTCTCTAAGAGATGGTGTGACTTCCATAGATTCCATTAACTCACAAAGTTAAAGATCCTTTAAAGTTTTCTTATTGCGCAACACAATTTAGTCATTCCTTAACTTGTGGTGTTCAATTAAAAATTCAATGTCCCTTTAAACTTTCAAAAAGAATATTTTAAAAAGCTAACATTTTTAAAACTTAGGGCCAAGTTTTTACAAAAATAATAAATAATGTGAACAAATGACATAAACCCCAAATGGTGATAAGCCCTCCAAATTAGGCTTTTCACCATTTTCAAGCTTAAAGGAATCGATTTTTAGGGCACTCGGTTAAAGATATAGGTTACACAAAACATATTTGCGCCATCATTGACCCAACCGTATTTAATAAAATCCAATTTCTCCATTTTTCTCACATAAATGTCTTGAACTAATCAGACAAGTACTCTTGTTGACAATTATTGTGAAGAATTTTTAAATTCTTCATTTTCAATACTCAACCTCTTGACAAATGCTTAAAACAACTAATGCTTATAGTAATGCTCAAAGCAACTAATGCTTGAGTTAGGTGAGCAATTATAGCGCGAGTAACAAAGTAAGAAAATAATAGATTTTACTATGTGCGCAATTTCCAAAACATAATGAGTTTAGATATGCTATTAAGTTTCTTACAGGCCTTTCCAATCAAATAAGGTTTACACATTGATAGATTGATTTTTGCAAGTAACCTCAAAAGGACTTGTCGAGCTAATCTAGCCATCCAATCTAGTTCAATGTGTCTATGTTATTGTTCAAAAAATAACATCGTGGAAAGCCATAAAGAGATAAGTCTAAAATTATCAAATAATTCAATGAGACAAAGCCACTATCATACTCATATAATGAAGCTGCTTTTAATATAGGGTAGATCAAACTAATCAATCTACATTGAACTATTATTTCACAAAGAACAAATAATTTCATTCAGTCCCAAAGACTGAAATTTGAAGATAAGAAAAAGATAAAAATCAATTGGATTGGAGGTGGAGCAAACGTCTAGTCAAACACCAATATCTAATTATTTTATCATAAGGCCATATGTTGCTCAAAATAATTAATCAACTCACTCTTGTGGCAATTAATTCTTATGCTACCACTTGTGCATAATGTACAAAAAACTATGAGCATTGAAAAGTCACGTTTTTTACGCGCCATTTTATGTCTTTTACTTAATCTCTTCTCTATTTTGAATGAAATAGTCAACTTTGACTCAGTACAGTTATGAGCAAAATGATCAATTTTATTCTTAAATAACAACTCATTCTATATCTCATTATATATCATGCATGCCCCTATGATATTTGACTTTCTTGCCTACTTTTGATGCAAGTTTCTCAACCCCACCTCAGTTAGCAACTTTTCCTTATATGTAAACATCGGCCCAAAACCTTTGTCTGGCCCACCCTAGGCGACAAGGTTAGTTTAGGAGTTCGCCTCTTGGCGCTCTACCTTTTGTCTCAAGATGACGCATTATTTTGAAAATATTTTTATTTAAATAAATAGCGTCATGTAAATTTTTTCTTTTAAAAAAAATTTAAATACGAGCCAACTTACAATATGGCGAGAATTTGTTGCTTATCAAAGGCAAGTCTATAATTATCATGGAACTAACCTAAACAATTTTTCAATGAGGTTTATTTATATGCTGCTTTACATAATAAAGCGCATTCAACAACTTAATTAATTCTGATATACTTCTATGTCTCAATGTATTGGACTATGTTTCCTATTGGTCTATGTCTACACATATGCTATGTATGTGATGTGGTCATTGTAAGCATTTATGTTAGTTAAGTCGGCATTCACATTCATTTATGTTATTTCACTACTATGATAATGCATAGGGTGACATTTAAGCATACATTCATCATATTATTCTGCTATTAGAAATGTAATTAAAAATATTATTCTATTTTACACTATGAAATTGAAAATTTCGCTAAGCTCATAATCATCTTCTATTTATATAAATAGAAGTATATTTTTATATAATTTTGAGCAAAATAATTTGAATTAAAACAAATTTAATTCATCCACACAATGATTTTTGAATTAAAATAAATTTAATTCATTCACATAATAATAATAATAATAATAATAAAAATAATAATCAACGCGCATATTGTAAAGTGCATGGACTTTACTTGAGCCCAATAGGCATTCTAGTACATCATGACAAGGTAATTTATGGACATATGAGTTTGCAACGAAAACACATCCCTTTACAAGACTTCATAAATAAAAATAACCTTTTTAAAAATTTAGTATATTGTAGAATGAACCTATTACATCAATCAACTAAAAGTAATAAAATAAATGGAGATGCTGCGTCAATATCTCATATATCACAAAATTAACATTGTTATTCTATATATTACAACAACATGTGTGTTAGAATATTAATTAAATAAGCCCATCCAATCATAACATACATCCACATGCATAATAATATAATGGGTCTTGATGGATGTTTTTACCACACCTCGCCACAATGGGAGTAGGTATTTGGGTCTCACAATTAATAGAGATCAATATTACACAATAACAATGCAATAAATAATTATCTATATAATAATTAATTCATAAATGATCCACACATGATCCTAAAAATATGATCCACACATAATATAATTGTTCCTAATTTTCAGAACCTTTCCAAGAATTTTTCACATTTAAAATAAATTTTCTAAAATTTTTAACCAATTTTTGAGATAAAAAATTAATTTTTAAAGCCCCCAAAACATCAAAAATAGGTAAACAATTCACCAAAAAATAATTTGGATCCCCAACAGTATACTAAATATAGATATGTGATTTTAATATCAAATATAGCTCTTTAAAATTTTTGAAAAAACATTTAAACATATTTTTGATACTTTTTTGTAATAAAAATTAATTTAAACTAATTTCTAGAAGCAAACAAATTACAAAAAATATATCACAGGATCACAAATTCAGTAAGTGAGGCCCACACTCTGGAGGTATCAAAAAATAGGCCTCAAAAGATGATGCACGTGCTCCCACGCGCCCTGCCAAGAGTGAGGGTTGCATTCCTCTGCAATTCATCTTCTCAAAAATAAGGTTTGACCTTGGCTACTGTGAAACTTTGAGACCTTATATCTCATTAATTTTTTGACGAAAAATTGTGATCCATATATCGTTGGAAAGCTTTCGCGACAAGGAACAATTCGATATAAATCTCATGTATAATAATCAAGATTTTACAGATCGTATTAAAACCTAAAAATGAATATCAAAGTTGTGTTTTCTTGAAAAATCAGAACTTTAAACTCAGATTTACAGATCCGACGGTGAATCGTCATGAAATTTTAAGGGCTACATACTAGGTTTATAAAGAACACATCCATCGTGACAGATCGTTTAAAATGTGTTCTTATAATGATCTTTTAAAAATTAGCCGTGTGGGTTAAATACATGATTTTTTTTTAATAAATACCCATGCACACAACAGATATATCAGCAAACACAAGCCTATGAGTTTGATATCAATGAAGGAAATATATGAAATAACAATTAGGCTGAACCCCGGTTACCTCTTGTAGTCCAGGTTTACGGAAGCAGAAGGAACCAGCTTGTGTTACGAGCTTCTCTGTTATGTATGTCAATATAGAAAACTTTCTCGTCAATACGACGGCTACAAAATGGAGTCACCTATGTATTTCTACAATTCAAGTTTAGCGGTCTCGCGATGATAAATTCGGAAGAATCTCAGAGAGAAAACGAAGAGAGGATCCAGGAGAGTTGACGGATAACCAAAAATCCTCCCACACCCATCGCGTAACTAAAATTGCGGTATATATTTGTGTTGGGTAAAATTCGAAACAAATCAGATAATGATAAAATTTTTAATCTTATTACAATTCTCATTCAAATCTTGTGAATGCTCAAATGATTATGGGTTCAGGTCAAGCCCGTTCTACTATCCAACATTAGTAGTACTTATTTTATAAAAAATTAATACTGTTTAAGGCTTTTAGCAATAGGGCAACTCATGCTTTAAAGTTTATTTGGTTACTATAATCTGAGAAAAGGAAAAATTCAAAAAGAAAAAGACACTAATCTCGGTATTTTACCTGAAAACATACAAATGTTACTTTCCTTAGTCAATATCTTTTTTTAAAATACGAAAACTGCTCTATTTATTTATTTATTTTGTAATTTTTAATTTGACTAATTTTTTAAACCGTTTTTTAAAGATTTTTTATTTAAAAACAATTTAAGGTAAATAACTTATTTTTATTTTATATAAAATAAATTAAGGTTTTTATCAATATTCATTTAAAAAATAAAAAAACTTGATCAAAATTTAAAAAAAATTAAAAATATAATATGAAATGGGTTGTTTTGTTATTTTGAAGAAAAAAAATTGACTGCAGAGACGTATCTGTATATTATTAGATAAAATAGGAGAAGCCAGTATAATTTTAAAAACTTAATAGGAGGTCATGTAATTGTCATAAATCTAAAAAAAAAATCAGTGTAATTGTCATAAATCTTAAGAGAAGTCAGCATAATTTATCTTAATTTTTATTTAAAAATAAATGACATATAAATTGAAGTCAACTTAATAAAGTCGTATCATAGCTATAAATTTTTTATTACTTTTTTATATATTATTTTTTTTCTTCTTATTTTTATTACAACCCAAAAAAAAAACTATTTTACATTTTTTTTTTCTTTCTGATTACTAAATTCCTGAAGCAAAGAAAAATCAAGTTTTGTCTTACCAATAATTTTGGTAGGGATCCTAACAACTTGTTAGAAAAAAAAACTAATGGTTTGCCCATATATCATACTTATTAAACTATGGAGGAAAACTTATCCAATACTTTCTCATGATTTTTTGTTTTTGTTTATATATCACTCTCTCTTTGTTATTTTGGGCCGTTGCACAAAAGAACATAAAGCCTTGTACCTAATTGGCACTTGAAATTTGTTCTCCAATCCAAACAAGACAAAGATAAAAGGGGCAGATTTGGGTCATGGTTGATCCACTTTTTCCTCAAAACTACATTATATACCTTTCGGAGATAAAATAGAACGGTTAAGAAAAGGAGAGATTTTGACATTAAGACTCGGGTTATCAACAAAAGAAAAAACAAAAAAATGAAAGTTGTTCTATTTCTTTCTCATCTATATATATATAGAGGATCACTCTTTTTTAAATATATGTCTTAACTACAATCTGTTATACATGTAATACAAATATATTTTTTAATTAAAACTAAAAATTCACATGATAAATAAGTAATTTCATGCATGATACATTAAAATTGTGACAAATCCGTTAATAGAATTATTTACAAGTTTCTTCCTACTTAATTTGGAACAAAACACTCTGAAGAAAAATGAAATTACTTTCATTTTTTTTTTGAAACAGTCCCCACTCTCAAAGTTAAATCACTTTATATCCTTGGAATTTATATGAGAGATTTACAACATTGTTCCAACGTGCATAAGCATGAGTCCGAAAGAATTAGTCAAAGTACTAAAAGAACTCTAAATAATACAGTGTATATATATATATATATATATAGAGAGAGAGAGAGAGAGAGAGAGAGAGAGAGAGAGAGAGAGAGAGAGAGAGAGAGAGAGAGAGATGGCAATCGGATATCAATGGACTAGGAAAGCAAGGTAACAAGAAGGTTTTCTATAATCGAAAGAGCAGTCAGAAGTGACAATAGAGGTAGCCTGGTTTTCATGATATAAACTTCACTAAATAAATCTTCGGATAATCTTCATCATATCAAGTCTACATTCTTAGCCCCCAAAACTTGACAATATGCTTTGTTTGATTCAAATTAAAAATCTATATAGATTTTGTTAATTAGTACACAAACTTTATATATATATATTATATATAATAAAGGAGAAGAAATGAAGTATAAAATATGGCTAGCTTTCTTAAGATTGTTCACATCCCTTCCGCAAGTATTATAATATAACAGACTAGACAGTGACTAACTTTGCTCTATTTCGAGAAAAAAGGTAAATTATAAGTTCAAACTGAATACAAGTAGTCATTTATAAAGGTAAATTATTTTCTTTTTATTATCTATTATGATAATCTTAAAAATAATAGAATTTATTTTCCCTTATTTAGCTATATATCAAAAAAGAAAAAAAAACATTTACTTTTTTTACATGTCCTTCCTTTCCTTTTTCTTTACTTGCTACTATTTTTTGAAAAACTAGTAACTTATAACCTCATTTAATCAACATAGAGAATATGAAGGACTATAGGTTTTTTTTTTTAAATTATTTTCTTTCTTTTCCTTTTATGCTATTTCTTTATTTTTATTTTTTTGACTCATTTGCTCGATCCGTTAAGCCAAAATAAGTCAGTATGAAAATGATATATAGCTAGGTGACAAAAAACAATGGATTGGGTAAAATGATATATATATATATATATATATATATAGTTTGGTACAAAATGATGTCTTCGCAAGAAATTGGATGAGTTGGGAAGACTCGCAGTCTCAGTGACTACCGTCATCATAGAGTTTAGAAAAAGTTAAATGTATGTTGTTTTATTTTCAAAAACAGATAATATATTTTTAAGACAAAAGTATGAAGGTCTTAGTTAAGGATGACAATTTGTCCCGCCCCGCCCCGCCCCGCTCCGCCCCTAATGGGACGGGTCTGTGGTGCTCATAAACAGGGTTGGGCCGGAGTTAGGATATGGCTTTTAAAACTTCGTCGGGTTCAGGAGATGGCCAGCCCACTCTGACTCCGCTCAGTTTATATATTAAGTTTTTTATTTATTTATTTTTATATATATTATATTTATAAAAAAATAATACGTTATAAATTTAGTTTTAAGGTTTTTCATATCACACTCATATATATTTTTTTGTATTAGTTATTTTTGTAAAAAAGAATTAATTTACTTATCAAAATAACTTACTAAAAAAATATATATATATATATATCGGGGTCCAGAGCGAAGCGGTGTGAGGTTGGGGAATATAAATGAAGTCGGGATCTGGGTTGAAGTAAACCTCTAAACGGGGCGGGGCCGGATCGGGGACAAAAAATATAAACGGAGTCGGGGTTGGGGAAGGATCATCCCGTCTCAAACCTGTTCCGTTACCATTCCTAGTCCTAGTTCAACTATAAAAGGTAAAATATTTTAGAAATTGATGTGTGATTATTTTCTTATATACAAAATGAAATTTATTATGGAGATTGACTTGTGATTATTTCTTTATATACAAATAGAAAGAATAAATGAGATTATTCAAGTGATTCTTTTTCTTGTCAATTAATTATTTCCTTCAGGGTAAATTGCACTTCCTTCTTTGAATTTTTTGATAATTACATTGATCTTTCTTAAATTTTTTAAAATTACACTGATATTTTCTACTTTTACTTACAAACTACAAATATCTTATTACAGTCAATTTTTTTTTTTTTAAATCACAAAACTGGTCATTTTATTTTAATTTTTTGTATTTTTTTAATTTTGACTAATTTTTCTAACCTTTTTTAAAGAATAAATTTTGTATATATAAAAAAAAACTTAAGGTAAATAACTATTTTTATTTTATATAAAAATAAATTTAAGATTTTAATTTATATTTATTTGAAAATGAAAAAAATCAATAAATGGATCAAAATTGAAAAAAATGTATAAAAAAAGAAAATGACATTTTTTTCATTTTTGAAATCAATTGATTTTTGATTTCAACTAATATGTCCCCATCTTAATTATTCTATTTTATAATTTAAACTTTTATAAGAGGGAGGAACTTTTAGTGAACCTCATTGATACCGGATCCCACTCTAGATATAAGGTGGGATAAAAACACACCACATAATGCTCACATTGTTTTACTTCGTAAGAGAAATTCTTGTAAGAGGCGGTGAATGAATTACTGACTTTAAAGAGAGAAATTTTTATTTATTTATTTTTTCTATCTGGTTAATTGACAAATTCTGGTCGGTTTGATATATCCAAATATTGCTGCATAAACGTACGCCCTCACGTGTCGCCTGTCCAAAAGTTGTCCTGATATTCGCTCTGCGCGTAAGTTAGCCTTGAAGCTTCTTAGAAAACGAGGCGCGTACGCCGACTTATTACGACTGTGCCCTTTTCGCACCCAATTTTTTCCCCATAAATAAACCTCATTGCTGATCCCATCCAAAGACTTTGGTTTCCAACCTAATTCAACGTTTCTTAAATCTCATCATCAAATCAACACACACATATATATATAAAATACCCAAAAGCCCAACTGAACAAAAGAGAAAGTTACACCCACAAAGAGAGAGGGAGAGGCAAAAATGTGTTTGTTGGAGTATTTCTGCGACAAAGAGGAGACAGAGTTGGGGAGACAGCAAGCACCTGGGGCGTGTCCATACTGTGAAGGGAAGGTGCAAGCTGTGGATGTAGAGAGTCAGTGGAGGCTTTGCTGTCTGCCTGTGTGCTTCAATATCAAGAGGAAGTACTTCTGTACTCTCTGTGCCAAACGTTTGCTCTTGTATTCATAGCCAACAGATCAACAACAAGAGTTCCGAAATGAGAATAGGTTGAAACTCCATTAACTGTTTTTTTTTTTTATATCACATATATATATATATATATATATATATACCAAGAAAATTTAAATTCTCTGTGAAGTTTTGGTGATTTTTATTTTTTTCTGGAAGGATGTTTGTAGTTAGTTCTGTTATATAGTCATTCTTTGAAACAACAAAACTGATTATGTATTGAAGGAGGTAAACTTTAATTTAGTTCTGCTTTGCAATTAAGTTTTCATGTTTTAACTTTAATATTTTTTCTTCTTCTTCCTCTTGTTATATACTGTCATAGAACATGTTAAATCTTTCACACTACCTCATGCGGCAGCCCGATTCATTCATTCTTAATAGAAGAATCTCTTTAATCTCATTCTGACCCAGATAAATCTCTCCCTCTTTAAAGAAGACAAAAGTATGGCTCACTCCATGTTCTGAAAACTCGGCAAAATATTAGTTAAATGTTACAAACAAAAGTCACTATCAATCAATCTTAAAGAGTTCAAATCAAAATAGAACATTGTGCGGTGGCAGATCTAGATCATAAATTTAGAGAGAAAAACACAGTAGTTATAATTTTAAAGGATGTCTTATAACAGTATAAAATTTTTTTAAGGGGACGATTCTTATATTTTTTAAAAAAGTTTATAAAAACTATAGGTAAAAAATCAAAAATCAAAAATAAAAATCTCGTGGGCCATTGGTCCCCCTATAGCCCCTTGTGAATCTGCATTTGACATTGTCTAATTCCATGTAAGTTGCACCGAAAATTTTGAGAGGACTATTTGGGATTGTCTAATCTGTACAGTATATATGTGAATTTTGTTAGTTGTATAATATTAGAAAACAGTATTTATTTCAGAAATACAGAAACTGTTTTGAAAACAGAATTGTTTTTGAAACCAAAAACAGCACTAGTTTTCCAAAACAGGAAAACAAAAACAATATGTTTTACAAAACAACAGAACAGAAACTGTAAAGAGGAACAAGATGTTTTACAAAACAACATAACAGAAACTGTAACCTGACTTACACACGAAGTTGTAGAAACAAGAAAAAACAATTATCAAGACTTGTACTTTACACAATGTCCTTAAAAGCAATTTTGTCCCTCGCATTGATACTTACGAGCTTGTAAACGTTGTTTTTCAAGATACAATAATTAAACATGTACAGTAAAAGCATTGCAATCTGGTGCATTTGGCCAACCAAATTGTGTTTGAAACTCTCTCACATAATATATGCAAGAAAGACAAACTTGGAATTGATTATGAATGCAGTAAAATGCATGGGTTTTTATAAAATTGAACAGTCACGAGCCAAGGGTTTTACTGGTTCTTCCTAGGCTTGTTACTGTTCAAGGCAAGCAGGTGCACCTATACGAATGATTGCAGCATTTTTCTTGAAGAAGGTGATTGTTTCATCGAATCAAAGTGACAATATTTTGGATTGTTTTAAAGGTAACAAAAATGATAGCATTTTAAAAAATTAAATAAATAAAAAATTATTTAAATGAATTTTTTTTTTTTTAAAAAGATATGTATACATCAGGCCAAACCTAAGCCTGATCCGTTCGGTTGCGGTGTGAGGCGGGACGGAGGTGGCATGCGCACGCGTGTGTGGTGAACTAAGTATGTGTTAGGTCCTCCTCCTTATACAAAACTTAGGTACCCTTAAGGACGCAAATTCTCGTTTAAGGTAATTGTATATATATTTTTCAAAAGTCTTGTATCATTTTCATGTGGTGATGTTTGGAGGCAATTTTTCATTCACTCCTTAATGATTTTTAGCAATTTAATATATGATGTTAATTTTTTCATGGAAGAAAATACATTTCTATGTAAACCTACCAAAAATAATGTATAAGACTTACTTTAATTTGAGCTCAAAAATAACCAAAAACTATGCTCAAAACTCCACATTTACCAACAAATTTTGTATATGATCATTGCGTATGAAATGCACATACAATCTAAATGCACGTTCAAAGTACCCTTCAAAGTTTTTATTGTATGGTCCGGATGGGAGGTTGCACCAAACATTTTTTTTGGTTTTAAATTTTAAATTTATTGTTTTGGCAAGGTTATGGCCTGTTGTGGTGCAGTGTGATTCAAAACAATACTCCTATCAGCTGGGGAAGGCAATTGTGAATTGATGAGAGCTGGCCAAATTAAAGGCAAAATTGATTTCTAGAGAGATCAATGGAAAGCAGTCTAAAAGAGTTGCCATTAACAAGTTCTCCACGTTTTAAGTTTTTAATATTTCTCTAAATGCAAACGTGTACAAGGAAACAGCGAAGTCAAACGTCGTTGGTCCTTGAAGATCATTATCACCACCTACCTTTGATTTGGCCCAAAGCCAAACAAGTATTAAAATTTTTGGTGGTTGTCGCCTTTTTGGGTTGCAACTTCACCTTGAAAGAATAATTTTATTATTTTTAAAATGAGTAATGCGATGCACTAGATTGGTTTAGCGGATGAGGCTTCATCATAACTGTTTTCTAAAATTTAAATAAAAAGATTAAATACATTTATTAATTACTGAAAAATTTATTGAAACATCATATGATAAATTAATTGGTATACCAAATCTTTTTCTTTAAACAAATATAAAAACTTACATTTAGAGGGTGTTAATGTGTTATATATGTTTGCACTTCCCAATTTGTTAAAGGGTTTTATATTAATATAAAAGTAACGTTATTATAAGCTTGAATTTATATAAGACATGATTTAAGAATTTGAAACAAATTAGTTGGAACAAAGTCATATAAATAATTCAATAGTTAAAACACTGTGTCTCATATAAGCTCAAGCTTACAGTAGTATCGTACTTAATATAATCTTTATAAAATGAAGAAAAAAATTGAATTATCCTTGTACACTTAAAAATAATCTTTAATTAAAGATAATTTTGTAATTTTAATTTATTTTTTAAAACAAAACCCTTCAGTAATTTAAAAAGAGATATTTTAATCACCCATCTCGATATGTTTGCACAGAACCCTTCAATTATTTGCAAGAAAGAAAGAAAAATAGATCTCAACCCAACATTACTCATTAAAAAAAAAAGAAAAAGGAAAAGCAAAGAGATCTCTTTTTGTGACTGATTTGAACCAAAAATAGACAGTCACCGTAAAAAAATTGACCAAAGAAAGGAGGGTTTTGTGGGCTCACCAATGAATCGACCAATTTGTCAACATTTCACACTTAATTTATCCTTGGAACAAATTAATTTAGTTTTTAATATAATTCTTTAGATGTTCATTGCTCCAACAAGTGAGAAAGCGAATGTCCTGACAAGCAGCAATGTTGATGGTTGGATTCCAGCCCTTATCATGCAAGGTTTTTTTTTTTTTTCCCTTTTAAAATACGAAAATTATTATATATAATGATATTTTTATCATACATTTTCACTGAATTCATTATAATACATGTAAATAGAAAAATCTATTATTTATAGTATAGATCTATTTTTATATATCCTCAATAAATATGAGAGGCTTCTGCTTTAAGTATAAGAAATTAATTCAATTCAATTTAATAAAATTTATTTTAATTATTTAGAATTAGTTATAAAAATTTTATCTATCATTTTATTTTATTTATGATTATTTCTTGGATTAAACACATGTTTTCACACACACATATTTAAAGTAGTGGTGCATTAACTACTTTAAAAAACATCAAATTTGCATCGGTAATAGTGGTAAACTCTTGAATTTTAAAAGAACAAAAAGGTAAGTCACCATGATTTTTCAACATTTTTTATAATTCTTTGAATGGATATGACTGTCAGGACAATTATTTAATTTTGTATTAGGTAGTTGAGTCGACTTACATGAAAATCATTAGTTTTAAAGTAATGATTCAAGAATGTCTAGCAAGTTCAAAGAAAGTTTAAAAAGTGTGTAATGCAACGGTAATGTCATTGTAAATGATGCTGTATTTGTCTGACCGATGAGAGCTCAGCTCCTCGTCATCGTCACAAACTAGGAAGGAAGGGTTAAAGGGCTACTAGATTAGCTCTGCGGTAGCTACTCCGATGATAAATTCAGTGAAAGTAAAAGAGAAATAAAATTCTAAGAATGCACTTGATTGTAAAAAATAAGACGTACCTTGGGGTGGTATTTATAGGGTGTTTGCTTCTATATTGATCAGGATTTGAAGCCACAAAATTCAGGATTCATAGTCACCAATTGGTGGCAGTTTTCGTTCTGATCTTCGTGAAAGTAGGGATTGAAATATATCCAAAAGTGGTAGCTTCCATATCACACTCTGTTTCCTTATTTTGAGGTCGGCAGGGTTGGCAAGGCGATGATGTGTTCGGTACCTCAAGAACTAGGCACCCCGAACTCGTTGCTCGGCAAGGGAAGTTCATACCATTCTGATGTCAGATTTGGATGACTGTGATACTTTTTGACCTTCATATAAAGAAGCCAGACACGTGTTAAGTTCGGGTTAGTTCTGTCATTTTTTGGTGCATCAATACAGATCATGTATTACGCTTTAGACATATAATTTTAAAATTGTGTTAAGTTTAGATAAAGACTTTATAAGGTTTTGGAAATGTTTGTAGATAGCTTATTTTGTGATCTTTGATTGATAAGGATATTTCGATAATTGTACTAAGAATCTTACTTCTAGTAGGATTTTTCTTACCAGAGTTCCACCTCTATTAGGACTCTTCTCAGCAAGAATCCCAACTCTAGTAGAACTCTTTCTGTTAGAGTCACATTTCTTGTAGGACTCTTCCACCAGAGTCCCATCTCCAGTAGTACTCTTCCTAGTCAGAGTCTTCACCTCTGATAGGACTCTTTTTGTTAGAGTTCCAACTCTAGTAGGACTCTTTCCTACCAGAGCCTCACCTCTTGTAAGACTCTTCTAACCATTAGAGGAAATTTTGATAATTTCGGCACCATTTGTCATGACCCGAGTTCCAAAGACTCGAAAAGTGATAAAAAATTACTAAGGAATATCAATAAATGATAGCCCAAAATTGTTGGGTCAATGGAAGTTAACCGGACTCCCGAACACTTAGTTTTGACCAATGTGCTGTAGTGCTAAGGCTCATAAAATTAGCTATTTAAAATCCTTAGAATTGGCCTTACAAAAATTCCAGTAATTATTCCTTAGGTATCCAATAGTCTAAAAATAATTTTTAAAAAATTTTAGTTACAGGGTAACCCAGTCAACTAGCTATGGTTCAAGGCGGCATTTTCAAAAATTTTAAAATCTTGTTCTTAGAAGGGAGAGTTAACTTTTTATTCTTAAGAAATTATGCATTGGGACTATAAAGATTCAAAATTTTTGGAATAAATTTTTTCTTTCATTTAATTATAAATGTGCATTATCTATGTATATGTGTATATGTATGTGTGTATATATAATGTATGGTACATAGGTATGTGTAGTAAATTGTATACGTGTATATATATATATATATGTATATATACACTAAAGGGGAGTGGGAGACAGTAGGCAAGTGTGTGTGTGTGGCATTGGCTGTGTGTGTGTGTGCTGATGTGTGTGAGTGTAATATAATATAATATACATATATATATATATATATATATATGAAAACCAAAGGAGCAAGTAAGCATTAAATGCATTTTAAAAAGGAAGAAAAAGAGGAAGTGATTTGGACAGGGGGGAAGTTAGAAAAGGAGGGAAATGGTGGGATGTAGTTGGCCTTGCGTGAGGTTATGTAAAAATATCTATGTATATATATATATATATATATATATATATATTAGCGGTGTGCTTTGGTTAGAGAGAAAGTCAGAAAGGAAGACTGAGTGTAGAAGCTGTGAGTGTGTCGAGGGGAGGTTTAAGTCAAGCCAAGTTGGAAACAGAAGAGAAGAAGGAGATACCTACACCAGAAAAACCCAGAAAATTTGGTGAGTTGGCTCAGTTCTATTTTTTTTTTTAATTTTTAAAGCATGATAATTAGTTTGATTTATGAGATTTTGTAGAGCATGAAATGTGGGTTAGGTTACAAAAAGAATCAACTGAAATGGTTGAGAGATGACCGAGATATCCATAGGTACTAGTCATGGGTGTGGGATCGGGTTTTAATATTTTATGTAATAAACTCAAAATAAATGATGGGAAATTATTGGGATGAGTTGCAGGAAAGGGTTTGAACAGGTTTAGAGTGGAAACAGTAAAGAAACAAGCTCGAAAATGGGAAATCTCAATTGGCCGGAGCTACGGTTCTTGGCCATTTCGTGGAGATCTAATGGATAAAAATGAAAACCAAGGTTAGAAATGGAATCTACTATGAAAAAATGAAGAAAACCGTGTTTAAAAAGAAGTGAAAAATGATCGGAACAGGGTCGTCGGCGCTGGAGACCCACCGGAACCCTACCGAAAAATCCGAGGAAGAAAGAACTATTCAGGGTTCGGGTTCGGGTCAGGTTAGATCCGACCCACCCGCACATGTTGGATACATGTTATAAATCAAAAGGGGATTGGGGGTGTTTGGCTACAGGTTTAATAAATTAAATTGAAATTAAAATTGGGGATAGGGATATCTTATCCCAGTTTTGAAGGTTAGCCACTATTTGGCTATTCGGATTGAGAATAGGAAAATCAGAAATTCTGATTTAACCCCACGACTTTTAGTTATTATAAAGTGACCCCCAAAACTTTTGATTTTTATAATTAGACCCCCCAGAATAAAATATTAATTTAATTAATTAATTAAAAATAAGAAAAATTTCAAAAATGCCACTGAGTTAAAAAGCAGTCAAACGAACTCCGATTAAAGTAAACAAATAGTGAATTTTTATTATTTCGAACATTTCGGACTCAACCGTGGAGTCCGATTTTCAAAAAGAGGCCTCGAGAAGTAAGAACTCATAAAAGTGTAAAATGATCGTTTTGCCCTTTTTAGCCCGGATATCCAAATTGAATTCTGCGAAAGCCTAAACCGACTTTTTTTGACGTTCCAGACTCAATGGTAGATTCTATTTTAGTAAAATAGAAACTCATGAAATAAAATCATAAAATTTGATGAACAACATAATTCAAGTAGCAATAGACTGGGTTATGTTTCATGCTTTTAGGAACACTAAAAGGAAAGGAGAAGGCGGCCTGATCTTCTACATTCTCACTGTTTAGTTCAGCTACACAGTGAACACAACTTCCTAGGATTGAGACAAACCTATCAAGTATGATGTTTTACTAATGTAAAAAATAGGATTAAGTTTAGGAATATTTTATGAGTAAATTGAATAACTTGCATGCTTAACTATTGTTGGGGAATTGTTTGGCATATGTTTATTTGATAACCTGGAGTTGGTTGTTTACGTGCTTATGTGTTTCTTGCATTCTTTCAGAATTTAGTGAAGTGATGAATGTGAACTGTAACCATGTGTTTAGATTGACAGTATGAGATATGTATTCATGTGGAATAAGTTTGTGAGTTAAATATTATTGTTGCCTCGAGTATGATATATTGTTTAAAGCATGCTTCATTGAGATTATATTACTATGTGGTGAAGTCAAAGCATCTTGGCATATGGTGAATCCTTTAGAAACATGGTGTGAGTTGAGCACGTGGTGCTATGCATTATGAGGATGTAGATCTTGTGATGAAAAACCCAAAATTGGCCATTACATTGGTGCCTAGATTCGTCAGGGGGAGGCCCATAAATGGGAGTTGGTACTTAGATCTAGCGGATGCGGTTCGTAAACGAGACATGGGTGTGGTATAGAATGCATGGGTATGCATGCATATTTATATTGCATTGTATTGATGAACTGGAAAGCATCTAGGTTATAAATGTACACTTTGCACATGCCAGGCCTTAATCTTGTTTTCCTGCATTAGTATTATGTCATAGTAGCAGTTGAGCTGACCCATTCGTGGGATATCATATTTCAGATGACGACCCTGCTACATGAGACTCGATGAGGTCTTAATGAAAGAAAGAACTTGGAACTACATTTGGCCCATGGGGCGTATTTTGATGTTGTATAAAGGCATAAGCCCTAGACTATTTCATGTTTATTTGTATGTTATGAAACAACGGGCAAGGCATTATGGATTAGTATCGAATATGAATTGGGTTAGTGTTGAAATGCATGTAATTGTCTTTTTTTATTTCCTTTTTGTTTATCTCACTCATTTATCGGGTTTGTGAAATTCAGGGCGTGATAATGTGGTATCAGAGTATAGGTTCGAATACCTAGATACTGTGGGGTGTTGTTGAACACCATGAGACCCTAGAGGAAAGAATGAGACTTAGTGTGAATTGCCGGTAGTATACGATAGGATCTTGTGTGTTATGTGATTATTTACACTTGAAGCATGACAGGTTGTGATTACGTTTTAATTGATACTATATTATGATGCATGATTATGTGGTTTAATGTAGTAAGATGCATGATATACGTAATGTGTGAGAATTGATTAAGTGTATATTATGACATGCTATACGTATTACCTGTTAAGTGTAAGTTGTTGATAAGAACATGATTGAGATTTTTTTTTATGATTATGCCTAGATGTAAAAAAGGGTATTAAGATTTTCTCTTTCCTTGTACTTGTAGACTTCATGCCACTGAGATGAGCTCCTGCGAGAGCTGAACCACCTAGACGGGGTAGACCTAAGACTGTTGCCCCACCTCGACGTGGCAGACCCAGAGCCGCTGCTCCAGTCCATAGTGCAGTTGAGGAGGCTGATGCCCTTGCTTCTGCTCTTGCACCTGCTCCAGTAGAGGAGGTAGAGCAGACCATCGGCGCCAGAGATATGGCAGCCATTTTACAGGAGTGTTTTTGGGCCATATAGGAGACTCGGACTACAGGTGGAGAGACCAGGGATACCTTCATGATGAAGGTGTTCCAGAGGATGAAACCTTCTACGTTCGCCTAGCAGCCTGACCCTTTGGCTGTAGAGGAGTGGCTGAGATAGATTACCAGGATCCTAGATTCACAAGGGATCACTGAGCCATATTTGAGGATCCGATGTACCACCTTCCAGCTTACGGATTTGGCCAGCCAGTGGTGGGAGGTAGCTGTTGACCGGATAAATAGATTTGGTGAGGGATGGGATGCTTTTGTGGCCATGTTCAATGACCACTACTTTCCAGAGACTGCTAGGATCGGGTTTATGGAGGAGTTTGGAACACTACTCTAGAAGGATATGACAGTGACCTAGTACGAGTCCCGATTTACTGCATTGGGGAGATTTGCCCCACACATTATTGGAGAGGAGCGTCTGAGGGTCTTTCATTTTGTTAAGAGGGTTGAAGACCTCTATTAGGGAGAGATTGGCCGGCACATTATGGACACATATGAGGAGGCAGTGACTAGGGCCACCTAGAGTGGAGAGAGAGCTTGCTGACATTAGAGGGATCAGAGAATCCCAGACCCAGGGCAGGGCAGCCACATCACAGACGTCTACACTTACCCAGCCTACTATGCCTACCCTGACTCACACTGGTGGGAGACCGTTGAAGAGGTCCCAGGACCGGTGCATCTTTTCCATCGACATCCCAAAGGCCTGTTCAGTTCTTAGCCCCTCAACCTGTTATGTCTATTGCTCCTCGAGAGGGGAGTATCACAGGGACCCATTACATGTTACTGGTGTAGACAGCTTGGCCATAGAATGGCCGATTATCCACAGAGAGACCCTAGCTAGGGATATGGGGCTGGACCGGGTCAGATGTCACTTCCACCTCAGGCACAGAAGTCAAGGGGTGGGGAGCTCCATGACTTTACTACACTTGCCACCAGACAGGCCATGTTAGGGCCAACTGCCCTTAGGGGTAGACCTCACAGAGCACACCGAGGCCCCTATTATTACCAACATACCCAGATACCTCTGCCACAGTCACAGCCAGGCCACAAACCCCCAGCGCCATATTTCCAGTCTGCACCTTCCGCACTGAGTGTTAGAGCTCCCGCACAGAGGGGAAGAAGGACAGCAGGGACAGAGAGGGGGAGGCAAGTCAGGGCCAGACTACCCAGGGCCGTGTTTATGCAGTAGCCAACCTAGAGGCCTCTATTTCTGGACCATCAGTGGTTCAAGGTACATTCATTGTATTTAGTTCATGGGCCAGTGTACTGATAGACTCAGGTGCATCGCATTCATTCATATCTACTATGCTTGCCATGTCATTAGGGATGGATTGGTTGTTTACCTACCAGGCAAGTATATATTGCTATAGAGGGAGAGTGACAGTATGTACTCCTGAGGGAAATAGTTTTCATTTCATAGGAGATCGTGGGGATTTCTTGGTGCCACCCTTGTACGACTCAAAGAGTTGGGGAGGCCATAGTTACATGTTGGCTAGCTTGGTTGCAAGTGATAGTGGGACTACAGAGAGTGTGCTGCCACCAGTAGTGGATGAGTTTCCTGATGTTTTCCCGGATGACTTGACTAGTCTACCATCGAGGCGAGAGATAGAGTTCACGATAGAGCTTATCCCCGGCATTGTACCCATTTCTATTCCACCTTACCGCATGGCTCCAGCTGAGTTGAGAAAGCTAAAGGAGCAATTGACTGACCTGCAGGGTAAGGGGTTTATCCGTCCCATTACTTCTCCGTGGGGTGCTTCGGCACTATTTGTGAAGAAGAAGGATGGAACATTGCGATTATGTGTGGACTATAGGAAGCTGAACCGAGGTTACTATCAAGAACAAGTACCCATTGCTGAGGATAGATGACCTATTTGATCAGCTTAGGGGTTCAAGATGTTTCTCGAAGATTGATCTTAGATCGGGGTATCATTAGTTGAGGGTACAGGGAGGAAGATATAGTGAAGACTAGCTTTTCGCACCCAGTTATGGCCATTATGAGTTTGTGGTTATGCCATTCGATGTGATGAATGCCTTAGCAGCGTTCATGGACTTGATGCATCGCATTTTTAGTTCTTATATAGATCAGTTTGTCGTGGTGTTTGTTGATGATATTTTGATTTACTCACCTTTTGAGGATGAGCATGCCTTTCATCTACGGACTGTGTTACAGATTTTGAGGGAGCATCGTCTATTTGCTAAGTTCTTCGAAGTGTGAGTTTTGGCTTCAGGAGGTACAATTTTTGGCCATGTTGTGTTAGGTAGTGGAGTGTCTATGGATCCTTCTAAGATTGATTCTATTAGGAGTTGGAAGAGGCCAAAGAATGTGTTTGAGATTCGGAGTTTCTTGGGATTAGGCAGGATACTACCGTCGATTTGTAGAGGGGTTTTCCCGTCTTGTCGCACCGATGACTCGTCTGAGTCGTAAGGGCATTAGATTTGAATGAACAGATGACTGTGAGCAGTCATTTCAGAAGCTGAAGAGGAGGCTGACTTCAGCGCCAGTCTTGATTATACTTGAGGGAGGTATGGGCTATACCATTTATTGTGATGCTTCATGAGAGGGATTAGGGCTGTGTGTTGATGCAGGAGGGTAGAGTGGTAGCCTATGGTCCTCGTCAGTTGAAGAGCCTTGAGAAGAACTACACCACACATGATTTAGAGTTAGCTTGCCATCATCTTTGCACCTAAGAGTTGGTGACACTACTTATATGGGGTGAGGTTCGAGGTGTTCTCAGATCACAAGAGCCTTAGATACATTTTCACGCAGAAGGACTTGAAGCTTCGGTAGAGGAGATGGATGGAGCATATGGAGGACTATGACTTTGACCTTCACTACCATCCTGGAAAGGCCAATGTCGTAGCAGATGCACTTAGTAGGAGGCCGAGGAATATCGTAGCTAGCATTGCTATTAAAGAGTGGGAGATGATGGGAGACATTGGGGAGTTTGACTTAGAACTTGCTGAGTCTGAGGGACATGCCACACTGTTTAGTGTGTGTGCACAACCTTCACTGTTGAGCAGGATTATTGAGGCACAGTTACAGGACATAGAGGCAGAGCAGATTAGAGCACGAGTTGCTAGTCCTGAGGGATTTGAGGGGTGGACAGTTCATTCTGACCTTGGCTTGAGGTATATGGGTAGAGTCTTTGTTTCCAGAGTCTCTTAGGGCTGATGTCCTTAGAGATTTGCATCATTCACGCTTAGCAGTGCACCCTAGGAGGCACTAAGATGTATCATGATTTATGCCACCAGTATTGGTGGACGGGGATGAAGGGAGATATGGTGTAGTTTGTGTCTAGATGTCTCACGTTCCAGCAGGTAAAGACTGAGCACCAGAGACCTGGGGGTTTGTTGTCAGCCATTGCCAGTGGCCGAGTGGAAGTGGGAGCACGTTACCATGGATTTTGTGATGGGTCTTCCGAAGTCACCTAGAGGTCACGATGTAGTTTGGGTTATAGTTAACAGGTTGACGAAGTCTGCCCACTTCTTACCGATTAGAGTGACCGATTCATTGGATGTTCTCAGTAAGTTGTATATCCAAGAGATAGTACGACTACATGGGATTCTTGTTTCCATAGTTTTAGACAGAGACCCACGTTTCACCGCACGATTTTGGCAGTCTTCAGACAGCCTTAGGGACTTAGCTACAGTTTAGTACTGCTTTTAATCCTCAGATTGACGGTCAGTCAGAAGCGTACCATTCAGATCCTAGAGGACATGCTTAGAGCCTGTGTTATGGACTTCAGGGGTAGCTGGGAGGATCATCTTGCCTTAGTAGAGTTTGCCTACAACAACAGCTATCAGTCTAGCATTGAGATGGCACCATTTGAGGCGTTGTATGGTAGGCCGTGTCGCTCACCATGTATGCTGGATTGAGGTGGGAGAGGCAGCTGCTTTAGGGCCCGAGATAGTCCGTGAGACCACGGAGAAGATACAGATGATCTGGCAGCGTCTGTTGACAGCTACAGAGCCGCCAGAAGAGTTATGCAGATAGGAGGCGACGACCTTCTGTCATTTGATATTGGGGGACATGTGTTCCTCAAAGTAGCCCCACTGGCGAGGATTGGGAGATTTGGGTGCAGTGGGAAGCTGTCACCAGGGTTTATAGGCCTATTTGAGATCCTTGGGAAGGTTGGTGAGGTGGCCTATAAGCTAGCATTACCTGCCACAGCTATCTGGGGTTCATAATGTCTTCCATGTGTCGATGTTGAGGAAGTACTGAGCCCGACCCTTCACATGTGCTAGATTGGGTAAATCTTCAGTTGGAGGGTGACACTTCTTATGAGCAGAGACCCGTAGAGATATTGGACTCGAGGGACCAGGTTTTTCGAGGTAAGACCATCTTTTTGATCAAGGTTCGTTGGAACCATCATGGGGTCGAGGAGGCTACTTGGGAATGTGAGGCTGAAGTCCGTGTTAGGTATCTTGAGTTGTTTACTCATTGATGTATATTTTTAAATTTCGGGACGAAATTTCTTTAAGGAGGGAAGGATGTAAAGATTCAAAATTTTTGGAATAAATTTTTTCTTTCATTTAATTATAAATGTGCATTATCTATGTATATGTGTATATATAATGTATGGTATATAGGTATGTGTAGTAAATTGTATACATATATATATATATATATACATGTATATATACTAAAGGGGAGTGGGAGACAGCAGGCAAGTGTGTGTGTGTGTGGCATCGGCTGTGTGTGTGTGCTGTTGTGTGTGAGTGTAATATAATATATATATATATATATATATATATATGAAAACCAAAGGAGCAAGCAAGCATTAAATGGATTTTGAAAAGGAAGAAAAAGAGGAAGTGATTTGGACAGGGGGGAAGTTAGAAAATGAGGGAAATGGTGGGCTGCAGTTGGCCTTGCGTGAGGTTATATAAAAATATCTATGTACATATATATATGTATTAGCGGTGTGCTTTGGTTAGAGAGAAAGTCAGAAAGAAAGACTGAGTGTAGAAGCTGTGGGTGTGTCGAGGGGAGGCTGAAGTCAAGCCAAGTTGGAACAGAAGAGAAGGAGAGACTTGCACCAGAAAAACCCAAAAAATTTGGTGAGTTGGCTCAGTTCTGTTTTTTTTTTTAAATTTTTTAAAGCATGATAATTAGTTTGATTTATGAGATTTTGTAGAGCATGAAATGTGGATTAGGTTACAAAAAGAATCAACTGAAATGTTTGAGAGATGACCGAGATATCCATAGTTACAGATCATAAGTGTGGGACCGGGTTTTAATATTTTATGTAATAAACTCAAAATAAATGATGGGAAATTATTGGGATGAGTTGCAGGAAAGGGTTTGAACAAGTTTAGAGTGGAAACAGTAAAGAAACAAGCTCGAAAATGGGAAATCTCAATTGGCCGAAGCTACGGTTCTTGGCCATTTCGTGGAGATCTAATGGATAAAAATGAAAACCAAGGTTAGAAATGGAATCTACATGAAAAACTGAAGAAAACCGTGTTTAAAAAGAAGTGAAAAATGATCGGAACAGGGTCGTTGGCACCGGAGAAGACGCCGGAGACCCACCAGAACCCAACCGAAAAATCAGGGAAGAAGGAATTGTTCAGGGTTCGGGTCAGTTCGGGTCCAGTTAGATCCGACCCACCTGCACGTGTTGGATACAGGTTATAAATTAAAAGGGGATTGGGGGTGTTTGGCTACAGGTTTAATAAATTAAATTGAAATTAAAATTGGGGATAGGGATATCTGATCCCAATTTTGAAGGTTAGCTACTATTTGGCTATTCAGATTGAGAATAGGAAAATTCGAAATTCTGATTTAACCCCACGACTTTTAGTAATTATAAAGTGACCCCCAAAAATCTTGATTTTTATAATTAGACCCCCCAGAATAAAATATTAATTTAATTAATTAAAAATAAAAGAAAATTTCAAAAATGCCACTGAGTTAAAAAGCAGTCAAACGAACTCCGATTAAAGTAAAAAAATAGCAAATTTTTATTATTTCGAGCATTCTGGACTCAATCGTGGAGTCCATTTTGTGAAAAGAGGCCTCGAGAAGTAAGAACCCGTAAAAGTGTAAAATGACCGTTTTGCCCTTTTTAGCCCGGATATCCAAATTGAATTCTGCGAAAGCCTAAACCGACTTTCTTTGACGTTCTGAACTCAATGTTAGAGTCTATTTTAGTAAAATAGAAACTCATGAAATAAAATCATAAAATTTGATGAATAGCATAATTCAAATAGCAATAGACTGAGTTATATTTCATGCTTTTAGGAACACTAAAAGGAAAGGAGAAGGCGGCCTGACCTTCTACATTCTCACTATTTAGTTCAGCTACACAGCGAGCATGACTTCCTAGGGTTGAGACAAACCTATTAGGTATGATATTTTACTAATGTAAGAAATATGATTAAGTTTAGGAATATTTTATGAGTAAATTGAATGACTTACATGCTTAACTATTGTTGGGGAAATTGTTTGGAATATGTTTATTTGATAACCTGGAGTTGGTTGTTTACGTGCTTATGTGTTTCTTGCATTCTTTGAGAATTTAGTGAAGTGATGAATGTGAACTATAACCATATGTTTAGATTGACAGTATGAGATATGTATTCATTTGGAATAAGTTTGTGAGTTAAATATTATTGTTGCCTCGAGTATGATAAATTGTTTAAAGCATGCTTTATTGAGATTATATTGTTGTATGGTGAAGTCAAAGCATTTTGGCATATGATGAATTCTTTGGAAACATGGTGTGAGTTGAGCACGTGGTGCTATGCATTATGAGGGTGTAGATCCTATAGTGAAAAACCCTAAAATTAGGCTTTGCATTAGTGCCCAGATCCATCGGAGGGAGGCCCGTAAACAGGAGTTGGTACTCAAATCCAACGGATGCGGTTCGTAAACGAGACATGGGTGTGGCATAGAGTGCATGGGTGTGTCATGCATATTTACATTGCATTGTATTGATGAACTGGAATAGAGCACATAAACACAATTTAGAAAACATATGGTAGGCTTAATATATTAGGGTTTATATATACAAAGAAATCAAGATCTACTAATCACATAACCTTTAATGAATGATCCAAAAGACTTTGAAACACAAAGAAAACCACAAAAACGTAAAAAATATAACCAATTCGTACATAAGGACACAAGATTTATATACTTTCCATCATTTCAACTACCACAAAACCCAATAAACATGAATATTGCATCATGATAAACATATATTTCACATATCATGCGCATTCACACTCTCATCTCATCCTTAGATTAGAAACCCCTGACCTCAAATCTCGTAGATCTTGATAACCCTAGTTGAAAACTTGTGATTTCCTCTTGATTCTTCCTTGCCCTAGCTTGGAATTGCAGTAGAGAATGTCTAGATGAGAAACCCTAGCCTTGGTTTCTTAGATTCGGCTTTAGAACATGAAAAACCATGAAGAAATTGGGAGTAAGAAAGGGTAAAAACCCTAGCCGCCACTAGAGAAAGAGAGAGAGAGAGAGAGAAAGAAAGTGCTGGAGAATTATGAATTCTATAACCCTAATCTTCCTTTCATACTCCCATTTTCTCCAATTTACCTTTATTCCCTTCACTTTGTGACTCTCCATCCCTTTATTTTTTTGCCCTTTATGGTCATTCTTTTTATATACCATTCATTTATCAATTTTATTAGCATTTATAATATTCATTTCAATTTCATTGTAGTATTTCCCAGGTATCTCACTCATATAGAGCCGTGAAGACGGTAAAATGACTATCTTCACCCCTATAATCATTTAATGGGTTTAAAAAAGTTTCAAAATTCTCCAATAAATTTCTAACCAATTATTTGATACATTAAATCAATTATACATCATAATAATACATTACTAATATTTTAGTTTACTTATTTTATATTAAAAAATTATGGGACGTTACACCACTCTACCTTTTTGAAGGAATTTTGATAATTTTGGCCTTTTAGTGACAAATTAGGGACATTTTTATGCCTTTAGGGGCAATTTAAAGACCTGAAAAATTAGGGTAAATTTTTCGTTTTGCCGGTAGGACACTATTCATGCATTATTTGCCGGTAGGGCACTACACATGCATCATTTAGATACAAGTCATGTTTATAAGAATACTTTGAGTATTCCATAGAGGATAAATATGCTTAGAATGTTAAAATACACATCCTGTGAGAATTTGAGCCTAATTGGAGATAGTTTAAAAAATGGACCTATAAAGGGCATCCCGGGTGTCTCGGGTGGACCCGGCAGCACTCGCCCACAGG
This sequence comes from Nyssa sinensis, assembly GCA_008638375.1. Taxonomy (NCBI): domain Eukaryota; kingdom Viridiplantae; phylum Streptophyta; class Magnoliopsida; order Cornales; family Nyssaceae; genus Nyssa; species Nyssa sinensis. The sequence continues at coordinate 27,565,922 of CM018040.1, forward strand.
AGAAAATAAAATTTTTAAAAAAATATCATTCAAAATAATTCTAAGAACTTTGGTTAAAGCAGAATGTCCGAATTGAGGTGTTTCGGGATGAGTTGTAGTGTAACGGGGTCCCGAACTCATTGAGGGCAAAATGATCTTTTTATCCTTGGCCCCTTTACTATAAATAGGGCCCTTTAGTGTTAAAATCACAGAATTTGGTATGAGGAATGAGCAACATGGTCGTGCAAGGAGAAAAAGGTGAAGAAAACCTAGGGTTTTCTAACTTTCAACCCTCTAAAACTCATCTCTAGGCTTGGATTTTCACAAGACTTCCTTCTAGGAAGTTGTTCCCCACGTCAAGGGATACGTTCCTATCGATTGGTTTGGCTACACAGAGAGCATAACTCCCTAGGGTTGAGAAAAACCCTTTTAGGTATGATATTTTGCTAAGTAAAGTATAGGGTTAAGTTTAGGAGTATTTTTATATGTTGATTTTATGACTTACATGCTTATTTGTTGTTAGAGAACTACCTAGCTTATAGTTACTTTAAAAACCGAGGGTTGGTGGTACTTTATGTACTTATGTATTCTTTGAGAATTTTTTGAAGTGATGAACATGTAATATGACTATATGTATAATTCATTGCATTCTAGCTTATGTTCATGTAGACAAAGTCTTGTAGTTTGAAAGTTATGATTCATTTAATGTATTGGTACTTTGTGTACTTGTGTGATCTTTGAGAATTTGGTAAGGCTTGTGAATATTGATATGTTTATATGTGTAATTGATTAGATTACATGCTAGGTTCATGTAGACAATGTTTTATGGTTTAAAAGTTATAGTTGCTTTATGTATAATGCATCATTTAAGGCATACTACTATGTGTTTGATGAAATGCTTCATTGGAATTGCATAGAAAAACCAAGGCATCTTGGCATACGTGAATCTTTGGGAACATGGCGTGTGTTGAGCACTTTGGTGCTATGCATTATGATGGGTGTAGATCCTGTGGTGAAAAACCTAATGTATGCCCCAAATTTTCACAAACCTAGGGATTGAGTGAAATGAAATAAGAAAGTAAATGAAAGGTCATAAGGTGAATTTAATTGCTCATTCATTCATTTCTCCATGTTTTTCCCAAAATTAGAAGTGAAAATTTATTAACTAGACCCACCCAAGATGAGTCCGAAATAGTAGTGAAACACTTCCCTCAACTAATGGTCAAGGTGGTCCAAGTAGTGTCCAAAAATGGTCTCTAAAATAGTCCCAAATCATCCCTAAAAATGCCTTAGAATAATGGCCCAAATGGGTCCCAAAAGTGCCCTAAGGCATGCTCTAAGAATAGGTCAAGAAGTCTACCAACAATTGTCTAAGGAAAGGGGGCCAAACATGGCCCATGCGAGTGGCCTAAACATGGCTCAAAAATGTTACCAAAAATAGCCCAAAAAGGTGGCCAAACGTGACCCAAAGGTTGGTCCAAACATGGCCTAATATGGTGCCCAAACATAGTCTAAAAAGTGCCCAAACATAGCTAAAAAATGTGGCCAAAGGGGCTGTGTCAGGGGGTGTTAAGGGCTGGGTAGCAGGTGGCTGGCAGCAGCAGGCCACGCGCAAGGTAGTGGACGCACATGTGCAGGTTGTAGGCGCGCAAGGGCAGGCAGCAGTGCGCGGCTGGGTAGCAGGGGCTGGTGCAGGCCTGATTTTCTGATTTTCTGTAGAAACATTGTAGCAATAGTGTAATTATTGCAAGTGAATTTCTCTGTCATGCTGCACTAATTTTCTCTGTTTTGTAACTTTTTTTCCCAAGTTTTGAAGGCTTCTTTTTCCCCATTTTTACCCTATTTCTTCAAGGTTTTTAACCCTCCAGTTTTGAGCACTTTTCTTATCTATTTAAATGGTGTTTTACACACTTAAATTGTTTCCCTTAATTTTCACTAAAATTTTGACATAACTTCATTTGTTTTCTAAGCCTTCTTCCCACCTAATATTCATGATACTTCATATGTATAAACATGTCACAACCCACCCTTCACTCGGTGGCCACAATTCATATAAATTAAACATACATCCCTTGTTTTTCACATACACATCTATTTGTCTCAATATATATATATATATATATATATATGATGCTCATTGGATAAAAATATCTTACAGATCATTTCTTTCAACATATATACATTTGATACATATTTAACTAAAGCACACTATATGTCATTTGGGTTTTAAGCCTATTACATTACAAAATGATTCAAGGTTTATAGTTCACCATTCATCTATATTGAAATACAAGTCTTTTAGGGCTTATTACCATATATACAAAATATGCCCCAAGGGCCAAATCTTCTTCATTGTCCATTTTCCTTTCTTTCTTCAAGACTTCAACAAGTCTCAAGTACTAGGAGCATCATCTGTAATATGATATCTCACGAATGGGTCAGCTCAACTGCTGGTATGACAAAATGCTAATGCTAGGAACAAATTTAAGGCGTGGCATGTGCAAGTGTACATTTTAAAAGCTATAACCCTCCTAATCCCCCAATGCTATGCAATATCAATATGCATGACACATATGCAACTCTATGCCACACCCATGTCTCGTTTACAGGATCGTTCCCGATGGACCCTGAGTACCAACACCCGTTCACTGGATCCCTTCCGTTGGATACTGGGCACCAATGCAATGGCCAATTTTGAGTTTTTCACCACAGGATCTACACCCTCATAATGCATAGCACCAAGTGCTTAACCCACACAGTGTTTCCAAGGAATCATAATATGCCAAAATAACTTGATTTCATTATGTAACTTCAATGAGACAATTCATCAATTACATGGTGCTCACCTCAAGTCATGCATTATATCCAACATAAATCAAAACTTCAAAATCCCTAAACTTCTTTTACATGAACATATGCTATAAACTATCCATTTCAACACATGCTCAAGCCACATATTCACAATCTTACTAATTCACAAAGAACACATAATTTCATAACGCACCAATGCATCAAACAATCATATCTACTAAAATACAAGATATATCAACTTGAATATAAGCCAAAGTATAACAATCCAAACACATAAGCAAGATACATCTTCATTATAACAAAAAATCATCAAAGAACTCAAAGAACACACAAACACCTAAACTACCAACTCTAAGTTTTCAAAGCAACTACCTCCTAAGTGATTTCCTAACATCAAGTAAACACCTTAATCACTCAAATAACATATAGAAAAGCAAATAAACTTAAATCTATTCCTAACTTAGCAAGATATCATACCTAATATGGTGTTTCTCGAATCGAGGGAGTTGTGTTAACTGTGCAGCTAAACCGATCGGTGAGAATATAGCCCTTGATAAGAGGAACTACTTTCTAGAAGGAAGTCTTGCAAGAATCTTGGCCTAGGAGTGTGTTTTGGTGGCTTGAAGCTTGGAGAACCTAGGGTTTTTCTTCACTTTCTCTCCATGAACATGTTTTGCTCTGTATCTCAGAACAAAATATGAAAAAAATACGTTAAGGGGCTGTATTTATAGTAAGGAGGCAAAGGGGCAAAATGACCTTTTTGCGCTTAATGAATCTGGGACCCCGTTACACTACAACCCGTCCTTAAATGCCTCAATTCGATATTTTATTTTAGCCAAAATTCTAAAATTATTTTAAATGAAAACTTTCCAAAAAATTTATTTTCTCCTGCGGCCGGGTTTGGCCGGTTCCACCCGGGCCACTCTGGATGCCCTTTTTGATCTAATTTTTGAAACTATCTCCGAATAGGTTCAAATTTTTATAGGAGTTGTATTTCAACATTAGAAGCATATTTCTCTTCTATTACACACTCAAAATATGCCTCTATAGGATTTATGTCTAAATGTGCATGTTTAGCGCCCTATCGGTAAATAGTACATGAATAGTGTCCTACCAGCAAAACAAAAAATTTACTCTTATTTTTCAGGTCTCTTCATCCTTCCCCCCTTAAAAAAATTTTATCCCAAAATTTAAAAATGAACCTCTTCGACAAAATTTAGAAAGATCAATACAAAATGCGTTGTAACATGGAGACGTGCAACCTTGCTTATGAATCCTTCACCTCTCCCTTCGCCAGGAGATGTGAAATGCATTACCCTCTCCCATTACCCTCTCTACCCAAAGGAACCTCGTCCACTTGGGTGGGCGTGCAGACATCTCCACACTCCCTGTTAGGGTCTGGTTCTGACACCATCTGTAACTGGTCCACTCCTCATGGCACAACGCATAATGAAATCCTCAAACATGATGGTTTAATAATGCCTAATTTATTTTTTCCAATTCCATCCAAGCATCATGACCCACCTCAATAATGCAACTATAATTAAAATTCAAACTTCTCAATGCCCACAAGGATACCTCGAAGTTTCTCAACATATGTGATGATCATCTAACCAACCTACAATTTAAGCTATGCAATCTCTAAGCAATTCATCACAATGTCCTCAATATATCACTTGCACCTCAATGTAATTTCAATAATTCAGTATTCTTCAAGTACTACAATTATCCACAAGACATCAACAACATAATCTTAAAGTAAAATCATCATCACCCACCTTAGCCTATACATAACCGAGACTAAACGTCATGCATTAATGGAGATTAGCCTATTCATTTCAAGCATATATATGTTAACTGGATATTCGAATGTAGACAATGTAGTCTATGTATTCCAAATGTGAAATCTAAGACAATATATCAAGGTTCAAGGAAAACAAAACATTAGAGAAGGTAAAAAAAAAAAAATCTCAATTTCTTCTGAGGTTATTCTAATTCATTACCTTTCTAGTCAATATATTAAGTAAGGTCTCAAAAAAAATGAGATTTTTAGTGAAATTCTTTACCAATTTAACTATGAATATATAAATCTATACATACACGTATCAAAACACACATACATACAACACGGTTAAGCATACTCTCATACATGTATTAATAACAATCAGTCTATATAGATATCATAGTCGTAGTACTATAACGGGTGCTAAACTAGCATACATATATAGAATTAACAAGCAACATTTAATGGCTAACTGCATAGCTTACCATATCAACACCCAAGTATAAGATCCACCCTAAGAATATACATATACATAATTAAGCATACAACCTGCTATATAGATAACTAGACATACATCCTATCCTATGGATATCCAGACATGTCAAGTAGAATAAAGTCAAAAGAAAAGATACGATCTACAATCTCTATCGAGCAATCTCTACAGATCCTCGTTAGTATCACACTACCCCCAACTGGTGTGTCAACATGCAATGGTAGGTCTAGCCGATTTATATCTAACCCTAATGTCATGGTAAGCATGGTAGATACGAATGAATGAGATGCACTAAAATCTATCAGTACTGCTAGCGCATGAACTAAAAACAAGGAATGTACCTCAAACCACAGAAGGTCCGGAAGTAGATGCCTCTAGGGTGACCACAGCATATGCTCGACCCTGTGTAGTCTGACCCTGCCTACCAGTCACTTTCTGTCCTTGTTGGCTTCCACCCCTTTGATTGGGGGCTCAAACACTCAATGCTGAAGTTGCAAGCTGAAACTGTGAGGTAGGGGGTCCACAACCCGGCTGTGGCCGTAGCGGAGTCGACTGCGTGGGCTGATAATATTGCTTGCCCTTGCCAGCCCTTGAGAAGTCTGCCCTTGAGGACAGTTATCCCTAACATGGCCTGTCTGACGGTAAGTAAAACAAAATAGAGGGGGTCTCCACCTCTAACTCTGCACTAGAGGTGGAAATGATCTCTAACTTGGTCCAGCTCCGTGTCTCTAACTAGGGTCTCTCTGGGGGCAATTGGCGAACCTATGGTCAGGCTGTCCACACAATAAACAAGTGATGGGTCCCTAAGATGTCTGTGTAGAAGAAGTACTAGCTCGGTACCTCTTCAGTGGTCTCCTACAAGTGTATGTCAGGGCAGATGTAGGGGTCTGTACAGAAGAAGAACGAGCTCGGTACCTCTTCTATAATCTCCTACCAACGTATGTCGGGGAAAGTGTAGGTGTCTATATAGAAGAAGTACGAACTCGGTACCTTTTCTGTGGTCTCCTACCAGGGTATGCTAGGGTTGGTGTAGGACCTGGGATACCGGGTCATATGACACGTATTACGAGATTAAAAAAAATTAGTGTAAAAATATTTACACTTAAAAGAGAATAATTAATTAATTATTTATAGGAAATAATTAGTTTTAGTGATAATAAATATTTTAAACACACATTTACATTACATGTGGGGTGTGTAGTATGTATGTATATGTGGCAAAGCATGTATGTATGCATGTATGTATATGAATAAAGTAAAAATAAATAAATAAATATATGTAAAATTGTGAACAAGTAGTGTGAATGGGTGTGAGTGTGTGTCGGCAGTGTGTGTGTGTGTGTCTTCATGTGTTAGTGTGTGTGCTTATATAATATATATATATATATATGTAACTTACAAAATATCAAGCATGAATTAAATGTAAAGTGGAAATTGGGAAGAACAAAATTGATTAGATGTGAAGGCTAGTGTAGGGCTACGAAATCAGAAAGAGAAAGAGAGAAAATGAGGAGAGAGAGAAGTCGGTTTTCTTGCTTTATAAGACAAACCAAAAGCATGCAAATCATGCTTATATCTCGTGAAAGAAATCTAAGGAGGGGAACTGTGAAGAATATAGGAAGAATCAGAGCAAGAGGAAGGGGGAAAGCAGTGACAAAAAGGTGAGAGAACACAAAATCTGTATTTTCTCTCTCTAGAATGTAAGCATGAAGATAGTTTGTTTTTAACTTGTTTATGTATGTATGATGTTTAGAACACATTCTAATCATAACAAGCGTGGGATTTAAGCTTAAAAACACCTCAAAACATCAAACCCAAAAGAAACTGCCATTGAAGACCTTGTTCATAGCAGGTCTGGTTTCACCATCACCAAACTATGTTTGGTATATAGAGACTTAAAGTAGACCTTGTGAGCATCACAAAAACACTTATACGCGATCACAAAACTCAAAGAAAGCCCTCCAAAAATCCAATTGCAGGTACGGGTTTCAAAACCCAACCCTACAAATCTGCCTTTAAATCCATTTTTTTGAATGGAAAATAAAACCCCATGAAGAGGGGATCACAATGAAACAAATCCCACTGGATTTGGCTCAGAATCGAGCATTTACGACTGAATTGCAGGTTTGAATTATCAAACCCAAAACCGAGCACATGAACCAGTTTTAATTCTTCAAATGAATGCCAAGTTGGTCGTTTGTACCTTAGGAATGTTTTGGAATCAAAACAGTGAGAAATAGCTGAGTAGGAAGGCACGAAAATGGAAGAAATGAAATTCGGAAACTAGGGCAATAGTAGGGTCGAAATGGGGAAGAAGACAGTGAGTCAACTCGGCTTTAAAAACTAGGTTGAGTCGACTCAGACACGTGGCAGCCTCTAGGCTTGCCACCAAATTAAATGGGACGACGACGTTTTATATATGTGTTATAAAATCTTAAAACGCTAGGGCTGACGTCATCGTGACGTCAACCACACGCATGAAATCCACTAGACCAGTTGGTTTACAACCAGACCGGACCGGTTCACTTTCAATTGGACTGAACCCTTTGGTTTTCTAATTTTATTTAAACTAAATAAATCCAAACTTTCCTTATTTACGGATTGACCCCTGAACTTCAAGAAAATTGTATTGTGGCCCAACTGATGAGAATTTTATGCAATTAAGCCCCTGAAAAATAATTAAATAATTAATTTAATTATTTAATAAATAAAGTAAAATTACTATTTTGCCCCTGAGTCATAACTAAGGCAAATGAAGTCCAAATTAAACATACGAATAGTGAATCTTTACTATTTTGGACATTCTGAGACTAATGGTAGGGTCCGTTTTACGAGACGGGGTCCGAAAAATAAAGACACGTAAAGGAGTAAATGACCAAAATACCCCTTGTCCAAAATTAACGAGTTATTAGTGTCTTCTTACTATCTCGGACCTTCTGAGTCCAATGGTGAGGTCCATGACACGAGATGAGGTCCCGAACATAAAGACACGTAAGGGGGTAAAATGACCAAATTACCCCTAGTACCTCAAAAGCCAAATTAAAACCAGGGAAGGTCTAAATTGACTTTCTTTGACATCCCGGACTCAATAATGGAGTCCAAATTACGAAACGAAGTACAGAAAAATGAGACAAGTAAAACGGTAAATGACCATTTTGTCCTTTTACATATAACAGTCCGAATTAAATGTTAGGAAAGCCTAAACCGACTTTCTTCGACGCTCCGGACTCAATGGTAGAGTCTATTCGACCAAAAGAAATGTCTAAAATAAAAAGACATAAAATTTGTTGAATAGCATATGTCAGATGACTATAAATTAAAGTAATGCCAAAGTACTAATCTAAGGCGTATACGAGGAAATGAATTAAGAAAAGACATGACACGTAAATATGGGAAGTAAATAAATTTAAATTAAATTTATAGAGCTACCAGAAGAGTATAAATTGAAGTAAATTTAATTTCTAACACATTAAATTGTGTCATAGGTTAAGAGTACGAGTTAAGTTAAGTACCTATGAATTTATGAAATCGTTTTAGGATCTAATACGATTTAAGCATAAGTTGAGGAACATTAAGATGATATTACAATGAATGCGAAGTTGATGAGATGTTTATGAATTGTTCTTAGGAACTACGAGGAAAGTGGGAAAGCGCATTTTTAGCACTAACCTTAAAGGACCGAGGTGTGTAACCCTACATTCGAAGTGGAGATTTAACTTCACGGATTTCAAAGAAGTTTTGAGTTCAAGTCATGAAAAGTATTTGAATATCGAATTCAGTTTCATACGTCTTCTGTTTTAAATTATTCTGTTCAGATAACAGATTTACTTACAGTTTCCTTTAAATATGCCTTAGCATGTTTGAGTTTTTAAATTGCAAAATCTCTGAGATATATTTTGACTTCGTATATTCTGAGTATTGAAAGTTCTATTATGAAGTTATATATGTTGTGTTTGAATACTCTTGAAAAGTATTTATTTAAAGAATGTCACGGGAGAAAGTATTTAAATGAAATGTATTAAATACAAGATGTGCATATGCACCGCGAGTTTTTGGTTGGGTTGCAATAAACTCAGCCGCCTTTTTAAAAGAAACAGGGTTTGGGGTTCGCAAGGGACTCCATTATCCTGTGGAGCCGACAAGCTTTTGGGTTCTACGGAATTCAATTGATTGTCAAATTCCTGGTGGTAGGATCTAATCCCACAGGCAAAGAGATATCTGGACAAGAGTAAAACGGGAGTCTGGTTCGAAACAGATTCCAAGAGCTAAAGTGAGAAAAAGTTAAAGTTTTGACAATGGAAGCAGGTTTTACCCTCATTTTCATATTTACATGTTTGAGTTTATATATACTCTATTTAAAGAAGAACATATTTTTAGCTTGAACACTTTACATGTTTCAAAGCTATGAGTTTTATGGAATGCATATATTTGTATTCAAAGTTACAAGTTTTATATGAAAAAGCATATGTTAGCTTGAACACTTTACATGTTTCAAAGCTATGAGTTTTATGGAATGCATATATTTGTATTCAAAGTTACAAGATTTATATGAAAAACCATATGTTAGCTTGAATACTTTACATGTTTCAAAGCTATGAGTTTTATGAATACATATATTCTGTATTCAAAAGATACGAACAATTGACAGTGATTGATTTATAAACCTTTATGAGCTAAAACCACTGTTGATTGAAAACCCCATGATGAATGTTGGAATTGCTCACAAGCTTAGATTAGCTTACCCGGACTTTGTTCGGATCCCCCTTTCAAGTGACTGATAGCAGTTGAGTTTTGAAGACAGTGATCTGCCGGCTTATGGAGATATGATTAGATGGTTCCTTTGTGGAGTTATGTAGAGTTTATTAGCACTTATGTTTAAGATACAGTACGACAATATGTATAAACCCTACAGGGTAATTAATGTTGATGGTTGTATGATCTAAGTATTTAAAATTTTAGTTATGCTTTGCTTGTATAACCATGTGTATGCATATGAGTAGAGCGACAGTACCGGGCGGTGTGCTTAAATTTTAAATGAGAAAAGAAAAAGTTTTCACGCTTCCGCAAAACACGAGTTGCACCAGCCAGTCCGATACTGCTGCTTACAGGACCGTTCACGCTCAATGGCCCCTCGGGTCTGAGGGTAGCGGGTCGCGATCCGGGAATCTGCACAGGGTGGATTTCGGGTCGTGACAACATGGTATCAGAGCAATAAGATTAGGGACTTTGGAGAAGATTGAGTTGAAATTGAGGTTTAGAAGTACATGATATCAGATCACTAGGCTTGCTTGAATAACCTTAATGACTTAAGAAGAATTAAGAGTAAAATTATGAGTTAGGTAGATTCTATACTACCTAAAATAATTAGAAGTACGCGTTTAGTAAGAAGGCGGGGTATGAGACCCGTATTACGAGAAGTAAGTTATGAGAAGTATATGAAGTATGAGAAAGTGGGGTATGGGACCCGCATTACGAGAAATAGAAATATGAAGTATGAGTTTAACGAAAATGCAGGGTATGGGACCTGCATAAGAGTAACGTAAGTAACTAGAAGTACGAGTTTAGTAAGAGGGCAGGATATGGGACCTGCATTAAAGTAAGTAAGTAATTAGAAGTACGTGTACGATAAGAAGGCGGGGTATGGGACCCGCATTACGAGAAGTAGATATATAAAGTACGTGAAGACAGGGTATGGGACTTGCATTAGAGTAAGTAAGTAATTAGAAGTATGTGTATGATGAGAAGGCGGGGTATGGGACCCGTGGTAGAATAGAAGACATAGAGTCTGAAGAGTAGAAGAAAACGTAAACTATGAAGGTAGATAACTGTGATTGTAAAAAGTTAAAAGTGAAAAGGGAGGATTTTGACAGTCACTGATGTGCTATCAGGACCTCTGCTACCGGTGAGGAACGACCGCCTTATCATGTAACTAAGGTAATTAAGAAACACACAGTGCTGCCTTATCCAACCTGATCAAGGAAATTCTTAAACCATAAAAAGACATGAATCCAAACTGTGACTTGAGATATTAGAAATTTGATGTTAGTAAGTTGGAAGCGAGTAATGATACGAGTAAACATTGTTAAGATATATGAGTAGTTGAGTTTTGAGGACAAAACTCTTTTAAAGTAGGGAAGAATGTAATATCCCTAACCCGGGATACTGGGCCATATGACACGTATTACGAGATTAAAGAAAATTAGTGTAAAAATATTTACACTCAAAAGAGAATAATTAATTAATTATTTATAGGAAATAATTAGTTTTAATGATAATAAATATTTTAAACATGGCCCATGTGAGTGGCCAAACATGGCCCAAAAGGTTACCAAAAATAGCCCCAAAAGGTGGCCAAACATGGCCCAATATAGTACCCAAACATAGTCCAAAAAAGTGCCCAAACATGGCTAAAAAAGGTGGCTAAAGGGGCTATGTCAAGGGGTGTCAAGGGCTAGGCAGCAGGTGGCTGGCAGTAGCAGGCCACGCGTAAGGCAGTGGGTGCACAGGGGCAGGCTGTAGGCGCATTAGGGCAGGCAACAGCGCGCGCGGCTGAGTGGTAAGGGCTAGTGCAGGCTTGATTTTCTGCAGAAACACTATAGCAACAGTGTAATTACTGCAAGTGAATTTCTTTGTTAGCTGCACTAATTTTCTCAATGTTTGTAACTTTTTTTCCCAAGTTTTGAAGGCCTATTTTCCCTATTTTTAGCCTATTTCTTTAAGGTTTCTAACCCTTCGTTTTGAGCACTTTTCTCATATATTTAAATGGTGTTTTAACACACTTAATTTCTTTCCCTTAATTTCACTAAAATTTTGATATAACTTCTTTTGTTTTCTAAGCCTTCTTCCCACCTAATATTCATGATACTTCATATGTATAAACATGTCACAACCCACCCTCACTCGGTGGCCTACAATTCATGTAAATTAAACATACATCGCTTGTTTTCACATACACATCTTTTTTTCTCCATATATATGTGATGCTCATTGGATAAAGATATCCTATATATCATTTCTTTTAACATATATACATTTGATACATATTTAGCTAAAGCACACTACATGTCATTTGGGTTTTAAACCATTACATTACAAAATGATTCAAGGTCTATAGTTCACCATTCATCCACATTGAAATACAAGTCTTTTGGGCTTATGCCTATATAAACAAAATATGCCCTAAGGGCCAAATCTTCTTCATAGTCCATTTTCCTTCCTTTCTTCAAGACTTCAACAAGTCTCAAATACCAGGAGCATCATCTGTAATATCATATCCCACGATTGGGTTAGCTCAACTGCTAGTATGACAAAATGTTAATGCTAGGAACAAATTTAAGGCGTGGCATGTGCAAATCCTCCAATGCTATGCAATATCAATATGCATGACACACACATGCAACTCTATGCCACACCCATGTCTCATTTACGGATCGTTCCCGATAGACCTTGAGTACCAACATTCGTTGACGGATCGCTTCCGTTGGATACTGGGCACCAATGCAATAGGCCAATTTTGGATTTTTCACCATAGGATCTACACCCTCATAATGCATAGCACCAAGTGCTCAACCCACGCCATGTTTCCAAGGAATCACAATATGCCAAAATGCCTTGATTTCATTATGCAACTTCAATGAGACAATTCATCAATTACATGGTGTTCACCTGAAGTCATGCATTATACCCAATGTAAATCATAACTTCAAAATCCCTAAACTTTTTTTACATGAACATATGCTATAAACTATCCATTTCAACACATGCTCAAGCCACATATTCACAATCTTACTAATTCACAAAGAACTCATAATTTCATGAAGCACCAATGCATCAAACAGTCATATCTTCCAAAACACAGGATATATCAACTTGAATAAAAGCCAAAATATAACAATCCAAACACATAGGCAAGAAATCATTAAAGAACTCAAAGAACACACAAACACCTAAACTATTAACTCTAAGTTTTCAAAGCAATTACCTCCTAAGTGATTTCTTAACATCAAGTAAACACCTTAATCACTCAAACAACATATAGAAAGGCAAAGAAACTTAAACCTATTCCTAACTTAGCAAGATATCATACCTAAAATGGTTTTTCTCAAACCGAGAGAGTTGTGTTCATTATGCAGCCGAATCGATCAGTGAGAATATAGCCCTTGATGAGAGGAACAACTTCCTTGAAGGAAGTCTTGTAAGAATCTAGGCTTAGGAGTGTGTTTTGGTGGCTTGAAGCTTGGAGAACCTAGGGTTTTTCTTCACTTTCTCTCCATGAACGTGTTTTGCTTTGTATCTCAGACCAAAATATGAAAAACATACACTAAGGAGCTGTATTTATAGTAAGGGGGCAAAGGGGCAAAATGACCATTTTGCCCTTAATGAATCCGGGACCCCGTTACATTACAACCCATTTTGAAATGCCTTAATTCAATATTTTGTTTTAGCCAAAGTTCCTAAAATGATTTTAAATAAAATTTTTTCAAAAAATGTATTTTCGCCTGCGGCCGGGTTTGGCCGGTTCCACGCGGGATGCCCTTTTTGGTTCAATTTTTGAAACTATCTTCGAACAGGTTCAAATTTTATAGGAGGTGTATTTCAACATTAGAAGCATATTTATCTTCTATGACATACTCAAAATATGCCTCTAAATAGGACTTATGTCTAAATGTGCATGTTTAGCGTCCTACCAGCAAATGATGCATGAATAGTGTCCTACTAGCAAAACAAAAAATTTACCCTTATTTTTCAGGTCTCTACACCCAAAATTGTTTATTTGGTACTCGCTAATCCAACGGGAGCACGCCCATGAAACAAGACATATAAGTGGTACTCGTGAATCCAGTGGGGAAGGACCGTGAAACGAGACATGTGTTGGGCATAGAGTGCATATGTGAGTCATGCATATTGCCATTGTATTGCATTGATGAATTGGAAAGCATATAGATTATAAATGTACACTTTGCACATGTCGCACCTTAACTTTTTTCTTTATATTAGTATTATGTCATACTAGGCCGTCGTGCTTACCTTATACGGGATTACATATTACAGATGAGACTCCCGGCACATGAGACTTGATGAAGTCATCGGAGCACGGAGGAAAAATAGATTTTTGAAGTATATTTGACCTAAGGGCTACATTTTGTATGTATGAGGGCATAAGCCCTAAGACATGTGTATTTACTTATAGAAATCATGTATAATATGAAAACAATGGGCAATGCCGTAAAATTGTAATGAGCATGAAGTCCGTAACATTTAAATTTTAAGTATATGTGTATATATGGTGGATTGTATGTTTTAAATTATGTATGAATGTTTAATTGAATTAAAGATGTAGTTTGGTTGCTAGTTTGAGAGGAGTGGATTGTGTTTAGAAATATTAGGTGGAAAAAAGTTTAGAAAACAAAAGAAATTATGGTGAAATTTTTCAAAATATAGCAACTAGATTGAGTGGAGCAGGAGAGCATGTCTATATTTTCTAAGTAGGGAATTAAATGACTTACGAAGAAAAAGAAAAGTAAAGAAATGAAAAATAGGGGCAAATTAGTCCAAAAATTATTTGAAGTCGAAAAATAAGAGAAAAATGGTAAAATGATCATTTCACATGTTTTAGAGTTCCACACCAAGGTTTTTAATGAAATAAATTGAAATGGGTATAGAAATGTCAAAACCAAGATTTTTGGACAACGATTGAAATTTTGGCACTGTAGCATTTTAGCTACTGGTTTACTGTAGTGATGAATAGTGAACCAAAAAAAAATCAGATTTTGGACCAAGGCTAGAAGACCAGCCAGCTCGGGCGCCCTATGTGCGCCCGCTAATGCGTTTTCCGCGAGCATGTCGCCCGCCCCACTCGCCTGCCGCACGACCCACATCTGTGCCCCTCTGCTCGCCCTGCGCGTGCTACAGTCCAGCCTGCTGCTTGATAGCCTATGGGCACTCAGCCCTTGCCCCTTGACACCAGCCATTGGTCACTTGTCTTGGGCCATTTTTGGCCAATCCTTAGGCCATGTATGGCCACCCTTTTGGGTCATGTTTGGACATTCTCTTGAGCCATGTTTGGCCAATCCGTAGGCCATGTTTGGCCATCCTTTTGGGTCATGTTTGGCCATTCTTTTGAACCATGTTTTGCCACACTTATGGGCCATGTTTGGCCACCCTTTGGGACCATGTTTGGTCACTATTTAGGAAAATGTTTGACCTTTACTTAGGCCATATTGGGCCACGAACCTTGACCATACTTTGTCACCATTGTAGGCTATGCTAAGCAACCACTTGGACCATGTTTGGTCACCACCTAGGAGTTAGGTAATGTGAGCAGCTAGGCTATATTTAGCCTACATTTTAAGTCATTATAAGACATGATCTTGAAAATTAACAAGAAAAAGTCAATTAGAAACGAATAAATTAATTTAATTTCTTTATTTTATTATTCTCACTCACTCCTCTGGTTTATGAAAATTCGGGGCGTGACAGGCAATTTGGCCATTTAATATGTCTTGTGGCAATCTTATGATTTTTCAACAAATTGGGGGAAATTTGGTGATCTTGAGTGATTTATGACTTTCCATTTTTAGGATTTTCACAAGTCTAGATGCTAGGAAGTTTCTTTTAAAATAGATACATTGAACCTAGACACTTGTTTATTTCTTAGAATAAACTCACTCATTTTTGTGCATTAGGTGTGCATTCATTTCGTTAGTACACATGTTGGTCTAGGTGGCATATATGATGCATTGTAGCCACTCCATTAGTCCACCTATTTAGGCGTACACATGTGTTTATACACATTACATTTAGGTGCATACATTGTCCTACATATATAGATATATATACTATATATAGAATATATCTCATATAAATGTGAGATAATTATGTTATATATGGGATATATGTTATATAGTTACGATTATTGAGAAAACTTTCCTAATTATCTCTAATTTTCTTTTTGATTATTTAGGAATAATCTTATTTATCTTCACCACATTTTCTCTTGCATGTAACATTCATTTTGATAGGTTAATGCATTTTTCATAATTGGTTTAAAGATTATTTTTATTTCATTTATTTTGGATATTCATAATTTGGGATATTCATTTAATTTCTTTTTATTTAATCATGTAAATATCACTTAAGACATGATCCTAACTCTCCATTTATGAGGTCAAATGTAGACCCTTAGATTAATTCTCTAATTTTGGTCTATAAATAGACCCCTTTTGTAATGACCCAAAACTCAGCCTATGCGGATTATAGAGACGCGACAACCACCCTTCGGCCTGGGGGCCGGTGGATGGACCAGAAGCAGCGGTGTTGGATGGCAGTACGAACTTGAATATATTTTGTGGAAGCTTGAATTTTTTTTTCTTTCCGCACATCCACCCGAAACTGTCACTTACAGAATAGTACAATTAATAGATATACAGAGCTTTCTAAATTCTTAAAGTTAAACATACTTGAACATATTACATGGTCATTGTCCTTAGGGACTTAAATACATAATTTGTCCAAAATAGAGTGCTACAAAAAGATTGACCAACTATTGGTCCTGACATTCCGAAAATGCTAATTTAAAGTGTAGAGCTCTCGATGCCCTTCCTTAGTACAGACAAGGCTCCCAATCATCTTTGTTACCTGAAAGAATCATGGGTAAGAAATCCATCTGAGCTTTATGAAAAGTTCATGAGTAATTTCGGTACCTTGTCATGGGTTTTTAACTGGTTGTGGGTTAAGTATAACTGATTTTATAAAATAGTCACTACTAATTACTCGTACATTTCATATACCAAATTTAGAAAATTCAAAATAGATAGCATGAAGCATTCAAGGCATTCAAGTTAGGCATTTAGTTCATCAATACAGAGTAAAGGAATCTTCAAAAACATGTAACATGAATCATTTAAGGCATTCAAGTAAAGCATTTAATATGTAGTAGAAAACTAGTAAACATATACAAGATGGCCATTTGGTGGCCAAGGCAATTTAAATCTTTTACTTGTTAAATAGGAGGATAAAACCCTTTTCATTTTAAAAGTGGGGCCATTTAAAACCCTTTCATGTAAATAGGGGTTTGAAAACCTTCTACCATTTATTGTCGTACTTGTTTTCATTGTTTAACAGAAGAATCCGTTTCGAATCGACTCTAAGCTTAACAGATCAGTAAAGATATCTCATGCATAAGGGATAAACCTTGCTACCGGGCATTTTCAGGATTTGAGTCCCATAGGGTCTTAATAGCTCGTGGTGCTTATGCACAGTTATCTTGCATTACCAGTTCGCAAACAGGAAGAATTTAAAACATTTATTTTCAAATAAATGCTTTTCAAAAGCATTTAAACAAAACTTTCATGAGCACTTTAACAGAGTCTTCAAAGTACTTGAAACATAACATTCAGGAACATTTAAAACATGTCTCTCAGAACACTTAATCACAACATTCGGGAATATTTAAAACCTGGCTAGAATGGAAAAACATTTACTTTTAAAGAGGCATTTAATACAACTTTGAATTTAAAATAGACATGCTGAAGTACGAACTTATAAACAGTTTGCATAGCGTCGTAAAAAGACACTATTTGAGACGTACACCATGTGCGTCGCTAAAAAGCAACAAAAAAGGCTTTCTCGCTGCGAAAAAATAGGCACGAATCTTTTGGCGACTGACAAGACTTTATTAGCGATGCACATGTGAGCGTCGCTAATAGTTTGATTAGTAGAACGACGTCGTGTTATGTTTTTTTTTACAACACACAAGGACCACCTTACCCTTTCAAGAGAAGTTGGAGGTGTTAGGATTCATGTTTCATATTTATAATGAGTAATATTTTTGACTTGTATTAGGTAGAATGAAAATGAATAAGAGTTGGATGGACTTGAGGGGTAGGCATTTGTTAGGGTATGTGAAGGGGATCAAAGATTTTATTGAGTTTGCTCGTGCATCTACAGATGGGAGAAATATGATAAAATTTTCATGTAGGAGGTACTGTAGAGACTTGAAAAATGAGAGTAAATTTTTCGTTTTGCCCGTAGAGCACTATTCATGCACTATTTGTCGGTAGGGCATTATACATGCACATTTAGCTATAAGTCATATTTAGGGGCATATTTTGATTATGCCATAGAATAGAAATATGCTTATAATATTGAAATAAACCTTTTGTAGAAATGTGCGCCTATTTGGAGACAGTTTCAAAAAGGGACCAAAAGGGCATCCTTGGGTGGAACTGGCCGAACCCGGCCGCAGGCAAAAATAATCGTTTTTGAAAATTTTCATTTAAAATAATTTTAAGAACTTTGGCTAAAGCAAAATGTTGAATTGATGCCTTTCGGGACGGGTTGTAGTGTAACGGGGTCTTAGATTCATTAAGGGCAAAAGGGTCATTCTGCCCTTTTGCCCCTTTAGTATAAATAGAACCCTTAGTGTGAAAAAAATAGAGAAATGCTCTGAAGAAGCTGCAGCTTGACGTTCATGGAGAGAAAAGGTAAGAAAACCTAGGGTTTTTCGAACTTCAAGCCACCAAAACACATCTTTAGGCTAGGATTTTCACAAGACTTCCTTCTAGGAGGTTGTTTCCCACGTCAAGGGCTACATTCTCACTAATTGGTTTGGCTGAAAAGTGAACACAACTCCCTAGGGTTGAGAAAAACCCTTCTAGGTATGATATTTTGCTAAGTAAGGAATTTGATTAAGTTTAGGAATGTTTTATAAGTTGATTGAATGATTTATATGTCCTATTTATTGTTAGAAAGTCACTTAGGATGTAGTTACTTTGAAAACCTAGAGTTGGATGTTTATGTACTTATGCATTCTTTGGGAATTTAGAAAAGGTGATAAACATGAACCATGACTATAAGTGAAATTCATTATGTTCTAGCTTATGTTCATGTAGACAAAATCTTGTAATTGGAAAGTTATGATTTATTCAAGGTGTTGGTGCTTTATGTATTTTGTAATCTTATAGAATTTATCAAAGTGATGAACATGTAACTTGTTTATATGTTTGATTCATTGCATTCTAGATTATGTTCATGTAGAGAAACTCTTGTGGTTTGAGAGTTATGATTTATTCCATGTGTTGGTACTTTATGTATTTTGTGATCGTTGAGAAATTGTTAAGGTTGTAAATATGTAATGTATTTATATGTGTAATTGATTGAATTACATGCTAGGTTCATGTAGACAAAGTGTTATGGTTCAAAAGTTATTGTTTCTTAAAATATAATGCCATTATTTAAAAGCATGCTCTATGTGTTTGATAATATGCTTCATTGAGATTGCATTATTGCATGGTGAAATCAAAGCATATTGGCATATGGTGAATCCTTTGAAAAACATAGCGTGGCTTGAGCATTTGGATCCTATCCATTATGAAGGTGTAGATCTTGTGGTGAAAAACCCACAATTGGCCATTGCATTGGTGCCCTAGTATCCAACGAGAGTGATCCTATGAACGGGACAGTGGTACTCTGACCCAAGGGGAGCGATCCATGAATGAGACATGGGTGTGGCATAGAGTTTGCATAGGATGTGTCACGCATATTACTAATGCATTGCATTGATGAATTGGAAGGCATGTAGATTATAAATGTACACTTGCACATGCCACACCTTAAATCTTGTTCTTTGCATTAGCATTATGTCATACCAGTAGTTGGGCTAACCCCTCGTGAGATATCATATTACAAGATGAGGCTTCCCGATACTTGAGACTTGATGAAGTCTTGAAAGAAGGAGGGGAAAAGAACTTGGAAGGATATTTGGCCCTTGGGGCATATTTTATATGTATGGGCATAAGCCCAAATGACTTGTATTTCAGTTGGAAAAGTAGTGGATTATAGGCCTTGGACCATTTTAAAGTGTAAGGGTTTAAACCCAAATGATATGTATGATATCGTTATTTACTGAACATCATATGTATATATTGAGACAAATAGATGTGAATGTTTAAAACAAGGGATTTATGTTTAATTTACATGAATTATGGCCACCGAGTGAGGGTGGGTTGTGACATACTTGTACATATGAAGTATTGTGAATATTAGGTGGGAAAAAGGCTTGGAAAACAAAGGAGGTTATGTTGAAATTTTATGAAAAATTAAAAGACTTGTTAAGTGAGTAAAACACCTTTTTAAAAAGGTGGGAAGGATGTCAAAAAGGGGGTTTAGAAACCTTGGGGAAATAGGCTAAAAATGGAAGAAAAGTGGCTTGAAAAACTTGGGAAAAAAATTTAGAAAACAGAGAAAATTGGCTGCTGGATAGAGAAATTCAGCCACAGCCATGAATAGTAAACCTGTAGAAAATCAGGTTCAAACCACCTAGGCCACGCCAGCCCGCAACCCCATGCGCTACGCCCACGCCCACGCCCTGACTGCTCCGCTTGCCTGCGACCCTTGCTTGCGCTCGTCCTGCTCGTGTGCGTGCCCCTTGCCTGTACGCCATACGCGCCTGCGCCACCCTTTTGGGCAATTTTTGGTCACCTTTTTGGGCCATGTTTGGCTACCCTATTGGGTTATATTTGGCCACTCTCATGGGCCATGTTTGGTCACTTTCTTAGATAAATTTTGGTAGACCTTTTGGACTTATTTTTGGCCTATGCCTTCGAAAAATTGGGGCCCATTTGGGCTATTATTCCAGGGCATATTTAAAGATATTTTTGGGACCATCATGGATACTACACTTGAACATGACTTAAACTATTTTAAACATAAATTGGGAGGGTCGTTTGAGTGACATTAAGAGACTATTTTGGTTAAGTCATTTAACAAGTTTTCATTTTAAATTTTGGGAAAATTTGGGGAAATGAACGAATAATTAACTAACCCACCTTAATGACCTTCAATTTACATTTCTTATTTCATTTCATTCACTCCCTAGGTTTGTGAAAATTTGGGGTAGTGACAGGTACAATAATAGGGATTATATGCACATAGATGAGTCCAAAGAGCACCTACTCCTACATGGGATGAACAACAGGTATACGTGTTGAAAATTTCATGAGGAACACCGTGACGTACGAGTGGTATTTGAGGATGAAGAAGAAGACGACGATGATGACTTAGGTGATAATGTTGGGGTTGGTTATGAAGGCTTGCCACAAATGCTGGTAGACTTGTAGAAGGCTATAACTGAGGCGAGTAGTCACAGGAGTGACATAGGACAATCAGAAGCATTTAAGTCCTTGTTGAGGGAAGCAAGGCAACCATTATATCCGGGCTTGTGAATAAGTTTTTGAAACTGGATTTTTTAGTGAAACTCCTTCATATTAAGACCGTCAACCGATAGAGTAACAAATCATTTGATATGGTCATTGAATTGATTGAAGCAACACGTCCTACTAGGGAGACCCTTCCAAAATCATATGACGAGGTGAAAAGAATATTAAGAGATTTAGGCCTCGGGTATATTTCCATACATGCTTGCAAAAACGATTGTATGCTATTTTGGAAGGAGACTGAATAATGTATGGAGTGTACGGTGTGCCACGAGCCCAGGTACAAGCTGAATGAAGGAAAGAGTAAGACAATTCTGCACAAGATGCTGAGATATTTTCCCTTAAAACTGAGGCTACAAAGGTTGTACTTGTCTCAGAAGATGGCAGAAGAGATGCAGTGGCATAAGGAGAAGCATGTTGCTGAGGAAAATGTATGTAGGCATCTGACAGATTCTCAAACTTGGGTTGAGTTTGATAGAAATCACAAATGGTTTGCAAATGAGCCGCTTAATATACGACTTGGGCTGGCTAGCGATGGTTTCAATCCATTCGGTGACATGAGTAATGCCTACAGCATGTGGCCAGTGTTGCTTATGCCGTATAACTTGCCACTGTGGAAATGTATGAAAAAATCATTTATCTTTATGTCGTTGCTTATTCCAGGGCCGAAGTCTCTTGGTAATGAAATTGATGTGTACTTGCGTCCTTTAGTGGACGAGTTGAAGGAATTGTGGGAGGTTGGAGTGGAGGCATACGACTGTCTCTAAGAATGAGACATTTCAATTACATGCTGCATTATTGTGGACCATAAATGACTTTTCAGCATACGGGAAATTGTTTGGGTGGAGCACTAAGGGGTATCTGGCATATCCGGTTTGCAATAAGGATGCATGTAATACCCCGACCCGAAATACCAAACCAAATGACACATTTTACGAGAACATATACGCTATTTTAGAACTTACTACAAGAAGGGGCCGAGGGTCAGGAAATATACAAATGTGTATATTTCCAATTTCATGTTCATGTTATATGTGACAAGTATATAGCAATATACATATAATTATATGTGTATATAAACACATGCAAATACACACATTAAATGTGTAATTGTGTGTGTATAGCAAAATGTATATCGATATATATATATATACAGATATATAAATATATATAGGTATGTGAAATGAAATAAATGCATAAGTATATATAAACATATATGCATACTGCTGTTGTGAAGGTGACATGGATTGGGGATGTCGTTAGGAGTGTGTGTGTGTGTTTTAGAGTGTGCTAGTGTGTGTTCTAATATAATTTACATATAAGCACAAAAATATCACAATGCAATTTAATGCAAAAGCTGAAATGAAAAGAGAAATTTAATAGAACAGAGAGAGAAGTCAAGGAAGGGAGGAAGAGAAAAGGGAAAGGAAAGAAAGAAGAGAGAGAGGGGTGGCCATATGTCGTCTATATATATGCTTAACATGCACTAAGCATAGTGTTTGAGAGAGAAATAAAAACTAAAGGAAGTTTTGGTGTTCAAAGGTGGGATTCAGAAGTATAGAAGAAGAGAATAAGAAGAGGAAGGAGAGAAAAGCCACTGTTTAAGGTAAGAACACCAAAACCATTATTTTGTTCTCTCTAAGATTTTTGCATATATAAGCTATTTTAAGTCTTGATTCATACACGTACGGTGTCTGGAATATATATATATATATATATTATATATATTTTTTAGTAACGCATGAAATGGAACCTAAAAATAGCCCTAAAACACTGGACCCATAAAGAACCACCATTAAGGGACCTTGGTTAAAGCAGGTCTGAAATGACCTTTGTAAAAAACATCTTGGTTGTTTTAGATACAAAGTAGGTCACATGAGGGTGTCAAAAACCCTGTTACGCGATCAAGAAGCCTAAGAAAAGACCCCCAAAACTTGAGTTACAGGTTTGGATTTTGAAACCCAACTTCACCAACTTACATCAAAATCACAATATGAGAATGAGGATTTGATGTAACACCCTGACCTAATTAATTAATAATTAGTCCGCTAATTATTAATTAGAAATGAGGTTAAGAATAAATGAGAAATTAATCAAGAATTCCTCAGCAGTTACGATAGGCCAATAAAATAAACTAAACATGTTAAAGGGGGAGGGATGCAATACCCGAACCTAATTACCGATTAATTTATGGAATGAAGTCATCTTGAAACATAATTGCATTAATATAGCCGTTTAAGCCCCGTTTTAACACTATTAGAACTCGAATTAGCTTACTACGAAAAACACCGAGAAATAATGACCGACGCAAAGATTGGGATATCAAAGTTAACCCAAATGGAGATTGACTAGAAGAAACCGCTTCGTAAAAAGAGCAATAGAAAAGAAAATATAAATGAAAAAGCCAAAACGATAAATTGAGTGTGCCAAACGAGGCATAAGCCAAAAAGTGGGAAAAAATGCTCAAAATGCAAGCAATGGGATTTGAACCCTTAACCAAGACAAGCAAGGTTTTAAAGTCCCAAAAAAAAATTATCACTTGGCCCACAAGCACTTTTGTGCTTTACTTTACATAAGATTATACATATGTAATGCTCAATTTCTGAATATAAAAAATGAAGTGACAGCTCCTCATTGGGCCACCACCTCCACCAATTATATTTCATGTAGCAAACTAAAATATAAAATTATGCAATGATATATGTGTACCTAAACCCATTGCATATGAAGGTGAAGAATTATGCAATGATATATATGTACCTAAACCTATTGCATATGAAGGTGTATCTTCAGACCTATAGAGGGAGAAGCTAGAGAGAGTAGAGAGAGAGAGAGAGGATCTAGTGTGAGGAAAAAAACTTCAAGTGTGTGTGCTGCATATTCAAACAGTGTGTGTGTGCTGTAGTGTGAAACTGTGTGTGAGTGAAGCTATGTACGTGAGAGGTTTTGTGTTGGTGAGAGAGGACCCATGAGTGTGAGGCCTTGTATGTGTGAGTAAAGTGTGTGTGCATGCATGTGGGTGTGCTCACTCGGAGGTGCTCAAGGAGGATAGGAAACTGAGCCGATTTGAGGGAACTTGAGAGGATCAAGTTGAGCCACAAATAGAGAAAGAAGCTCACTGTCTGAAAGGTATAAGACACCTTAAATTGAAATTTTTCCTTTTTGATATTTTTGAGTTATTTTAGTTTTATTTAAGAGTTAAACTTGCATGCATGAATTTATCTATCAACCTAGGGTGTTAGGTATGTAATGAGAGGGCCAAAAAGGGCTTGAAAAGCCCTTAACTAGGTACAGCCGCCATTGAAGGACCTTGCTTAAACAGGGTCTAATTAACTTAAGTTAAACCTTGATCGAGGGATAGGGATCAAGACTAGGAAGAAGAAGCTTTACAACGCAACAAAAATTAGGTTAAATCGTGCTAAGACCAGAGAGGATGGTCGAGTTGCAGGTTGAGGTTCAAAAACAATCATCTGTGCACGAGGCCTTACACTAGATTTTAAGGATGGGGTTTGAAGCTCCATTGTCCAATGAGCACAACCCAACAAACCTCAGTCGAAATAGCCCAAAATTGGACCTAAACAAAGGAGTTGCAGGTTCACACGATAGTGGTGTGGAACTCAGTGTTTTGATCCAATTCGGTCCAAGAAAACAATTTTGGAAACTTACCTTAGGCCCTAGGGACACGATGGAATCAAAATAGAAAGAAGAAACACCCCAGAAAGTCACAAAATTAAAAAACAAAATTCTCTGCAACTAGGGCAACAGTCGGGGGAAGAGAGGAAAAAGACGACCAGGGGTTGGGCCAAACTTGGGTCGGGTCGGGTCGGGACCCGACCGAGCACAAATCGGGTTAGTTCAATGACACCGTTTGCTACTTGGTTTAAGTTTAAAAACTGGACTATTTGGTTACCAAAATAACAAATAGAAATCAAGTTTAAGGGTTAACCCAACCGTGGATAGGAAGGATATCAGAAACATTTCATTCAAGTTTTTTGAAAGAGGTTGAACTGGTCGGTTCGAAGGCCAATGGACCGATTTAGAGTTCGGACAAAGTGAACCAATTGGTTCACTGTTTGAATTGAAAATAAAAACCCTTACTTTTGTAAATTACGGGTTGAACCCCAAACTTTTAATAAATTCTGTTGTGGCCCAAATTTTAAAAAATTAATTTAAATAAGCTCCTAAAAATAAATAAATAATAAAATAATTTATTTAATTATTTTATTAATTAGATAAAATGACTATTTTACCATTGGACACTAAATGAGTCAAACGAAGTCCAAAATAAATAATGAATAGCGTATTTTTACTATTTCAAGCATTCTGGACTCAACGATGGAGTCAGATTTGTGAAATCAAGTCCCGAAAAATATAGACACGTAAATGATAAATGACTTTATTACCTCTAATGATACCCAGGTCTAATTAAAAATAAAAGATAGTTCATTTAATTATGTCAGACATTCTGGACTCAACGGTGGAGTCTGTACTAGCAAACGAATTACCAAAAATGTGACGGGTGAAAAGGTAAAATTACTAAAATTTTCCTAATACAGTACGAAGCCTGAATAAAGTCCAAATTAGACGAAATTGATACCGATGGAAGCCCAAATAATTATGAACTCACAAATGTGACTAAATAATGATTCGGGGTTAGAATATCATAAAATAAGAAATGACCAAACTACCCCTAAGCATAGAAAATACAAAGTAAAGGCCGAATAAATTTGGAAAGAAGGCCAATTTAATGTAAAGCATAATTATGGGGCTAAATAAGACTCTGAAACAATTAGAGTATAAAATGAGAAATGACCGATGTGTCTGGATGATCAAAAGCAGATGCCAAATGAAGTCCAATACTTAGAACTTTACATGTAGGCTATCGGGAATATTCTGAGGACCACAATAGGGTTTGGGGCAAGAATGACAAAATTACTATTTTGCCCTAAGGTCAAATATGTGCTTAATTGATAACGACTGGAGTCAAAATGACTTAAAATATTATCTTGACAACTACTAAGCCTACTTAAGGAGTTTAATAACATAAGTTGAAACCCAATGAGTGGGTAATAGGCCAATGAACCTAATTAGAGGATCTAATAGACTCCTAAGATAATGAATAAGACATGAATGAACGAATTCTGATCTGTCTATTATTAATGATGATTATTCAGGCTATGCAAGGATATGCCTGAAGTATCAAGAGATTATCAGAGTATTTGTAAATAGAGAATGCAATACTAAGAAACCGAGGTAAGTAAACCCGAACTTTGTTATGTGGTCCTTCCTCAGCCAGTCACATTTATTTTCATATGCTACCAAACTTGTACTCCATCACTTACTTGATGAACCTGATTTCTTTAATTGATGACAATCGACTTGTGATTATTTGCTCATGCCTGTCCTTCGAATTTAGCTTACTTGCTTATATCATTTTGTGATCTTGACTTGTTGATGCTTAAGCATATTTATACAATCATGTATATCGTTTCATGATCGTGTAATATATCTGTTGTTGGAAATCTTGTTTGTCCCATACACTTATGTATCGTCGATTGAGAAATGGTTGTTTTCAACAGCCCGATAACATAGCTATGGATAACTATAGTTATATTGTGTTGCCTTGAACTAACTAGTTACAATCCACATCCTTGTTCCTGTGGAGAGTAGCAAGATCATGATATTTTATATGTGCCTAGGGTTGTGCTTAGTCACAACGGCCCATCTATTCATAGAATTACGTGGGGGAAAGATCCTTTGGGGTCTGTTGTGTCCTATAGGACTTGTGGTGAAAGAGCTCTGACACTGGGTTGTTAGTATTCGATGATGATATATCTTTGGTATTTGTTGAATGATCATATTCTATACCCTATGAATGATCATATTATTGCACTCATGTTATACTTTACTCGATGATGATATATCTTTGGTACTCGTTGGATGATCATATTCTATGCAAGCATGTTATACTTTTGATTGGCTATTGTATTTGTTGTGGTAGCAGATTATCATGATTGGCTAAATCCCGGTTGTTGGATTCATTATTACTATCTTCTTGTATCTTATTTTGGGATAAGCCTTTTGGACCCTCAGATCATTGTTGTACATTTTGGTGACTGGCTATTGGCTATCTGTTATCCCTTTCTTCTATTATTCTTGTGAACTAACCCTGACCTATGGCAAAGCTAGGAATTTACTTATTGAGTTTTGTTAGCTCACCCCTTATTTATAACCATTTTTCAGGTAGCTTATGACGGATGATATGTAGTGAGATAACTAGCAGAACTAGTGAAACACAAATGATTTACACTGTTGAGAGGAACTCCAAGTCAAGTTGACTACGTATTCTGTAAGGTTAAGTTCATAATTTGTATTATAATATTACATCATTAGTGATGAAGTTAGCCTAGTATGTTGGATCACTATGATTAAATTGTACTTGGAGACATTCTGATTGTTCATCATTGGAGATGAGTTTTGATCAGCTGAATTGTATTGGTGTAACTTCCGCTTTAAGTAATTCATTGATATAGAATGGACGCATTAGGGCATGTATATTGATACTCTAGAGATATTTGGTGACTGATTCTAGACGTGCTCTGATGTGTTTGGATGAGTTACATTTTTAATTTAAAAGGGTTTTAATTTCTGCTGCTTTGACCCTACATTTAGAATGCAATTCATTGTAAAGTTTAGAAGTTGCCTTTGGTTGGTCACATTGTCGGTGAAGAAAACTGACAAGGTGGCCAACTGGCATCACGCCCTCGAGATCTGCATAGGGTGGGTTTTGGGTCGTGACATTTGAACCCCATGTTGAGGGGACCAAAACAGAAGAAATCCCAAGAACTTTGGGCTAGAAACGAGCATAAACGACCTAATTGCGGGTTTGATTATCAAACCTTTAACCGAACACCCGAGATTAGTTTGAGCTCTAATATGAATGCCAAACCAGTTCTTGGTGTTTTAGAAACAGGTTAGAGTAAAAATAGAGGGATTTGGATGATAAAAAACTCACGAAATTGAAAGAAATGGAGGTCTGGAATTAGGGCAACAGTGACTTGAATGATGAGGAAAACGATGAGTCAACTTGCTAACTCATTTTGAAATGGGCGAGTTGGCTCCGACACGTGTTGGGAAGAGGGGGTAGCCACCGCATAAGTGGAACGGTGCCGTTTGTGACTTAAGGGTTTTTAAATTTAAAACCTGAATGAGGATCATTTGGTTACGCGGTATTGGGCTTGATTTGATATCCCTTGTGGGAATAGGATAGCTCATTCGAGTTTTAAAAGCCCTGTACACTATTTGGCTATAAGAAATCAAGGAAAATATAGGGGGCCGCAGCCCTTGAGACTCGAACGACCGACTTTTTGAACCAGTCCCACAATCCTTACCAGTTGGACAGGCGGTGTCCGTGGTATATATTATGGCAATATATATATATATATATTATGTAAAAAGGAAATTCAGAAAAAATGAAGGGCGCAACCCTTGTGACTCGAACACGAAACCTCTCAAACCCAAACCCTCATTCTTACTATTTGGACAAGACAATCCCGTGTCCACAAATCCTACAAATATATATATATATATATTATAAATAAATTATATTAAATAAAATAAAAAAAATTACTTAAAATAAATAATGACGAAATAGTCCGATGTCTAAATTAAACATGTAAATAGTGTATTTTAACTATTTTGGGCATTCTGAGACCAATGGTGAGGTCCATGTCACGAGACAGGACCCTGAAAAATAAAGACAAGTAAAAATATAAAATGACCAAATTACCCCTGGTGCCCCTAAAGCCAAATGAAAGTCCAAGAGGGTCTAAATTGACTTTCTTCGACGTTTCGGACTCAATGATAGAGTCTATTTGATCAAAAGAGATACTTATAATAAAGAGATATAAATTTGATGAATAACATAAATTTATGTAACTATAGACTGAAACGTTTTCTGACGTTGTGGGCTCAATAGTGAGGTCTGCATTTTAAAATAAGCTATAGAAAGACACGAAACGTAAACATGTGAAGTAAATAACTGAAACTTAAAAATAATGGAGCTACCAGAAGAGTATAAATTGAAATAAAATTTAATTCCTAACACATTAAATTGTGTCATAGGTTAAAATTACGAGTTAAATTAAGTACATATGAAATTTATGGAATGTTTATAAATCGTTTTAAGCTTTAATACGATCTAAGCATAAGTTAAGAAGCATCAATAGGTGATATTGCAGTGAATATAAAGTTAATGAGACTATTCATGAACTGTTCTTAGGAACTACAAGGGAAGTGGGAAAACACATTTTTGGTACTAACCCTAAAGGACAGAGGTGAGTAACCCTATATTTGAATTGGAGATTTAACTTCATGAATTTGAAGAAGTTTTAAGTTTAAAATATATGAAGTATTTGAATATCAAATTCATTATTACATGTTTTCTGTTTTAAAAATATTCTGTTCTTTTGAACTCTATTGTGACATGCTCAGTGAATGGTTTCTACTATAGTTTTCCTTAGAATATGTTTCAGCATGTCTAAGTTTAAAATGCCAAATCTCTTTAAGTATTCTGAATTTGCATATTCCAAGTATTTGAAGATTCTATCATGAAGTCATGAACATTATGTTATGAATGCTCATAAAAGCATCTATTTGAAGAAGTCATATGTTAAATGTATTTGAATGCAACTACATGGAGGCCATGTTTTAATGATTTTAAATAACATCTATTTGTAAGTGTTTTATACCTCTTGTTGCCACTAGAAATGCAAGACAAACTGTGCATAAGCACCATGAATTTTGTTGGGTTTCTTCAGAACTCAACCACGACACGAATAAATTCCAAGTAGCAGGATCTAATCCCCTAGGCATGAGATATCTCTACGAAAAGTAAAACGGGAATCTGGTTCGAAACAGATTCTACTAATAAAAGTGATAAGATGTGATGTTGAAAATGGAAGCAGGTTTTACCCTCATTTTCCTTATGCATATCTACATGTTTTGAGGTTCATATACTCTATTTGAAGAAGTATATGTTAAGCTTGATTTTTTTAAATGTTTCAAGCTATCTGTTTTAAAGAATACATATATTCTGTGTTCAAAATATACGAGCAATTGGTAGTGAATGTTTTATAAAATCTCTTATACTAACCACTGCCAATTGAAAACCCATGACAAATGCTGGAATTACTCACAAGCTTAGATTAGCTTACCCGAATTTTTATCCGACCCCCTTTTAGGTGACTGATGATGAATTGAGCTTTGCCCATTATGAGGAAGGGTAGAAGCAGCTATTACAGGACTAGTAGTCTTTTGGAAAGCACTATAACTTTTAGTAGTCACATTTTGTACTAGAAGTTAGTAAAACTGTTATGTATTAAGCCTCACGGGGCAGTTGAACATGTATTAATTATAAAATCTTTAAGTTTTATTATGTTCTGAATGTGATATCATGTGTACCATTCTGAAGAGCGGCAGTACCGGGTTGATGTGCGTAAATTTAAAATAAAAAAAGAAAAGAAATTTTTTTTCACGCTTCTGCAAACACAAGCCGCACCACCATCCGATACTGTTGCTTATGTGAGCCTCGCCCTAAGGCCCCCGGGCCAAAGGGTGGTGGTCGCGATTCAGGAATCTGCACAGGGTGGGTTTCGGGTCATGACAATGCATGTTCCCTACATTTGTCCAAGGAAAGAAGATATGCTACATTTGCCATCATCATTTTCTATCGTCATCACATGGTTGGCGAAATTGAAAAAAGCATTTGTTTGATGAAAAAATTGAGTGCAGATTGTCACCTCCATTGTTGTCTGGGAAAGATGTGTTGGCGCAATTGGCACTCATCCAACCAGTGAGGTTTGGGAAGATATTGGGTACTAAGAAGAGGAAGCGTACTAATGTGGAGTTAAATTAGACGAAGAATAGCATATTTTTTGATTTGTCGTATTGGGATACCTTTAAGTTAAGGCACAATTTGGATGTTATGCACATTCAGAAGAACATCTGTGATAATGTTTTGGAAATTTTAATGAACATTGAAGGGAAGATGAAAGATATTGTTAAAGCCTGGTTGGACTTGAAGGAGCTGGAAATACAGAAAGAGTTGCACCTAATACGTAGAGGTGATAAATATATCGTGCCTCCTGTATGCTATACGTTATCATCCGATAAGCAAATGAGGATTTACGAGTGGTTTAAATCAGTGAAGTCTTCATATGGATATGCATTAAATATATCTCAG
Organism: Nyssa sinensis; assembly: GCA_008638375.1. Lineage (NCBI taxonomy): Eukaryota > Viridiplantae > Streptophyta > Magnoliopsida > Cornales > Nyssaceae > Nyssa > Nyssa sinensis. The sequence goes on from CM018040.1 coordinate 27,597,445, forward strand.
TGTGTAAATGTTAAAGATGGGAAAATATCTGGATTGAAGAGCCATGACTGCCATTTCCTTTTACAATGACTTTTTTCGATTACAATATGTGGATATCTCACCGATGACATATCAACGACATTGATTGAGTTGGGCTGCTTTTTTAGAGAATTAAGTGCGAAGATGTTGAATTGGAAGTACTGGAAAAGCTCAAAAGGGACGTTGTCATGATTCTTTGCAAGTTGAAAAAGATTCTCCCTCTAGCTTTCTTTGATGTAATGGTCCACTTAGCTTTGCATTTGCCGCATAAGGTAAAAATTGGTGGACCTGTCCAATACCAATGGATGTATCCAATAGAAAGGTACATTAAATTTTAAGAATTGTCTTATCTATCCATCCTAACTATTTTAATTTATAACTGATTAATTATTAAAATAGATAGTTACACACATTGAAGCAATTTGTACGTAACAAAGCACGACCGGAAGGGTCAATTGTTGAGGCTTATATTGATGCTGAATGTCTCACGCTCTATTCTATGCATTTTGAAGATATTGAGATAAGGTTTAATTGTGAAGATCGAAATTATAATAGATGTTCAAAGCAACAACGAACTGGCCTTGCGGTGTTTAATCAGAATGTGCAGCCAATAGGTGCCCGTATATATGAATGGTATCATCCTGAAGACTTGGAAAAAACTCACTATACCGTGCTCAACAACTGTGATAAGACATTGCCATATTTTAAGTAAGTTTATCGAAATCATTGCAATACTACGTTAGTACATAAATGTAAGTTACATATAACATATCTCATCTTATGTAGTGAGCATACGACTGAGCTTCAGAGAAAACATGTTACTGATACTGATCTAGAGCAAATACAATAAAATTTGTTTCCAAAGTGGTTCGGAGAACGTGTAAGAATAGATTTCAATTAATTGTAATTGAATTAGTTAATGCATTTATATTCAATTAATTTTGTACTTGTATTAAATTAATAGATGAAGCTATTATGCCACCAACAATCTCTTGAGGCGTACTATCAATTATATTCTTTGGATGTGGCCCTGATCAAAGGATATCTTGCTACACCAATTTAATTGTTAATGGTGTTCGATTTCACACAAGGGAACGTTTGGTCAGCCGACGAACACAGAATAGCGGTGTCCTTGTTCAGGGAGATTATGAAGCAGGACAAACTATAGAGTACTATGGTGTTTTATAAGATATCATACAATTGCATTATTGCTTCGGTCATTTTGTGTATCTGTTTAAATGTGATTGGTGGGATGTAAGTAACAAGAAGACTGGAATTCAGATCGATAAGCACTTCATAAGTGTTAATACGTCACGTACGAAATTTAAAGATGATCCGTATGTATTGACATCTCAAGCAAAAGAAGTTTTCTATTTGAAGGATACAAAAATCATAGGTGATTGGCATGTTGTCCAAAAAATAAAGTCTAGAAATGTTTATGATGTACTAGAAGTTGAAGAGGGAGATGAAAATTTAGAGAGGATTTAGGAGGCATAACAAGAAGAGTCTCAATCTTCCTACGATGGTATTTTCTGCCATGATCAAGAAGATGTTACTTCGTATCGGTTGAATAGAATTGATATAGAACTAGATCATGTCGTAACTTCCGACATCACTAACACCACACAATTAGATCTGAGGGATGCAACTTTCATTAATGATAACGATGACGAGGAAAATGATTTTGATGATGATACATTGTTAGAGTATTGTATTGAGAATGAAGAAATTTTAAAAACAGATGATGATACAGACTCAGATGATAATTGTAATAGGTCTTATATGATGTAATGGGTATTCATTTTTATGATGTAATGGATTTTCATTTTATGATGTAATGGAATTTTATTTTTAAACTTTCATTTTAGATATGGTTTGACCAAGATCACGCAGACACACAGCCCGGTCGGACCCATTGACCCCTTCCCCTTCATCTGTAGGGTCGACCGATCCTGCCATCGATGGTATGCATAGTTCCCCTTTTTATTAATGATTATATAAATATGGTAGTAATTGTTTCTATTTTATTTCTTCTAAAACTTTGGCCACCACCTCCAGATGAGGGGGCTGTAGGTTGAAGAACCGTAGTTTGTAGGTTCAGATGGAGGCAGCAAGGGGTGCGCAACTTCAGACTGAGATACCTCCGGCCTTGCTAAAGCCCGTCGGTGGGTGGGCACAGTAGTTCACCATTGAGGTCAGCATCATTTTTTGACTACGCGTCTCAATCCATATTAGTGACTAGAGTCTCGTCGCTGACAAGGAGTGGCGGGATATTCATGCGCATATCCTGGTATGTCTTTTATTATTATATTCAACTAAATTTTAACATATGAAGTAATGTTTTGACAATGAAATACTTTACAGGAGAAGTTTGACATCAATCTCCACCTGCCTCATGTCATGAAGGCAATGAACCGTTACTTAGAAGGCTGTTCCAAGGACTATCGACACAGGCTCCACATGCACTACGAGGTAGAGGTGGCAGCTGGTAAAGAGCCTCGCGACAGACCTTACAGGGGGGTGACGATGGAGGATTGGATGTTACTATGCTATCGGTTTGCTAGTAATGCATTCTAGGTAAAAAATGTCAAAATTAATTTTGTTGTATGATAAATCATTGTCATCTATACTGACCTTCCTTGTTTTGTCCAAATGTAGGAACTTAGCAAGAAAAATAGCGAGAGCAGAAGCAAGCAAAAGGTGATCCACTATGGTAGATCACGATCTTTTGTTAGGTATAGACATGATATGGTAAGCTAATAACTGTATCAAGTTCTTATTATATAATATTTTCATGAAATCAATCTGCACAAGCTACTGTTTATTTGCTGCAATGAGACCATGAGACCAGTGCACCACCTAGCCCTATTGATTTGTGGCACATGACGCACTACAACCCCGAGAAGGGTTGGACTGGGCTTGAAGCTCAGCGACTTTATGTAAGTTATTTACTTATATATACCAATATTACTAATTTGATACTAATATAAAGTTATAAAAGTAGTAACATATATTTATATTTTTATAGGAGGAGATGGTCCATCTGCTTGCTCAGCCGACCCTTAAAGGTGAGCATCCGTGTCACGACCCGAAACCCACCCTGTGCGGATCTCGGATCGCGACCGCCGCCCTTCGGCTCGAAGGCCTTAGGGCAAGGCTCTCATAAGCAACAGTATCGGATGGCGGCGCGGCCTGAGGTTGCGGAAGCGTGAAAAAAAAAACTTTTTCTTTTCTTTTTAAAATCTGTCGCACATCCATTCGGTACTGCCGCTTTTCATAGCGGTACACATAATAATAATAATCAGAGCATACTAAAACTTAAGGTTTTATATATACATGACATATCCAGTTGCCCCTCGGGCTTAAGTACATAATTTTCCAAAATCTAGTACACTTCAAAATTCGACTATCTACGAGTCCTTAGTACTTCCAAAAAATTCCTCGATCATATTAAAGCCACTAATCATCATCCCCAAATGGAGCAAGGCTCCCACTCGTCATCGTTACCTGAAAAAAAATTTAAGGAATGGGGTGAGCTTTGAAAAGCCCAATGAGTAATTCCTGTATCTGTCATGGGTTTTCAATTGGCAGTGGTTTCGCACATGAGAGTTTATAAAATGCACACTACCAATTGTTCGTACATTTTAAACACAGAGTACACAAAGTACATGCATTTTTCATAACAAATAGCTTTGAAACATTTAAAGTAATCAAGGCTAAATAAGCATTTCGTCAAACAGAGTATATGCATTTCAAGCATATAAAAAGGCATAATAATGAGGATAAAACCTGCTTTCATTTCTAAAATCATTTATCATCTTTTCACTTTTTAACTGAAGGATCCGTTTCGAACCAGACCCTAGTCTTACTTCTGAGAGATCTCGTTGCCTAGGGGATTAGATCCTGCTACCGGGCATTTTTCTGAATTGAGAACCCAAAGGGTGCTCAATAACTGGTGATGCTTATGCATCATTATTATCTTACAAAACATTAGCTTCTTCAAGAAATACTTTTTATAAGCATTTAAACATAACTTCTTCAAGAAATGCTTTTATGAGCATTTAAAACATGATGTTCTTGATAGAATCTTCACATAGTTGGAATAACATTTTAGAACAGACGACATGTTAAATACTTTCAAAGAGAATTGTAACAAAAATCATTTACTGAACATATCGCAAGAGAATTATAAGAGCGGAATATTTCAATACAGGAATCATGAAATATGGAATTTAAACATTCAATGCTTCAAATATTTTGAAGTTTAAAACATCATTTAAATCGTGGAGTTAAAATCTCCACTTCAAATGCAGGGTTACTCACCTTGATTTCCTGGGTTTGCACTATTAGTTGGTTGTTCCCTTCCTTTTGTAGTTCCTAGAAACAATTCACAATAATTTATTAACTTCAATGTACTTCAAATATCTCTTATTGATGTTTCTAATTATGTTTAAATCGTATTACGTCCTAACGTCTTATCGTGAGTCTTATTTTATTGACGCATCATATTTTCTCGTACTTTATTTCGTAATATGGACCTCACCGTTGAGTCCGGAACGTCGAAGAAAGTCAATTTAGATCTTCTTGGCTTTTAATTGGGCTTTGGTCATGTCAGGGGCAATTTGGTAATTTGTACTCTAACGTGTCCTAATTTTTTGGAGTCTCGTCTCGTAAAACAGACCACACCATTGAGTCTGGAACGTCCAAAATAGTCAAAATGCACTATTTATTTGTTTTATTTGGACTCCGTTTGACTGATTTATTGTTCAAGGGTAAAATAGTAATTTTACCCAATTAATAAAATAATTAAATAAATTATTTTATTAATTATTTATTTTTCCAGGGGCCTATTTGAATTTTTCTTTTAAAAATCTGGGCCTTAGTACAATTTTCCTAAACAGTGGGGGTTGAATTGCAATTATTTAAAACTTATTAAAATAAACCAAAGGGTTCAGTTGGTTTGTAACTGAACCGGTTCACTATTCCATTGAACCAACTGGTTCAATGCATAATGCTGACGTCATGATGACGTCAGCCCTAATTTTTAAAATTTAAAATCTTTTAAATCAAAACGGCATAGTTTCACTTAACCGGTTTTATAGTTGGGTCGGGGCCCGACCCAAACCCAGATCCGACCCAACCCAATCGACCCAACACTATTCATCATCTTCCCAACTCACCTCACTGTAGCCCTAATTTACAGAAACTCTAAAACTTCAATTTCGTGAACTTTGAGATCATCTTTCTCTCTGTTCATGGACGGTGTGGGTCACTAGGTGATCTAGAAACACTTTAGCATTGGTTTTAGGCTTCGGATTGAGCTAGAAAGCTCGTTCCAACATCCATGGCCGTTCTGAATACCTCCCAAGGAAATGCTCATTTTTCAACCAAACTCAGTGATGTTTGGCTTATTTTGATCCTTAGATTATGGGGCTTCGATATACATTCTAAAAGCAAGCTTTGGTGTCCATTTTTAAAGGTCGGCTTTTTTGAACCGTGACTGCAACTCGGTTTTTGTGGGTCTATTTCTAGGCTTCTAGGTCACGGCCTAGGTTTTTTAGAACCCTTATGGCCTCTATTTGAGGTCCCAAGTGAAGGAACCATGTTTCCTTTCGGTCAAAACAGACCTGCACCTTCGAGGTCCTTCAATGGCAGGTGTGCACTGTGTGGGTGTTTTAGGGTCGATTCAATGCTCTAGTTTCATGCCTTATTCATGACAAGATGTTTTAAGCTGCATGCATGCGATCTAACTGGCTCTACAATTTTAAAACAGTATCAAAACTTAAAACTAAGAATGGGGCAGTTTGAGGTTATACCTCCAAACAACAGCTTCTCCCTCCTTGTTTGTGGCTTAAGCAGAGACCTCAGTGGTTTGGCATGTTCCAACCGTGTACTTCCAGTCCTCAGTTCCCTTCCTTTGCTTCTTCAATGGCCAAACTCACACACAAGGTCTCACTTTCTCTCTCTAGATTCTCTCCACTTTCTCTCTAACTCACTCTCTCTCTAAAACTTCAGACTGTCATCCTCTTTTATTTCCTATCAACGCTCATGCAGTTAGTGGCATTGCCACCTGTTGATTCCATGAGAACACTTGTCTTTATTATATGGCTGCTGTTTGCATGAAGAACACCTCACGGTTCTTGGAACCACATGGCTGCCACCAGTTTTGAATAATAGTTGCAAGCAGCCCACAGACTTTCTTTCCTTTAATCCAAGACATTCCCTCTTGTCTTCCATAGTTTAATTATATATTAACATATATATATATATATATATAGCAGCCGTACACCTGTATCTATATACATATATATTGCATATCCTAGATTAAGTTACATTAATCTTTATATTTACACATTATTTCAGTATTTACATATTGATATATATATATATACACATTTATATGTTTATTTTTAAATTTTTTTTTTGTATAATTATGTTATTATTATCATTATTTAATTCATTTACAAAAATGTTTAGGTATTTGTTATAATATTTCGTTGGGTCGGGGTATTACAATCCGTCGACCGATGACAAGATATAGGAGACTGTTCTGGGCAGGAGGCGCAGATATGTGCGTGGCTTAGGGAGTGGGATGCAGCCGATGACATCGTCCTTTACCATCGAGAGCGATGCTAGGTTTCACAAAGCAACCCAGAGAGCTGAGGCAGCTAAGAGACGGAAAGCATAGTTGGGGCATATGATGACAGAGCTTTAGGCTCGCACGACCTAGTTAGAGACCCTTATGCAGACATTCCTCAGCCAGTAGGGAGGCTCTGTTCAGCCTTGGTAAGTTTTTAAAATTAATTACTATGGTGGATTTATTATTTATAGAAAATGATACGTAAAGCAAAAAAAATTAAATTTCGGCCTAACGGCCTAGAAACTACACGACACACTTCAAATATGAAAATAGACTTGCACGAACTTCATTAATTTCATCGGTTCTAATGACCATTTAAAACTTATGTAACTTTTCACTCCAACAAGGCCCATTTCGGAGTTTTGACGGATCCAAATGCCGGATATCAGTTTACCGACCCCTAAACCCCATCACACACCTCACAAATGATAAAATAGATGTACACAAACTTACGACACTCGGTTCAGATGCTCTGTTTGAAACTTATGTATGTTTATGCTCCAAAAAGGCCCAATTTGGGGTTTTGACAGACCAAAATACCAGATATCAGCCTACTGACCCCAAAAACCCATCACACCTCACAAATGATAAAATAGACTTGCAAAAACTTACAACACTCAGTTCGGATGCTCGGTTTGGAACTTTTGCAAGTTTCTGCTCCAAAAAGGCCTATTTTGGGGTTTTGACTAATCAAAATGCCCGATATTGACCTATCAACCCTGAAATCTCATCACACACCTCACAAATGATAAAATAGACTTACATGAACTTACGTCACTCGGTTCGGATCACCAGTTTCAAACTTATGCAACTTTTCGCTCTAGAAGCCCTATTTTGGGGTTTTAACAGACCAAAACATCAGATATTAGCATAAATACCCTGAAACCCCATCACACACCTAAAAAATGATAAAACGAACTTGCACAAACTTATAACACTCAGTTTGGATGCCCAGTTTGAAACTTATGCAAGTGTTTGCTCCAAAAAGGCCCATTTTGGGGTTTTGATGGACCAAAATGTCGGATATCAGCCTACCAACCCTGAAACCCCATTACACACCTCAAAAATGATAAAATAGACTTGCACGAACTTACAGCACTTGGTTCAGATCACCGGTTTCAAACTTATGCAACTTTTTACTCCACAAAGCCCCATTTTGGGGTTTTAACGGACCAAAACACCGGATATTGGCCTACCTACCCTAAAACCCCATCACAGACCTCAAAAATGATAAAATAGGCTTGTAAAAGCCTACAACACTCAGTTCGGATCATCGGTTTCAAACTTATGCAAGTTTTCACTCCAAAAGCCCTATTTTGGGGTTTTGACAGACCAAAACACTAGATATCTGCCTAAATACCCCTAAACCCCATCACACACTTCAAAAATGATAAAATAGACATGAACAAACTTACAGCACTCGGTTTGGATTATCGGTTTGAAACCTATGCAAGTTTCTGCTTCAAAAAGGCCCATTTTGGGGTTTTGACAGACCAAAACACCGGATATCAACCTAACGAGCCCAAAACCCCATCACACACCTCAAAAATGGTAAAATAGACTTGCACAAACTTACGAAACTCGGTTTGGGTCACTGGTTTGAAACTTATGCAAGTTTCTCCTCCAAAAAGGCCCAATTTAGGGTTTTGATAGACCAAAATGTCAGATATCGGCCTAACTACCCCAAAACCCCATCAAACACCTTAGAAATGATAAAATATACTTACAAAAACTTATGACACTCGGTTCGGATCACCGGTTTGAAACTTATGCAAGTTTCTACTTCGAAAAGGCCCATTTTGGGGTTTTAAAGGACCAAAATGCCGAATATCGGCCTAACTACCTCGAAACACTATCACACACCTCATAAATGAAAAAATAAACTATCACAAACTTACAGTACTCAGTTTGGATCACTGATTTGTAACTTATACTACTGTATGTCGTTTTTACTATTTATGCATGCAAAAAAAAAAAATTCACATTCTATGTTGATATATATTTAATAAGTGTTCTAATATATATCATTTGATCTTTATTTTAGATTGATCGGGATTATTGTGCCGTCGTCTTTCATGGACATCTGTAGTTACATTTTCTGAGACAATTTTTTACTTTTTGTATTTATTGATAAATTCTACTTTTACAATTGTAAGTAATTAGTATAATATATATATATATATATGAATTCATTTTTCTTTTAATATATTTATTTCAGAATATTTGGATTTTATTGTATATCAAGATGATTGATACAGGTTTTAAGCAGAAATAAAACAAAAAGAAAAAACAAATAATTCAGGTCAAAATATGGCCAAAAAAAAAAAAATAACTTTTAGCGACGCACAAAAAGGTATCGCTAAAAGACCCAAAAATTAGTTTTTAGCGACGCTTCACATTCGTCGCTATAAATATACTATTAGCGACGTACTAAAGGCGTTACGCTAAATAATTCTAAAAACATACTATTAGTGACGCTCCACAGTCGTCGCTAAAGAATGCCAATAAACTATTTGCAACGCCTTAGGAGTGTCGCTAAAGGTTCAAATTAGTGATGCCCATTGCGTCTTATGTATACTATTAGCGATACCCTTACCTGATTATTCGCGACACCTTTTAAACGTCGCTAATTGTTACCTTTAGCGACGCATACAAGTGCACGTGTCACTAATAGTATTAGCGACACGAATATTCACGACGCCTCTAGCGACGCCCATGTGGGCGTCATTAAAACCATTTAGCGGCGCATATTTCTATTATTAAGCGTCGCTAAAAGTGGCTTTTCCTGTAATGGCAATTCAAGATAGTATTTAAAAATGGAATTAAGTAGCATATTTAAGACACGAGTCATGTAAATATAGGAATTGAATTTAAAACACTTTAGGAATCATGGAGTTAAAACCTCCACTTCAAAGTTTAGGATTACTCACCTTGGTTCTCGGGGTTGGCGCTACTGGTGTGCCTTTCCCTTTCCTTTGTAGTTCCTAAGAACAATTCACGAAAAATCTATTAATTCCACATTAACTTAAATCACCACCTATTTGGTGTTCTTAATTTATTTTTAGATCGGGTGAATCCTAATTTCCTAGGATAGACCTTATTTCTTTTAAATCGGACTATTCATAGTCAATTTGGACTCTTAGGGGTTTAGTAAAATTTCATTTTCATGTGTATTATTTTTTAGTACTTAATTTGATGAGATGATCTTACCGTTGGGTTTGGAACATCACAGAAAGTCAATTTAGATCCTCTCAGACTTCCATTTGACTTTGGGTAACATTAAGGATAAAATGGTAATTTTTACATTTTACGTGTCTTAATTTTTGAGATTTCATCTCGTAAAGTGGACTTCACCATTGAGTCCAGAATGTTGAAAAAAGTCAGAATACACTGACCCTTTTATTTTATTTGGGCAATGAAATAATTTTTCATAATTAAATTAATTAAATTCATAATATATACGTATATTATTCCATTTATTACACAAGTGTCACGGTGACACAGTGGCACACACGTGGCCTCTTAAATTATTCAGATGTGTGAGGTTGAGCGTTTGACTCTGGAGAGCTGTGACTCCCCCTTATTTTTCTAATTTTATGTTTGCCAAACAACGGACAAGTGGGTAAAACAAGGATAGGATATCCCAATCCTATTTGGGTTATCAAATCAAGGGCCTATCTGTGTTTCCAAACAGGTCGAAATCATTTCAAAACTTAAATCTAGCACCCCAAAATGACACCGTCCTATTAAAACCCAAACCCTTATTCTTATTTGATCAGGACTCGACCCGTGCCCGACCCGATACTATTTATCATTTTCATCGCGCCATAGCTACTGTTGCCCTAATTTCTGCATTTTTTTTAAACTCTATTTCATGACGTTCTAGTGGGTCTTTTGACCTGTTTTCTTTTCCAATGGTTTTCTGAGACTTCAAAAGAGGTCTTTGCATTGGTCTTGGGGTTCGAATTGAGCTCAATATCTCTATTTAAAGTTCGATAACCAAACCTGTAGCTCTATCGTACAGGTTCCTTTTTGAAGCTTTTTGGCTATAGTTTGGTCTGTTGTGGCCCTAGGGTTATGGGAGTTCATTCCCCGATCACGAAATCAAGTTTTGTGTTCGATTTGTGAGGGTTGGTTTTAAAATTGCAACCTGTAACTTGGTATTTCTCTCTCATCATTAGCTCATTTTTTATAACATAAGTTGTTTTGTGACCCTTGTGGCTTCTAGATCAAGCCCCAAGTGGCAAAAATTAGTTTCTTACTAGTTGTTTCAGACCCACCTTATTGGTGATCCAATAATGGAGGATTTTCATGGTCCCTTGTGTTTTAAGCCTCCTAGGTCAGTTTTCTTTTATTCCATAGCATGGTATATGACCCTTTAAGCCATGCATGCTTTCCATACCCATTAAACTGTAAGTTTCAACAAACCTTTTTCTTAGAGAGAGAAACTTATAATTTAGGTATTTTTACCTCCGGGCAATAGATCTTTCTCCCTCCTTGCTTAGTTCTGAGCTTCTAGGTTTTCTTGAGCTAGTCTAGGGTTGCATGAAGCTCCCCTTCTTCCTTTCCTTCCTCTTCTTCTCTTTCTTCTTTACTTCCTTATCTCTCTTTCTCTAGCTTCACACACACAAACACACAAGGTCTGAAAAACACTCACAAACCTCATGCACGGTCTGAGTTTTGATCATATAGCTTCAATCTTGCGTACCATATGATAAGGGATTTGTATGAAATCCCATTGGTTGTGAGAGTGGTGCAATGAGGTGTTGACACCTCATTGCTTCAGACTGTTACCACACAATTTCTACCTTATATGATTTTTTTTTGGCCATGGTAGCACATGTGTACTGATAGCCTAATGGGTTTAGGCTGTGCATAAGTCTCTTGGGAGACTAGGTCTTGGGTTTAATTCTTTGGGCCAACACCTTTTTGGCCTACATTTTTTTCTTTTTTTTTTTTTATTTGCCTTTAGTTAGGCTTTTGCACTTTAATTTCATTTTTTTCTTATTGCATTAATTTTATTTTTCTTCTCACTGTACTCGTATTATTTATTTATTTTCTTCATGTGTTGATTTCATTAGTCGATGTCTTATTATTTTGTAGCCTTTATTTTCTTGATCTAGTTTTTTTTAACTATTATTTTGCTACTTAAAGTCCATAATCTTTAATTAGTGACTTAATTTTTCAATAACCTGGGTCGGGGTGTTACACCTTTGGTCACCATTTAAAAAACACACATTGAATGGCCTTATGTTGTTGGTACAACTCTAGAGTCCTCTCTCATTCAGAATTTCTCTAGTCTTCTTCCTTTTCAAGACTAGAGCTCTATCGAAGTGAAGGTTCCGAATCAAGCAACAAGCCGGAGTTTCGCCTAAGTAACGATCTTGAGTCAACCTTTCCTAGCCGAAGTGTTATTTAACGACTATGACTAAACAAGGTACGCTTCTCAAAGCCTTACTAGTCCTTTTACCTGATTGATCTTTTGTAACACCCTGACCCTAGAATATGGCACGTAAATCGAGATAGGCCAGATCGAGTAGCATAATGCTAGTTGTAACCAAACATGAGACCTGAAAAAAATAGAATAGTTCCATTTATATCTTAAAAGAGTCAAATAATAATACCGAGATTGACCAAGCCAATGAACAAGGTACCAAAAGGAAACCGAGACCAGATTCAGACCTAAGAATCGTATATCCCAAAATATATCGAACTATCATGAATGAGTAGTATACAGTAAATGGGTACGAATACCGAGATAAATAGTAAAAGTCATGATCTCAAGAATTACGAGATTAGGACAAGCCAAGTACGAATAGATCGAGCCGATAAAATGTAATACCAAAGGAGACCGAGCTAGAGTAGTAAGTTATGTACAGAATAGGCATGCAGTTCGAGATGAATAGCGAGATTCACAAATAGAGTAAAATATGATATTTAAATATACGATAAGTAATTACAAGCAACCCCGAGTACCCAGGAGTACCGTACGATAAACCCGGGCAGTATGAAGGATTTTTTCATATACTGGTATATGCCTTGAAGTACGTGCACAATGTAATTGTACGTAAATATATTAAGATATATGCATATATATATATATATATTTACATGTATAACTATATGTATAAGTACATGTATATATATAGATATAATTATTATATAAGAAATATAGATATATGTTATATAATATATATATATATATATCTAACATACAATATATATGTTCAAGCAGCATGCAAAATGCATGCATGTGAGTGTGTGATTAGGGTGTCGGCAAGTGTGTGTGTATGTGTTGGGATGTGTGAAGTGTGTGTTTTGTATATAATATGTTATATATATACAAATATCCTAACTTAACTAAAGAAAGAAAATATCAAGAAAAGCAGTCAAGGAAAGGGGCTGTAGCAAGTGGGAGGAAGAGAGAGAGAGTAGAGAGAGAAACCAAGAGAGAGAAAGGCAATGGAAATTTATATATATATATATATATATATGGGTGTGTGCGTGTAGAGAGAAAATAGAAAAGAAAAGAGAAAAAAAGGAGAAACCTGAGGGTTGAATGGAAGTTTGGGTTCTGAGGAAGAGAAATCAGAAGTAAGAAAGAGTGATACAACAACAAGAAAAAAAAGGTAAGCAAACTGAAATTTAGATTTTTCAATTTAAAGCATGGAAGCTTGTTTAAATTTGATGGACTTAAAGAGCATGGAAAAAAAAAAAGAATTAGCTTAAATAGTGCAAAAATAAGAGAGAAATAGGCAATTACAAGTTTGCATGATAATTCGGGTTCTAAGGTTTTTGTGCTTAAAACTCAGTTTTTATGATGAGGAACTAATCCTCTTGGTTGCAGAAATCGATTAGAAGAGAAAAGTAAGAGAAAACAGATAAAAAGATGCATAAAATGAAGGAAATTTAGTTGGCCGGAGCTGGCCAAAAAATTGAAACAGCCACTGAATTCCTCTTTTTTATGAAACTTGAAATGAAATTTGTGGAAAACAAGTTATATGATGGTGATCTAGGAGGGGAAAGGAAGAATTGTATAAATTTTATGTTGAAAAGTGATCGGAACAGTATGCCGTCGCCGGAAGGGATGACGGAACCCTACCGGCATATCGTCAGAAAAGAAGGGTCCTGTTTGGGCTTGGGTTCGGGTCATGGGTCGGATCCAAGTCGGGACCCGACCGAAACAGAAATGGATATGTCAAAACGGCTCAGTATTACTTAAGTTTAGAAAGGGTTTTAAAAATTAAAATAAGAGTGTTTGGTGACATGAATGAGAAATTAAATTGGGGCCGAAATTGGAATTAGGGATATCATATTCCTATTCCATAGACTGTTCACTCTTTGTTTGTCCTTAATTGGAATATGGAAATCAGAAATTCTAATTTTACCCACGAAGTTAAGAAATTGTAAAGTGACCCCAAACTTTATAGTTATTATGAAAGGACCCATAGAATATAATATTAATATAATATTAATTTAATTTATTTATTTAAAATAAAAAAAATTACCAAAATGCCCCTAAGTCAAAAAGAAGTCAAACAAACTCTGATTAAAGTAAAGGAATAGTGAATTTTTATTATTTCGAGCATTTCAGACTCAATGGTGGAGTCTGATTTATGAAAAGAGGTTTCGAGAAGTAAAAACCTGTAAAAGTGCAAAATAACCGTTTTGCCCTTTTTAGTACAGAAGTCCGAATTGAATTTCGTGAAAGCCTAAACCGACTTTATTCAACATTCCGGGTTCAATAGTAGAGTCTATTTTAGTAAAAGAGATACCAATAGTAAAGAGACATAAAATTTGATGAATAGCATAACTTATATAAACTATAAACTAAGATGCGTTTTATGAATCATAGGAACGCCAAAAGAAAATGAGAAGACGATTTGACCTTCTAGACAGATACAAAAGGAAATAAGTAATATCTGATCTCTTCATGTGATACTTTTCGAGCCAAGTCAATAGTTTTTTTTGTATATTGCTTATTGTATTCCATACATACTAGAAGTTATTGAGTCCACATTTGATATTGTTCTGTCTTGTGGAAAGTGTTTATTGTTTACCATATATCTCGATCATGATTTTGTACACTTGTGCATAGATTCCTTATTGTACACTTGTACCTAGGGCCGTGAGGGCCATCCAGTTATGTTCGCGGCATCCTCGTAACCATAGCCTTTGAAAAGCTATAGTTATATTATGTAGCCAAGAACCAGTTATGATTCCACTATACTCTTCATGGAAGATACCATGATCCTGATATATTATTAGTGCTGGATTTATGCTCAGTCACAAACTCCATTTGATGCTTATTACGACCTATGGGTCAAGGTTCTAGGAAGAACACCAGTTACGTTGCTATATGAGGCATGGGATGTAGAGTCACATTGTATACAAAATAGTATTATTCAGAGAGCCCGCGTGGAACTGAATACGAGCTCAGAGGGAATTCCAGGCCCCACAAGTGCATTATTCTTGTTGATATCATTATCATTCATTATTGATTATCATAGCTTGATCATGTTATATTATTATGAATGATGTTGAGACTATACAATTTTTTATTGAGTGCATATGATTATACTTGAGACAACTCATGATTGTAGTAGTATGATTATATTATCAGACAGATTTTCATTGCTTTATCATTTGAGTTCCTACCATTTGATATTCCTTGATGAGTTTCTTTATTTCTTGACTGGCTAGCATATTATATTTATCCTAGCTCTTTTATGGATAATGCTTTCTTTATTCACTTGTACACATGGCAGAGCAAAGGAGAATTACTTACTGAGCTTAAGTTAGCTCATCCCAAACTTACTAAAACATTTCAGGAGGGGAAGCTGTAGAGGAGCAGTATCAGTCAGCTAGATAGCAGTGGACATTTTTGAGATAAATATAATGTATAATATTCAGTACAGTTTTGTAGCTCTCCCATGTCATCCACATCTTGGGGATGTACAGTAGTTAAGAAAGATGTATTAGACTTTTTAAAGTCTGTATTTCGAGAATCATATTTTATATACATGTAACTTTTATTTAGAGATTTTCGCTGTTTATATCATGATATTTATTACATGTTAGTAGCACTGATTATGTAGCAAGTTTTCGCAGTTTCAAGTTTCTGATGAGACCTGGTTCGGCAACAGTGTCGGGCCGGGGTTCGCGATTCGAGATCCACAGAGGGTGAGTTTTGGGTCGTGACATCTTCCCATTTTATCACTTTTGATAAAAGAGGGTAAACTGGTAGAATTACGTGACTTAGATTCCATCTCAGGATGGATACGTAGGAAGTGTACGGACCCAAGTCAAATCCATTTTCTTCTCCCATTTTTCTTTTTCCTTCATTTAGTTTGCGTATTTGATCATCATTTCCATTATCTCTTATCCTTCCTTATTTCAACATTTTCATCTTTCATACTTAATGAATGAGCTTTGCAATTGGATGTTTGAGGTTGGTTTATTCAGACTAGGCGAAGTAGGTGCCTAACACCTCCCCACTTCGTACCTTAGCCATCGAGCTTATTTCTTTGATTATGCATTTTAGTGTATTATTTATTTTGAACCATGTCTGTAGAGACCTGAAAATTGAGAATAAATTTTTCATTTTTAAAACAGTAAAGTACTAGTCGTAATACCCTGACCCGGGATAGCACGTGAACCGAGGTAAATCGGTCAAGTAATACAATACCAACTGTAAACCGAGCTGTTAAGATTCTATACTATGATATCATATAGACTTAACGATTCTAGAATGTGAACGGTTTCAATTGAACAATCAGTACTGAACGACACTCGAGCAATCCAGGATCGAGCCTCGTGATATGTGCACTCACGCATTCTCTACGAACGCGAACATTGCATGGAGGCGTAGTATATTTAAAATAAGTGTATGTAAATACTTATAGAAATAAGTATAGATGTATATATATATATATATATATTGACATATGTAAGCGTATGATAAAAGTAGAAAAAAATATGTATAACTAAGGGTATATATATATATATGTATACATGTATACATGAAGTAATATATGTATATGATGTACAAATATCTATATATATATATATATACACAAAGCATGCTTGTGAGTGTGACTTAGAGGTCTGCTAGAGAGTGAGGTGGGTGTGTGTGTGTGTACTATTGTGTATGCAGTGCGTGTGTGTGTGCCGATTGGTGTGTGTGTGGGTGTAATATAATATACATATATATATATATAACACAAAACACACATAACATTAAATGGGAATCAGAAAGAAAAGAAAGGGAACAGAGAGGAAGTCTGAAAAGGGAGGAAAAGAAGGAAAAACTAGTGGACTGCATGGGTGAGCAGGTAAGTGGTTTTCCCTATATGTATACGGTTGAGTTGTTTGAGAGAAATGAGGGGAAGCAAGAAGAAAAGATAGAGGAACTGAGAACTGTTGGTTAGCTTAAAGAAGTCAGAAGTTGGAAAAGGAAGAAGGATTAGAAGGAAAGCAGAACACTTCAAACGGGTAAGTACAAACCTAGATTCTGTTTTTAAGATTTAAAGCATGAACATTTGGTTTGATGATAGGGCCTTATAGAACATGAAAAATGGAGTCTAAATGCAAAAATAATCAATTAAAAAGATGGAGTAATGAACAAGATATAAAGAGTTGCAGGTCTAGGGTGAGAATTCGGTTCTTGATATTTTACGTGTTGAACTTGATTTAAATGATGAGAGGTTAATTCTATTAAGTGCAGAAAGATATTAGAAAAGGAAAGAGGCCAAAACAATTACCAAACGATCAAGAAATTGAGAATAACCAGACTCACCAGAAAATCGATTTTCCACTAAAAACTCACTGTTTGAGAAGCTGTAGCAGCTTAAATCAAAAACCAAAGTTAGGAATGAGAAACACATTGAAAATGAAAGAAAATCGCGTTTGAATCATGCAAAAATATGATCGGAACAGTCGTCGGCGCCGGAGAAGGTGCCAGAACCCTACCGGACACCAACCGGAGAAGAAGGAACTGTTTAAGGCCTTGGGTCTAGACCAGTTCGGGTCGGGGTAGATCCGTCCCACCCACAGGTATTGGATACCCAAAGTTGTGTCGTTTTATGTCATAAATTAAAAAGGAAATTGGGAGTGTTTGGCTATTGGCTTACGAAATTAAATTGGAAATTGATTTGGGGATAGGGATATCCTATTCCATTTTTGAGGGTTAGTCACTGTTTGGCTATTCTGATTTAGAATAGTAAAAATCAAAAATTATGATTTAACCTGAAAGTCTTAGAAATTGAATTCAGACCCAAAATTTATGGTCAATTACAAAATGAAACCCCAGAATAAAATATTAATCTAATAAATTAATTAAAAATGAAAGAAAATTTTCAAAATGCCCTAAGTCAAAAAGTAGTCAAACGAACTCTGATTAAAATAAAAGAATAGTGAATTTTTATTATTTCAAGCATTCCAGACTCAATTGTGGAGTCTGATTTATGAAAAGAGGATCTCGAGAAGTAAGAACCCGTAAAAGTACAAAATAACCATTTTGACCTTTTTAGTACAGATGTCCGAATTGAATTCTGCGAAAGCCTAAATCGACTTTGTTCAACGTTCCAGATTCAATGGTAAAGTTTATTCAAATAAAAGAGATACCAATAGTAAAGGAACATAAAATCTGATGAATGGCATAAATTCATGTAACGATAGACTAAAACATGTTTGTGAATCTTAGGAACACCAAAAGGAAATGACTAAAACATGTTCGTGAATCTTAGAAACACCAAAAGGAAAGGAGAAGACTGTTTGATCTTCAAGATAGATACAGTAAGAGGACTGTGATATCACCGGTTGGTTTGACTGCGTAGCAGACACAACTCCCTAAGGTTGAGACAAACCTTATCAGGTATGATATTTTGCTAAGTACGAAATAGGATTAAGTTTAGGAGTGATTTGCATGTTAATTGAATGAATCATATGTTTATTTGATGTTATAAAATCACATAAGAAATGGTTGCTTTGAAACAAAACCTAGAGTTGACTGTTTATGTGCTTGTGTGTTCTTTGTTGTTATTTGGAGTTATGATTTGTTCTATGTGTTAGGGTTGTACGTGATTTATGTTCTTGGAGAGTTGTTAAGATTGTGAATGTATAACTTGAGTATGTGTTTACATTGATTGTGTATAGCACAGGTGCATGTGGAAGAAGCTTTGTAATTCAGATGTTATTGTTGCTTTAAGTATGATGCATTATTTAAAGTATACTTCATGTGTTGGTGAAATGCTTCATAGAGGTTGCATTATTGCATGGTGAAATCAAAGCATATTGGCATATGGTGAATCCTTTGAAAGCATAGTGTGGGTTGAGCACTTGGTGCTATGCTTTATGAGGGTGTAGATCCTTGTGGTGAAAAACCCAAAATTGGCCATTGCATTAGTACTCATGGATCCATCGGAAGTAAATTCGTAAACAAGACAAGGGTGTGGCATAGAGTTTGTATGGGTGTGTCATGCATACCGCCTTTGCATTATGTTGATGAATTGGATAGAATGTAGATTATAAATGTACATGTAGATTATAAATGTACACTTGCACATGCCACGCCTTAATTTTGTTCTTTGCATTAGCATTATGTTATACCAGCTGTCAAGCTGACCCACGTGAGATATCATATTCCAAATGACGCTCCTGGTACTTAAGACTTAAAGAAGTCTTGAAGAATAGAGGAGACGTGGACTACAGAGGATTTTTGGCCCTTGGGGCATATTTTGATGTTGTACAAGGGCATAAGCCCTAAACCATGTGTGTTTATTTGTATGTTATGAAACAACGGGCAAGGCCTTATATATCGGCATCGGAATATGAATTGGGTTAGTATTTGAAATCCATGTAATTACCATTAATTAATTACTTTTATTTCGTTCCACTCACTCCCCGGGTTTATGAAAATTCGGGGCGTGACAACGTGGTATCAGAGCATAGGTTCGAATACCTAGGGACAGTGGGAGAAGTTTAGACCTTAAGTTATTTGGACTAGTTCAGGTGGTATGTTTTATGTGCACGTGTTGCATTGGGGTGCATGGGTACGCACTATACTTGATTTTCTGATTGGCTAAGAGTATGTGATTGTTTGATATAATGGTTGACTAAGATTGGAAACTCATGTTTATGTGATAGACCGTATATTTTATGGGATGGGCCGTATGCCTAGTTATTTGTGATATAGGTTATGCACTTAGTTATCTATATGGTAAGGTCACATGCCTAGTTATTATGAGATAGGCTGTGGACATAGTTATCTACCGGTTGGCTGTGTTCCCATATGTGTATATGTGTATGCTAAGTTAGTACCCGATATTCATGGATTACAGTACTATGACTATGATATCTATACAGACTAGATTGGTCTCAAGTCTTGAGTTACAGTTGATAGGATGGCGCCCCTATCAGCCAGTAACAAAAGGAGTTGTGATCCATAAAGGGTTATTACCTAGCTATAAAAGTAAGAAATGATAAAAGAATGATAAAATTTTAAATGAACAAATGCCAATAAGGTAGTAAACCATAAATTAAAAGACACATAAGACCTAAGAATGCTAAAATAAGAATTGAGACTTGTGGGGATTCTTGTGTATAGACTGGATAGTGGATACTCAGAGTATTTGTACCAAACATTTTAGAGATATCATTGTGTTAAGCTCTTTTGTGGAGTATTGTATTATTTTTTGAATATCATTCACTTAGGGTTAAGTATTGGTAGGCTAGTTGAAATTTAGCATGACTTGGACGTGTGTATATTGCATTGCTTAAATGGATTTCTCTTGGAAAAAGATTATGTTTACATTAGGTGAAAATTTGTAAATTGTTTATTATAAGCAATGGATGAAGATGGTTGACTTGAGTTATAAAAGTGTTGATTAGACAAGTGTGTCATAACATATTATATTTGTTACTTGTGAAGTGTGAAGTGTTGACAAGTACCTGTTTAGTGTTCTTTTAACACCTATGTCTAATGTGAAGAAAGAGTATTAATTTTCCTTCTTGGACTTGTAGACACATGTCTCCAAATAGAGATCCGACGAGACCACAGAAAAGGTATCGAGTTCGTACTTCTTCTGTGAAGACACCTACACCTACCCGAGCATACCCTGGTAGGAGACTATTGAAGAGGTACTGAGCTAGTACTTCTTCTACACAGACACTTACACCTGTCTCGGCGTACACGGGTAAGAGACCACCGAAGAGATACCGAGCTCGTATCTCTTCTACACTTACTACTTCCCAAGCGAGAGTATTCCAGAGACTCGTCACTTGTTTCTAGTGGCGAAAGCCTCACCATAGGTTCGCCAATTGCCCCTAGAAAGACCCTAGTCAGAGACACGGAGCTGACCTGAGTCAGAGATCGTTTCCACCCTTAGTGCAGAGTCAGGGGTGGAGAGCACCTCAGCTTTGCTATACCTACCACCAGACGGGCCATGTTAAGGCCAACTGTCCTTAGAGGCAGACCTCACAGAACTCGCAGAGGCCGTATTACTATCAGTCTATTCAGCCACCTTTGCCACAACCACTATTAGGCCATAGACCTCCAACACCATATTTACAGCCTACACCCTTCGCACAGAGTGTTAGAGCTCCCGGACAGAGAGGAGAAGGTCAACAAGGATCGAGGGGAGTAGGTAGACAAGGCCAGACCACCCAAGGCCGTGTTTGTGTAGTGGCCACACCTGAGGCACCTACTTTCAGACCTTCAGTGGTTCGAGGTACATTCCTTGTGTTTAGTTCATGGGTCAGTGTACTGATAGACTCGAGTGCATCTCATTCATTCATATCTACTATGCTTGCCATGACATTGGGGTTGGACATAGATCGGTTAGATCCACCATTACATGTTGACACCCCAGTTAGGGGTAGTGTGATATTGACGAGGATCTGTAGAAATTGCTTGATAGAGATAGCTGATCACATCATTTATTTTGAATTCATCCTGCTTGATATGTCTGGTTTTGATATTATTTTGGGGATGGATTGGATTGTTTGCTTTCTGGGCGAGTATAGATTGCTACAAGGGGAGAGTGACAGTGTGTATTCCTGAGGGAGATAGCTTTTATTTCACCGAAGATCGTGGGGATCTCTTAGTTCCACCCTTGTATGACTCGAGGAGTTGGGGAGGTCATAGTTACATGTTGGCTAGTTTGGTAGCAGATAAGAGTGAGACTACAGAGAGCGTATTACCACCAGTAGTGGATGAGTTCCCAGATATCTTTCCAGATGACTCGACTAGTTTACCACCGAGACGAGAGATAGAGTTCACAGGTAGAACCTATCCCAAGCACTATGCCTATTTCCTTTCCACCTTATTTTGTGGCTCCAACTAAGTTGAGGGAGCATCAATTGTTTGCTAAGTTCTTGAAATATGAGTTTTGGCTTCAGGAGGTACAGTTTGTAGGCCATGTTATATTAGGTAGTGGGATGTCTGTGGATCCTTCTAAGATTGACTCTACCATGAGTTAGGAGAGGTTAGACCTCAAATTAATTGGACTGGTTTGGATTACATGATTAGGTGAATGTTTGTTACTTAAGGGTGTGAAATTGTACAATGTGAGATATGCTCGATTATTGATGAATGGGGTTAGATGCTTATATCTTCCCTTAAAACAAGCTGATAACTCCTCACTTGCTTTCTACCTCTCTCAAAGGCCTTCCTTTCCACTTTTAGGGAAAGAGACAACTAGGATCCCCTTAATCTACATAAAGAATCTTTTCTGGCAGTGGCACTCACAATGTCCTTAAGTATGTTTCTAAATGGACAAAAACATGTTTCTAAACTTATATATTTTGTAATTTTAGTTTTCGTACTGGTAAATCTATAGTTTTCTCATTCGAACATAGCTTTTTTCATGCTAATGAAGGCGTTAATCAAATTTTTGAAAATTTTCAGTATGTAAACCTTTTGAACAGTCTTAGGGTTCATCTAAACATAACTCTGTTCTTCAAACACAACATGATTCTTTACTTGAATACATGTCACTATTTTGTAGTTTCTGATTTGCTGTAGCTTTCTATTTCGAACTAGTTTAGGGTTTCTATACTTTTTATTATAAATAAGGCCTTAATGTAGTCTCACGCAAAGAATCTTAGTCTCTTGAAGCATTGAGGTTTACAGAGTGATTTTTATCTTTCATTTCTTTTATACATATAATCAGTTCTTCTTGCATCGTCGGTCAATAACTTGTATTCAAGTGTTACATACCAAGTGTCAAGTAGTACACATGTTTACATAGCATGCCAGACACGTACTTTATTTCACAGGAAGTTGCACACTATTAGGGTCGTAGATTTGAAGATTGTGGATGGTGCTAAAATTGTGAAAGGTTAATCATAGAGGAAGTAGACAAAAAGAAAAGGGACATCGTGATTTTTACTAATTCGTGGTAGGTTTGTTGTTTGTGATTTATCTTTATAAACTTGTACTGTATTTATTACTAATTAATCAATCTTTTATACTTGGTGGATTTTATTTCCCATGAGAGTTTCCCACGTAAAAATCACGGCGTCCTTCTAATTGTTGTTATTTTGATAATTTGAATATAAATGATCGATACATTTGAATTCATTGTCTAAGTAATTTAATAGGAGAAGTTCTTAGATAATAATCTATCTCTTAAGTTAAGTTTAATGAAAATTTTAGTAGTGATGATTGAACCTAACTATATTGGGTCTTGATTTATTAAACAAAGATGGTTTTATGCACGCACAACACAAATTCTCATCTTTACAATGATTTTGTTTCATTTTTCTAAAAATATTAATATGAAATAAAATTAAGAGAACTATATCC
The DNA here is from genome assembly GCA_008638375.1 of Nyssa sinensis. Classification (NCBI taxonomy): domain Eukaryota; kingdom Viridiplantae; phylum Streptophyta; class Magnoliopsida; order Cornales; family Nyssaceae; genus Nyssa; species Nyssa sinensis. Next base: position 27,620,910 of record CM018040.1, read on the forward strand.
TTTCGTGTAATGCAACACATACAAAGTGGTGATAATAAAAAAAAAATGAAATGAAGCTTTCTCAATTGAAATCTAATCTTATTTGACACTATACAATTAATATTTTAAAATTAAAATTGAAATTTCATTCGACTTTGAATTAATTTGAATTGAAAGTATAAGAAGTTCAAATTTGAAGAAAGCGACTTCCAATCTAATCCTAATTTTGAAGTCCTTTGTCTCTTTTTTTTGCCAACGAAAAATAACTGCATTAAAATAAATCAAACAAACACATCATTCAGCAGAAGAGCATCCAATCAAAGAGGGGATACTCCAACTAAGTACGCATCTCATCTATAAAGAGGGACTTCCTCGTAAGTCATCTGTCATACGGTAAAAGTTTTCGGTAAACTTTATTGACCTCTCTTGACTTTTTTGGCATAACTAATTATATACAGTATCTTCTCTTTTCATATATGAGTCTGACGTCTATAACGGTGATAGTAATTTGATATATTTGTTCGAATTTATTTATTTTCAAAAGGTTAAAGTTATAAGAAAAAATGTTTCATTTTGAAAAAACCAAATTGATGAAATTAGCAAGAATTTTGCAGGCCCGTTTTAAGACAATTTGAGACTTAAAGTGATAATTTTAAATAAGCAGTAATAAAAATGAGAATAATTATAGGACTTTAGTAATAAAATTTACAGAATCTATAAGTTGGGCGGGACAAAATAACTTTTCACATGTTTTTTCATATTAAAATTCAAATGAAATATATAATATATGTTAAAAAAAAAAAAAAAACGAAACAATAAACTTACCTCTATGTTCAGGATTGAAAAAAATTCAGATTGATATTTCTGTTCTCCTTTCTTTGTTAATCTGTCTTGGTATTGCAAAGCTTTTTTTTCTTTGTCATATAGTTGTTGCTCGAATCCAAGAGACTTAAAGAAAAAGTGAATGGGTCGATGAGTGAGGTTCATGATATCAAAAATCACTTTTTTTAGTAAAAAAATTACAAAATGACCATTCAATTTTTTAATATGAAGGTTCATTTTCTAAGATTAATTATGATTGGTCTGACTTAGAAAATATTTCCTAATTTTAGATTTTTATGGTCTGTTATTTCTGTGATTTAAACTCTAATTTTTTTTTCCTAATTTAAATTATACTATTAACATATATAAAGTTTGAAATTTTCTTTGTAAGTGGGGTTTGAAGTGTTGCTTTACATGCACGCGCACACAAGGTAACATGCTTGTGCATGCCCACTCATGCAGGAACAAAGATAGGAATTTCCTTTAGGAGGTAAATTTTTTGTTAAATGTAGGATCATAAATTCAAAATTTATAAAGTATAAAAATTTAATATTGATTAAAAATATTTTTGATAAGTAATTAAATTTATTGATATAAAGGAACTTCCAAATTAGATAAGAAGTGTAATCAATGGAAGACACCCTTAAAAGCTTTATGTTATAAAACACTGGGGGTTCTACCAAAGTTTCATGATTTATTTGGACCCATTCTATGAGTGGTGCGATCTCTAATGGAGTTAGGAAATTGTAAGATGAAATGGGGTTCTTAGGAGCTTTCCTCTAGAATGGAGCCAAAGATGATGTAAAAAGAGGGAATACAAGATCGACGGAGAAAAGGATGAGTGAAAGGTTAGGGGAATGAGGGTCAGATTGGCAGTCATCAATAATGGCAAAGGGGAATAGCCAGGGAACCCTTTCTTGGAGGTGATTCTTCGTACCTACCGTCTTGGGCAAAGTTGTTATTTATAAGCACTTGGAATGTATGGCGTTTGGGTTCCTTGATTTTGTGCTTTCCATGATGTATGGCATTCCCTCGTTGGCTTGGGTACCTAATATAAATATTTCTAATCAGTCAATACTTAACCCCTCTTACCAGCCTCTAATCCACTAGAATCATTGTTCCCAATGTGGGATAGAACCTGGTGTTTCAAAATTTGCATTATACTACGCCGGGGCCCATAATCAGGTAGCAAATGGGAACAAAAACATGACCGCGAAACAAGCTGTGGCGTGCGAACACCACGTTTTAGGGTTGTGATGCATCTAAGCTTGAAAGATCACCACAATTGCGGGGTTAAAACACGTCACAGCTTGAGAGCGTACCATAATTGTTGGCTCGAGGACATCACACTCGATGGATGCCTCACAACCGTCGTCTAGTCACTGCCTCGGACTAACACTAACAACATTAAGGTTATTTTAACTTCCCTAGTGCTACTTTCTAGAGACCTCAAGGCAATTGGCTGCTTTGGCAAAATTTCATAACAGCCCGAGAATTTTATGTGGTGATCTTTCCCTCGCCCCCTTTTGGAAATTTCCTTTGGTGGTGATCCTATCTCCTTGTTGTTTACTTGGAGATCAAGATATCTGACTTTCTTAGCGTTGTTCATTCTTTGCCTTGCTTTTTCTTCGAATTCAAATGACCTTGTATGATCTTCTTGGAAAGTTCGCAATGAAATTACGCTTACAAATTACTTAAGTTAAATGCTCTAGTAAGTCAAGCACTTGTGAACTAATTTTCATGAAAAAAGTTCCCATGTCTTCTAAGAATGTTGAAATTTTTGAAAATAAATTTATTCCTATTTGTCATTATTGTGGAGTAGGAGGTCATATTAGACGATTTTGTTGTCAATTTTGGTACTTTCCAATGAACAACAACTTTCAAAATAAAAACAAAAAAGGTGCAAAGTAGACTCCACAATTTAAACAAATAGTATATGAAAATAAGTGAAGAAGTAAATAAACTAAAAGAAAGACGTTAAGTAATCCATCTATGAGCCTCTAGAAAGACAAATAAGAACACCAAGATGGATAAGTGTCTTTCATCTCCACCTAAAAAGACTAATGAAATGAGTGAGAAAGATGTTATAAAGTTGATTTAGGTGAGAAAATAATCACTCAGAGCCTCTATAACACATATGTCATATAAATTCACTACCACCTCAACATGGTTATTTGATAGTGGATGTTTAAAGCAAATGAATAGAGATAAAACTCAATTTTATTTTTTGGAGAGATGCAAATGAGGAACATTCATTGTAGAGGATGGTAATAAATGCAAAATAATTAGAACATGATCCATTAAAATACTTGGTTTCCCCAATGATGGGCTTAAGACAATAGTCTAATTAGCATTAGTCAGTTATGTGATGCTCAACATAAAGTAAATTTTGATAATACTAGCTATTTAGTTATTAATGTAGAAGGAGCGTATGCATCATAAGGAGTCATAGAACTTCATATAACTGTTATTCAGTTTTACCAAACCTTACCTATGTATACAATAGGACTAGCCTAGATTCCATAGACCTATAACACCAAAGATTAGGACATATGACTGTCAAGGATCTGGAATGGCTCTCTAAGAAAGAGATCATTAAGGGTCTCCCTTCATTCAAAGTACCTAAGAAATTTGTGTGTGGGCCATGTCAAAAAGAAAAACAAATCAAAGCCTCACACAAGAGAACCAACCAAATCATCACATCTAGACCATTAGAGCTATTACTTTTGGATCTTATAGGTGTCGTTCCTATTGAAAATGTAGTAAGGGAAATATATATTTTAGTGGTTGTTGACAATTACTCCTGCTAAACTTCGATTGATTTTCTTAGAGAAAAACTAGATTCATCTAATACGTTAATTATATAAAATGATTCAAATTAAAAATATTATTTAATTACCTGAATTCGTAGTGATAGAGGAAGAAAATTCTTCAATGTCGAGTTCTCAGATTACTGTGATTCATTAGCAATAACATATGAGCTATCAGTTGTAGGCACACCACAACAAAATGGCCCATGTAATGCTTAGCAATAGAAAATTGGCTAGAAACTTATGGACTGAAATAGTTAATATTGCATGCTACTCCATTAATAGAGTATATCTAAGATTAGGAACACTCAAGACTCTAAATGTGCTATGTTCAGAAAAGAAACCAATAGTTAAATATCGGGTAAATTAGATTGACCTCCCTTAAAATTTCTGACAATTATAAAGACACCCCTTAAGATTTTTGAAATTATACTATCCTTTCATACTTTTACTAACAAACTACACTTACCTCCCCTCTTGTTCAATTTTTTTTCTTTTCAAAGTGACAAAATATCCATTTGATATATTTTTGTACATGTTTTCAATTCTAACTATATTTTTTCTAACTTTTTTTAAAGATTTTTTTAATCATATAAAAATAAATTTAAAGTGAATAACTTATATTTTATTTTGATCAAGAATATTTTAATTAATATTTATTTGAAAATAAAATTTTTAAAAAATTGGTCAAAATTGAAAAAATGCAAAAAAAAAAAAAATTAATAATAATAATAAAATAAAAGGAGCACTTTTTGTCATTTTGAAAAAAAAAAAAAAGGACTATATGGGAAGTATGTGTAGTTTGTTAGTAAAAGTAGTGAAGGGTAATGTAAATTTAGAAATTTTAGGAGAAGCTTTGTGATTGTTAAAATTCTTAAAGAATATCAATGTAATTTACCCTTAAATCTTTTGGTAGTTCTTGCTATATTAGCAGAGATATAAAACATTTAGGCAAACTTGACTTCAAGAGTGATAAAGTTTTTTTTAAAGATATTCTACAAATAGTAGGGCTTACAGAGTGTCTAATTTAAGAAACTTTATAATTATGGAATCAGTAAATGTCATAATAGATGATCTCGTATCCTATGATGTGGAGAGATAAGATATGATTATGATGATATCTTTATGCCTTATTTTTAATGGTGTAGGCAATAATCAAGAGCATAATGAAGCTCCAATAGAAGTAGATAAGACACCTATAAGCTGAACATTGATAGATCCACATCAAGAGGAGTCCGTAAACGAGTCAGTTCACATTGATCATCAAGTAGATCAACTTAAATCATCATTTCAAATTAGACCAACCAGGACCTAAGAGAACCATCCAGTCAAACAAGGAGTGGAAAAACTATCAATAAAATCATTCATCTATGTTATACCTCAAACTTTGAGTCAGAAATGTGATTGAAGTTCTAAAAGATAGAGATTGGATTAATGTAATATAAAAAAGATCTAAGTCAATTTGAGAAGAATAACATTTGGGTACTTGTTCCTAGGTCTGAAGATACAAATATAATTGGAACTAAACGGATTTTTAAGAATAAATTAGATGAATTTGGTAAATAGAAACAAAGCAAGACTAGTGGTACAACAATATACACAAGTTAAAGTAATTGAAAATAGGAGAAACAAACCTGGTTCTGATATCATGTTGAAAATTGGAGGCCGAACTCTAAATTAACTCCTTAAAATCCAAGTGTTAAGGAAAGGGAGAGAGTGCCTTTATATATAGACTAGAGGAGCTAGAGACGGGCGATGTGGGACAATCCAACACGCCCCCTGGACTACATTACCCTCAGAGGGAAACCAAGTGAACGGCCCCCACTCCTCTAGCTCAAGATTGGATCTTTGGCCTGACTCTGATACCATGTGAAGTTACCAACTCATCTAAAAGCTTAAGCTTTTAGATGAGTTGGTAACTTCACATGATTATGATGAAACATTTTTCCTAGTTGAATTGTTAGAAAAATTATACAATTTTGTGTTAGAAAATTCTTTTTCAAAATATTTAGTTCTTTAGACAAGTAATTGTTGAGTCATGATTGAGTTATATGAATTATTGTTAGTCTTAAAGTGAAGACTTAAGAAGTCTTGCAAGTACGATCAAGTCTAAAAAAATATGCAATTTAAGGTATGTTGACATGTATATCATGCATTACATTTAGGCACTTAACTTTAAATTTAAGTATGAAATTTATAATAGTTAAAATGACCTTAAGTATGGTTTAGTTTTGATTATAAATTTAGTCTACTTATGGGAATTACTAAAATGTATTTTCTAAACTTATTTATGTGTTATTTAATTGTTTCCTGAAAAAATGGTTAAAATTAAATCATAAAACACCGAACTATTTTTCCAATAGCTCATTCATCCAAATGAAGTTAGAGCCGCATTAGAATGGAATTCCTGTCTGAATGCGTCAGGCTAAGAAGTGTTGTTATTGGTTGTGATGACCTATTCCGAGTTCAATTATGGTTTGCTTATGTTTTTGTTAAAATATGGCATTCTATAACACACAAAAGGAGCCTTAGTGTCTTTACGCATAAAGACATATTGAGTGATTTTTGTTTCAATTTTATTTCATATAGTCAGCTTCTATGTAAGATTCTATTCCTTGGGTTTTGAAGCCCATACACATAGTGTCAAATAATACACATAGGTTCATATAGCAGGCTAGACACGTACTTAAATTGCAAAGGGTTTTGTATACTACTGTGACGGTGAATCTGCAAATTGTAGATATTATTGTGGCCGTAAAAAGTTAATCAAGAAGAAAAAGACAACGAGAAGGTTTGAGTAGACTTGCAGTAATTCACTAGTTTGTGATATGTTAATTGTTTGAGATTTATCTTTATAGACTTGTACCATGTTCAATATTAATTAGTTGATCTTTTGTAAGTGAGTGAGTTTTATTTCTCGTGAGGTTTTCTATGTAAAAATTATTGTGTCATTCTTATTCTCATTATTTTAATTATTTTGTTATGATTTCTTGATATACTTGAATTCATTATCTAAGTTATTTAACAAGAGATTTCTTTAGGCAGCAATCACCCAGTCAAGTTAAGTTTAGTGAAAAATACAATATTGATCATAGTTAATTAAACCCAATCTTATTAAGTCTTAATTAATTAAATTATTGTTCTATTTTACATTAGGTTTTCAAAAATTTTGAATCCCAATCCATTTATCACTATATGAAAATAAAGAAATGATAAATTAATTTTAGTAAAAAAAAAGTACACCTATCATGCAGCTAGAGATACAATTATCATTGTTCCTCGTTGTCGATTACGCGATATAACTTTCTTACAATTCGCATAATTTTTAATATTAGATACTTTAATATATTAATATATATATACATATATATATAAGAACTATAATTTTACATAATCAATATTGACAATTAAACTTTTAGTTTCATATATAAAATTGGATCGTTCAGCCTTAAGTCCATAAAAGTAATAAAATTATCAATAAGTTCAAGTTCAAACTTAATTATCAACCAAATTCATCATTTTTTATTGGACAGAAACTCTCTTTTAGTATTTTGCTCCAAAAATAATGATAATTCAAAATATATAAATCCGTTTTCTGCCCAACTTTCAAGAAGGCATTTTAAAATTTTAAAATTCAATAACTCAAAATATATAAATCCATTTTCAATAAAATTTATATATTTAGATTCTAAAAATTGAGATTTATAAAAAAAGATTCCATATGTAATATGAAATTTTGAAGAAAAAAAATTGATTCTCAAATTGTAAAATTTCAAAATTTGGTGCAATATGAATATTCTAATATAGTGTTTAGAGCTGGTCTGGATAAAAGGTCTAAATATGTTGTTATATTACATTCTTATATTTGGATGCTTACCGAATATAAGATTCAATATTTAAAATTTATTTTTATAAAAGTCATTTATTTTTTTTCTTCAACTATATGCATACAAGGGATTTAAAATTAAAATTAAAATTTTAATCAGAAATCAATTACAAAATTTAATAACCATAATCAAAATATTTTAGAATATGATTGTGCAAACATCATTCAATGTATAACAATTTCTCATTTTCTAGTAACAAAAAAAAAATCATGGTCCATATTAGTAAAAATCATCCAAATCAATGATTATATATATATATATATATAATAGTCAATTTATTGATATAAAAAATATATTAAAAAATCTGGAACATATAAAAAAAATTAAACAATGAAAAAAAGAAAAATCTAATTTTTTAACTTGATTTCTCGACGTCTTCGTGTTTCTATTTTTTAGAGTTGTATTTCTTTTTAATGTGGTGTTATATTTTTATTTCAATGAAATATGATAACTTTAATACCACTACTCATTTGGTATAACTTATATCTCACTCACATGGGTGTGGGATTCGCACCTATCATACTTACATAGACTTTACACGTGAGTAGTTGTGTTACATAGACTTTACATGGGTGTGGGATTCGCACCTATCATACTTACATAGACTTTACACGTGAGTAGTTGTGTTACAAAAAAAAAAAAAAAGAATTATCACAAAATATTACTCATTAAAAAAAAGTGTGTTATCACATGGTGTGTTAGGTCCATAGAAAAAAAATCTCTCTTTTCACTCTCAATTTGTTTATAAACTTGATTTTCACGCATAGTTTTTTAATTTAATTCAATGTTTCTTAAATGTCTTGATGAAATCGTGGTAACACATCGATATAAGATGATTAAAATTTATCTTTTCACACAACATAATAAAGTTTGTATCTCATATCATGTACACACATTTAGAATAACTCTTACTCCCCCATCCCGTAGTATTAAAAAAAATAAAAATGTCATGATCAAATCAACATAATACCCGAACTAAGCAAAACTATAGGGAGAGAAAGTAATACAAAAGACAAATACACAAATATATATATATATATATATAGAGGGGTGGGGGGGGGGGGGGGAACGGTAGAGGGAAAATGTGTTTGTTGGAGTACGTGTGTGATAAAGAGGAGAGAGAGTTGGGAAGACAGCAAGCACCTGGAGCTTGTCCATACTGTGGAGGGAAGGTGCAAGCTGTGGATGTAGAGAACCAGTGGAGGCTTTGCTGTCTGCCTATATGCTTCAAGAACAAGAGGAAGTACTTCTGTACTCTCTGCGCCAAACGTTTGGTCTTGTATTCATAGTCAACACACAATAAAAGTCCCAAAATGGGTATAGATCCCAACTCTATTAACTGTTTTTTTCTAGTGATTTAATGATGTTTAATTTCTGTGTCATATAAAAATATATACACATCACATGTAAGGCAACAGTGTAAAGGACAGGAGATCAGATATCAGTAAAGAAGAAGACAATTGTGATTTTAAATAAAAACAACTGTGAGATCTAATTCAGTTCCGTTATCTGTAATCTCATTTTCATATCTATATTCAGTTAGAACAGAATTTAGAGCTGGATTTATAATTACTTCTAATCGAATCGTATCTGTTTATAAACTAACTGATGATTATATCTGATCGTATTACTGCATCTTCTTCAGGTGATTGTTTGATGAATGATTATGATTCACTGATCGATTGGTTAATAACACAAATATATTCCAAGAAAATTTATATTTCTCTGATCTAATTGTTTGCTTTGCAATTACGTGCTATCATTTTCTTTTTCTTTCTCTTTCTTGTGGTGTAGTATTTGTTGTTATTATATGCTGTCATAGAGAAAAGGAAAATGAAAACGTGTTAGATCTTTCAGTCTGTAGCATATTGCTCTTTATTATTTTTCTTCTTATTTTTCATTTTAAAATAAAAGAAAGAACATCTCGAGGATATGGCAGCTTGATTCGTTCTCTCTCTCTCTCTCTCTCTCTCTCTCTCTCTCTCTCTCTCTCTATATATATATATATATGTATTGAGTCTTTTTAATGTCATTCTGACCCAGATAATCCCCCCCCCCCCCCCCCTAAAAAAAGACATTAGTTTCTGTCACTCCCCAAGTTATTAAAACTCTGCAAACTATCAGTTAAATGGTACAAACAAAATGTAACTTTCAGTCGTTTTTGACTTCAATTCAAACAATCCCCATGTTTTTTTTTGTTTGTTTGTTTGTATTGATATCTGTCTAATTGTGCTTAACCTATTGATATAATTGTATGCATCTCTTGTATAATCTTTGTCACATGAATATGATTTTTTTTTCGGTTGTTAAAAGAAATCATAGGATTTTGTGAATGTACCGATACTATTGTTTCCTGTATTATGTATTTGTGGTGAGGGTTTTTATTTTTATTTTTTTGTGTTTCCTCTTTAATTTCTTATAGGCTTTGTCATATTTTTGTAATAAAAAATTACGTTTGAATAGTGATTCAGATATAATTTTTTGAAATTTTTTTTTAAAACTTTTGTAATTAATTTTTTAAAAATTATGAAAATATATTTAGATATGATAATTTAAATTAAAAAAATTAAAATTTATAACTTGTCAAACACGTATTTCACATTTTAAAATTTAAAATTTACATTTAAAAACTTAACCAAACCTAACCTTACGAAGGAAAAAGAAAAAAAAAAAAATCATGCTCAAAAATATGAGAAGACTATCACTGTTGCGTGTAAACGATAGCAATTAGACAATCATAACAGTCTGTGCGTAGTCCGAAGATTGCACCAAAAAGTTTTTTGTTTTTTTGCTTCTTTTTTTCACAAGATTATTGTCCTAATTCAAAAGAACAAGAAATTGTTTAAGAGTCTAACAGAGTTGCCATTAACATGTTTTGCACGTGTGTATTATTTCTCTAAATGTGTGACAACGAAGTCAAACATTGTTGGTCATCTTTGGCCCAAATCCAAAGCTTTTTTTTCGTTGGTTGTGCCTAGTTTTGGGTTACTTTCAAAAAAGTATCATTTTTAAATTTATATATCTACAAAATCAAACTATGACTGATTTACACAAATGATACATACACTAACAAAAATTTCAAGACAAAAATACTGAGGATCATAGCATTTAGGGGATCCTATTGAGACTTTTTCAGTTGGAAAAAATAAAGATAAATGTCTCATTTTAATTATCTTATTATGGGTTTGGACTGCCTCCATTTATAAGAGAAGAGAGAAAAAACTTTTTTTTTTAACTCTTTTAAAACAACTTTTTTGAATAAAAAAATTGTTTTTTTTTTTTTTTTCTTTCTCTTCTCTCACAAATGGGGACTCCAAATTCCTCACCATTTACAAGTCGGACTTGCAACCATCAGCAGGTCCATCTCTTGTGAGAATATTTATAGGTTGTCTATATTGTTCAATCGTAAAAATTAATATATTAGTATCGATGTTTTATCCTAAAAGTTTAAGTGTCTAATTTTCATATAGTTAGCGTTGATTCAATTACCCTACTCTCTTATTGTATTAAAAAAAAAAAAAAAAAAACAACACATTGATACTATAGCACCCTGAAATTGTTAAAGGACTTCATATTTATACAATTATATTACTAAATTACCCTTATACGATTATCAACTCATTTTAATTTAATCAAATATATTTTAATTATTTCATTTATAAAAGTCAAGTTCTTTACTTATTTATGAAATGAGAATAGTCCAACCGTAGCGTTACTCATAAAAAGTATGAAAAAAAAAACAAAGAAAATAAAATTTTGTGATTAATTTGAATTACAATCAAATCAAATTCAATCAAATCATTTGAGATTAAAAATTAGAGACAACAATATGAAAAAGCATATACTATGAATTGACAAATTTGTCAACTTTTCACACTTTGCATTACATGAATGCGTCAAAAACATTCGACAAAACATTTCGATATCGGATTAAAATATTAAGTAAGATAAAATATTATAAAACATTAAATATTTTAATTTAGTATTTGAAATATGTTTAAATAAACGGTCTTAGACATCATCTTATTTTTTAATTCTATATTTATACAAGTATCAAATAAAAGACTTGAATATTATTTACTTTTATTTTTTTATAAAATAATAAAGTTTTTAAAATTTGTATTCTTATATAATGTTTTTTTTTCAAGATCACAAGAATTTTTTTTCAAGTATATGCAAAAAAAATAAATAAATAAATTTAAAGAATAAAGCTACAAAGAATTATATATATATATATACACACACACACACACACACACTTTAATATTTGTATTCTTATATAGTATTTTTTTAAAAGATCACAAGAAAATATATATTTTCAAATATATGCAAATTTTTTTATAAAAAAAGTTAGAATAAAGTCACAAAAAATAATGTATATGTATATATGGAGAGAGAAATGGTTAAACAAATTTAATAATTTTTGTAAAGAAATATTAATAAAAATGATGACCCATATATGCAGGAATATAAAGAATTGTCGGTACAATTTGAAATATATTGTAATTGTCTATTATTGTTATGAGTAGTAATGAAGAGGTGCATGATAATTAAAGAAATGTCCACTAGTGAAACTAATAATGATGATTGGACTCTTCTCTTTTTATCTCTTATTTTTTGTTCTGAAAAATAATTCATAATTTTTGTAATTCTACTTCTAATACCATCAAGGCTGGAAAGAATAATACTATCACGGTGATGAGATTATTGTATTCTACTTAGATGAAAATAAATTATATATAATCCTATTTTAAATAAGTGATTATATATTGAATGGAATGTAACTTATTTCATTTTATCTTTTTATCTTGTTAAATAAATATGGGTTGAAGGTTTTATTGTTTGATTGACTAAATTTAGTCTCTTTTTTTAAATAAAAAATAATTATTAGACAAATTTAAGAGGTTGGATGGGCAGTAAAGACTTTGAAAAATAAAATTTGAAATTAGTTAATATCCATCCATCAGTTACTTTTTTCTACCTATATTTTTAATGAGAATTCAACGGACACCAAACATTTTATAAATGTTTTTCACGAGAGAAACATCCGGAGGTTCATAATCGCAATATTTAAAATATGATGAGAAAATGGTGCACCGTGGCATTGAAACAACAAGTAAAGAAGATTTCCACAAAATAATAATAAAAAATTGAAGTTGGTTGGAAGTTCATTCAACTAAAAACACCAAGAAGAAAAATTTTCAAATGGAAAGACAATGTAGCCGTGCAGATAGACAAGTTAACGGTGCTTGCGCATGCGCTGACGCACATGTCTCCATATTTTCTGCTGATTGTCTATGCATCCCTATTTAGATGTCAAAAAAGTCTACAGGCAGGATTGGATCGAGCCCAGTCCATATAATAATGCCCTAGGCCCTAAGTCTTGAGGTTGTTTTCGTGGGCTTGTGGCCCAATAGCCTTTTTTTTTATTAAAAAGTTGTAAGTTATTGAAAATTCATTTATTCTAAAAAAAGATAAAAAATTGAAACAATAAAATAATAAAAAATGATAAAACTAAATTACACATTATTACATCAATAAATAATTAACATGTAAAATCTTAAAAGTACAAAAATTTAAAACTCATCTAAGTATAAAATTGTATATAAATTCTTGAGATAAAGAATGATAAAATGGAAAAAAAAAAAAACTGCACTGTGTATTGCAAATGGATATAACTGTATATATTTATGAACAAAAAAAATGCGGGCTTATTCGGACTGTACATCGGGCAAGGGCCTCAACTCATAAAACCAAGCCCAGATCCGAATTAAAGGTACCACGAACTGAACTTGGCCAGCAAATAAAATCGGTACCAGTAGGCCGGGTCACCGGCCTTCGGGCTACTTTTACATCCCTACGTGCACACTTACCTCTCCCGTGAAAGTTTGTTTATAAACAACCTAAATTGAAGGGCTAAAATATATATACTACACTTCATTTATTATATTTTATGCATAAATCATATATTTTTTGAGTCAAGTTCTAATCTGACTTTACTATCATGCTAGATCTTCGGTGACAGTACTTCCTTCGATTCCAACAATGGAAGGCAAAGGTTGCTTCTTCTCCTAAATTCTGAGCTTCTTAAAACCAAGTTCAGGTGACAAGCCAATGATCATTGTTCAGTGCAACGGTAGAGAGAGAGGCTAAAGAGATTTTATCCATGACGTTTACAAAGATGAAAAAGATTGTATTAGTGGTGAAGCTCTCCTCTCTCTTTGGTAGAAAAAAAAAGAAAGAAAAAAGAACAGTATAAAAATAGGGGTTTGAAAAGGGGAAAGACACAAACCCATTTCCTAGGAGTTTGATTAAGATATATATGTATAATTTTTTTTTTGATAATTCGGTATTCGATCCTTCAAATCTACTAATTCAAGAGACCAATCTCATCGTCTATTAAGGAAAAGTTCGATTAAAGTCACAGCAATGTCCTGTATGGACTGATCCCAAGAGAAAGTAATATCTGCTACGACTTTGAATGACAAGTTCCTTAGTCACTATCTATCGCCCACTTGACTATATATATATATATGTATGTATGTATGTATAACCAAAATGGATTTGTGTTTGGATTTGCAGAAATAACACCAGTGTATATATTGTTTAGTAGAATCCAAATTGAAGTTCAAATTTATATGACCTATATCATCAATTCTTTTGTGCCCTCAAGAGAGAGAACATTACTTAGGCATGGATATTAACCTGCCAACGACCTTCTGGGCTTTGAGGAGATCCCAGGTGAGTTGTTTGCCACTCTTTGTTTAAGATTTGTCTTTGGGGAGATGATTTCGCATCTCCACTAAAAGCTAGAAAGGGGATTTAGAATCTTGGATGAGACTAGAGAATACGTCATTCCAATGATACTCTGTCATGTGTTATATGACTTACTTTTTTTTTAGTGGGACATAATTCATATAATAGAATGTCATTAAAAGGAAACATTGTTACGTGATGTATTAGATTCACTAAAGAATATCTCACTACCAAAAGCGATGAATTGAAGTTCTCGACATTTTGGACACTCATAAGTGTTTCTAGAAACAGGTTTTCGAATTTTCTCTTTATGAGATCATTTTAGTTTGTGTTTGGAAATGAGCTTTTGGATTTTCCTTTATAAGATCAATTTCATTGAATTTTAGTGTTTTTTTTGCATATGATTTTCTACTAGCTTTCCCCTCTCTATTTCATTCTCCAGTTTAAGACACAAGAAACCCATCGTGCAAGTCTCAGGGGCTTTCACAGTACTAACTCCTCTTTCAACATGTGTAATAATGTATCTCTCTGCCAATTTGAGCTCAATCCTGTTCAACCTCAAGATTCAAATACTCAATATTCTTATTTTTGAAAATCTTGTTTGAATTAGATAGTAATTTTCTTACAGTAATCTCCCATATTTTTTGAAGCAAAGATTGCCCCAAAAAGATGATGTAAGACATATATGGTACTCTAAAAACAAGATATTTGTTTTAGAGTTGTATTATGATTGTTTAATTTCTAATTTTGATTTATTTCTAATTTCTCTTGTTTCCTAATTTTATTAGGATTAATATAGGACATATAAGACTAAGACAAATTTTTGCCAAGAAATTATTTGCAGATTTTAAAAAATAATTAAAAAAGTACCACGGGAAAAACACATGTAAAATATAAAATTGTTGAAATAACTTTGACTTATAAGGTTGCAAATATTGAACCATTGAAAGAAGTCAATTTTGTTTTAGAAGACCCTATTATCATAGAAGATGTAGATCAAGTTATTTCATCCACTGAAGACGATCAAAAAGAGTTGGAAGAAAATAACTTTGAATTTATTTCTATTAATTGATGTTGCTAAAATAGTTGGTGCAATGGAAAAATAAAAGTGAAATTGATTGAAAATCCTATTGCGGAGAAAGATGAAGAAAGTCCATATTTAGTAGTTCAAAGTAAGGATTTAGTGGTACCAATAGATTCCACTAAATTTTTTATGGAATAGAAAGAATAAATTTTTATGGCAGTTGTTAATCTTAAAGATAAAGATGAACCTGGATTAGTGAAAGATGATAATTATGATGCTTTTAAGGTGATTGAACTTGTAGTACATTAAGAATATAATTTTTATTTTATTACATGAATATTATTATCATTAGAAAAAGGGTCTAAAGTTATAGATTTTATGAAAGATGCGGTAGAAGAAATTTTCGAGTCTTCAATTGTTCTTGAAAAGATTCAGTAGGGTTATGAACGAATTGGAGGTTGTGTACATCCAGTTAACTCGATGATAAGTTCTTTCCAAATGGGAGAAACTAATGTAGAACAGATACGGTACCCTAAAAGTAAGTTTTTTTTTAGAGTTGTATGAGGATTATTTAGTTTTAAATTTTGATTTATTCCTAATTTCTCTAGTTTCTTAATTTTATTAGGATTAGTATAGAAAATATAGGAATTAGCAATTTCCTATTCGAATTAATAATCTTTATTGTATTAGAATTAATATAAAAATAGGAGATTTTGTTTCCTAGGAAAAAATAGTAGTATTTTAGTTCTACAAATATCATGTAATAGGTCTTTATTATGAACTTTTTTTATCAATAATATTTAATTACGAATTATAGAGAATTTATTCTCTTGTTTGGATTGATTGTTCCCATTGGGTTAAGGATTCTTCATTTTTGAATATTGACTTTGGTCATATCCATTGTTCATGTTTCCGTGCCACATTAAAAGAATTAAATAATGAAAGAAGTGCTTTGTTTATTCATTTATATGTCTTTTATGTGCCATGTGTGGATGTGTTTGTCATACACAATGCACAAACATGTAATAGGTTACAAATATGAGAGAGGAAAGAAAGAAAGAATGAAGATGAGTTAACTCAGTGAGTCTAGCAAATAAGGGTAAGGTTAGCATTTGAAAATAGAATTTAAGATGACAACGACATTTTTCCTTTAGTCAATTAACAATTGACTAATAGAGAAAATGTTTATGTTATGGATATTAAAACAAAAGGGATATCGGTGCAATTTTTTAAATCATAAGAGAAGTATCAATAAACCTCAGGAGAGATTAATGTAATTTATCCAAGTAATATAGTATTATAAATTTCTATTTTAACTCTTTACTTAATTAGGAAATTAATTTTCATTCTCACATAGTAATTCAAAATAGCAAGTTGACTAAACACATAAAAAAATCATCTTTGCATTTAAATAAATTACTTGGCATGCCATTGTATCTAGTTGGTTGGCCTATTCAACCTAGAGTTTCAAACTAAATAGGACTACTCATTTAATTATTTTTTTATTGGACAATGTGCAAGTGTTGAGTGTAAGAGTAAAGCTGTTAAAATGGAAAATCAAGTTTGGAGAAATAGGTTCTGCTAATAAAGTGCTCGACCCCACATGAAAATGATATTTTAGTCTTTGTAGCTAAAAACAAGCAAAATCACATTTTGCTTCCAAAAATACATTTTGGGGTAGGCAGTATATTTGTAGTTATGCATAAGTTTAGTCTTTCATTATTTTGAATCTCCACAAGATTTATGCTTTTAATCGAACATAGGTTAAACAATTTTAATTTTGACTATAGGCTTAAAATCTGTCTTATATTTTCCCTTCCACACTTAGTAGTTTTGATCTCGCATTAAATTTCAGAATTGAACAAAGTATCAAAACACTAGATCGTCTGTCCAAACGGACAAGAGCTGCATCGAAATGGTGTTGTGTTTTAACACAGGTCTTAGTTGCATCCGAATGTGTGTCAATTTTCTACGATTCTCATTAGTTGCCCTAATTCAATTCCTATTTGGTTTAGGTTAACAAATATATATATGTGTGTGTGTGTGTTGTGTTGTGTAATTTTCTCACAGAGAGTTATGCGTTTTGCATTCTTGATGACATATCTTGTATTATTGTTGAACACTTAGGCATTCTATAAATCCTTGAATTTACTTATAATATTCTAGAGTTTAGATTCAATATAGTGTTATGGGTGGTAGGGATGGCTTACCAAGAATATTAGAGATAAAGGACATTATGGGATCTCACAGAGTCTACGAGGAGATTACGTCAGTGTGTCAGAGAGTAGTAAATACATCATTAATGGTACTGCAAGGTGAAATGGTTACAGGGAAAAGGTATAAGCATACAAGAAAAATAGGATTCTTGGAAGGGACAAATTGAATCTACCTTAACTTTAGAGCATTGAATGCCAATGGAACCAAGAAAAAATGTAGAATATCTTTCCTAGGATATTAATGACAGTCTCTTAATAAGAGTCCAAGCTTATTAATTTCTTTCTTTTCACTTGTTTTTGTCTCAATAATCTTTGCCCTGTATTTATAGATAAATAGACACGTGTTAAGGGTCTTAGCTTTAGGCAGGAAAGGGTCTCCTTTTTGCCACGCGTTCTTTCTTTTTTACGGATAGGACAAGTGCTGATTTTTATAGGTGATTACTTTCGACTGTTATTAATGAAGGTCGAAATCTCATGTTTCTTGAACAGACCAAAGTACTATTTTATTAAATATGGAGTGCACTTCCTCATTTAATACAAGGTACTTTGGAGAATTCTCATACCTAAGCCATCGTGCCACAATACCCCGAGTGTATAGAATAAGGCCCATAATATAGTGATTATACTATAGGTATGTGCCAGGCCCTAAAAGTCTCCTAAGACTTGACCCTAAGTATTTTGGGCATCCTAGAGGAGGAAGGGCTATTTGTAGGGTTATTTGTAGGGCTATTCGTGGAGCTCTGCATGAAACTCTTGATTGATAAGTTCCTTAAGGAACTTATGTTTGGTGAAGCTTTTTAACTATAAGAATCCTATTGTCGTGGATAATGGATTTGCCCTAGTTGATAAATCTTATCTTAAATATATACCTAAGGATCAAGACTTAATCTTTCCACATGGCTTACCTCTTATGTGTGTTCCATTAAAAGCACGGTGTTATTCTCATGGAGCTTTTGTCCTTCTGAACTCTGAGTACGATTTTTGAGTAATCCTCCTCGTTGGAGTGCCACATGATATTTGGTGGAATATCATGATTCTTGCTATCTACATTTGCCCCCTGTGTGCTAGACTTTCAAAAAATTTAGAAAGGGAAAGTTTGGTGTGTAAATAAATGAGAACTATCTATGAATTTGATTAGATCATTGATGGCACCAACCGTTGTTTTTCCATTTTGCGTACTTAAGGCATCCTTCGGGTTTTTACTGTAGTCATTGTGGCTTCTCGTGACGTAGCAACCTTTAACTAGTTTTGGATGCAACGGTAACCAAAAAAAGTGAAAGGTCACATCCTTTTTCAAAGTGTTACATCTTTTGGCGTGCTTCAATCAAAGGTAGAATCGTCATATGTCTTTATAAATCCCCCTTTTAAATATTTATTTCACCTTCTATTGTTTTTGAATCTTCTCTAGTGTTCTTTCTACAAGTTCGTGCTCTTTATTTCCTTTATTCATTGCAAACCCTCATTCGTACGAGCTTCCTTCTTTATTCAATGGCTTCTCATAGAGGGAGCATTATTTTAGTTAATGGGGAGATTCCATCATTGCCCCTAAAGTCTAAATGGCATATGGCTCCCTTTTTTGTTTCTATGGTGAACGAAAAGTTTTGGCCCATGATGGGTGAGTATTTGACTACCTCTGAAAAGGCTTTGGACCATCCCCTCTTACTAGTCAAAGAAAAATGAGAGGAAGGAGAAAATAAAGTAGTTCTTGTTGATTCTCTCTTCCACTTTGTTATAGAGAGAAAGGGGATTTTCTCTTTTCTTTCACATTTTTATTGGCTAGCTCAGGGCCAATTAGCGGGTAGGAAGACTGAACTGAACACATTCATTCTAATGATGATGATAGAATGATTCTAGAGAGAGCTAGGATCCATTTCTATCACGATTTGAGTTGTAAGAATGAAAATGATAGTCTAGTAATGCTTACTTCACAATGGAGCACATTATTCTATATCTTTTTGATTGCTTAGGGATAATTTTCCCTCACTTTGGAGGATGTTAGCACTATCATGCATCTCTCACTGATGGGGAGAATCGACTTTTCTTCCTTGAAGCTATGTAAGGAAGAGTAAAAGGTTTTTAATTATTCTCAGATGCACATGTCCCATACAACAAACTTTGCAGGGGTGTTTACTAAAGATAGCGGGAGGAAGGTAAACTTCGCCTCATGGCTAAGGTATTTCTTTGGAGACTACGATTTCGTAAAGACTGGTTCTGTCTGCTAGATATTCAATGGGCCAGAGTTTAACGGTGCTTCTTTATTGGTCTCTTATATCATCTGTTGGTTGGCCAGGTCTATTTTGGTCATGCCCCTTAAGTTAATGCGAAGGTTTTTACTATCGCCATTAGACTTGGTAAAGGAGAAAAACTAGCTTTGGGCCTCTTTTCTTTGGATGTGTTTACAAGAGGTATGTGATTAATAGTTTTACCCTTTTTTTTCTTCAGTTGTTTCTATTCGAGTACTTTCCAAAATATGCACCGTAGAAACTAGAACTGCTCATCTTCCCACCTCATGATGTGTGCCCAAGGTTTAACAACTTCGATAAATGGGTGCTAGCCTGGGCCTATAATTACAAGGACAAAGGAACTTTTAATAACCTTACCAAGTTCTTGGACGAGGAAAAATATTTTCCCTTTTGTCTTTACAAAGAACGTCTACTAGAAAAGGCAAATTTGGCGTTTTACCCCTTGGGTAGAGATTTTGCAGTGGATATAAGGAGAAAGAATATATCCTATTGTCCTTTGGTGTGCTTATTATTTGCTTCCACTCATAAGCATATGTATGTTATAGAGTTTGGAAAATGGGGGATCAGGTACATGCTTTCGAGGGTTGCTAGGTAATTTAGGTTATCTCCAAGACATTTCTGCTTTTGCTCGTCTAGTTCTTTCAAGAACAATTTTTCTCACTTCAACGAGCTTTAACTAACTATGTCGATGGTGACTATAAAAGATGTGGGAGCTTTATAAATTTGATTTGGCCAGCCTAAAAAAGGAGGGTTCGTAGACTTTGGTTGCCCAATGCCTTCGAGGGTGACAACGTCAACATTTTCTGGATTTTGTTGAAGGTGATCCTTCCCCCATTATATAAGTGGCTGTTGAAGAGGTTTATAAGAATGATTCATCTTTTTTTCCTCTAAAGGATAGTGAGAGAAAGTTATGGGGGAAACGAAGTACTGGCTTGTGAAAATCTATGGTGGTTGCTTCTTCAGGGACATTAACTAAAGCCCTTTTTGATAAGGCCAGTTTCTAAGGGTAAAGGAAAAATAGTTCTAGAGGCAAAAAATTTCGCACAAGCAAAGGCCGTCCCACAACCAAAGGTAGTTTTTGTTAGAGGGAAAATTCTAAGTCCTCTGTAAGGACAAATGCACCAGAGATCCTTAGCATTCACCAAGGCGGGAAGATCTCTAGAACCAAGGTTTGTCACTTTCTTTTGTCTTTTATTTTTTCTTGCTTACTGATTCTTGGAAGCTTATGATGCTTAGGGAGCTTCTTCTAGTAGGCCTCCTTTGGTTGGTGTTCTTATCTTTCCTGAAGTATTAACAAAGATTTTTCAAGGCATGAAGTTTGTCAATACCAAGATTTAGGCTTAGAGCCTATTAGGGGCCCACTTATGCATGGCCCAAGAAAGTGTTAGTGTGAAAATTGAGGGATTAGGAGGAGGAAATTTTCCTTTTCTAGCATGGGCTATTCCCTAAGTTCCCCTAGTGGCCGTGCGGCTCCTTCCGATAAATCAATTTATTAATTTTATTTTTTCTTTTTTTTGAATGCCCCTTTTGACCCCCTACCTTTCTTATATTCTTATTCTTGATAGCTTAGAGAAAAACTAGAGAGGAAGTCCCTGATTTGTTCTTAATCGAACAACCCACTAAGCTATGCACCAAGCTATACCCAGCCACAAGTCATGACAAGTTATGCCTTCTCATGTCTTAGTTTTCATATCTTTGGCATGTTAGGCCGAGCCTAAGCCATGCCCTAAGTCAGCTCACTATCTATTGCCACCTTCAATGGTGGTGAAAGGTGGAGCCACCCTATTCTCCACAACATTTTTCATAGACTAGTTGATATCTTTGCCTCGTAGGTGCCAAAGTCCTTTGTGCACATAGGATGCTCACCCATGGGCGCCCAACTTAAGGGAATACCCCTTATATATATGTCAAAGTAACATTTTTCGGATTAAAAAGAGGAGACATATTTCTTTACAAATTCAAAATTGCCTAGTGTGCCTACAACTACGCCCAACTGTGCGTGCCTACGCGTACTACCTTACCTATGGCAGGGATTAACGTTCCTCTATCAGTCAATGTCCTCGTAAAGGGAAAAATTCCTAGAAATAATGATCTTGCTCCCTTGGTAAGGAAAATGTTCAAAAACATAACTAGAAGGGCCCTTTGTAGGCATCAAGTCCTTAAGTGGAAGCTAGCCGAGGAGGTTATGCGGGATGAAAACGAGGAGGACCCTTTACGCTAAACACAAAAGGTTTGAGGAAGTCCTGAAACTTTATTACGATGAGTTCCCTAGGGGCTATTCTCACTGGTCAAGATATAAGTGTTCGTAAAGCCATTGCTGAACGTGGCTCCCCAATGGTGGTTGATGTTCAATAGGGCCACACTAATGTTGTCAATGAAGTTTTCTTGAAAAGGCTGGCACAAGGGGAGCTTTCATTTAAAAACCCTAGTAAAGGGGTAACGATGGATGAGAATTTCCTCGCCACTAGCCCCTCTATTGCCTAGGTTCTACGTGCTTTTAAGAAAATTGGTTGGGAAGAATCCTAAAATGAAGGTGCCTAAGAGGGGTTTTTTTGAGAGCTTGCCCGCCAATGGTGATGACATCATGATAGAGAGAGAGAGAGAGAGAGAGAGAGAATCATCTAAGTGGAGGAAAGGGTTGCTAGGTTGGCTTTGGAGAAAGGCTAGTTGAGGCTACCATTCTTAATGCCAATATTTTCAGTAATACTAGTCTCCCGTAGAGACCTTGGATCTTGGAATAAGGCCCATTACTTAAGATGATGATTTACCAGCCCAAGTAGTTGAGGCAATGTCTGGTGTGATAGGAAGAGAAGTGGTTTTCGAGAACAAAAAAAGGGATTTTCCTTTTGGGAAAGGGATCGCCTAACCCAAATCATCCCTGGCTAGTTCAAGATATTCATCATGCTAAAACTATTGCTATGGTGGGAGTTTCTATTTAGATCTTGGGGGCCTTTCATTCTTGCTCCAATCTTTGTTCCTTCTCCTATTGCATCGGTTTCTAGTGGTGGTGCTTTGACCAACTCTTTTATTGGGAATTACACATAGTTGGGATAAGATAAAGATCCATATCAAGTATAGTCCCCATGCTCAACCAAATAAACTCCAAGCATACTTGTACCTTTGCTGTTTTTAACAAAATGGTGGCTATTACTAAAGTTCATGTAATATTTTTAGAAACATTATGTGACAATATAACTTTGCTTGATCGGTATGCCCCATTACAGCCTGACCGAATATAGGACCTTGCTTGATCGATATGCCCCATTGTAGTTGATTGAAGGTGGAGCTACCTCATTCCCTGCAAAACCTTACATAAACTAACCAATATCCTTGTCCTGTAGGTGCCAAGGCCCTTAGTGCAAATAGGATGCTCGCCCATGGGCACCCAGCTCAGGGGAATACCCCTTATATATATGCCAAAGTAACATTTCTTAGACTGACAAGAGGAGGCACGTTTCCTTGCAAAGTCAGAAGTACTCAGCGCACTTGCAGCTGCACTCAGCTACGCATGACCATGCGTACTGCCTTGCCTGTGACAAGGATTAACATTCTTCTATCAATCAATGTCCTCGTAAAGGAGAAAACTCTAAAGGAGAATGATCTCACTCCCCTAGTTAGGAAAAAGGTTCAAAAGCATAGCTAGAAGGGCCATTTCTAAACATCAAGTCCTTAAGTGGAAGCTAGCTGAGGAGGCTATGCAGGACGAAAAAAAGACCATTTACGTTGAACACAGGAGGTATGGGGAAATCTTGAAGCTTCTATTGTGGTGAGTTCCCCAAGGGCTATTC
The DNA here is from genome assembly GCA_008638375.1 of Nyssa sinensis. Lineage (NCBI taxonomy): Eukaryota > Viridiplantae > Streptophyta > Magnoliopsida > Cornales > Nyssaceae > Nyssa > Nyssa sinensis. The sequence continues at coordinate 27,644,435 of CM018040.1, forward strand.
CTAATGATCAAGATATAAGTATTCTTGATGTCAGTTGCTAAATGTGGCTCCCCAATGGTAGTTGATGTTCAATAGGGCCACATTGATTTTGTCGATGAATTTGTTCTTAAAGAGGCTAGCACGGGGGAGCTTTCATTTAAAAACCCTGGTGATGGGATAACTATAGATGAGAATGCCTTCATTGTTAGCCCCTTTATTGCTGAGGTTCTAGGTGCCTTTAAGAATATTGGTCAAGAAGAATCCCAAAATGAGGGTGCCCAAAAGGGGGTTTTCGAGAGCCTCCCTACTAATGGTGATGCCATCATGATAGAGAGAAGGAGAAAAGGAGATAAAGGGAATCATCTAAGTGGAGGAAAAGGTTGTTAGGTTGGCTTTGGAGAAAGGCCAATTGAGGCTACTACTCTTGATGCCAATATTTTCAAGGGTACTAGTCTTCTTACAGAGACCTTGGATCCTAGAATAAGGCCCCTTACTCAAGAGGATGATTTACTAGGCCATATAGCCTAGGCAATGTCTAGGTGTGATAGGAAGAAAAATAGCTTCTGAAAACAAAGTAGTGGGTTTTCCTTTTGTGAAGGGGATCGCTTAACCCAAATTGTCTTTAGCTAGTTCAGATATTCATCACTGCTAAAACTATTACTATGGTGAGACTTTCCATTTTGTTTAGATCATGAACCCTTTCATTTTTGCTCTAATTTATGTTCCTTCTCCTATTGCATCAGTATCAAGTGGGGGTGCTCTGACCAGCTCTTCTGTTGTTACTTATATTGGGATAGGAAAAAGATCGAAATCAAGTAATTCCCCATGCTTAACCAAATAAAGTCCAATCACTTTTCTACCTTTGTTGTTTTTAACAAGAAGGTGGCCATTACCTAAGTTCGCACAATATTTTTAGAAACATTGTGTGACAACATAACTTTGCTTGATTGGTATGCCCTATTGTAGCTTACTAAAGTCAAACGAAAGAGTTTTCATAGCTTAATAGAGACTTTGAAGTTATCTTTTCTTCAGGTAGGGTGGCTAGAATCCCACCTTGCTATGGTCAAATGTTTGCATTCAGGAAGGTGAGCAAAAATTGCTTGGACCAGAGACAGTTCAAGCCACAACGGAGAAAATCGAGACAATCTACCAATGCCTACAGATGGCATAAAGTAAATACAAGAGCTACACTGATGCATAGAGAAAAGACTTGGAATTTCAGACCAGAGATTTTGTCTTCTTGAAAATATCTCTATTTAAGGGAAAATTCAGATTTGGTAGGAAGGGAAATCTTAGTCCCTGATACATCAGTCCATTCCAAATAGTAACTAGAGTGGGACCTGTCTCTTATAGACTAAAACTACCCCAACAACTTGCCTAATGTATACGATTTATTTCATGTTTCTATGATATAGAAATATGTACAAGAACCCGACCAAGTGATCGAGTTTGGGCCCTTTGAGATTGTAAGCAGATTTAAATTATATTGAGCAACCAGTTCAGATATTAGATCACTTGAAGTAGGTGTTACGTAACAAGATTATTCCTCTAGTAAAGGTCCTTTATTGAAATCATGTGGTCAAAGAGGTTACATGGGAGCGAGAAGATGACATGCACACCCAGTACCCCAAATTGTTTGATGTATGAGGGTTAGAAAGTTTGAGGGACCAAACTTTTTGTAGATGGGGAGGATGTAATACTCACACGTAAGAAATTGGGGCTTAGCACAATGTAATAAAATATTAGTAATAATAGAGAATTTTCAAAAAAATTTGGATAGTATTACAAAGCATGAAATAAATTAGGGTTAAAAGACTAACCCAACTCAAGAGTAAGCTCTAAATCTAATTAGGTAATAACCCACATAGCGTTAAAATCAAACATAACCTAAGGTCAACCTAACCTAACCTAGGTTAGTAAGACTAACTAGTTATGTGATCAATATATCACTAACCTAAGGTAGAAAAGTTATTACACAAAATATCATGAATTATTAAATAAATTAATTATTTAATAGTTATTGAAAACAAAATAAATACACAAAATTATAAGAAAAATATAAAAATATTCTAAAATATCATATGACCTACACATGACACTAGGGACCCAATACACACACACCACACATTAGACTATGTATATAGGTGTGTAAATACATGAAAATAATTATGAAACATTAAAGAAAATTAGGAAAAAATAAAGGAAAAATATGTAAAAATAATTTTTAAATTTCCATGTCTTTGGCATATGACCTAGGGGGCTAGCCAATATAGTAGAGTGTGTTAGCGTGTGTATATTTGTATCTATATATGTGTGTGTATGTATATATATATATATAATGCGGGAAATTGACGAAATTAAGAAAAAAATGCATGCATGCATGCAACTGAGGCCAACAACCATGTGCAACCTCCTTTAACCTACCATGGTAGTCTACAAGGCTCCAGTTACTGCACAAGGCTACCCTAACCCACCAATATAATTAAATTCTTTCACCTTGAAGCTAAAATTTCCTATACATATACAAATCCCACAAAAAAAGACTAAGTTACTAAAACTAGAGAGAGAGAGAGAGAGAGAGAGAGAGAGAGAGAGAGATTCGTGTGCAAATGAGGCTCAAGGAACATTTGAACAAAGGAGAGGGATGAGAGAGAAGAAAAAGGAAAAATTCATAAAACCTTTTCAAATCAGGTTAGATTCAGTTTTTCTCTCCTTATTTCATTTCTTGTGTTAATTCTATGCATATTAGATCAATTATCTAAGCTTGTAAACATCTAGAATAGTGGAACCCAATGGGAACAGCCATTGTTGGACCTTTAGAAAAGGGTCTGATCAGACCTAAACAAAAAACAAAATAGGTTGGTAGGAACTAAAACTAGACCCCACGAAGGTCATGAAAATCCTAATCTGCGATCAAGAAACTCTTAGATGAGCTCTAAAACGTAAGTTCTAGGTTTTGGTTCTAAAACCAAACCTCATAAACTGAATTTAGGATGGGGGCTAAAAGCCCTTGAGATAAGGATTTCAATAGGCCAAATGTCTCACAAAAATATGGAGAAATGAACTTGAATAGAGCAAAATACAGAAACTATTATCAAAGCTCAATTGAACTCCCTATCTCAAATTCGAGGCTTCAAATCAATGCTAAAAGTTAAGTTAGACAATAAGAAGATGAAAGGAATTGAAAATAGAACAAAAATAGGGCTAAAAATGTATGAAATAGAAAAAGAAGATTTTAGGATTATAGTGAACAGATACTGCCCTCCTGAGGAAGACGATGAAGAGTTCCAAGGTAAGCTAGGTTGGATTCAGTTCGGGTCAGGTCAAGTTCGACCTAGGCACAAAACGGTTAGTGAAACTGCAACATTTTGAAGGATGGTTTAATTAAATTAAAAACCTAAATGCCTTGTTTGGTTACGTGGACAAAGTGCATAAATCAGGGATAGGGTTATCCCTATCCCCAATTTGATAAACTCAGAATACCTAATCCTTGTATAAGGGCCAAAATAATTCTAATTTAGGGTTTATTTGGAAACTAATTCCAAATAACCCAACTTTTAATTTCAATTCAATTAACACTTTAAAAATAACTCCTAAATAAGTGAGAAATAATACCAAAAAGAGGGAATCAAATTATGAGAATTATACTAAGGTCGAGATTAGAAACTTGAAAATTGAAAAACCCCTCTAAATTAGCAAAAATAATATTAACTTTTTGAAATTATAAGTTGGCCCCAAGGGATTTATTTAATTGTATTATAGCCTAAATAAATTAAAAAATACCCTCCTAAATTAGGACAATGGTTAAATAAAAGTAAAAATTTTAGAAATTTTACAAAAGCCCCTAATTTCTTATTAATTACAAAAGTTCCCTTAAAAGTGTCAAAATAACTATTTTCCCTAAAAAAATGCAGAATTGATATTTACATCTCCAAAAACTATATTTAGCATAATTAATGCTACATATGACCAACTTAAGATCCAAAAAAACCTAACCTAAGATTTTTTAGTGCTTCTAGACTCAATAGTGGGGTTCATTTTAGCAAACGAATTTTTTTAAATATTTAAGGAGAGATCAATAGGCATAATTAGTGTAACGTTGCAGCTTTAGTTAAATAGTGAAATGAGCACAAAAAATTACGAAACTTCATACTTAAGCTTTGATGACTGTTTTAGACTCAATGGTAGAATCCGTTTTACCAATTAAGACTTGTAAAAGATATAGTCCTTAAGAAATGTACCCTAGAATTAATACTTTGTTAATATTAATCCACTGCCATAGGACCAACACAAGCCATGGATGACGAAGAATGGCAAAAAACTGACTGAAAAAAGAAAACAAATGATAACTAAGAGGGTTGAAGTAATTAGTTGAAACCCTTTTATAATAAGAACTCCTATTGTCACTAGGGGTAAGAGGAGAAGACCAGAAGTCGCCCTAGGAACACTCCAAGAAGAATCGTGAGAGCATAAGCGATAATCTATTAGAGATAGAATCATCCTTGGAACCAAGAGTGTGAAAGAAGCTCCAAGATAACCAAGAACTAAGGATAAATAACTAAGTTACAGGCTAATGTAAGTAACCTTGGACCTTGAAATCAAGCTTATTTTCATTAAATGCAGTTTTTTTTATAGACTTATATCTTTTCAGATCATTATTGTTAAATGTTTTAATAACATGACATTTTTGTTAAATGCTTCTAGAGCTTGATATAAAAAATTTAGTGGTTTCCTCATCAAAAATGAATTTATTAGAGAAAAAATATATACCACTTTTTTTTATAAAGTCAAGGGATAAAGATATGCTCATTGTTCAACATCAGTATCAACGAAAGAGTGTAAAGAGGTGATAGCTATACTGGATTTTCGATATTTAGATCGAGGATCAATAACAAAAAGTGAACGTAAACAAGCATTGTTGTCGAACAATTATAAATTATGTGTGTTTCATTCTCGCTTTACTTTTCAATTTTACATTGTGGGTACTTGTGAGTGCAAGGGAAAAGGGTGAAGGAACATTCAAAGTGCAATATTTCTCAACACTCACTAAAATCAACCTATTCACCCTCCTATGGGTTACCTTAGCAATAAGTTATCTTACCTTTCAAAGCTAAAAGTTGCTGGCCTTCACTTGATGTTCAGTAGTGTCTATTAATCTTTGAACCATAAGGATTGAGCTAACTAACCATAAATAGACATGGATTAACTCTTATAACTAATGTTTTGTCACATGAAATATGCCAACATCTTACAATATAAACTCTCAGTCCTAACATACAAACGACTATCTTATAATTAATAGACTTGAGAGATGAAAAATTTATTAATTATTAAAATTATTAAGTATATATTTTTTTATATTTTTATTAATAAAAAAATATTTCATACATGTATGTGAATTTTGACGAAAAAAGAGACCTCATATTCAACTTTTTTACTGCATTTCGATATTTCATTAAAAAAAATATATAATATTCAACTTAGGTCATTTAAAAATTCATAATATCTTTTTGAACTAAAGAAGTTTTGCTTCTATTCTTATTTCTATCATAATATTCCTCATTTACAATATATTTAACTCTAACTTTAATAAAACTTACAATTATAATTACCAAAACGTATCATAAATGAGATATATGTATATGTACATGCATAACTATTTTATCTCTCTAATAATTAATATTAGAAAGAATTTTTTTGAAAAAAGTATTAATTAAGTAATAGAATTATTATTCATCCACCATGGAACCAAGTCGGTTCCTTTAAAATTTATTAATTGCTAGAGATTATTAACTTATTAAATATTAATTATAAGAAGGTTAATTGTATTGGTAGCACTAAATTTGCACTTTCGTTCTCTAAATCCGAATTGGTTTCTTTTGAAACTTATTTATATGTTGATTTGTCTCCTTCAACAAAATATCTAAATTCTTCATCCATGTAAGCTAGATTGTTCTATCTATACATCAGGCATAATAAGTTGACTAACAGTCACACCATTGAAACAAACCCTCACATAATCAAGATTTTTGTTTCCACCAATAGCAAGTTCAATGAGCATCTATTAGATCTCCTATTAGGTGCATTCGATCCGATCAACACGCTTTCCTTATTCTTGCACAACCTAGCATGTTTGTCCTCCATAATCTTTGTTGATAGATTAGATGCTACCATTGTAGTTGTTTTCCATAGAACCAAGGTACGCCAACACTTTGATACAATTAATGGAACAAAAGCTATGAAATGTACTTTCAAAGAGAACAAAATTCTCCAAGGGAAAATATGAAATTTTATATATCATTAAGTCTATAATGTCTCTAATAGAGACATACAGTCCTATTTATAGACAGTTAATCCTAATACTTGTCAAACACGAAAATAATATGAAAATAGAAAAAAAAAAAAAAAGAGTTAGTTAGTGGGAGATTCCTCAAAATAAGTTCCCTATAAGCTAAGGTCTAAAGGTAAATATTGTAATCCAAAAGTCTCAGAGATTTTAAATTATGTAAGCTTAGATTCAAAAATGATAAGATGACACTATTATTTTATTTTTAATGAAAAAATTTCCCTCCCTTGACTTCTCTCTTCTCTGTGAAACAAAGCATCAAGGTTGAAGACTCAATTTTTCTCTCTCCGATTTCTCGCAAAGAATCAAGGGCTTTTACTTGTAGATCTTTTTATAATTTTAGAGAGAGAGAGAGAGAGGATATCGGCTTTGGGGAACTATTATTCTCGTGTTAGGGTTCTTATTGTCACTCTCCAATCTATGTTTCACAGAGCCACTGGCCTGGGAAAGTGCTATACAACTATGAGGGAGGAATACATGAAGGCTGTTGAGAAATGCAAGAAGAAACTCAGCATTCATCGCCCTCTTATTGAAAAATATGTTGCCAGAGATGACTTTAGAAAGATATTGTAAAGAAATCGATACCGCTTCAAACAATGATTTTGGCTAATTAGGCATTCTTGGATGTTTTGTTTTGTTGCCTGGTTAAAATTTTGGGGAGTCGAGAAAAAGTTGATCAGCTAGGTTCCATTACAAGGTGTAACACATTGGATTCAATATTGTTTTTTTTTTTTACTGTCTCATTTTTTATGAACATGCAGGTGAGATTAGATCATTAAATATTGTGCATGCCTTGTTCTCTAGGCTAGTGTCTCCTCATTTTACTGTATCCGTTTAATTTAGGTCATGAAGAAAAATTGGTTTTTAATGATTTTGCTGTAAGCTATAATAAGTTCGGCAGAAAGTTGCACAAGTGTTAAATTACATATGGGTTATAATCATGAATTGTTATAAAATAGACAATACTTTGTCCAAGTATAGAAAGGTTAAATACATCTTTTCCTAGGTTTTCTATTGAATAGTTTTCAATAAAATGCTGTGGTTCAAGAAACTTGATCTTTTGTCTTTTTCCACTGAATACACATGAAACGTCATATTATGTTGATTAGTCTGATACCTTTGATTTCTAAATAGGACAAACAGAAAATCTCTTTCCCTTTTGTTTCTTTGAGACATAATCATTGCTATTTATTAGACTTAATGGTTAAAGCGCCATTGGCAAATTCGTAGGTTCAATTTTTACTGAATGCACACCAATGGGACAGTTTTATCTACTTTGCGTTTTATCAATGTTGGAGTATTACTATTTTCCTAAGCAACCAAAGTTGTTTGATGCATTGTTAAAAACATGTGTAATACTTTTTTATTTAAGAAATTTCTCAAATTTCTCTGTCAGAAGATAGAGAATTTTTGTTGAAAACATACGAGTTTTTTGACAAAGTTTTTAATTTATTTTTTTGTTTTATCAATGTTAGGGTTTACCATGTTCTTAAGGAATAAAAATTGTTTGATACATATTGTTAAAACATGTGCAATAGTTTTTTTGTTTAAGAAATTTATCTGTCCATGTTCAAGTGGATAGAGAACTTTTAACTGAAAATTCTATATTGAAAAAACACAAATTTTGTTTACAGAATTTCCTATTCAATATGAATCTTGTTTGATAGTTCTCGATTTTTAGAGTCAAATTAAAATATATAATTTTTATGAAAAACAGATTTATATATTAAAAGTTATTTAATTTTGAAGTTTCTAAAACAAAGTAGAGGTGATGTGGTAGCGGACGGGCGTTGGAATGTGAGCCTTCACCCATTTCTTTCATGTCTTCTACGACCTATATATGAGTGGCCCTAGAAACAAATATGAAAAATTACGAATTTGAGTTAAACTCAAATTTGGATAACTTAAAAATCTAGCACAACTCTAGAAGAAATGGTACTAAAAATTGAAACTCATACCCAAAGTTGTTATGTAAACGAAACTTTTTTAAAATACTAAAAAGTAAAAACACGTTAAATGATAGAAATAGAATTTGGCCATAAAATAGTGTATATCATCACAAAGCCGTGATTTTTAAATCACATTGCCATTTGAAATCAAACATGAGTGGTATCGAATATTTATTGAAGTGACATATTTTCAACATGATTATCAATTGAACTCTGGGCCATATAAGTGGTTAAAAAATACCTCGGCCAAATATTGAGTATCTGTAATCACTAAGTGCTGCTAAGAGATTTGAATAGTTAAAAAATAGTTTTATTTATAATTATTAGATGTGGCGGATTCATACCATTAATTTAAGGGGCAAAAAAATAAAATTTAAAATTTAAAAGGACCTCTTATAAAAATAAAAAAATTTTGGGGGACAATTCCTTATTATTTAAAAGGTTCTATAAAAAATAAGAGAATAAAATTATATTTTCAAAATTTTAGAGGAGGGGGGAGGCATGGCCCCCACTAACCCCTCTTGTATCTGCCTCTATCCTAGCATCAATCCAATAAAAGGACCAGGTTAATGGGTCCCTAGTTTAATCGTGGCATTATCTGGTCACTACAAAAATCTGTGTTTTTTGTGATGTAGTATTTGCGATGCTAAGATATCTGTCGCAAAAAGTAGTTATTGAAGAGTATTACGCGTAGAAGGCATTGCAAAATGGTGAGTTGACTTCTTATTGGCGACGCCTAATCTACATTGTGAATTCTAAAACATTTATTAGCGACGTGTCCTGCACGTTGCAAAAATTTAAGAGATATTGGCGATACATGAGGTGACGTAAATAGGTCTAAAAGATTTTTCCACCTAAATTTTTGCCAATTCCTTTAAATGCCTCCTTAGTATTTGTGTCGATCTCCAATCTCTTTCCTCTCTCTTTACCAAAAACGGGTTTGTCTCTTCTCCCTCCTTAATCACTTTCCCTCTCACCTAGATCTAATCTCCCTCTTCTTCTTCCCCAAATCCCTGATCACTTTACCAAAAATGAATTAATGATAATAATAGTAGACATTGTCGATATATCATATAGAACAAGTTGTGGAGACTTTTAAAAATCAGTGGGAACATTCCAACTCTCATTCTAAGAAAAAGTACTAGTAGACGCAGAATTGGTTAGTCACGTTTTTAGGAATAGAGACCTTATCTTGACCTAAAATGGCTAGACGGACAATACTTATCGCTCCGTTAAGACTGAAGTTGCCACGGAGCCAAATGACTTCGTTTAGGTCTCCAATTTCACTTTTTTGCCATTTGTACTAATTTTTAATTTTGCAATTAGTTTATTTAGGAAAGTCTAAATTAACTTAATTATACTTGCGACTATAATTTCCTAGTTTGATATGGTTTCTAGTTTGACATGGTTTCTTGTTTTCTAAAAAACCAAATTTTTATTAATTCCAAATTTTTCATTTTTTTTTCAAATTATTGTAGTTTTTTAATTGTAATAGGAGTAGTATAAGGAATTAGTAGGATTCCTATTCAGATTTGTAATAGTATTAACCTATATATGATGTAATACAGATTATCAATAATAAATTTATGTTTAAAAATTTGAGATATATTCTCTTTAGGTGAGAAGTCCCTTGGTTATTCAACTTGTTTGATTCTTCTTTACTTTTCGTACTGCGTTAATATAAATCTAATCTCCATTGATAGAGATCTAATCTCCCTCCTCTTCCGTGCTCATATTTAGTATTTTCTATAACCCTACCCCTAACCCTAAGTTCATTCTAATTAAGCTAAGAACATTTTGAGTGGTGATTCAAACCCTGACTTAAATTTAGATTTGAGTCAAAATTCAAAAAAATGTATAGTTACTCAAACCAAGACTAAAAAGAGTTTTATTAAAATTTAGATTGAAATCAATGTATTATTATTAATAAACCAAAATTTATGTGACCATCGAATACCGAAAGACTCAAAATTAACTTTTATTCAAATCACAACTTGAATTTGAATAAAAATGTGAGTCACATTCCGCAAATGCTGGTGACTGAAGAACCAGCCGTGGCGGTCGAGTCTGTAGCTGAGCCGGGTGCGGAGGAAGCACCAGAGGTGAAAGCCAGAAATACGAAGAAGGCGAAGGCATCCTCTATACATTGAGGTACATCGCAATACTTAAATTCATTCCTTTCATGTGTTTTGAATTGGCGATATTTGTGAGCTTTGTGGCCGAAGCCTTCTTGATTCCTTCAGGTTCTGTTCTCTCGGTTGCAAGGTGAATTTCCTTTTTCCCCTTTCAGTGTCTGTGTTTATATGTTTGTGTATATATTTTTATTCACTCTGTTTTTTATTATTCACTATCATCGATTGAGTTTCCTGAGTTTATTGGTCCTAAAGTTTGACTAGTATTATACCTTGTTCAAATTGAATTTAATTGGTGGCTCACAAGAAATCTTAAATTATTTTGGCTTTTCATGTGTGCCTATTACCCCCATTTTCTGTGTGCAGTATTCCAATAAAAGCAGGGCAGTTGCGTAGAGATATGCAACACACCGATACCTCCATGGTAACATTTGTTTCCATTTAACTTTGGTCTTGAGATAATTTTTTTGTTTTATTTTTCATCCAGTTATTGCATGCATTCTTTAGGGTATAGTTGCATATGGTTCACATTTCTTTCATGCCTAGTATAGCCTCTGCAGTGTGTTTTTCTTGTGAATAACAAGTGGAAAGTGAAGTTTAAGATAATGAAGTTTGCGTAGTGTATCTGTGTTTTTATATCACATTTGTATCTGTACAAAATTTTAGATTTAATTGGCAGTATGTAAACCATCTTTATAATGGTTAAACATGTATATTCTAAACAAAAATTTCTTCTTTGTTGGGCATATGATCTTTTGGTTAAATTGCTCTTATGGCACTGTAAATATTCAGAACATAAAGCTGATACCAGATAATTGTCATATGTTGTAAGTCTTTTCTTTAAGCTTCTTTACCTATTAAAAAAAAGCTTAAATTGTGAAGGGAATACACTTCAACTAAAGATTATCATTTATGATTGAAGGTATCTGGGGTAGCAGTAGCATTTTATTATCTTAAATTGTGTGTGTGTGTGCAAAAATTGTTTTGCACTTTCTGGCAAATTGATGGGGATGTGAAGCGTACTCATCAAGACATGTACTTTTTCTCTGGATACTCATAGTTTACAAAATCCAATCAGGTGATCTCGTCACTTGACTTGATATTTCTTAGAAAATATGACTGTTTTAAATAAGCTAAACATCTCTCTCATTTTTAGGAGGCTCTTGTATTTGCAAAGTTGAATCCAAGCATAGGATATGTACAAGGGATGAATGAATAACTGGCACCTTTGTTCTGTCTTGAGAAATAACTATAACTAGGAATATGCAGCAAGTCAATGTGTTATTTTAGCTTTTATGATACTTCAGTTTCAATTTTATTCATATCTGATTGAAATTCGTTCTTATGCTTTGTTTCACTTGATATGTGCTAGAGAATTTGGAAATCTCCTAATGTTGTGAGTTGATTTATTGCATATTATTTCCATCTATGTGTGTGTGTGTGTGTGTGATAAGTATTAGTTCAATAGAAGTGCCAAAATGCAGGCTTATCTCATGCGGGTAAATTCTTATATTATCTTCTCATCACTATGAATTAAAATTCCTTGAAAATTCTTAAATTGTATTTTATGAAATTCTGTGATCTCTGTCATCTTTGTTGTCATCTCTCATTTATCCCCCCTTAAAAGTACATTTAAGCGTAATTCAACATGTAGTTCAAAATTGTGTTTGTTCTTATTTTTTCTACCTTTTCTTTTTGATGAAGTCCATTTACTCCACATAGTTCATGACATTAGCTAGTTCCCATGGTTGATAGAAAAAGGAACCACATTTTGATCTGTTTATTCCTTCCAGCAGCAGATTCTAAACCTCCATTTATCTGCCTCTCCCTTCCAATTACATGAAAACAAAAATCTTAAATCTTCTGACACTTCATTCGCCAATCAAGAAAACAGTTGCAACTTCACCTTATTTAATTGCTTCTCAACAAAGAAAAATTTGCTTGATTCCATTCAGTTCCCTTGCCTTACTGGTTCCAAAGAAAGTGTTGCACGGCCAGTACAATCTTCAACTAGAATGGTCAAACAAATATGTGAAAATGTGTGGATCACAGGGCAAATATTGCAGATGGAAGGATAACGGCAGTAAAAATGAAACTGAATGCTTTAAACAACATATCCCAAGTTCTTTTTCTTTTATTTGCTTTTATTTAGGCATTTTTGGTATGTTTTTACTTCATTGGGCAGCTGATTTTGCACTCTTTCTGGTTGACAAATTTAAAGGCTACTACACTAAAGGTTGCAGGTGAAGTTGTTTGTTTGCCTTTTTTAACTCGCTACTGAACAGGGAAGGTTTGGGAGGCATCTGGAGCAGTTCAGCCTCCCCATTGAGCATTTGCAGGACTTCACTCATGGTGGGATGATCCACAAGATTCATCTATATGCACCACAGTGCAACTATGATCATCTTTCTTATCAAAAAAATTTTCTTCCTCAGTAGCATCTCCCAACTGCATGTCCCCTCCTTGATCAATATGGTCATAAATCCATGACGAGAAGTATATTTGACTTGAGTGCTCTGCAACTGCATCAACATTTTTCCTTTTCCCCACCATTTCCATCAACAGCATGCCAAGGCTATAAACATCAGCTTTGTATGAGATACCTCCAATGTTATTGTAAATCAATTCTGGAGCAATATATCCAGGTCAATTTTGGGTACAATACATCAGTGAGAGAAACAATACTATCATCTATTGGGTACAATTTTGCAAGGCCAAAGTCTGAATTTTTTTAGTAAAATATCATGTAATTTCAGTGTGCATTTCATTAAATTATTGAATTATAGGCTTTATAGCCAGCCTTCTTAGTGAATTTGGTGATTAGTTGAATTGTAGGCTTTATCATAAAGCTTTACCATTTCTTCATATGACGTTAGTTTTTACAAAAATAAAAAAATGAATTTAAAAAAATAAAAATAAAAAGCATTATTAGCAAGCACTATGTGTCACTAATAATCAAAAAAATATTATTATTTCCGATGCTTTTACTATCGCAATTGATATCGCTATTAGCGATGTCGTAGCGCGTTGCAAACAAAAAACCTTATCTAACTATTAGCGATGCTTTAAAAATGTCGCAAAAGATGTAAGCATTAATGATGCTTTTCTTCTTTCTTAACTTTTATTTTTACTGACACCTTATAAAACTTTCTGTGATGCTTCAATTTATCATTCCTAACCCAAATTTGTCTTAGATGTTTTTTGGGAGTAGGTAAGACATGTTGAATTTTGGTCTTTTCTACCTTGGTTTGTGGACAAGGATTGGCATGGGACTTCTCAAGGTTAGCCATTTCAAAGATACTTCGAGCACGTTCCTTGATTTTTGAACATACGTGTTCAATTGTTGCTTCAAGGATGCAAACCTCATCTTGTTTTCCAAGGTCAAGATATGAGAATTTGTTTGCTTTTTCTTTACAAACTCACACTTCCTCCTAGAATGACCATCAACCAAGCAATAAGACCAAAACAATGATTTAAGTTGAGGTTTAGCTTGTGGTCTAGTTTGAGGTTGTGAAAAAGATTGTGCTTCAAGCTTTGATTGAAGATGTGGTTGCCTCTTGGGTTGAGGTGTTTCTACGCCTTTAGATTTAGAGGAAATAAACACAACCGGTTTGAGAGTAGGTGATTGACCTAGAACGGATGAAATAGGCTTGTTTTTATCTAAAAAGTTGTCATAGCCTAATCCACTCTTATCATTCTTGATTTGGACGGAATTGAGCATTTTAACTAACTTATTCGACCTATCCTTAAGAGTGATTTTGTCTTCTCTAGCTTGTTTGAGTTCTTTACTAAGTGAGTGAAATTTAGAATTAATTTCATTCTTTTCAACATTACAAGCTTCTAGGGAAGATTTAAGTACCCCTACCTCAACAACCAATAAATTTATCTCATTTTCTAAGGACTCTATCTTTTCCAAGAGAGACAATTTTTTCTCATTTAGTTGATTCAATAAGGATTGATCAACTACAAGTGCACTCTTCTCTTTCTCTCATAACTTGACTTTAGCAAGAAGTTTCATGTTAGATTTCTTGAGATTAGTTGACTTATTATATAGCTTTTCGTATGCAATCTCAATATTATCTTATTCATTACTTTCACTATCACTATTTACAAGTTTTTTATTCTCCCTTTGTTCATCATCCTCAATGGATGAAGAGCCTTCATGGACATTGGTGATACTTGTAAAAAACAAGAATTGAATTTCTTCACCTTGTTCACCCTCATCTTCTTCCTTCTCTTCCTCACAATCAGATAAAGTGGATTTCATTGCCCTTCGATTATTAGACTTTCCCCTTCTCTTATTTGGGCAATCGGCCACTATATAACCAAAATTATCGCAATTATAGAACTCTATTTGCTTAGATGAGGATTGAGAAGAAGGTTTTCTTCTATCACCACTAGAAGAAGTCTTTTGAACCTTGCATTTTGTGTCGCTAAGGTTTCCTAGGGATCTTTTATTGGAATTTTGTGATCCCTTGGGATTAGAGATTCTACCCTTGAGGTGTTTATTAAACCTCCTCACAAATAAGACTAGATCTTCCTTATTCATGGACTTGAGGTCTATCTCAATATCCTCTTCATTATCTTCTTGAGTTGATTTCAAGGCAAGACTTTTGGTTTTCTTTGCTTGCCTTAGTGTTAGCTCAAATGTTTGCAAGGAGCCAATTAGTTCATCAACAACAAGAGAGTCCACATCCTTACTCTCATTAATGGTGGTAACCTTAGGTTGGAATCTCTAGGGAGAGAGATCTCAAAATGTTCCTAACAATTTTGGTCCTATCAATCGTTTTACCTAGGTTAAATGAAGAATTCACTATATCAGTTAACTTTGCATAGAATTTGGCAAAAGTGTCCAAATCCTCCATTCTAAGTGATTCAAACCTAGAGGTGAGCATTTGAAGCATATACCTCTTAACTGCCGACGTACCCTTATGGGTAGTCTTGAGGATATCCCGTGCCTCTTTGGACGTTTCACAAGTCATGATGCGACGAAACTCATTTTCGGAGTTACCACATTGAAAATGACATTTAAGCCTTTAGTGTTGTATCTACTAACTCTAAGCTCTAACTCATTCTATGTGTTTGGAGGCTTGGGTGTAGAGGGGATTTTCGTAGTTACGGTTGTAATGAGTGTCACGACCCGGAACCCACCTTATGCGGATTAGGGGTTAGTGACCGACACTGTCACTTAGACAAGCCGTACAAAATCAAATGAATTTCACAAAATAGTAATAATTTTTTTTCTTTTATTTATCGAGTGTGAAAGGTACACACATGCAACTCATCTAATATCCAAATCCACTTCAATAATCAACAACAAGATCATTCCTAAATACAATTTCCATCATCATTGATCATGATTCAAATCTAATGGCATATTTCAATATCACTAAGTCCACAATGTCTAATATTAGTATCATCCTTACAGGATTAATTCAAATTAAGTCTTGGAGCTATATAACATCAACATTACCCACAAGCACATGACTAGTTCCATTAATTGCTATCATTGCCTTTTATTCTATATTGTGTTACCTGAAAAATTATTATAATTCTTGGGTGAGCTAACTTAGTTTAGTAAGTAAATCCTTCACTCTATCATGAGTCACACAAGAGTGTATAACAAGAGAATAATCATAAGATTTCAAGTTCAAAGGAATTGGCTATTAGGCCAAAATAACACAGTTTATAAGGAGTTCATAAATGTGATAAGAATGACTAAGCAAGTCAACAAGTACAAACATATAATGTTTAGCTGCCCAGATCAAAGAGATTCAAATTGAATATGAAGATAAGCCTTAAAGGCGTATTTATCATTCAAAGATAACATCATCAAATCAACAAATAGTGTAGAATCAAACATATACAAATTGAGTCAAATGGATGCTATCAAATTAGGCCCGACTACCTCTACACAACACTCATCCAGGTTCACTACTCATTTCTAGGTTCCCTGAATGGCACCAAGAGCTCTTATCATCATATCAAAATGTCATCATCAGGACAACATGTTGGTATCATTCCCAAACAACGACCTATAGGTCATCAGCGTCTAAAGAGTCAAGATGGGTATTGTGACAGACACAACCCCAGGTACTCACAAACACTATAAAAAATTATATTATTAGCGACGCCCAGTTAAGCGTCACTAAAAAGCAATAAAAATAAATTTCCTGCTCAAAAAAATGGGCGCGCATGTTTTGGCGACGGAAAAGGGATTATTAGCGACGCACAAGTAATTATTATTAGCGACGCACATGTAGGGCGTCGCGAATAGTCTAATTAGTAGAATGACGTCATTTTAGGGTATTTTTGGCGACGCAAAAGAACTTATTAGCGACGCTCGGTGTGCATTGCTAAAAATCCCCTATTTTTATTACCCAACCGCGACCCAGTTTCTTCATCTCTCTATTTCCCTAATTTTTCTCACTCTCTGTCACTCTCACTCCTCAATCACGACCAGGGTTCCGACCACAGCAAACAGGCCCATCCGGCGACGACCACGCTTCTGGCGACTATGGTAACTCTCTCTCTGTTAGGTTGATACATGTTTTCTTCTCCACAGCTTTCTTGGAAAATTGAATGTTAAGAATGTTAATGTCAAAACTTGTTTATTTTGTTTCAAGAGTATGAATTAGATGGAATTGATTGGACAAAAGTAGATTTTGAGGACAACCAAGAGTGTTTGAATCTCTTTGAGATGGTATTTCTGTTTCTATTTTTAGGTTCCACAAAATTTTTAAATTTATTCAAAATAAGAAAAAGAGAAAATGGAAAGAAGGAAAAGAGTTGTTCCATTTCTTTGAGCATTTTTATTGTCTTCTTATATTGAGTTTCAAAATTTTTTCTTTTTTATTTTTCTAGCATACAGGGATGTTGCATTGTTTTGTCAGACGGGTTTTCCTGTCTAGGATGTGGAGTCGGCCATATTCTTCAGATAATGGTGCAATAATTTTATGATTCTCTCATAAATTTTCCTACTTTGGACATATGTTTCCCTCTTTCTGTTTCTCCAATATTTTTGGAATTTATTGTGCTTGCAGGTTCTAATGACAAGACTCAAGAAACATGTTGCAACATGTTTGAAGGACTCTCAGAATGCTTTTGCAATGCTGACTACATTCAATGAAGTTGATATGTAAGTTCATTTGTTTGTTCAGCATAGAATGCTGATTGAATGTGGTTGCTTGTCATTAATGAAACTGCTTGTTTTTTCTTGTGGCCCATTTTTGATTTGCCAGAGGTTTAGCCTCTATATTGTTGGGAGATATGCAATGTGATAACATTATTTTCATGATCAAACAAGAAATTTTGGTGTTCATCACTAAGCATATTATGTACTTCTTCTGTATAATTCTTCATTTGACATTGACATATTGGCTAACCATGTGTGATTTAACATTTACTAACTCATGTGTCTATTAAGTGGGTTCAGAAGTGTGGTCTCATTGGATTATTTTCTGTAGATGAGATGATATGACTTGATTATCCTACCAAAAGAAGCAAAAATAAAGGAAGATCTGAAATTAGGACCAAAAGAGGCCGTTTTAGGAAAAATGAAGGACCCAAACCGCCTTTGGCTGTTTACATTGGCTAGATCTCGAAAAAACACCTAAATTCAAAAAAAAAATTCGCCTAAAACAGATAACCGAGCACAAAGTTATGGTCATTTAAAGTTTTCTGCAAAAAAGTATTTTATTTTTCGAAATTGGGCCACCGAATTGCTGTGTTATGGATTCCACTGACGAATAAAAAAAAGAAGTGGAATGGAGTGGAGTGTTCATAAAGCCCAAATAGTTTCTGTGAAAGCTATATATACTGACTGTAAATAAAAGCACGAAGAGAGAGAGAGAGGGAGGTTCTATTCTATTCTATTCTATTTGATGAACTTAATTAAGAGAGCAATTTCTTCATATTGAGTGATGATAAAAAAATGAGGGAATAGAAGTCTGAACTATTATTTTCTGAATGTATATATAGTTATACATACATACCTATATTCTATTATGTTTCTTCACCAACTTGTTATATCTTAGTTTTTTTTTCTCTCTCCACATAACTATGATTTTTTTATACTGTAGTCTTCCATATAAATAAATATGTTTTTCCTCTGCCAGCAATCGGATTGTGGTAGAAACATCACACGAACTTATGGCAGTCGGTTCGGATGCCCGGTTTGAAACTAATGCAAGTTTCAGCTCCAAAAAGGCCCATTTTGGAGTTTTGACAGACCAAAATGCAGGATATCAGCCTAAATACATTGAAACCCCATCACACACCTCAAAAATGATAAAATAAACTTGCACGAACTTACAGCACTCAATTCGGATGCCCAGTTCGAAACTTATGCAAGTTTTAGCTCCAAAAAGGCCCATTTTGGGGTTTTGATAGACCGAAACGCCGGATATCGGCCTAACTACACCAAAACCCCATCACACACCTTAGAAATGATAAAATAAACTTGCACAAACTTATAGCACTCGGTTCGGATGCCCAGCTTGAAACTTATGCAAGTTTCAGCTCCAAAAAGGCCCATTTTGGGGTTTTGACAGACCAAAATGCTGGATATCGGCCTAACTACACCGAAACCTCATCACACACCTCAAAAATGATAAAATAAACTTGCACGAACTTACGGCACTCGGTTCGGATGCCCAGTTTGAAACTTATGCAAGTTTTAGCTCCAAAAAGGCCCATTTTGGGGTTTTGACAGACCGAAACGCCGGATATCGGCCTAACTACACCAAAACCCCATCACACACCTCAGAAATGATAAAATAAACTTGCACAAACTTACAACACTCAGTTCGGATGCCCAGCTTGAAACTTATGCAAGTTTCAGCTCCAAAAAGGCCCATTTTGGGGTTTTGACAGACCAAAATGCCGGATATCGGCCTAACTACACCGAAACCTCATCACACACCTCAAAAATGATAAATAAACTTACACAAACTTATGGCACTCGGTTCGGATGCCCGGTTTGAAACTTATGCAAGTTTCAGCTCTAAAAAGGCCCATTTTAGGGTTTTGACAGACCAAAATGCCGGATATCGGCCTAACTACACCGAAACCCCATCACACACCTCAAAAATGATAAAATAAACTTACACAAACTTATGGCACTCAGTTCGGATTCCCAGTTTGAAACTTATGCAAGTTTCAGCTCTAAAAAGGCTTATTTTGGGGTTTTGATAGACCAAAATGCCGGATATCAGCCTAACTACACCGAAACCCCATCACACACCTCAAAAATGATAAAATAAACTTGCACAAACTTACGGCACTCGGTTCGGATGCCCGGTTTGAAACTTATGCAAGTTTCAGCTCTTAAAAGGCCCATTTTGAGGTTTTGACATACCAAAATGCCGGATATCGGCCTAACTACACCGAAACCCCATCACACACCTCACAAACGATAAAATAGACTTATGCTACTTTATGGCGTTCTTACTATTGATGCATGCAAAAAAAAAAAAAAAAACTATTCACATTCTATGTTCATATATATTTAATAATTGTTCTAATATATATCATTTGATCTTTATTTCAGATTGATTGGGATTATTTCCGCGCCGTCTTTATGTTTTGCATTGGAACTTGTTATTTTTATTTTAATTTTTTTCTTTTCATGGATATTTGTAGTTACATTTTTGGAGACAATTTTTAATTTTTTTATTTATTGTTAAATTGTACTTTTACAAATGTACATAATTAGTTTAATCTATATATATATATATATATGAATATATTTTTCTTTTTTAATATATTCATTTCAGAATGTTTGGATTTTATTGTATATTAGGATGGATGATTGATACAAGTTTAAACCGGAATGAAACAACAAATAAAACAAAGCAAATATGGTTTTTTTTTTTTTTAAAAAAAAACTATTAGCGACGCACACTGAGTGTCGCTAAAAGTCACCATTAGCGACGCTCAGTGTGGGCGTCGCTGAAAACCACTATTAGCGACGCACACTGAGCGTCGCTGAAAACTAATATTAGCAACGCTCAGTGGGCGTCGCTGATAGTGACTTTTAGCGATGCTCAGAGTGCGTCGCTAATAGTGGTTTTCAGCGACGCACACTGCGTCCTTGTGTGTTTTTGCGACGCGATACCCAATTATTTGTGCATCGCTAATAGTCACCTTCAGTGACGCCAACGGGTGTGTGCGTCGCCAATATTATTAGCAATGCGATTATTTGCGACGCCTTTAGCGACGCACAAGACCACTATTAGCGACGCATGCATGCGTCGCTAATAGTGCCTTTTCTTGTAGTGAAATAATGTTATCAACAAAAGAATTCCATAAGGTATGTGCATATACATAGGTTACAAATGTTCACAACAAAAAAGATCACAATGATCACAAAGACAAGATATAGTCAATAAGTCAAAGGACTCATAAATATTCACAACAAATAGGATCTCAACAAATCACAAATTTCACATAATGGAAACACAATAATCAATGGTGTGAACTTGGAGCAATTACTAATGCATGTTTCAAGAAGCAAAGATTTGACAGCTATACAAGTAGGCCACATTGGCAGAATAGAAATTCACACATTAGAGTTTAGGTTTACTTACATTGGGTTCTTAGCATTGAATTCCCATACCGGTACCATAGTAGTTATCCTATATCTTTCTTTCCATTTTTCATCGTTTGGTGATCCTATAATCAGGGATCAAAATATAGTGTATGTCGAATTAGTATTCATTCTAATTCCAAGCATCTTTATTCAGCGTTTTAAGTTCTTTTGAACTTAGTCTAATTGATTAAGAGATCCTAAAATTCCTAATTTAGGGTTCCTAATTCTTTATAGCTTATTTGGCCCTTTAGGGGGCTAATGGTTGTAATACCCCGACCCGAGATAGACCGGGTCAACCAACATAAAACTGATTCATAGACCGAGATCGATGAATAGTTTCAGGTACGTAAATGATATTAGACCCGTGATGTAGATTACAAGCCATATCAAATACCGAGGGACTACCGTACGATGAACTGGGATTTGCACGAAAAATGGGTACGCCAATACGTATACCTATGTATATGTATACATATGTATGTATGAGTATACATATATATATATGTATAAAATAGATGTATATATGGACATATATATATATATATATAAGTATAAATATATATATATATATATATATCAGTGTGTGTATATGTAAGTATATTTATATATATAAGCATAATGATAACAATAATACATATATATATACATGTAGTATAGTGTGTGTGTGTGTGTGTGTATATATATATATATATATATATACTGTAAATGCATGCAAAAGAAAAGAGAAAAGGAGGAAAAGAAAAGAAAAGGGAAAGAAAAAAGGGCAGGTGTGGTGTGTGTGTTTAGTGTGTGTTGGGGAATGGGAAAATGGGTTGCTGACAGCCATATAATTATATATACTATATAATACAAAATTATCTATGCAAGTGTGTTACATATATTATATCTTATAAGAAGTATCAAAAGAAGTCAGAAAAGGGAGGAAGAAAAAGAAAAAGAAAAAGGGGGCTAAAATCTGAAAAAGAAGGGTCAAGAAAAACGACTAGAAAAGGGAGGAAGAGAGAGAAAGTTAGCGGTTGGATTTTGTGTATATATATGAGTGAGGGGTGTGAAGAAAATCAGAAGGAGAAAAGAAGAGGAAGAAGAAGAAGAAAAGGAGAGGAAAGAGGGGCAACAACAGAAGGTGAGTTTTAAAATTTTCCTTTGTAATTCATTTTTGGGTTTTATCTAAACGTGCATAAAGCTTGTATATAATGGCAGAACATTACTCTATAGGGAAAAATAGGAAGTTAGGAACAAACTGCAAGGAAAATAATTAAGAAATGAGGTAGAAAATGGTGATGATCGAAAAATTGTACATTTGATTTTTATAACTGTTTGTTTAGTTTTGAAAGCCCAAAATGTCATCTAAGTGCTTTAAAAATATTTTAGAACAGTTTAGAAATGAAGAGGGGTTCGAAAATTGCATGAAAAATCGAGTTTGAAAAATAAAATTTTGCAGTTTCTGGTCACTAGTGCTAGGATGGTGACAGGAGACTCGTCGGAGAATCGAAGAGGAGATAATGCACAGTGACACCAAAATGGTGTCGTGTGTGGCTATATGGCATAGATACTACAGTCGTTTTAACATTACTGTTTCAATTATATATATTTTTTAGACTGTTTGGTTATTAGGATAAGAGATTGGATTTAAACCTGTTTGGGAATGGGATTATCCCATCCCTATTTTAATGCGTAATTCGTTGTTTGTTTTATAGAATTAAAGAAAAAAAAATACGCAAGGGCTGCTGCCCCCACGAATTGAACTAGAGACCAAGAGTGGGTAAGGTTCTAGCCATGAGACACGAACCACTATGCCACTGAGGCACATTTGATCTTATTTCACTGAATATATATATATATATATATTCGTAAATGATTAATTAAATAAAATAATTAGATAAATGATAATTATTGTTAAATGATCCAAAGTCCAAAAATGAAAAATGAATAGTGTTTTCTTATTATCTAGGGCAATTTAAAGCCAATAGGAAGGGTCCTTTTTACGAGACGGGGTCTCAAAAATAAAGACCCGTAGAAATGCTAAATGGACCATAATGCCTCTAGTGATACCCAAACCTAAATTGAGAACTGTAAAAGCCTAAACCTATTTTGTTTGACATTCCGAACTCAATGATGGAGTCCGTTTTTTCAAATAAGATACCTAAGATATGGATATGCATGAATTGACAAAATTTAGGGCAATACGCCATGTGTAGTATTAATTGAAATGTGTTTACTGAATGATAAGGAAATCAAAAGGGAAGGAAAAGGTTACACTAATACTGAGCTAGGACACGGTATTAAAGGATAAGTAAATCCTGGATCTCTTACATATGGTTTTCCAAGCCATGCTATTCTTTTATTGCCAATGTTGTATTCTTACACGTACCCAAAGTTATTGATTCCACAAATTGATATTTATTCTATCTTGAGGAGATTATTGAGAGTTGACTGTTATGTCTTTGTAAGTAAATCTTGGATCTCTTACATGTGGTTTTCCAAGCCATGCTATTCTTTTATTGCCAATGTTGTATTCTTACACGTACCCAAAGTTATTGATTCCACAAATAGATATTTATTCTATCTTGAGGAGATTATTGAGAGTTGACTGTTATGTCTTTGTAAGTAAATCATGGATCTCTTACCTGTGGTTTTTCAAGCCATGCTACTCTTTTATTGCCAATGTTGTATTCTTACACATACCCAAAGTTATTGATTCTACAAATTGATATTTATTCTATCTTGAGGAGATTATTGCGAGTTGACTGTTTTGTCTTTGTAAGTAAATCTTGGATCTCTTACATGTGGTTTTTCACGCCATGTTATTCTTTTATTGCCAATGTTGTATTCTTACACGTACCCAAAGTTATTGATTCCACAAATTGATATTTATTCTATCTTGAGGAGATTATTGAGAGTTGACTATTATGTCTTTGTAAGTAAATCTTGGATCTCTTACATGTAATTTTCCAAGCCATGCTATTCTTTTATTGCCAATGTTGTATTCGTACACGTACCCAAAGTTACTGATTCCACAAATCGATATTTATTCTATCTTGAGGAGATTATTGAGAGTTGACTGTTATGTCTTTGTAAGTAAATCTTGAATCTCTTACGTGTGGTTTTCCAAGTCATGCTATTATTTTATTGCCAATATTGTATTCTTACACTGCATCCAAAGTTATTGATTCTACAAATTGATATTTATTCTATCTTGAGGAGATTATGGAGAGTTGACTATTATGTCTTTGTAAGTAAATCTTGGATCTCTTACATGTGGTTTTGCAAGCCATGCTATTCTTTTATTGCCAATGTTGTATTCTTACACGTACCCAAAGTTATTGATTCCCACAAATTGATATTTATTCTATCTTGAGGAGATTATGGAGAGTTGACTGTTATGTCTTTGTAAGTAAATCTTGGATCTCTTACATGTGATTTTCCAAGCCATGATGTTCTTTTATTGTCAATGTTGTATTCTTATACGTACCCAAAGTCATTGATTCCACAAATTGATATTTATTCTATCTTGAGGAGATTATTGAGAATTAACTGTTATATCTTTGTAAGTAAATCTCAAATCTCTCACATGTGTATTCTTAACCATTTTGTTCATTCTACTACCAAGATTGTACTCTTATACGTATACCATGTTATTGATTCCATGATTAATGATTGTTCCTATCTTAAGGAATCTTATTGATGAGATGATTGTTGTACCCTAATCATGATTGTTTATACCTTCTGTATGTTATTGAAACCCTGATCTCTTACATATAGTTCTCTCAAGCCATGATTGTTCCTTCATTTGCCAAGATTGTACTCTTATACGTATTCGATGTTATTGACTTAACGAGTTCTATGTTTATTCCATCTTACGGAAAGTTATTAAGAACTGACTATTATACCTTGATCGTAATTGCTTATACTTTTGTACTATTCATTCCTAGCGAAGTCATAATGTTATGTTATTCCTTATTACTGCCAAGTTATACTCCTATACTTACCCAACGTTTATTAGCTTCACAATCTGATACATGATCTATCTCGTGAAATATGTGTCTGATGTTTATTTATGCCACAATGTGATACTTGTTCTATCTTGTGAAATTTGTTGAGGATCAAACTACTATATTTTATCATAAATGTTTGTACACTTTGTACCACGCCTTGAAAGGCCTATTGTTATGTTCATGTTATTGATATTCCACTCATATGCTCTCTATAGAGTTATGATGATGATTATATATTATGAGTACCTGGAGTTGTGCGCAGTCACAACGTCCATCTGATACTTTTATCAGTTCTACAGGTTATAGTCCATGGGAATATCCAATGATTTAGGTGTGGGAGTGAATCTTGGATATAGTTTAAAGGAAGTGGTTCAGGGAAGGATTCAGGTGTGGGAGTGAATCAACGAAGGGATTCAAGTGTGGGAGTGAATCTAGGTAAAGGGTTCGGTGTGGTAATGAACCAAAGGAAGAAAGGATACTAAGGAAGGATACTTTTACTGAGTAAAGATACTGTTACTAAGGAAGGTTACTTTTATCGAAGATGTACCATGAATCAAGAAGGTTACTTTTGAGGTCATGGCAGGAAAAGAATGTGCATCACAGTGTTTATTGATATTGTATCTTTTATTGACTCATTGAATGGTCATATTTTTCCTTATGAATGATCATATGTTTTGAAACGTATCATTGACTTACTATCAGTTATCCTATGATTATGATAGTATGACTTTTGTTTGACCAAATCTCTATTGATGAATTCATGTACCCTGTATCATTTATATTCACTTATTCTTAAATTATTATTATGACCTTCTATTGTGTTGAGTGACTATTGTGACATTCTCATTCATTGGCTATTGTGACGTACTACTCCTCCGATTATTGAGATGTTCTGTTTTATTGGCTATGTTGATATTCCATTCTATTGACTATTGAGATGTTTTGTCTCAATGGCTACGTTGACATTCCATTCTGTTGATTATTGAGATGTTCTATCCTATTGGCTATAATGGCATTCCATTTTATCGGTTACTAAGTGTTCTCTTTTATTGGCTATACTAGCATTCCATTTCATGACTGACTATCATGTTGTCACATTCTTATTGTGTTCTTTCTATATTGACCCTAACCCATGGTAGAGAGAAGAGAATTTACTTACTGAGCTTCGTTAACTAATCCAACTTACTTATCTATTTCAGGAAGGAATACTACGAGACAACAATAGGAGCTCAAGGAGCATAGGAGAGCATTTTGAAAATGCAATAGAGAAGATGTTAAAGTTTCTCCCATGTATTCACCACCTAAGGGTGATGTGATGTTGGTTCCCATTTTGATATATGTAGAACCATATTATGTGTAAATAAAGACTTCGTTGATTTACTGTTTAAGTTTCATATTATATATTGTTGTCATTGATACAAAAAGAAAAGAAAAAGTAGGGACGACCACAAGGTCGGCCTCGCGATACGAGATCTGTACAAGGTGGGTTTCGGGTCGTAACAATGGTAATCTACACTTTTATTGTCCCATATTTCTCCGTATACGATTTACGTGTTCGGACTTCATTTTTTAGCCTAGTCGGTCCTTATAACATTTACGTAGACCTTTTAATTTCATATATCTATATATATATATATATATACTTCTGGTAACTTCATTAAGTCTTTAGGACGTATTTGTTATTTTTTATTTGTTATCAGGTCTTATTTTTCTCAAAAGGATGTCACCGTTAAGTTCGGAATATCGAAGATAATCAGTTTAGGCTTTTCTAGATCTTAATTTCCATATATATGACTTATATTAAGCCTAGGGACTTTTTTTAATTTCACTTTTCACGTGTCTCATTCTCAATACTTTGTTTAATAAAATGGACTCCATCGTCGAGTCTGGAATATAAAAAAAGTCAGAATATGCTATCTCTAACATTTAACTAGCTTTTGGATCATTAAGGGCATAATGATAATTATGAAATTTCACGTGTCTGTATTTTCAGGACATCATTTCATAAAATGGATCCTGCCATTGGGTTTAGAATGTCCCAAAATGTTAAGGTGAGAATTTTTATAGTCATCGGGGTTCAATTGATCACTTAATTCATTATTAGGACATAATTGAAATTATTCCAGTTTGCCCGTTCATATTTTTTGAGATCTAAATTAGCAAATCAGACACTACCATTGAGTCCAGAATGCACAAAAATATTGGGTTAGACTCTTCTTTCATTTTAATTGGCCTAATGGCATTTTGGTAATTTCTTATAATTATTTAAGGTTTTAAAAATAATTTTTAATTATTTTTCTGGGTCATTTCATAATTAACAAAAAGTCATAGGGGTCAAAACCCAATTTTAGGAACTTTAAAACCCTAAACCGTCCAATATGATCCATGTCTAAGTGAATCAGATCAATTCGATTAGGAACCGACTAGTCCAACCGGTTATCTGTGTCATGCTGACGTCAACACCATTTTATCAAAACATTACCATGTTATTTAAACTAGATCTGTTTAGTTTTTTAGTTAGGACCCGAACCGGATTCGACCCGAATAACCCAACCCGCACAGTATCCGTCTCCCTCATTTTTTTGGCTAGGGTTCCGGTCACCTCCTCTGGTAACGGTGACCGGAAACTAGAAATTTTTAAATTTTTATTGTAGTTTTCTGCCTTGGTTTTGGACCGTTTCTT
The DNA here is from genome assembly GCA_008638375.1 of Nyssa sinensis. Lineage (NCBI taxonomy): Eukaryota > Viridiplantae > Streptophyta > Magnoliopsida > Cornales > Nyssaceae > Nyssa > Nyssa sinensis. The sequence continues at coordinate 27,672,110 of CM018040.1, forward strand.
CACCCAAACATCTTTAAAACATTATTGAAATGGTTTAGGGTTGATTTTACCCTTCAAATTCGATCGAACAATTAGGTTTCCCAAAGGCCCAACTTTCTGATCACATTGACTGGATCAATTTGGTCCATTTTTGTTTTTTTCTTCATAATTTTCATAGGGCTACTCATTAATGGTTTTGAAACTAAGCTTAACTCTAGATTGCACTGAAAATCTAATTATCAACTCAAACCTGCAACTCCTTATAAAATGCTCATTTTTGGACCAATCAATGTGTTTCTTTTTGCATCATGACCCATTTCTCATCTATTTTTTGGCCCATGATCACAAAACAACGTTTGGTTCAGTTCGAAAGCTAGACCCAATTTTCAAGTTTTCATCAATGGCAGCTTTAGGTTCTCTTATTGTTTTTCTTCAATTTTCCTTCACTAAAATTCATCTAGATGCTTTAATAATAATCTAGAATGAAAATGGGTTTGAAATTTACTTGTTTGATGGTTACATTTAGAATCTCTCTCTCTCTCTCTCTCTCTCTCTCTCTCTCTCTCTCTCTACGAGCCTTCTCCCCTTCTTTTCATGTTCCATAGACTAACTGAGTTACCCTCTTTCTCTTTCCATTTAGGTTTCCTTCATGGCTTTGAGGTTATGCGTACAAGCATTTCTTCATTCTCTTCTTTTTCTCTCTAGTTCTCTCTCTCCCTCACACTTTCTCTGGCTTTGCATGACTGAAATACTAGGTCTGAAAATACACAAGATTTCACAATATGCAAGTGTCTGAATCTATACGCGCGGCGCACACTTAAGATGTGATCACACATCATGAGGGTGGTGCATGAAACCTGATTGGTGGGAGTGAGGGTGCAATAGGGTGTTGCCATTTGTCTCTCTTTTTTTTTTTTTTGAATTTCCCACCATAGTTTATGGGTTGTATATATATCGTGTGGCTAACATAGCACAAAAGTGCTTGTAGCCTAGTGACTATTCTTTTTGGTATAGGTTCTTCATTGTTTCATGGTCTTGGGCTCAAGACTTTGTAGGAGCCTTTTAAAGTTATTTTATCCCTTTTTCATTTACACATGTATCATAGTGCATTTTAAAGTATTTTATCAATTCCCAAACTTCGCCTTTTAAATCTTACAAAAGTCTCTTATAATTTTTGCAAAACTCCTTGATTAAGCACACTTCATCTATGTGTTATTAGTATTGCCTTGTGTATTTCATGCACTAATCTTCTAAAATTATTCATGTGTTAATACTCGATTAACGACAATTGTAATTTGTCATCAAGTTATAATCGTCGTCATTAAGTCACTTTTTTAAATTGATCGTCTTCAATTCATAGCTAATTGCTCTCATTTATACATTTGTCTCTATATTCATAGATAATTATTAGTTTTCAAGTAGAATTATCCATAATCATTAAGCAAATTATCTTATGATAATCCTCATTATCCTTAATTGCCCCACTTAATTGGGTCGAGATGTTACAATGAGCATCTTGGATGGCTAGCCACACTCACTTATATCCACGGCTCTTAGGAATGCTCTCATGAGAGCTTTCTAATAATACGTGTAATTTGAGGCAGTCAAAAAGAGGTGGATGGGAGATCGATCCACCCTCTCTCATTCTTTCCATTTTCACACTTAGGTATCTAATCAATTGCCTTTGAAAGTAAGCTTTGATACCTCTTTATTTGTTGGTCCCATGTGGTGTGAATATAACCTAGAAGGGGGAGGGGGGAATAGGTATGTACAAATTTTTCAATTTCTCCAATTTTTCAACCACAACACTAACAATTTCTAAAATGGAAAAGTAAATGAATTGTAAATTCAAAGAGTATTCAACAATGTACACAATTCAATCACAAATCACAATTTATTCAAACTAATAATCAAGTAGTGTTTGTCAAGACATACCATTTAATACAACCCAAATGATCCTACTAGTTCAATTTTATTATCAATTCTACAATTCAAATTAAAATTCAACTAAGTGATCAATTGTCAATTCCATAATTTAATTTGCTACTCCAATTTCACAATTAAGGTTCTCAATTACTCAATTGAAGATCAATTTTCACAATTCATGAAAACCTAATTCTCTATATAGTGGGAGCAATTAATTCAAGTAAGTTAGAAATTGCAAAGCATGAAGAGTAAGGGAAAATGCAAACCAAAGTGATAATGGAAAAACCACTACGAAAAACTATTTGCAGTGAAAAACTTCGGAGCCAGCCATGCTCCGGAAAGAGTTCCACTATGATCGATATCAAATTAAAACGCAAAGACGAACCAAACTTTGTACCTCAAGCTCTGTTCTCCCTGTTTACGTCTTTAATTTCCCTTGAACCCACAAGCTCCTCATAGTCGGAATCTTCATACAACCGAGTGCTCTCGGAATTCTCTAATCGGGCCACTTCACAACTGCACATCCTCATAATCTCGGCTATCTACCGATTGCTCAACAATGACTCCTTAAGGTTAAACTCACACTCTTCAATGGTGAATTGATATGGAATTGGGGCTCTTTTTCTTGACTTGGATCATGTGATTTGATCTAAATTAATTGATGATTAGAGTAGAGATGTGCATCATATACAATTCTGATTAGTCACTCATGAAAGTATTTAGATCTCTCAAGTGTATAGCTCTCACAGTTAGAACTCTCTCTCACTCTATTTTTCATACATAGAAACTGAATTTTCGTCAATTTATATGAATGAGATCGGATCTCAAAATAAGCTTGAAAACAAAAAATTTTCTATTTTTCGTGCAGTGTTTGTTCGAATGAATCATTGTTTGTTTGAACTAACACTTGTTCATTCTAACGTGCATGTAATGAACATCAAATGAGCAAAGTTTAGAGGTTGCAGCTTTTCGTTTGATGCAGACTCATCAAACGAATGAGAACGATAAAAAATGAACCTTTTGTTGTTCGTTCAAACGAGCCAAGGGTTCGTTTAAACGAGTAATAAGGAGTTGCTCATTCTCTCCTTGTCATGTGAATTCAATTTCCCTAAGTGTTTTGAAATATGAATTTTTTGGAAAAATTGTTTCACAAATACAAGGCAACTACACACATGATGATATGATGTCTAATATATGTAATGGAAGCAATGTGTGAGTGTGTGAGATCTAAATCAAAAAGTTCGAATTACCTAATTTACCCTTTAAAAACCAAGACGGGCGGTAGACGACCACGACAATGAAGCTTGAACCATCTTGGGGTAGAACAGGCATTGAGAAACTCTAAGCCTAGGTCAATGTAATGATTACAATCAAAACACGTTTTGTCAAAATTAGGATTAGCTAATTATAACATCGGACCCCATGGTCCTAACACTTGGCAACCACTTTTTTACTCTATTTTCCTCATTTGTTGTGTATGTGGAGAATTCTATAATTTTATTAATATTTTAGTCATTTATTATACTTAATTTGCAAATTTCTTAATTACTTGGTGTATATTTTATGTTCATGAAGATTTCTCTTTTCATGTAGTTAAGTTAATTAAACATGAATAGTTATAATACTAACTCAAACTATTTAGGCTTAATATTTATGCATTGCTTAAATAATTAATCCTTAATTACGTTGTTGTCTTTCATATCAATTTCTTCTATCTATTTAACTTAAGAATTATTATCATGATATTATTGTCATAATGTAATTATATACTAATGTTCTCTTAAAACTTACTAAGCAACCCTAATGATCTAGTAATTAGGTCGGGATGTTACAAATGATGTACTGAACAATATAAGATATGTAATGGGCAAAATGATCAAATTCCCCCTAACAGCAAAAGTAAGCCACACAATGAACTACAAATTATTAGGAACCCTAACTAACGACCGTGAAGTAATCTTAAACATTAATATTAAGTCTAAAAGAGACTAAGAACATTAAGTAAGCAAATGTTTAAGCTGAGATATGTACTGATATAGTATCAATGTATTCTGATCCATGATTTAGGATCACCAACAAGGAAATAAAGATAAGATGAATGGCAATGCAAGTTAAATAAGCAAGTGATTGTGGACTCTAGACCACAGGTGAGTAACCCTAAACATTGAAATGGAGACCTTTTCATTCAAATGCAGTTTTTTACAACTTTATATCATTACAATGTAGTTCCTTTTAGCTTTATGACATGTTTCAGACTTATGATGCTAAATGTTTCAATTGTATGATTGTTTCAGAATACTGAAATAAATATTTGAATTGCATGCTTTTAAGTAGCATCTCTTTAAATCTTTTACATGGTATGGATAAGTTAAATAATATTTTACAAGTATGTTTTAGTATAAAGTGTACTGCCTTATAGCCCACGCCGAGGGTTAAAAATCGGTAGACTTCTAGATAAGTCTTATGTAGCACGACTCAACCAAGAGTCCAATATCAGTAGGCCCATGTAAGCCCATAGTTCTAAATTACTAAAGAGTCACCGTGTCACGACTTATGATCCCAAGGGACAAATGCTATCAAGATATTTGGCATATATTACTTTACAAATTTGCTTTTATAGTACATATTTTTATATCATGTTTTAACTTGCAAAACTAGACTAACATGACCTCTTGCTTGATACAACTTATCTTGCAACTCTTAGTTATATGCATATGTTTTAAGAATGCCAGTAGGTTTTAGTACAACTCTTTTATTGCTATCTATGAAACATAGTCATGAAAGTTCTTGCAAGCTTATGCAAAGTTTATGAAAGGGGGTTTCCAAAAAAAGTATGACAAGGGACTGGTGTTACTCACTAGTTTTTTATTAAGCTCACAGGGTCTTATCCTGTATATTTTCAAAAATGACTAAAAAGTTTACAGATCTAGATGTGAGCAAACTATGATGAATAGAGACTTTAGCTAAGATTAGTATCAGAGTTATGGAGATAGCAACCTGAACTAACAGATAGTAGATTGATATGATGACTTAGAGTAAAAATAGAATGTGAATGATATTCACCGATGATATATTGGTTCATATATTAATGTGCAATATAATGTTAGGTTCATATTATTGTAACTCTAATGTAATATTGCTTATGCTTTACCAAGTGTAACTGTATTCAAACAAATTTTTTTATAGACTCAGATTTTGCTGCATGACTTTATATGACTGAATGCAATACATTTGGTTATGTAAAGGTAGGGGTGCACATAGGTTGGGTTGGTTCGGGTTACAAAAGAACCGAAACCGACCCAACCTTGAATGGTTTAAAAAATTAGACCAGAACCGAACTGCAACAATGATAGAACCGAATCGATCCAACTCAAAAATACTCGGGTCGGTTCCGATTCTAGCCGGCATACTAAATCTACTATTTGTTTCTCTTTCTAAAAACTCGATTCTAACTATATGCATGTATATATGTATATATGTTATCTACATATTATAGAGGGATAATTACACTTACCTCTCTTGAGGTTTCTCATAATTACAGAAATCTCCCCCATAGTTTCTGAAATAACACTGTCCCCCCTGTCAGTTTGGTTGGCCAAACGGTGTTAACAGGATTAAGTCAATTAATAATATACCCTTATATATTAATAAACCTATCTTTACGATCATCCATTTCCCTGCCCTAAATTCTCCATTTTCCTCTCTCTCTCTCTCTCAAACCCAAAAATCCATCTCTCTCTTAACCTTTCCTTTCCTCTCTCTCTCTCTCTCTTTATCACACACATACACACACGCTACTACTGACCATCACCATTGGAGCAAGCGTAGGCAAGAGAAATGATCTTTGGTACATCACAGACCAAAGATCACAGACCCACCAACAATGGCCAGTAAGGTCACAACTGTCTTCTTCAATCACGATCTCTTAGTCTCTCAGATTGTGGCCTTCTCTCTCGCATCTATTTTTCTCCTTCTACTGTACACACACACACACACACACATATATATATGCATACACATTCAATACAAATTACATACACACGCGTATATATATATATATATAGGTATATCTCTTACTCTCTCAGATTTGTGGTCCTCTCTCTCTCTCATCTATTTTTCTCTTTCTACTGTACACACACACACACACATATATATATATATATGCATACACATTCAATACAAATTACATAGACACGTGTATATATATATATATATGTGTGTGTGTGTGTGTGTGTATTGTACACACACCCATCTACACAAACTCACGCACACACAGTGGGTTTCTCTTTGTAAACCCCTCTTTGATAATTGATGGATTAATTAATGACATTGAGGTCTTCAATTTAAGCAAAATCATGCACACACTGTAGAGATCTGAAAAAAATGAGAAATTTTTTTTCATTTTTCCGGTAGGACATTTGGCATACATGGTTTTGTCGGTAAAGCCCGGTTTTGCCGGTAAAGCATCTAAATGTGTCAGTTCACCGTTTGACATGTTTAGAAGCATATTTGGAGTGTGTCATAGAATATAAATATGCTTATAATATTTTTAGGTAGCTATTGTTCAAATTTTAGCTAAAACGGAAACCATTTCAAAATTGGACAAAAAGGGCGTTCGGGTGGCCCGGGTGGAACGGGCCTAAACCGACCTCAAATGAAAGTGTTTTATTCTAAGAGTTTTTATTTAAAATAATTTTATGAATATTGGTTAAAAAAAAATTTTGAATTGAAGCTTTTAGGAACGGGTTGTAGAGTAACGGGATTTGGGCTCATTAAGGGCAAAATGGGCATTTTCCCCATGCCTTTTGCTCCACCATTATAAATAGAACACTTAGAGTGTTCTAGAATCCGTTTTATATCAGATTTTGGAGCAACCCATGTTCAGGTCATGAAGGTGAGAGAAAAACCCTTATTTCTTCAAATTTCAAGCCTCCAAAACACACCTTTCCACTTGGAATCTCATCTAGGTCCCTTCTAGGAAATTGTTCCCCTCCCCAAGATCTATATTTTCACTGAACAGTATGGTGATCCAGCAAGTACAGCTTCTACAGTTGGAGAAAAACTGATTTTAGGTATGATTTCTTGCTAAGCTAGGAATAGATTTAGTTTTTCCTACCTTATTACATGTTGATTGATTGGTTTAGATGTTTATTTCATGTTAGGAAGTTATTTAAGAGGTGTTACTTTGAAGGACTTAGAGTTAGAAATTTGGGGCTTTATGTATTCTTTGGTTTATTTGATGTTTTGTTGTTATGAAGATGACTTATCTTGTTTTTGTATTTGATTGCTATATTTGATATGTATTTATGTGATATTTACTTGACATCTTGGAGGGGAATTGGTTGTGTAATGTATTAGTCTTGCATGGAATGTTAGTGACTTTGTGAAATTCTTGTTGGTTGGTGAAATTGTGATATTGTGGCTTGAGAAATGTGTTAAGGTGTATGGTTATGATCTATGTTATGTGAAGCAATTTATGAGAATTTAAAGTTATGAATTATGTGGGGTTTAAATGCATGACTTGAAAAGGGACACACCATATGTTTAATGAAATGACTCATTGAACTTGCATAATGGAATCATGGCATTTGGCATAGTGTGATTCCTTGGAAGCATAGTGTGAGTTGGGCACTTGGTGCTGTGCATACTTGGTCACTCATGTCCTTCGGGGAAGGTCCGTAAAATGAGACATACTTGGTTACTCATGTCCTTCGGGGAAGGTTCATAAAATGAGACATATTTGGTTACTCATGTCCTTTGGGGAAGGTCCGTAAAATGAGACATACTTGGTTACTCATGTCCTTCGAGGAAGGTCCGTAAAATGAGACATACTTAGTTACTCATGTCCTTCGGGGAAGGTCCGTAAAATAAGGCATGTACATGGCATAGAGTTGACATGGCATGGAGTTGACATGGATGTGGCATAGAGTTTGCATGTGTGAGTCATGCATAATGTGTTTGCATTGCATTAAACAACGGGAAGGGAAATTATATCTTGAAATTGTACACTTGCACATGTCACGTCCTAAATTTGTTGCTAGTATTAGTGAGTTATCATACCAATAGTTGAGCTGACCCATTCGTGGGCAATATATTTCAGATGAGGCACCAGTTGCTTGAGACTTCCTTGAGTGTTGAAGAAAAAGGAAGGAAATGGATTTTGCGAAAGATTTGGCCCTTGGGGGCATGTTCTGAATGTGTGGGCATGAGTCCAACTTATTGTATTTAAACTTATGTAAAATTGTGAACATTAGGCCCTGGGTCATTTTCTAATGAATGTTTGATAGTTCCATTTGAATGTATATTAAATTGATGTATTGGAAATATAATGGATGCATGGATTTGTGGTCACTGAGTGAGGGTGGATTGTGGATGAAATTATGTTCATATATCTTGTGAAATTAGGTGGGAAAACACTTAAAGAAACAAAGGAAACTATGTCCAAATTTTGATAAATTGAAGTGAGAAATTAAGCATGCAAAAACACCCTTGAAATGGGTGAGAAAAATGTGTAAAATAGGAGCTTAGAAGCTAGGAAATTTGGGATGAAAATGGGTGAGAAAGGGGCTAAAAATGGGGGTATATAACCTGAGAAAAATGGGTTAAAAATGAGTGAAAAAGGGGCTTCAAAGACTTGGGAAAAAATTGGGGAAAATAAGAAATTTTGGAGCAGCAAACAGAGAAATTTGCTTGCAGCCATGAATAGTAAATCTATAGAAAAATCAGATTTTGAGCTTGTAGTTGCTACAGTGATTTTTCAGAAAAATCAGAAAACAACCCGCAGCCCAGCCGCCTTTGCCGCGCGCCCCTCACGCCTGCCTGCGCGCTACGGCCCTGTCCCATGCGCATGGCCTGCTGCCTTGCCCTATGCACCAGCCTGCTGTCCTCCATGACACCCCCCTTTGACACACCCTTTGAACTAGGTTTTGGCAACCCTTTCAAGGTTATTTAATTATACGTTTAACCTCAATTTGTTGAGTATGTTTTAGGCTACTTTGGATCATTACCTAAGGCCAAGTTGGGCAACTCATGGGACACATTTGAGTCATAGTACAAGGCCATGGTTGGCCACTTACCAGAACCATCTTGGGTGGCGCCTTTGACTTAATTTTGGACCATGCCTTAGGGCATTTTTGGGGCCCATCTAGACCATCATTTTAGGGCAGTTTTGAGGATGATTTGAGATTATTTTGGGGAAAAATTTCTGAATGTGACTTAATTTAATTTAAACATTACTTGAGACAAGGACTTGGGCGACATTTGGGCAACTGTTACAGGGCACTTTGAGAAAGGTTTTGAGACCATTTTGGGAACCGTTTTTAAATATGATTTAAAGTATTTTGGGCATTAATTGAGAGAGGTACTTGAGCTATGTTGAGGAACAATTTTGAGGATATTGAATGTCGAATCTTCACTTAAATTGTTGGGAGAAAGTTGAGGAATGATGATGGAGATTTCAATTAAATTTACCGAATTGTCACTTTTTTTCCTTTCTTTTGTTTCGTTCAGTCGCTCCTCGGGTTCGTAGGAATTCGGGGCGTGACACACACAATTGTTGGGCTCATGATCCTTTGTTGCTTGGATTTTTCTTGATGGATGGAATTGGTTAGTTTGCTTAACACATTGCTTGACAATGAGTTTTATAATGCTTTTTGGCTTTTCCAACATGTCAATTTTTTTTCTCTCATGTTAAATTAGTTTGTGGACTGAATTTGATTTTGAATTTGTTATTTATTACAATTATGTATAAAAATTTACATGTATATATATACATATATATATATATATAGAGAGAGAGAGAGAGAGAGAGAGAGATATTTGGGGTATATATTTTTAGAGAGTATTTTAGAGAGAGAATAATTATATAATTTAAGGTATATTTTAAATAAGATTTTGGTTTTTTATTTAATGGAGATTGTCTCTCTAATTTTAGAAAGAGAAATGATTTTTAGGAAGAGAGTGTGTATAAATATAGAGAAAAAAATTGGAGAAAAAGTAAGAAGTAATGATTTTAGAAAAACTTTTTAATAAAAATTGGTAGATTCTTTTATGGATATTATCTTTCTTAATTTTAGAGAAATGGATTTTTAGAAAGAGACCTATGTAGTTTTAAAGAAAAAATGGATTTTAAAAGAAAAAAATTAGAGAGATGAAATGATTTTTATAAAGAGATTAATTTTGGGAGAGAAGCAATTTTTTTAAGAATGAAATACTCTTTTTTTTAGAAAGAAATTAACCTTTTTTTTAAAATTTTAGATATGAATGAATTTTTAGATCAATTTTAAAGAGAGAAACTAATATATTTTAGCTTTTAATTCAAAAGTTTTAAGTTGTTCAAGTATTTTACAATTGTTACATGTATACATTTCAAAAAGGACAAAGTTAGGCATCTATGGATTGTGAAGAGTAATTTTGTCTTTCCATTAGTTATAAGGGCAAAATGGGCATTTCGTGTTATTTTTATGCTGATGTCATCAACTTCCGTTAAGTCAATTAACGGATAATAACGGCAGGGGGTATCTGATACCAACATTGAAATCAGAAGGGGGACAGTGTTATTTCAAAAACTATAGGGGTACTGTCTGTAATTGTAAGAAATCCTAGTGAAGGTAAGTGTAATTTACCCTATTATATATATTTTAGATATAACAGGTTATATATATTATGTATACAGTAGGTTATATATGCACATATATTTTATATACATATTATATATTTTATATATAACAAGTTATATGTATTATGTATATGTGTGTGTGTATAACAAATTATATATGTTATGTATATATACAAGTTATAACAGGTTATATATATGTATGTATCTATGGTTATATATATATATTTATATGTATGTATGTATGTATGTATATATATATATAATGGGCTTTACTGATATTTTTTTTTTTATATATAACATGTTATATATATTATATGTACAACAGTTTATATATATATATATATATATGCACACAGATATTATGTATTTCATTATGAAATATAAAGTATAATATGACAGTAATTGTTTGTTTGTCGACAACGAGATAAAGACCTTATTCGCGAGTCCACACACTACTGGACCATGAAATATTATATACATCTTGATTAATTATATATATATATATAATATTAATTTCATAAATTTATAATATATATATATATATAGTACTTGTAAATCACACTATATATATATATAAGTTTCTTAATTTTTCTTATAAATAGTTTTTATTTAGAGTTCAATTCTTGGGTTGGGTTGGTTTACTCGAACTTTAAACCAAAACTAACTTGAATATTTTAGTTCTAAAACCGACCCAATCCAAACTATTTTTAGAACCGACTCAACCCAACCCATTCAGTTCAGGTTGGTTCGGATCTATGGTTCTCGATTTTTTGTTCTCCTCTATGTAAAGAGGCCTTCGGTTAGAGACATCATCAATAAGCTAAAGTGAGTTAGTGTATTGGTGAAGTTCCTAACTAGTTAGTCATTATTCCTAATCCGCAAGAGTGGGGTTTGAGATGTGGTAGTAAGAGCCCATTATTCTCATCTAATGCCATAACTGATAAGAGGGCCCCACCATCTGGCCCCTTTAAGTGGCAACCATTAATGCCCATTAGAGGTCTACAACCTAGCTTAAATCATTTCACCAAACTATCAAATCCAATGAACATCCTCTTAAATGTGGGCTCCATAGTAAGATTCAACCTATCACAATCAATAACTACAACACTGTCGGGATTACTCTTCCTAATCTCATTTTCATACTTCCTCAACATTGAATATGATTTCCCATGACTAACTTTAATCTCATTAAGAGCATTTCTCCTTGCTTAATATAATTGCATCCTCCTAGCTTCAATCCCAAACCTTTCTTTCATATCAAATTACATCCAAGCCCATTTGAGGATTTCCTCTTAACTCCCTTTCTAACATCTTTGCTTTCTTGAATTAGCTTTAGAGTTTTTGAATAAATTGACACAACTATGCTTTGGATTACATGTTTTAATCTTGAAGGTGATGCCATCTGGAAGCAACGATGCATGTATCCTCCATGTGAAACCCTTGGCATTTCAATTATATGTTATTCTAGTCTTTTCATTCTCCAGCCAAATAAGTTTAAAGTCTTCCTGGATGGTGTAGTCCCTCAACACGTCCCTGAACTTGTGAATATTAGCAAACAACATACCCTTATTCAATTTAATCTTACCATTAGGCTCATATTGAAATTCAATTTCATATGCACTTTGGTCAAACACCTTAGCCCTAATTTTATGCTTTGCCCCCTCTTTTGAATTGTATTCAAGTTCTTTTAAATCACTACTTTAATAATTGTCAATCTCATTATCGGACTCATAGTCAGATAATTCATCCATCACAATTTTAAAGTGAATAATCTTGTCGTGTAAACTCAATATTTGCATCTTTCTTACCACTGCCTTTTTTAGTTTTAACATCCAAGTCCTCATTCTCAGTACTCAATCCATATATATCATCATCACACTCCACATTATCATCATCTATATCATTTACACCATCTACTTCCTTATCATCACCACACATTTCATGTTCTACCTCCTCTTCACTAATACATGCATCAACAGGACAATCAACAGTATGCTTATATCCAATTAGTCGAGGACAATCAGTAAGACATGTAGAAACTACATTTGTCTTAACATTTATATTATTTTCTCTATTCTAATGAATTTCAAACATAGTCAAAATATCATTATCACCCTATATACGCATTAAATCTTCAGACCTAGGTACATCATAGTATAATTTAACTTCCATACCCATTTTCCTTGGAAAATCATATAGTGAAAGCTTTGAAATATCATCCAACATCTCAAGGTGGCAACACATATCAGGGTCAAATTCAATTTTATGCATAGTGTCCAAATAGTGCACAAAAAAATCATAACTATTACAAGGATCCATGTCTATAAAACAAGAATTAAGATTTTATCAACAACACAATCAATAAATTTCAAAGATATAGTCCAACGTTTTTTGATTTACAACAATCAATAAATTACATCTCAAGAACTAACTTATGACGACAGTGATAGAAGATAGAAGGCATACCTAATCTAATATTAGTGTTTCGCTCTTGATTTTCAACTTTGCTAGTATTCCTTTTAGAGATCAATATTCACACAATCTAACAATCTTCGATTTAGGGTTTCATCTCCAATGAACGATGGACTTGACGGTGGATTTGGGTCAAATAGTTTTAGGGTTTAGAAAGACTGTCTCGATTTCAAAAAATGCATCAATGGTGCTTTGAAAACTAAAAAGATGATTGAATTAGGGCTTGACGTTGGATTTGGGCCAAATGGTTTTAGGGTTTGGGGTAGAATGGTTTTATGGTTTGTGAATATAGACATGGTCTAAATCTAAGAAAATGCATCAATGGTGCTTTGGAATGTGAAGAAATGGTCAAATTAGGGCTTGACGATGGATTTGGGGTTGAATTAGGGCTTGACGATGGATTTTGGTTGAATGGTTTTAGGGTTTTGACATACACATATGGTCTGCAATTCAAAAAATTCATCAATGGTGCATTAGAGACAGAAGAGACGATTGACTAATGGTAGGGCATGGCTTCGTCTGACTGAATCACGTGGTGTCAATCAATGTAATGCAAATGAAATGCAAACCAAATGTAAATTTGAGTTAGGGTATTATAACCTATTTGTACATATGTACTTTTTAATTCAAAAAATCATTAAAAATAAGGAATATATTCATAATTGCAAGATAATCATTAAAGGCGTTAAGCCAACAACTCTCACAAAGGTAGATAGTGTAATTAGTCAAATAAAAAAGAGTTTGTCTATAATTATTAGAGATCTCACAAGATGTATGTGTAATTTACCATAAATTAATTCTTTTAGGTTAACTAGACAAGATATACTTGTTCGGGGCATTTATTTCAACCAACGAAGCTTTCTAGATCTTTCCATCAATTAGTATATAAAAATAAAAATATTGTTTCTACTATACAAGTACTTTGAAAAAATATTATGAAACTGTATCTTCATAGTGCAAACTTGGAAAGGATTGTTCTAATGGAGACAACGGCGTATTATCATAGGACTTTTGCAGAGGTTAAAAACAGTTTAAGGAAACAACTTTAATTCGATTATGAGTAATTATGTCACACATATATATATATATATATATATATATATATATATTTGTAATAAATGATATGTAAGTGCCATGTCACATTATTTATATGATTTGATGAATTATAAATAATAGAATAACAAAAAGATTAAGATAAAAATTTGAAAGTTATAACATTATTATTTTGATCATTGTTATATCAGTACTATATTAACAAATTTGACTTTTCTTCTTAAAAATTGAGTAATGTTTGACAGTATTAGTGTTTGTACAGACTTAGATAAATGCTAGATTCGTTATCATAATACTAACATGAGTTCTATACTCACCTGAATATATGTATATTATATATGCACAAATATATGTATTATAAAACATTACTCCTAAAAATTAAAAAAAAATTGTTGGGAGTTAAGTGTATTCTTACAATCTTAAATACAATGATAATTTAAAGCCTCTTTTTATCAAACAAGCCAAGTTCTTTGGAGCCAGGCACGTTGCCCAAGCCTGATTACTTTTCATACCAACTTTAGCAACTTACTTTTCAAACCAACTACAAGTTCAAACTCAGAGATTGATTAACGGTGTTGCAGTTAGTTTTTTTATAATTAATATTTAATAAATTAATAATTTTTAAGAAACTAACTTATTTTTATGATAAATAATTAATAATTCTATTACTTAATAATTAATATATTATTTTTTAAAAAAATATTTATAATATTAATTATTTGAGAGAAAATTAGTTATATATGTACTTATTTATATTTGTTTGTGACATGTGTGTGTGTCTATATATATATATATTAATTCTATATAATTAAAGTTAAAAATATTGTATCTATAAAATATTATGACAAACAAATGCAGAAGACAAAAAATTTTCAAAATATTTTATAAAAAATTATATCTGAATTTTAATTCAAATGCAATCTTTATATATATATATATATATATATATATAATCATTATCTTAAAAGCATTCTAATATTTTCAATGCTTTTGTCTTCAGAAATTGAATTCTGATTAGCATAACCAAACGCATTTATATAGTTTTCAAAAAATCAATTACAAAATTCTGAAACATATTTCAGAAATATTTTTTAAAAAATCATATCTAAATCACTATCCAAACGCAGTCAATATTATTTTCAAGATTTTCATCATTTTTATTTTTGAACATAATGAAAATAAAAAAAATTCCCAAGCAGGCCTTAAGAAATCTGTGAATAAGAAACTTTAACCCCGTTAAATCCGGTTCTTATGAGGTCAAACCCACATCACTAACAAATTATTCAATCTGCAGACCTCTGAAATGAAATTAGTTTCAATTTAGTTCGCTCAAATTCAATTAAATTATGATTCTTTTACACTAAACATGCTTAAGCATATCTTTAGTTTTATTTCTTATCATGTTTTAAATGTTTTTCACATTTACAATTGAAAGACATTTAAAACATGAAATGGTTTGCAAATATGTTTATAACTTGAGAAGTTTTTCATGTTTTATGTGTTCTTCAGACTTACATTTGAAAAACATGTAAAACATGAAAGAATTATACGGTACATATTTTTAATTATTATTATTTTTAGAAGATAAAAAGAACTGTGAATGTTTCACTGTTCATTTTAAAATTATATATACGAGGCAAAAGCCACTATCCGGTCCTAACTTATCTTGGGTCCAGAGGAAGAAGAGGAAGATGGAGGGCAGCGACGATGAAAAGAAGGGTTTGCCATGGACGAAGGTTCTGGTGCTTAAGACGGAGGAATTGGGGAAGTTGCTGGTGATTAAGCCGGAGGTATTGTCCAAGTTTCCAGTGATTAAAGCTGACCAGTTGGTGAAGGTTGTGGAGCTTAAGACGGAGCAGCTAGGAAAAATAGGCCCTGGCTTGGGTCTCGGCGCCGGCTGTGGTTTTGGTTTGGGCATTGGCTTCCTTGGAGGTATATAATTACGTACACTAATTACTTCTTAAATCTCAATATGTTTTGTTATTGAAGAATATGAAAAAGAAAATTGATTCTGTTAAAACTTATGTTTTGAATTATTTCCCGCCAAATATTTTAGCACACAGAAGAGCAGAAAGCGAGAGAGAGAGAGAGAGTTTGTGTTTGGTAGCTGGGAAAAAAATATTTGGTAGGTTGAGAAGTTATTACTACTTGTCTAAGTCAATGAGTGTCTCTTGTGAATTTATAGTAGAATGAAAAAAAAAATATTAATTTCAATGGTTTTTTTAAACACATTACTTGTTTCTATTGGCCTGAACCACAACATCAGCATTAGTCTAGGATGACGAAATAATTTTCCATTGAATTGAGTGGAGGCTGGCCTGTTGCTTTCTGGGTGGTGTCTCAACTAATCTCAAGTAGAAAATTTTGTTTTTTCTCAGGACAATGTACAACATTTAAAATAGTTGGTACAACCATTCATCATAGAGAGTCTGCATTTGATTTTCCTGGAATTTCTTAATGATCGATGAGTGGATTGGGCATGACTGTAGAAGGTCTAACTCATGTTGCAAACCAGTATCATTTTATTTGTAATTAAAATCTTTAATTAATTTGCACTTGACGTGGAAGTTTGAATGTATATATATTATATAGTGACATGGATGAATGAATCTCACTTCAGGTAGTGGCATTGGACTTGGACTTCCTGGATTAAAGCTAGGTTTGGGGCTGGGTGCTGGATGTGGAGTTGGTTTAGGATTTGGTTATGGCATTGGGAAAGGCATTGCCTATGATGAGAAGCAGAGTTACACTAATGTTGGCAAGCTTGAAATACCACTCAATCTTCTTCCTTCTCAGTAAGTTCACGTTTTCATTATACAATGCTGCATATTGTGGCTTTCAAATTTCAATGCATTCTACTCACATATCCCCTCTGACGGGATATACAATAGCTTACTATAAATGCAATAAAAGTTTGAAAAAAATATTAAAAAGTTTTTAAAATAATTTTTTTAATTCAAAAAGTTCTTGATATATATATATATATTTTTTTTATCTAAAAGAACTAAAAAAAAAAATTTGTAATACAAAAAAAAATCCAATTATTAACTTTATCTTAACACCGTTAAAAAATAGTATTAATTATACCAAAATAACCTTCAAGATATATTTTTAAAAATACTAAATAATAGATATAATAAATTCTTTAATTAAAAAAAATATAGCATTTTTTATTTATCTAGAATGCCTAAAAAATAAATTTTTACTTGATAAAATGTTATAATTTTTTGAGATTGTATTTTATATATATTTTAGTATTTTTTTACTTGATGAAATGTACCTTGATGGCTATTTTAATAGAATCAATAATATTTTTTAAAGGTGTTAAGATGTAAGTTAATAATTGAACCTTTATGTATTAAAGATTTCTTTATTGGACTTTTTAGATAAAAAAATATATTATGAATTTTTTGAATTGAAAGTTTTATTTTTGAGATTTTTAATATTTTTCCCTAAAAACTTAGGTAGGATTAACTTATATTGTGATTCTTGCAGCTGGAAAATGTGAAAGGGGTTAAGGGCTAAAAAATTGACCCTATATTGTTTCTGATTTTTATGCGGTTCACCACTAAACTCAATTCAACAAAGTTTTATCTTAATTATTTAAAATTAATTATATAAATTTTGTGTCGTCATTTTCTTTATTTAAGATCATTCTCTTCATTAGATCACAAATTAATATATATATATATATATATATATATTTAACTACCTCTACTAAAGTTAATTTTTATTGCTCTCGCTTCCTAACATGACGTTCAATATATTAACCATGTCGTTTTTTTTTTATTGATTTTCATTTTATATGACCATATCACCTTAACCGATATTCTTTTATTTTATCTCATGTTGTTACTACTCTTATTATCTCACAAATATTTTCATTTCTAATATATTTTTTCTTATCTTCTCACACATCAATCTTCACATCTTCATTTCACGTACGCTTGTCTTAACACGTGTACCAAAAAAAAATTTATATATTCTTTGTCAACCCATGGTTGTATTCAATATTCTTTCCATCAATATTGGTGTAAAAAAAAAAAATGCAACTTAAATCTTGCCGACAACGCTTGACGTCAAAAAAAAAAAAAAAAAAAGAAACTCAGAAAATGCTGGGATTAAGAATCTGACCCCAATCAAGCAAATAAAGCAAGAAGAATTCTAAAAAAATTAAGTTTCTCACCTAAAAATCTATTTCATTCTTGGTCTTTTAGAATCTTTAATTTGCTTTGAGATTTGCGTTCCACATGTGGTAGTTTTATGCTAAATTTGTAATTTTTATAGTAAAAAATGCCTTTGAGATGGTTTTAGAGAGAAAACAGAAAAAAAGGCTCAAATTGGACGGAAGAAATAGAGTTTTTGATTCACTTGTTGGCTGTAGGCTATTGTGGCATATATAGAGGCCATTAACTTAGCAGGTTGTAGTGGCTGCAAAATATGCAAAGACAGCGATATGGTATTTTGGGCAGGTTTCTTATAACATGGTAAGTAGATCGATGAACCAGAAAGAAGGCATTGATGTCTCATTGTCTTGTTATTTATTTACCATCCATGACTGTGATACTCCTAAATATATTCTCTTTTACTGCTTTATATATTTGGACTCAAATATCTTCAGAATTGTTTTTAGTATGCAAATTATTCAAGCGTGACATCCCCTAAATATTACTGTGTAGCAAATTTGTTTTGTTGTTGAGAATTTAAATTAATGCAATATATATATATATATATATATATATATATATGCACACACACACACACACACACACTTTCCTTTAGTACCTTTTTTTTTTTTAGTAATCGTATATAATTAGCCATGAGTACTTTGTAGTTCAATGTTTTTAATCATACATGTTTGGTTTGATGATAACAGGGATGATATCCATGCTGTAATTGACCAGTTTGCCATAAAAACCAAAAATATGGTGGCAACGACGTACGGAGAGGTTGACAAGTGGAGAAGATAGAGTTTGCCAACTTAGCTGGTGAATTCTATGATCAAAACCTGGGTTGAACTTTGCCTTGCTTCATCCAGATATTGAGAGGTCTATGAATGGGTAGGGGAGGGTTACCCCCAGTGTGTAACTCAATCATTGAATCAAAATAAAATAAAATAAAATAAATAAAGATCTTATTAAGTTTGCTAAATTATTAGTAACAATTAATATCTTAGAATATAAAATTGTTCCTATTTTCAAAGCTTTAGTCAACTCGATTCATTGATAGCATACTTGCAAGGGATCATGTTCCTTATCAAAATTAATTACAATTACTGAAACACTTCTTTCCTTTCAGTTTGGGTAAGAGTTGTATGACTCATTTGGTTTGCAATAAGTTATTCCTTTTGTGGTGAGAAATCTGAGAAAGCTGTGAGATTAAAGTGAATGTTTTACACAGACATCACAATGTTTATCTTTCAAATTCCCCCAAATAGAATAAGAAAAGATTCAAGGCTAATGTGAATAATTCGAGTGTACAGCGCAACAGAGGAGGGTATTACCAGTGTCGCCCAATGACAGATTAGCCATGCACTTGAGCATCACTAAAACTAGGGGGAATGTGTCTGTATTTGTAATATAGTGTGTAACTTGTTCGTTACTAAAGTCTATTATTAGCGACCCACATCGTGTCCTGATAAATGTATTTTTTTTGTGACGCACAAAGGCAAATCGCTAAATGTAAATAGTATTGGCCGCGGATACCACATGTGCTAATAATGTAGTTTTTTTATACTATTGGCAACTTCCTATGTCCGTCATTTATAGTTTTTTTACCTAAAAATTTTTACTAATTAAATAAACTCGTATTAATTAATTCCAATTATATAGTTGTATGAAGTTATTTAAAATATGAGAAATAGGTTGAATTTTAAGAATCTAATTTGACCGAATAGATACCAAATGTTAAGATTTTTGTATCAAAATATAAAACCATGTCCACCTTGGTGCAATTCTAGGATAGTGATTTCGAGTTCTTTTATGTTAGTTAATACTCTCAAAAGTTGACACACAGAAAAACAAGATAAAGTCATGTGTGGATGTATGTGTTAAGATATTAATTTGACCTTTAAGATTCTGTATTTAATTACATTGTCAAAATTGGGTTACGAGAGTGAGAAAATAGCACAATTATTTGTATGCATTCTTGATATGTACGAGCACACAAAATTAGGAAAAATATTGATAATAACTATTAAATGAGTAGTAGGTAGCACAAATTAGATATTTTATTCGGCATCTTATTCCATCCGAATAAAGCTTAGGCCAATCTAAGATAAATTAATTGATCAATTCTTGTGAGCCTATAGATAATAATAATCATAAAAACAAATATAAGACTAATATATATAATAAGATGTGTAAATGTTTACATGTATAGGCATGCCGTGTACATACATTACATAATGAAAATGCATCTTGTAGGTAAATATGGGTAAATGTGATGCATGTGATATATATATATATATATATATATAAGTAATATATATATTGCATGTGTATGGGTCATATGTAAACCTATACACATGGTCCCTATAGGTGACCCCTAGCTAATCATAACTCCCAGCCAGTGTGAAAACCATGTGATG
The DNA here is from genome assembly GCA_008638375.1 of Nyssa sinensis. Taxonomy (NCBI): domain Eukaryota; kingdom Viridiplantae; phylum Streptophyta; class Magnoliopsida; order Cornales; family Nyssaceae; genus Nyssa; species Nyssa sinensis. The sequence continues at coordinate 27,692,746 of CM018040.1, forward strand.
GCTAGCTGTCCATAGAGAGAGAGACAGAGAGAGATATAGATGATGGAAGCATAGTGAGGTGGGCATGAAGTGATCAACCTGGCGATCAACCTGGAGTCCAAGACTATTTTGCCTATATAAACAAGTGCATGCCAATATTCACCAAGAAGAGCTCAGATAGGGAGAGAGAAAAAAAACCTATATATATATATATATATATATATACACATATACACACTGATATGTATAGATACATATGTATACGGGTAGAGAGAGGAGTGTAGAATAAGATGGTGGGTGTAACAGAAGTGAGAGAGATATTGCACAATGGTGAACTACCATTGATGCACGATTAAAGGTAAGACCCTATCTCTTTGTTTCGTACATATACACATATAGTGATATACTTATTGTTGGGTATCTCTCCTATGTGACCGAGAGCATTTAATAAATTAGGTAGTAGATTTCATTGAAAGTTTTGGAACTACTTATGTGTTAATTGTCTAGTGTCTTGTATAAGACTTTTGATGTTTCACATAAAATCTGATTGATGGTTGAACGGGCATTTTCTTGGCAGCTTAAAGTCTCAATATTAGGCCTTTGTCTTACACTTTACAGGATTTTTATAATCAGCTATTTGATAAAATTACTGGCTTCTCTCTACAACTTTGGTGCTCTTTTCAAGTCTTGTTCTTGAGTTAATTTCTTCAGCAATTTGTTCTTTTACTTTAGTGCTTTAAAACTTCATCATTTGGGGTTTGTTTGTGATTGTTTTCTACAACCATTTGTGGGGAATTTGGTTTAGCCATTTGGGTAAGATCACTACTTTTGTAGTTTGTTGGAATTCACCTTAGGGTGTATTTTGTTTGTAGTTGGAACCTAGACCTTGTGTCTTTTATAATCCATTTTGTAAACCCAAATTTGTTTTATAGTGGAAGGAATTGGACTTCGGTCTCGTGGACGTACCTCAAGTCGAGGAAACCACGTTAAAATCCTTGTGTTCATCTTTACTTTGATTGCTTGTGTTTGATCCTTCTTGATTTGCACTTGTGGGAATCTCTACAATATTTTTGCAACAATATATTTTTGTATGTAAAGTTGATTGATTCCCAACAACTGGTATTAGAGCAAGGTTAATTTAGTTGATTTGAGATTGTTATATTTTTTTGTGTAAATCATGAAAGGCAATATGGGTCGTATGGTTAGCTTCAATAGAAGTAATTGGGTGACTTGGAAAACAAAAGTGAAAAACCTCTTGTATTGTAAAGATTTGTATGGACCTAATAAAGGTGACAAGGGCAAACTGGAAGGGACAAAAGATGATGAATGGAAAAAGCTTGATAGGAAGTCTGTTGGGGTTATTCGCCAATGGATTGATGACAGTGTTTTTCATCATGTTTCTACCAAAAATTCACCACATGCTCTTTGGACTAAATTAGAAGGTTTGTATGAGAGAAAAACAGCCGTGAACAAAGCCTTTTTATTCCAGAAACTAGTGAATCTAAAATATAAAGAATGGACTCCTATTGCGGAACATTTGAATGATATTAAGAGTATCGTAAATAAGCTTGCCACCATGAAGATTACCTTTGATGATGAGCTGCAAGCTTTGTTGCTTTTCAGCTCTTTGTCGAAAAGTTGGGAGATATTGGTGGTGACGGTTAGCAATTTAGCCCCCGATGGAGTTGTTTCTATGAATCAAGTTACTAGTAGCTTGTTGAATGAGGAAACAAGGAGAAAAACTTCAGGTTTTTCTCAACCTGATGCACTTGTCGTTGAAAACGAGGAAGAATCAAGAATAGAACTCCTCACCATCGTGAAAAATCAAGAGACAAGTCAACTTCAAAGAAAGATATTGTGTGACACTATTGTCACAAGAAAGGTCACATGAAGCACGAATGTTGGAAGCTCAAGAACAAAGAGCAACACAAAGAGAAAACAAATGAAAAGAATCAAAAGGATACAACTGCAGTCACTTTCGATGGAGAACTTTGCATTGTTTGCGATGATGCTTGCGTAAATTTGATTGGCCAAGAAATTAATTGGGTGGTTGATTCCAGTGCTTCATTTCATGTCACTTCAAGGGTTGCATTTATTCGCTTCTTATACTCAAGGAAATTTTGGGTGCGTTAGAATAGGGAATGAAGGTTTGTCAAAAATTGTTAGCATGGGTGATATTTGCTTGGAAACCAATGTTGGCTGCAAATTATTACTCAAAGATGTGAGGCATGTATCGGACTTCGTCTTAATTTAATCTCTATTGGAAAGCTTGATGATGAAGGCTACAATAACCACTTTGGTGATGGAAAATAGAAGCTGTCCAAAGGCTCTTTAATTCTAACAAGAGGGAAGAAAACATGTTCTCTTTATGCAATGCAAACAAAACTCAGCAAGGTGATGTGAATGCATTTGAGGATGATTTTTCCACCGAGTTATGGCACAAAAGGCTCTGTCATATGAGTGTTAAAGGGTTGAAAATTTTGTCCAAGAAAAAACTACTTGTCGGTATGAAAGGTACTCCTTTAAAACCATGTGTTCATTGCTTGGTCGGTAAACAAAATAGAGTTTCATTTTGTAAAAACATTGCATCTAAAAAATCTAATGTTTTGGACTTGATACATTCTGATGTTTGTGGTCCTATGAAAGTTAGGACAATTGGTAGTGCACTCTATTTTGTCACTTTTATTGATGATCATTTTAGAAAAGTGTGGGCATATGTATTAAAAACTAAAGATCAAGTGTTAGATGTGTTCAAGTATTTTCAAGCCAAAGTTGAAAAAGGAACGCGAAGAAAATTAAAGTGCATTCGCTCGGACAATGGTGGTGAATATCTTGGGCCATTTGATGAATATTGCCATAGTCATGGGATTAGACATGAGAAAGTTGTTAAGAAGACTCCTCAACAAAATGGAGTTGCCGAAAGAATGAACCGCACTATTGTTGAAAGAATTAGATGTATGCTTTCTCATGCTAAATTGCCAAAATCCTTTTAGGGTGAGGCAATGAGGACAGCTGTGGACTTGATCAATTTATCTTCTTCAGTTCCTTTGCATGGTGATGTGCCAGAAAAAATCTGGACTAGTAAGGAAGTCTCATATGATCACTTGGGAGTATTTGGCTGCAGAGCTTTTGTTCACATTACAAAAGATGAAAGGTCTAAGATTGATGACAAATCCAAGTAGTGCATATTCCTTGGCTATGGACATGAAGAGTTTGGCTATAGATTATAGGATCTGATGGGCAAGAAAGTTGTTAGAAGTAGAGATGTTGTATTCCTTAAAGACCAAATTGCTGTAGATTTTGAAAAGGTTGTACAACCCGAGCCTCATGTTGGTTATCTCATTGATATAGATCTGAATCCTCCACCTATTGTGCATGATGATAATGAGAAAGAAGTGCAACCAGTTCACGAGGATGGTGAAAATGATGGAATTCCTAATGATGTTGAAGTAGAAGATGAGGGGGAGCTACCACCTCAAGAGTTACCACCACAGCCGTAACCAAGGAAATCTACTAGAGAGAGAAAGCCTTCAAGAAAATATTCTTCAAATGATTATGTTATGATTACAAGTGAGGGGGAGCCAGAATGTTATCAAGAAGCCATGGAAGATAAGAACAAAGTTGAGTGGTTGAAGGTTATGCAAGAAGAAATGATGTCTTTGCATGAAAATCACACCTATGAACTTGTGAAGTTGCCTAAAGGAAAGAAGGTGCTGAAAAATAAATGGGTTTATAGATTAAAGTTTGATGGCAAGAGTTCATAACCAAGGTACAAGGCAAGACTTATGGTGAAAGGTTTTGGTTAGAAAAAGGGTGCTGATTTTGATGATATTTTTTTACCCGTAATGAAGATGTCATCTATTTGGGTTATGCTTGGCATGGCTGCAAGTATGAACTTAGAAGTTGAATAACTTGATATGAAGACCGCCTTTTTACATGGTGATCTAGAAAAAGAAATTTACATGGAACAACCCGAAGGCTTCAAGAACAAGGGAAAAGAGAACTTAGTTTGCAAGTTGAAGAAAAGCTTATACGACTTGAAGCAAGCTCCAAGGCAATAGTATATGAAGTTTGATTTGTTCATGACTAATTATAGGTATTCAAAAACCACTTTAGACCATTGCGTGTTTGTGAAGAAATTCTTGGATGGTAACTTTATTATTCTTTTGCTTTATGTTGATGATATGCTGATTGTTGGTCAAGACTTAACCAAGATTAACAAGTTGAAGATTGAATTAAACAAGTCTTTTGCCATGAAAGATTTGGGACCAGCAAAGCAAATTCTTGGAATGAAAGTTCTTCGTGGTAGAAACAATGGGCATATTTGGTTGTCACAAGAAGATTACGTTGAAATAGTATTTAAAAGGTTTAACATGGATAAAGCAAAGCAAGTTAGATGTCTACTTGTAGGTCACTTCAAGCTTAGCTCAAAACAGTGTCCTACAAGTGACAAAGAGAAAGAAGACATGTTGAATGTTCCCTATGCTTCAGCAGTTGGTTATTTGATGCATGCAATGGTCTGTACAAGACTGGATATTGCTCACGCAGTTGGTGTTGTCAGTCGATTCCTCTCTAATCTAGGTAAAGAAAACTGGGCAGTAGTAAAATAGATTCTAAGATACTTTAAAGGTACTTCCAAATTGTGTTTATGTTTTGGTAAGGGCAAGCCTATGCTTGATGGATTCACAGATGCCGATATGGCTGGTGATGTTGACACAAAGAAGTCTATTTCAGGTTACTTAATGATTTTTGCAAGGGGAGCTGTGACATGGCAATCAAGGCTTAAAAAATGTGTTTCTTTATCTACCACTGAGGCAGAGTTTATTGCAATTACTGAATCTTGCAAAGAAATTCTTTGATTGAAGAAGTTTCTACAAGAATTGGGTTTGAATCAAGAAAGGTACACTCTTTATTGTGATAGTCAAAGTGCAATTCACTTGAGAAAGAATTCCACTTTCCACTCAAGATCAAAACATATTGATGTTAGATACCATTGGATTCGTGATGTGGTAAAATCGAAGTTGGTGCATCTTGAAAAAATTCACACTGATAATAATGCTTCAGATATGATGACTAAGGCTTTGTCTAAGGACAAACATGAGAAATGCAAAAACATTTCGAGTACGGTTGAGATTTTCACATGAGTTAAAAGGGGGAGAATTGTTGGGTATTTCTCTTATGTGATTGAGAGCATTTAATAAGTTAGGTAGCAGATTTCATTGGAAGTCTTTGGAACCACTTATGTGTTAATTGTCTTGAGTCTTGTATAAGAATTTTGATGTTCCACACAAAATCTGATTGATGGTTGAAGGGGCATTTTCTTAGCAGCTTAAAGGTCTCAATATTAGGCCTTTGTCTTACACTTTTGCAGGATTTTTGTAATCAGCTATTTGATACAATTTTTGGCTTCTCTTTACAACTTTGGTGCTCTCTTCAAGTCTTGTTCTTGAGCTGATTTCTTCAGCAATTTGTTCTTTCACTTTAGTGCTTTAAAACTTCATCATTTGGGGTTTGTTTGTGATTGTTTTTTACAACTATTTTGTGGGAAATTTGGTTTAGCCATTTGGGTAAGATCACTACTTTTGTAGTTTGTTGGAATTCACCTTAGGATATATTTTATTTGTGGTTGGAACCTAGACCTTGTGTCTTTTGTAATTCATTTTGTAAACCCAAATTTGTTTATAGTGGAAGGAATTGGACTTCGGTCTCATGGACGTACCTCAAGTTAAGGGAACCACATTAAAATCCTTGTGTTCATCTTTACTTTGATTGCTTGTGTTAGATCCTTCTTGATTTGTACTTGTGGGAATCTTTAGAATATTTTTGCAACAATCTATTTTTATATGTAGATTTGATTGATTCCCAACACTTATACGTGCATAAACATACATACATACATATATATATATATATATACACACACACAAATAAATGAAAATCTAGAGACAGAAAAATGAGTAGAAATCTGGGCCATCCATGAAATCCATTAAAACTAATTTCTAAACATTAATACATCTAAGAAATGAAACAAGGAGTTGTTCGGGACCAAAATGAAGGTCTAACCATGGGAAAACATGTAGAAACCATGAATGAGGTTCAATTTGAGTGTCTTAAAACTTGCAATGATGTTATGGTCCTAAGTGTGAATTCCTAACCTAGAGAAAAGTGAATAGGTTTATCACCTTTTTTTCACAACACTATTTACAAATAATTGAAAGTACAACAATGAATTGATCTTGTTCTATGTTATATACAACATATTATCCAATTCAATTCATAATAATATATTCACTCAATTTAATTGTTCAATTGTTTAATCAACCAAACCAATGACATATGCATATATATATAACCTGTGTGAGAATAGATAAGGATGAATATATATATATATATATATATATATATATATTCTCACACAGTTCTTGGTTGGTTATATAAATAATACATGTTATGCATATATTTTCTCACACATTTCTTGCATGTATACATACATATATATATATATATGTATATATATCTACGTATGAACATCATATATATATATATATTTGGTGGAATATATAGCACAAAGTGCTCACAGCCCTAATGGTATTCTTTTTAGGCTTTAAATGTCTCCCGATTTGGGTCTAGGTTTCAAACCCTTTTGGTCACCTTTTGGCCTTATTTTTCCTTTCTTACCTTTTATGCCTTGTTTGGCAATTTTTGGCATTATTTGTCAGATTTTTAAATTGTGTCTTAATTGTTTTAAAAATCCCTTCGCATTTTCGCCTTGCTTTATTTTGTCTATTTTTTTTTTTTGTGTACTAATATCAAATAAATTAACATATATTGAAGCTCAGTAAAACATTATTACAGTAATTTGCTTTTCCTAATTAGGTCGGGGTATTATAGTCTTGCTTACCTGTTGACTACACGACAAGAGTTACTAAAGGAGCTGGAGACGATGGAAATAGAAGTGGTTCTACTAGACTCCGAGGCAGTGCTTGCCAATGTGACAATCGGACTAACGATTGTGGATAAAATTAAAGAGCTATAGACCTAAGATAAGAAGGTAGTTAAACTCTATGAAGATGCTGAGGCAAGTAGAAATCCAGAATTTGTTGTCTAAAATAGGGTGTTATGTTTTCGAGACAGAATCTGTGTGCCAGATGTGCCCGGGATTAGAGAGGAAATCCTTGATGGGGTGCACAACTCAAAGTTTGCCATACACCTAGGAAACACTAAGATGCTCCACAATGTCCGAAGTACTTACTGGTGGTCAATGATGAAGAGGAACATCGCTGAGTACATATCACGATATGTCAAGTGCTAGCAAGTCAAAGCCAAACATCAAAAATCCAATGGACTTTTGCAACCACTTCCAATACCTAAATGGAAATGGGAGCACATCACTATGGATTTTGTGTCAAGGTTACCCAGGATGCCGCAGGGGAGTGATTCTATATGGGTGATTGTGGACAGATTGATAAAGACAACTCAATTCCTTGTAACAAAAACAACCCAGACATTGGAGCGGTTGGCAACGCTCTATATTTGAGAGATTGTTCGATTGCATGGGGTCTTAATTTCTATAGTGTCTGATCGAAACCCAAGATTTGTGTCCCTAGCTATTTTGAAGTAGCCCACAAAAAGCAATAGGCATGGAGTTAAGTCTCAATACCACCTACCACTTAGAGACTAATGGATAGTCTAAGATGACGATTTAGACCTTGGAGGATATGCTATGCTTTTGTGTTATGGATTTCAAGGGAAGCTGGGAGGAACAGTTACCACTGGTGGAGTTCACGTACAATAACAACTATCAGTCTAATATTGGTATGGCACCATAAGAAGCACTATACGGCAGGAAGTGTCGATCTTCACTGTGCTGGACAAAAGTGGTAGAAAGGAAATTATTTGGCCTAGAGATAGTGGAACAGATGACAGAAAAGATCCAGCTGATCAAACAACGCTTATTGGCAATTCAAAGCCACTAAAAGAGTTATACCAATGTCCGAAGAAGAGAGCTGGAATTTGTAGTGGGCGATCATATGTTTCTGAAAGCGTCGCTTATGAAGGGCGTGATGAGATTTGGAAAGAAAGGGAAGTTAGGGCCTCGTTACAATGGGTCGTTTGAGATTATAAGACGAGTCGGACCAGTGGCATACTGACTTGCCCTACCCAGAGAATTGGCACAAGTACACAATGTCTTCCATGTCTCTATGCTGAGGAAGTACTTGTACAATCCAGACCAAGTGGTTGAACACGAGCCCGTAGATGTCCAAGAAGATTTGACTTATGTTGAGCAACCAGTACAAATCTTGGACCTCTGGGAGCAAGTTTTGCAGAACAAGACTATTCTGCTAGTGAAAGTGCTGTGGAGAAATCAACAAATTGAGGAAGCCACTTGGGAGCGAGCGGATGAGATTCGCGTCAAGTACCTATAACTCTTCGCGTTACGAGGTATTCCAAGTTTAGGGACCAAACTTTCCTAAAAGGGGGAAGATGTAATATCCCGACCCAATTAGGCAAATTAAATTACATTAATGCCATTTTTATGAAATTGATTATATATTAATTAATTAGAAATCTTAAATTGAAATTGGTAACCCCTAAATATTAAAAATTAGTACATGATGAGAAATTGGGCGAATTAGTTCAATATGCGAATAAAACAAATTTAACCAAGAATTTTTTTATAAATGCGATATATTTTTTATATAAATAAAACACAATGTAACGTGTCAAAATAAAAATTAATGATATGAAAAGGGAGCATGCAAAAATAAAAAACAAGGTGAGAATACCAAGAGGTTTTTAAAGCAATTGAAACACAACTTCAAAATTTAACAAACAATACCTAAAATACCAAACAATGCATAAGAAAAAAAAAAGGGAGAAATAAGGCCAAAATGTTGGCCAAAGGGCTTGAGCCCAGACCAGAAAAGAAGGAAAATTCAAAGCCCAAAAAAATTACCAGCTAGGTTACAAGCACTTTTGTGCTATATATCTCACCATATATATATATATATATATAAACCCTTTTAAACCCCAAATCTACATGCTCAAAATTGAGGTGCCAACACCTCATTGGGCCACACTCTTATCCACTTATAATTTATGCAACACATCAGCAGATCTGTATATATATGTATATTATATATGTGAGATATGTGTGTATATATATATATATCTATAGTGTGTGTGTGTGTTGTGTATGTTTTGCGTGTAAGACAGACCTAGAGTGTGTGTATTGTGTGCGTGTAGAGAGAGAAAAAAAGTGAAGAAAGAAGAAGAAGAAGGAGGAGGAAGGAGAGGTTGTATTTATACAAGCCTTGAGAGCTGATCTTGGGAGTCAGCAGCTTGAACCCTAGAAGGAGAGCACTTAGTTTGAAGGTAAAAAGCTCAATTCAGATTTTCCCTCTAAAAAAAAAAGGGCATGATATAGCACTGTTTTGTGATCATTAATGATACTAAATTGCATACATGTGATTGTGGTCTGTGTTACAAGAAAATAGGAGTAAATTGGGACATTCTAAGATAGGAAAATTGGTGACTACCATTGATGGACCTTTAAAATTACAAACCTGAACCAACCATCATTAAACCCAAATCGTACACTTAGGACTTGGAACAGACCTCACAAAGGTTACAAAAACCCTAGCTCGTAACTAAAACACCCAACAAAAGGCCCCTAAACCTCGAGTTACAGCCATGGGTTTGAAAACCAACCTCTACAAAATGAACACCAAAGCTTAATCTAGGAATGGGGATTTAAACCCTATAATGAGACCATCACAATAGAACAAACCCCATGCATTTTGGTGCTGAAATGAGCATGTACTAGGAAATATTTAGAAAACTCCATGAGTGTTCAACCGAGTTTTTGAGCTCAATTCGATGCCCCAAACCAACGCCAAAATAATCCTTAATGCCGTAGGAATCCATTGGAATTGACAGCAGAAGAAAAAGGGTTTCTGAAACTACAAAAAATAGGGTTTATGAAACCTACAACCAGTGAAATAGTAGCGTGGGAGAGGGGGAAAACGATGAACAAGATGGGTTGGGTTTCGGGTCGGAACCCACCCAGTCGCAAATTCGGTTAAGTGGGATGGCGTCGTATAGGCTATTAGGTTTTAAATTTAAAATAGAATTGGTATGTTTGGCTACACAGATTAGGAATTTGATTTAATAGCCACGGATAGAATAGGGATACCCTATCCTTGGATTACACCCTTATCCACTGTTTGGCTTATCAAAAATTAAAAAATAAAGGGGAGCCGCAGCTCCCCAGACTATAACCGTAGACCTCGCACGTGTGAGGGTTTTAACTTTCACACACGAGCCACTGTGCCACTGTGTCACTTTATTAAAATAGTGACTAAATAAATATATAATATAAAATAACAAAATTTAATTAATTAATTTAGTAAATTATTCCTAGTGTCTGAATAAAATAAAAAGATAGTGTAACCTAATATTTTTTGACATTTTGGACTCAATGATGGAGTCCAAATTGTGAAATTAAATTTTAAAAAATGTGAATAAACAAATTGGGCTAATCCCAAAAATGTCTTAAAGGTTAAATGCAGATGCCAAATGACCTCAAAAAATTATGAAAGTACCTACCCTAAGATTTTTTGACGTTCCAGACTCAACGGTGGAGTCTGTTCTACCAAATAAAATACCTAAAGTAATGATATATGAAATTAGCTATTTTTAAGACACCTTAAAGGTACAACGATGCGACCAAAATGGGGGTAAATGAGTCCATAGACTTAAAATATGACACACGAGAATAAAATACTATAGATTCATCAATAAAATTATATTAAGTCTATGAATGATAGCGAACTAAATAATATTTTCTAATTTATAGGGTCTTTAAAAGGGAAAGAGAAGGAAGTATGAATTCCTCTTGAAGGGAGGAAGAACTATTTTGAGGTAAGTAAAACCCAAACTCTAATATGTGGTAATTCTTAGCTATGTCACAATTTTATCTCATCGATTCTACCAATTTGTATTCTATACATACTTGACATTATTGATTTTCACAATTTGATGCCTGTCCTACCTTGTAGATATGATGAGAATTCGATTGTCAATATCCTAATGTGATTATTTGTTCATTTCTATTCCTTGCTTTGGATATTGAAAAATTGTTATATTTCTCACTGCTGAGAATTTGTTATTCCACATATATGTACATCTCTTATGGAATTCTGTTGATCATAATATTATTATGAGTGCCGAGAGTTGTGTCGGTCACAATATCCATCTGATTGTATAGATGCTTTTGGACCTACGAGTCGGTGATTGAGAAATATACCCAACACTTAGTCCATGGAGGACATAATATATGATAAGAGCTCTAGTGCTATTTAGGAGCCCGAAAGGGGGTAAACCTGAATGAGTGCTTTTAGGGGTATACGGGCCCTATTTGTTGACAACATTTATTCTATTAATATCTCATATCTTTTATTGAACATATTCTGATAATGCACTCTTTAGTTATTGATACACCTTGTAAGCCTATCTTTGGATTATCTAATGATGTAGTCTTTGGTTGTTGATATACTTTGCAAGCTTATCCTTGGACTCGAATTTCTATCTCGTGATTTGTGGCAGCTAACTGTTGTATAGACTAATCTCTATTATTAATTTGTTGTACCGTTTGCATCATTCGTATCAAACTACTATGGGATGTGCCTTTTGGACTCATGGGTTATTTCTAGTGATTCATACTTTTGGTGACTGGCTATTGTGATATTATATCATTTGCTTGCTATCATTTATATCCTTTTATTTGAACTGACCCTGACCCATGGAAAAGTAAGAAAATTTACTTAACTGAGATAAATTAGCTCACTCTAGATATATCATTTTTTTTTAGGAAAATATACTACAAAAGGACCATAGGGCGTGTACTACGAGTAGGAGCCCCATTTAGCCCACAGATTGCCCTTTTGTAAGTAATGGTGGACGTTTTTGCTATAATTGTAATAGACTAAGTGTAATATAATTTTAACTCTCCCATGTGTCCATGTCCTCGCTATGGTTTTGTATTGAGGATCTGTAAATTAAACACTTATTTTTATCATGGCATGTATAACTATTCTCTGATAATGGTACTAAATTAACTAATTTCATGACATACATTAATGATTAATTAATTGATGTTTGAGATCCTTTAGCGGGGGATGGCTCATGGGCCACTACCCCCGGTCACGAGCCCCTGATCCGCACAGGGTAGGTTTCAGGTCGTGACACAAGGTGTCTTCCCATCATTCTTTCTATCATCTTCGGTCTTTCCAATCTTCTGTTTCTTTGAAGACCGCATGTTATGCTCGTCCTTCGAGTTCTTTCCCTTGTCTTTCTTTATCTTATCTTCTCTCTCCTTTATGGCCTTTTCGGAGCTCCTTTCTATCACCATTGCTTTGTTCATGACCCTTATGTATGTGGGAAACAGCTCAAAGGCAACTACCTTGCCACATAGACTATCCCACAACTCTTGTTCAAAGTTTTGTGCCTTTTAAAACTCATCGGGAATTAGGAAGGGTACGAAGCCAGATAATTTTAAAAACTTCACCGCATATTGTAACACCAATATGTTACCTTGCGCTAGTTCCTTAAATTCTCTATCCTTTTTTTCCTTGATAATTGGTAAAAAATAGATGTTGTAAAACAACTCCATGAACCTAGTCTATTTCATTTTCGGCTCCTCTCTCATTGCCATCAGCCACCACTAATGGGTTTCTTATTGTGGCATATACGCAGCCAACTTAAATTTTTGTCCTTTAGTATGGCTAAGGAAATCAAAGATCTTTTCCATGGAAAGAACCTATTCCTCAACAACCATAAAGTCTGTAATGGTAGTAAAAGCTAGCGGTTTCGTCTTGTGAAATCGATCTATAAGTTCGTTGCTCAAAACCACTCCTTGAGTTTGAGTGGTTATAGGTGTGTAGGGTGGTTTTGGCTCCAAATTCGGAGTTGGTGCTAGAGCTAGGGCTTAGTGTAAGTTCTGCACTGTCTAAATACGCAAGATTGTCTGTGCTAATCCTTTCATAGTCTGCCCGAACTATTCAAGCTAGTATCAATGGTACATAAGGTAATGTTTGTATCCTGAGCTTCGGTCACCCTTGGCACTTGATTCCCTCTACGGGTTCTAGCCATCCTTAACTGAGACAAAAAATAAAATTTCATCACTTCATCCATCTAGATTCATACCTCATAATGAAACTTTTAATCATCATAACCTCAACTCCATCATACAAAATCATCATTATGTGTTAAATCCGAACTTATAACTTCTTGTTTTAGAAATTATCTTTGTTCCTCACTTCTCATACTATCTTAGGTTTCATCGGCTTAAGGCTTTCACAGTTCCTAATTTCTCAAGGGTTATGGAAGCTTAATAAATAGTTGCCTAGGATAAATTGACCTAAGCTCTGTAGTTACCAACCTTGTTGGTTAATTTTTAAGTTTGAAAATCCTAATTTACGGGTAATCTATGCCCTAATACGTACCAATTCTATCACATTCCAAACCCCATCCTATACAAATTAGGGACTGGCCCTAGTCAATTACACTGCCCGTACCTGCCTTGTAGAGGCTACGGGTAATTCAACCAGCTGAATCATACTAGAGTGAGGCCATTGGCAATAGAAAACAAGCATATATATGAGAAAATATAGGATTTCAATCAATTAGGGCAACAGGGTGCGGTTGGTAGAGGTGGGCTGGTGGTGGCTAGTGATGGAAAAATGGGAGGAGAAGGTGGTGGCAATTTAGTAAATTGATTGTCGGTTGAAGGGTTTTTTGTTATAGAAAATATAAAAGAGAAAAAATTGATGCTTTTTAATATTTAACTAATTTTATTTTATTAAAATGATAAAAGTATTTAAATGACTGTTAAAAATTAAAAAAAAAAAAAAAACAAAAAGGTGACTGAACTTTAATAATTTAGACAGAGTTAATATATAGTTCAGTTCTCATCCTAAAAAAATATTGGAAATGGTATATATTAGAAATGCCATGATCATTTAGCAAGAGAATAGGCCCACCAATACCATGGCCGATGGGCAGAAGGATTCGTGCTGTTGAGCAGCACCCAAGTCATTTGCATACATACATACATACATACATATGTGTATATATATATATATATATATATATATATCTTCCTTTTTAGTCTAGGAACAAAATAATTGCAGATGTGACCGTGATTCACGGGCTGCCTTGGCTGGCAGAAAATAAGGGGTTGACTTTGCCTAGAGTAGGTAACGTGGAAACGCAACCTTTGTATACGGGCCCGTACTTCGCACAACGTCATGCATACGTGTCATGTACGTTATGCTTAGCCGTACGTCGTTCCTCTCTTTATATTATGGTTTCATTTTTGTTCCCACCACCACACAAACACAAAACACCCCTCTTCGTCTCTCTTCTTTTTCTCTCTCTACATTTCTTTCCCTACTTGCTCTTTTTTTTTCTCTCTCTCTCTCTCTCTCTCTATATATATCAGTGTTTGTATCTCTTTCTGTATCGTTCATATTTTCTTATATATGCATGCGTATGTAATTAAAGATGATGCATGAACGGCAACAAATGAGCATGGATGTGAAGAAGAGGTCAGAGAGGAATAGAATTCCCATACAAGAGGAAAGGCTTGAGATTGTGGATTTGAGTGGGATGTCTCTGGACACTCTCCCAAATCCTTCTCTAAATCTAGGGACAATCTGCAAACTTGATCTCTCTAATAACAATCTCCAGGTACTTTCTGTACCTAGCTAATATTATTTTTTTTTCTATTTTCTTTTAATATAATGAGTGGTATTTGTACAACCATAAAATTGTGTAGGATATGATTACACTTCGAGAAATTGGACACATCTTCTTAAGTGGACATGCCATAAGGATTGCTTTTTCCCTCCACCATTGAAGCTTTACTTTTTTTTATATAATCACTAATAAATTAAAGAAGTACTTTTTTTTTTTTTTGGCTGATTAGTAGGATATTTTCTTTATTTTTTTTTCCTTTTTTTTTCTGTGTTTGTGGTAGGAAGAGATACGAGAGATACTGAAAGCAGTGGTGTGTGTGTGTGTGTCTATATATATATATATGCGTGTGTGTGTGTGTAAAAAGGAAAAAAAAAATTGAAAGTTGGCGAATCTTCTTTCATTTTTGTGGTCAACTGTGCCTCTCTATGTTCACTGAATCTATCTTATCAAATCAATTAAAGGGAAAGGAAATTTTTCATTTTCTTTGACCAAAAGAATTGTAAATACAGAGTACAAGTTTTTGTATCAAAATACTCTTCAATAAGATAGAATTATTTCAATTTCAGCCAAACTAGTTAAAATCATTTCAATCTGACAGTTTCAATTCCTCTCCCCATCCCCCCAAAAAGAGAAAAGAAAAACAAAGAATACTTCTCTATGTTTCCTTCTTAGAAGGATAGTTTCTGGTGTAAATATTTGTTCATATTTTTTGTCTTCACTTTTATTTTGGTAACTCTCTCTCTCTCTCACACAAACACACACACACACACACAGCCTCGAGAAAGTTAACATGACCTCATATGATGAATCAGGCTCCTTGAATTTTTACAAAAATCATATTAACCAAAAATTGTAAACCATTGTTGTTAACATGGGAATATTTTTAAGCTATTATTTTAACAACTAATACCATGTCACAAATTTTTTTAGATATTTGGGATAGATCATGATCTCATTCTATTAATTATATTAGATTTTCAGTTGAATATTTTTGAATAAATGTATTGGTTCAAATCATCAAATGAAATCAATCAGCTTAAAATATCTAGTTTATATTTCCTTCATAATTTAATGAAAGTGTGTTGTAAATTTGACGTACAGAGCATACCAGAGTCTCTAACAGCAAGATTACTGAACCTGGTGGCGTTGGACGTGCACTCAAATCAGCTTCAATCCCTCCCAAACTCAATCGGATGTCTCTCAAAGCTCAAGTTTTTAAATGTTTCGGGCAATCTTCTTCAATCACTCCCTAAGACTATTGAGAACTGCAGGTTTGTTTTCTCCCCTCTATTGCATTTCATGTGCATGTATATACACACACACACGATTAATTTCATATATATATATATATATATGGATAATTTAAATTTAGGGTTTGGTGCCAAAACAAATAATTAGGTTACTAGTTATGCCTTATTAAATCTCACAAAATTCTATTTACTAAATGAGAAATTATGTTATGTGACTGTCATGAATGGGTCACTATGAACTATGATTTGTCTATTTGTAAATTTCACATGAGACCCACAAAATAATTTCTTTTAGCACTAACAAAAAGTTTCCAAATCATTTGATGATATGCATGTGCACGCAAAAGAAGTATTTTCTTCTTATATATATATATATATATATATAGCTGTTTTCCTTTTTTTTTCCCCTAATCACATTAATGTATTTGAAACTTGGAACATTTTCAATGTAGATCTTTAATTATCATTATTTTTTTATTCTACAAAAAAATAAAAAAATTGGCAAGCTGACCAGTAGATGGATGTGATCAAAGTTGGAGTGTTAGCTCTTCCTCTCCAAGATTCATTTCACAAGGGTACTGTTTATATTACCAAGATAAACCGTTTATAATCCATAATGCTGTCATAAATTAAAATTGAACGCTGATGGAAAAATAAATAATTTGTTACTAGCTAGAAACTTTCAATCTCATTTTTTAATTAATTAAAACTATTAATAGTCATCCTCCCAAATCTTTAGGTTACATACGGCTCTTTTGGTTTACTTTTTTAGCAAGTGACCGAAGAATAATGACAAGGGGAGTATCAAATTTGATCAAACTTATTCGTATAAGAATAATTAATATTGTATTTATCAAAATTAATATAGAAACATTTAAATTCAAATGGTCAACAATAATAATTATTATTATAACTATTAAATTCTAAAACAGAAATCATATTCTTTGAATTTTGAGCTTGCCCCGAGAAGCATGCGGATGCGATTCTTTTGGGCGTCAACAGGAAACAGTGGGCCTTGAAATTTGAGCACTCATGTGCACGTGCCACTCATGCAAAACCAAAACTAATGTCAACTGGGCAGCCCCAAACGCTCATTTTTTTTATTTCTTATTTTTTATTGTTTATAATCCCAACTTCAATTTAAATTAAATTTGAATAAATTAAACTAATATTTTTTAAAATTTTTTTACAATTATACTGACCTCACTTAATTTTATTAACAAACTATAAAAACTTCTATTCCAATCTTATTTTTTTTCACAATAACAAATATATCAATTTCATTTTTTTAAACATTTTTTCAATTTTGAGAATTTTTTTTAACTTTTTTTTAAATGAATTTTTTCATTTTATATAAAAAATAAATTTAAAATAAATAATTATATTTTTTAGTAAAACTAAATTTTAATTAATAATTATTTTTTAAAAAAATTAGAAAAAAATTTGTCAAAATTTTTAAAAAACAAAGAAAATATAAAAATAATACTTTTGTCACTTTGAGAATAAAATAAGATTAGATGAGATGTATTTGAAATTTATTAATAAAAATAAGAAAAATCAATATTATTTTAAAAAATTTTTAAAAAAATTTATAATTCTCTATAAGTATAATTTTTCAAATTAAATTCTGTCAAAAGTGATCGACCCATGGGCTTTTTCACGGGTTTGGTTTCCTCTCAGTCTTAGCTAAACCACCCCTCATGACTAGTTGATTCTTATCACCAAATCTTTATATATGGAAAGAAAAAAAGAGAGTTGACTTTCTATCCAAAAATTGGGTCATTAAATACAAAATATAAAAAAAAAAAAAATAACTGTACAGATTTGAGCGAATCACCGAAAGAGGAGGAGAAATGGTACGATCCTATTTTTCTAGTTCACTTTGTTTTTCTCTGATGAGTGAGATATATTCATTTATAAATAATAGATTTTATTCATGTGAAAGGTAAGATGTGCAACATTGTTCTTTTATTAAAAAGAGAAGAATATATGTAATTATCATCTGGGTATACATACAGGCACCCTACTATTATCATTGTAAGTGTCACACATTGTTATATTATATTTGAACCAATAAATATTTGATATATTTTGATCCACTTAAATAATAAATAATTTTTTTACATGATCATTAATAATTTGATTGGTGGTTGTGCATTAATTAATGAAACATTTGTGGGTGTGATATATCTATATATATATATATATATACACACACACACACATACAGATCACTGGAAGAGCTGAATGGCAATTTCAACAAATTGAGCAGACTGCCAGACAGCATTGGGTTTGAGCTGGTGAACCTGAAGAAGATATCAGTAAACTCGAACAAGCTGATGTTCCTCCCTCACTCCACCTCCCACCTCACCAACCTGCGAGTCCTGGACGCCCGCCTCAACTGCCTCAGCTCCCTCCCCGAAGACCTCGAGAACCTAATCAACCTCCAAGTCCTCAACGTCAGCCAAAACTTCCAGTACCTCTCTACCCTACCCTACTCCATTGGCCTTCTCATCTCCCTCATCGAACTCGACGTCAGTTACAATAAGATCACAACCCTACCCGACTCCATTGGCTGTCTCAAGAAGCTCCAAAAGCTCTGCGTCGAAGGAAACCCCCTGGTTTCACCCCCCATCGAGGTTGTGGAGCAGGGTTTGCATTCAGTCAAAGAGTACATGAGCGAAAAGATGAATGGAGCTCACAAGAACTTGCCCAAGAAGAAGTCATGGATTGGGAAGCTGGTCAAGTATGGTACCTTCAATGGTGCTAACGTGCCACGTGATGATAGAGAAGGGTTCATCATGCCCAATTATCGCTCCATCGATGGCCTTACTTCCCCTAGGTACATGGGGATGTTTTCGCCACGCCGTCTGTTCTCACCCAAAACTTACTTTACAAGATGATCGAACCTCATATATAAATGTATGTGTATAGATACATGTGTGACGACTTCTAAGGTTTGAAGTGGTTTTGGTTGCTTTGTGATATTGAGTGCTGTTAGGTTGATTTATATGGTGTTCTTGACATGCATCGATAGTAGTGGGTCTGTGATAGTTTCGTGTGATCAACAGATTTCCTATGTGAAGTTATATATAAGTCAGAACTTGAGACTCACAATATAAATCATTTTTGGGGTTTGGGTTGCAGAAACATTTTCTTTACTTTTTGGCATACATCTAACTAACTGTTACCAAACTTCATGAGACTGTCCTGTATTTGTATATTTCAACAAATATCTTTTGTATGGAATTAGGAGTTATTTACTTGTGTGATAATCAAGTGTTAAAACTCAAAAAAATTGTTGAGCAATGCTCAGAGATCCCCAATTCTTCAATGAGATGCATCACGATATGTTAATTTTGGAAATCACATCCAACGCGACTCAAAGTCATCATAATTCAATACATCATAGTAGGAATATAAATCAGAGATCCCTAACATTTTTAATACATCATATGTTAAAAGTATGTTAACTTTTTAAATGAGACAGTCTAAAATAAAATAAAGGACTCTTAAAATAAGACGTAGGGAGTATTATTTTAAGATTCACAGTTATTTTAAGTTCTGCAATTCCATTATCTATGTTATGCACAGAACATCATTTGTTCCTTGACTTACATAGATGTGAGATTTTTGTCATTCAAAATGAACATCATCTACTACGGTGAAGCCATCTTCCTTTCTTTCTTTTATTGGTTTTCTTTTTTATGGACAAAAAGGAGAGTTATCATTAATTGAAGATATGACCAGTGGAGTGTAAAATTTTACCTTTCGCTGGACTTTAGTAATTTATGGACAAAAATTAGGTTTTTTCACGGACTTTTGATATTTTAAATATTGATTTTTTTTTTTGACAAATTTTCACTACTTTGAAATTTAGTTTTGAGCATCTAACATGTGGCCAAAAGTTCAATAAAACTAGTAATGTTGAGCATTTTGAAAGTGTAAAATTTACCTTTAGTTGAGAAGAAGATTTTCACTGAAAAGTGTGAAATTTTATACTTTCAATAAGATGAATTTTTTAAGTTTTGCTTCGATGAAATTTTTCACTAGAAAATGTAAATTTTTACACTTTTGCTGGGACAAATTTTTATACTTTCACTAAGACGAATTTTTACAGTTCGAAGTGATATTTTTTTTCTTCAAATTTTCATATACAATATGGATCATATTTGATAGATCTCAATTTTTAGAATCCAAATATATAAATTTTATTAAAATTATTTTTATAATTTTTAAGTTATTGGATTTTAAAATTTTGTAAAAAACTTCTTTGGAGTGTTCCAAATTTCACGACTCAAGTTTGAAAAATATAGTGGAAAAGTGTTTCAAACGACCCTTAAAAGAAAAGGAGAGGTACAACCACAGTAGCAACAATCGCCATTGCAGAATTGTGGGTAGGCCTAAAATGCACCAATGCTCAGATCACGACTGTACAAAGCATAACGCTGGTTTATGAGAGAATCTAAAAAAGAAAAACTTCTTCTGTATGTATTTTTTGAATGAACAATGGCATGGCATATATGAGAGAGTTGTTAGATTTGAATTTTTGAGGAAACCCTTTGTAGGTACCCGATCAGCATCAACGGAACCCAAAGTTAGGTTCGATAAATGATACCCTATCCAATGTAGCGCAATCATAAGTCAAACTATTCTTTAGTCCCTGAACTTAGCTCTCGTAAAAAATAAGCTTAAAGTGTTGGTCGAGCTAGTCTTAGTTCCTAAACTTAGTAGTATTCCATCAGAATCTGGTCTAGTCACCCAAGCTTCTTAAACCTAATTGATTCTTTTAAGAGAAAGTTCATTTTAAGAAACTCGTTGCTCTACCCCTATAGGGGTGCCTTAAGATTTGGGGGCAAGTCTTTAGGAGACTCTTTAAGTTTGACATGCAGTTGTAGTACTAAAAGGTATTATAGACTTACTATTCGGGATATTCAGGGTTTTGTGACTTGGAGGTTAAAATAAGCAAAACTCCCAAGTTGTTCATCACATGACTCGTGCGTAGGATTTTCTAATGTCCTATAAAGAGAGATTTCACCCAGATTCCATGATTCTTTTATTACCTTCCACCTCATAACCACCTTTTATTTTGGACCATGGCACCCATGTGAGAAGTTCGTTATGGGTGATGTCATACCTGTTATAACATGAAATTTTTTTTTTTTTTATTATTATTATTTATTCTTGCAATTGTTAATTAATTATTATTATTACTATTATTATTATTATTATTATTATTATTATCATTATTAAGAATGTGATGTGTGTATTGTATGTGTACAATTATGTGTATGCTACATGTGCATGTATATATATATATATTATATGCATATTTAAATTTGGAGAATATATATATGTATTTATTTGTGTATATATATATATATATATATATGTATATGATAGTGCACAGTGCACTGTGTGTACAGTGTGTGCATGTGTGTGTGCCGGTTGTGTGTGTGTGTGTGACCTTGAGTGTTACACACTCAAAGGGGTATGGGTGGGGTTGTGTGTGTGAGTAGGATCCAGGGAGTGGGAGAGTGCAGAAGTGGGCAGAGAGTGGTTGGTCTTGGAGAGAGAGAGAGAGAGAGAGATATAGAGAAATGAGGGTGTGTCTCGGGTGAGAAGAAAAGAGAAGGAAAGAAAGAGAAAGAAGAGAGAAACAGAGAGAGAGAGAGAGTTCTAGACTGTGAAGAAGGAGAGGAAGCTCGAGGAGGAACCAGAAAGGTGGAAGTGGGCACGGCTAGAGAGAGAAACAACAGAGAAGCCACGGGTAAACCCCTTCTGTTTCAAATTTTTTTAAAGCATTTTAATTGATTTGAATTATAGGATCTTAGAGAGCATAATGTAGGGGTTAATTTGCAAGAAGAATGAGAATGAATGGTTGAGAAACTAGGGAGAAATCCCTAGTTGCAGGTTTCGGCCATGGAGGTTGAACCTCATCATTTCATGTGTAAAACTTCCTTTAAATGATCCTAAAATAACCCTATGAAGTGCAGAAAGTGAATGGGATTGAATTGGGTTCAAAACAGTGGGGGAAAGTGGGGAAAAAATGGGTGGCCGGAGAGTTGACCGAGGGTTTGACCCTCTATTTCGTGGAGATGGAGGGGGTTTTGAGGGAAATGGGGGTTGGGGATGTGATCTACGTGAAAAAAGGAAGGGAATGGCATTTTGAAAATGGGGAAAACACGCCGGAGGTCGGTCGCCGGCGCCGGAGAAGGCGCCGGAACCCTACCGCTGCTTCACCGGAAAATCGGGGAAGAAGGTGGGGTGCCGGGTCGGGTCCTGGGTTGGATCTGGTTCCGGTTCGGGCGGGTACGGGTCGCCCCTGCCACGTGTCAGCCCATTGTTTTAAATTAAATGGAATTTGAACCCTTTTGAATTTGAACCTTTTGAGTTTGAACCTTTTGAATTTGAACCTTAACCTGAACTTTCAGAAATTACGAATTGACCCCCCAACTGTTAGAAATTACACTTTGACCCACCTGATTAAATTATTAATAAAATATTAATTAAATTAATTAATTAATTATTTAATTAAATTAATTTAATTAATTAAATATTCAAAAACATCCCGGAGTCCAAATGAGACAAGTCATTAGTGTATTTTGACTATCTCGACTATTCCGAGACCAATGGTGAGGTCCGTTTTACGAGACGGGGTCCCGAAAAATAAAAGACCCGTAGTAACCCTTAAAATTACCAAAATGCCCCTAACTTGAAACACTGTCAAACGAACTCCGAATTAGGTAAACAAATAGTGGAATTTTATTATCTCGAACATTCCGGACTCAACCGTGGAGTCCGATTTGTGAAAAGAGGTCACAAGATGTAAGGACACGCGTAAAGTGCAAAATGACTGTTTTGCCCTTTTGAACCCCAGTGTCCGAATTGAGTTCTACGAAAACCTAGACTTACCTTCTTAAACGCTCTAAAACCAATGGTAGAGTTTAATTTAGCAGAATAGAAACCTATGAATTTAAAGACATAAAATTTGATGAATAGCATAAATTCAAACAACAATGGACTGAGTTGTAATTTCTACTTTTAGGGACACTGACAGGACAGGAGGAGGCGATCTGATCTCTTACATTTTCATCCGTCTGTTCAGTTACATATAGTTCACGATCTTCTAGGGTTGATACCAACCCATCAGGTATGGTGTTTTGCTAGTGTTAGAAATGAAGTTAAGTTAGGAATATTTGTGAATGACTGAGTGCTGTATGTGTTTATCTGTAATGTGTTTACCTATTTATTTGGAATTGGTTGTTCACATGCTTACATGTTACTTGTACCTTATGAATATTTAGTGAATGATGAATGTGACTCACGACATGTGTATATGTTGATTTTACGAGATATGCTTGCATGTGGAATCAGTTAGGTGATTTATGTATTATTGTCTCGAGCATGCTATATTGTGGAAACCATGTATCATTGAGATTGCATTGGCATATCGGCATATGATGAATCCTTTGAGAACATGGCGTGGGTAAGCACGTGGTGCTTTGCATTATGAGGGTGTAGATCCTGTGGTGAAAAACCCAAAATTGGCCATTGCATTGGTACTTCGTGCCATCGGGGAGTACCCGTAAACGAGACATGGGTTGTGGCATAGAGTTGTGCATGGGTGTGTCACGCATACCATTCATATATATTACTGCGATGTTTTGAATGTCATTTAGAAATAAATGTACACTTTGCACATGCCACGCCTTAGCTTTATTTCTGGCATTAGCATTCCATCATACCAGCAGTTGTGCTGACCCATTCGTGGGCAACATTTTCAGATGAGGATCCTCCAGCCACATGAGATTTAGTGATGCCCTGAGAGGGCGAAGCACGTGATGTATTTGTGATCCATGAGACTTGTATTTTGTTATGTAAGGGCTTAAGCCCGAATGACTGATGAACAATGTATTCGATGTTACTCTATGTATGGATGATGATGGATGCATGTTTATTGAATTTAATTACTTTTGTCCTTTTATTTATTTTACTTTCTGTCTCGTTACTCGCGCCCCGGGTTCGTGGGAAATTCGGGGCGTGACAATACCCTAACAAACTCAAGTGTTAGGATTGTTATAAATAGCCCACTTACATCACTATAAACGGTAACGACCATTATCACATTCTCTGTGTGAATAGTACAATGCATGTTCCTTCAAAAAAATCGTAGATCTAGAGAACACACAGAACCATGGTTAAAGTGACTGCCTGTACTTCACAGTCGATCAAAACCTATTTTGGCCTCTACTTTCACGAAATCTCTCTCGACTATATTGCTCATATTTTTCCCCTTTTGCCACTTCACTCTGGTATTCATGACTGTTTGAATAGGAATACTCATATCATCTCCTTCTCTTCTCTCTCTCTCTCTCTCTCTCTCTGGATTTGATCAATTACTTACTAGATCAATCCTCTCTATAAACATTTTGGCGACTCCACTAAGGAGTGAGATCTTTTGAAAATGGCCTCTCAACCAAGGAGTGGTGCTAATCCAAGGGAACTACTTGAAGGAAGGACTGGATCCTTTGAAGCCACACATACTATGCACCTTGATGTTCAAAATCCTCAACCCCAAATCCTGATTTCCTCCCAAACTCTAACAGATTTGGTCAATTCTATAGTTGAGTTCAAAAGATATCAACAAATCATGTTCAAGGCTTTATTTAGCCAAAGAACTCTCCCACATACCTAAGCCTCACAAAATCAAGCTACCAATCCTTCGACCTTTTCTGCTTCATACCTATAGAGCAAATGGCAACTATAGCACACTAGGCAGTGGTAAGAATCTCATAATCTATCCCGACCATCTAAAAAGTTGTTCCAATAGGAACTGACAATAGGGAAACACCTAAGGGACCATCCACTGTGTTACCTCAATCAATTCCTGCTCAATTACCCCCATACCAATTCCTAATCCAACTGTAAAATAATCTGTCCAACTCACTCGGGAAGATGTTCAGAGGGAATTCCAAACCCTTTTATTACAACAAAAGCAAAATCTACCATCAACTGACTGCTTCCCTCCCTACTCACTTAAAGTCTCTTTGCTACCATACCCAAAAGGTTACTACCCTCCCAAATTTTTTAAATTCGATGGAAAGAAAGGCAGTTCTCGCGAACATGTCCATCGATTCATGGAATCACCTAACTATTTTGGTAACGACCCAAATTTAAGGATCAAGGAGTTTTTTAAATTACTGGTCGAGCTTATACTTGGTACTTGGGCCTCTAACCAAATTCTATTCAGACTTGGCAAGAAATAGTCTAAAAATTCTATACCAAATTCTTCCATGTTGAGGAAAAAATCATCCAACTAGATCTAGCCAAATTCAATTAGAAACCAACAGAACTTTATGTGATTTTGTAAAAAACTTTTGAGGCAAGGCTTTAGATTGTTATAAAATAGTGACCGAGAAAGAGTGAGTAAAACTTTGCATCGATGGAATGTTGTCCAAATAGTACACTTAGTCAATTTGGAGATTGAAACAATCTCACGATTAGCAGAATCAGTTCGACTGACAACCAATGTATTAAAAGTTAATGATGTTCCTAAAGTACCTATAAAAGGATTCTGCAAAGGGCCCTTTGCCTTGGCTGTCGAAGAAGAGGGGACAACCACTAAAAAGATGCATAGAAACCGTCATTTTGAATTCCTATATGAAATAAAGGAGGTTCGCATATTCTTGAAAAACTGGATCAAGGACAAGAAAATTGATCTCCCAACTCTAAAAAAGAAACCTTCATCTCGAGACAAGCAGAGTCCTAGTTACTATCTATATCATCAAATAACCTTTCACCCTCTAAAGGATTTTTGAACCATGAGAACAATCTTTCAAGAAAGGCTCGAGGCAAACCAAATTCAACTAGTCAATTATGTAGTCGAGGAAGACCCACTCCTAATACATGCTAATGGGGTATATCCTGAAAGAATCCAGTTACCAAGTGGCTGCTATCTCTGATGAACAAGCATACAAACTGAAACAAACTACGAAATTTCGTTGGTTCTTTGATCGGATGGGTTTCAGCAAAAATCTCAAGTAAAAGCCACAAAAGTTGTTATACAAATAGTTGCTGACAATGGAGAAAGTTGCACAATAATTGACAGATCCCTCTAATGAGCACTTGCGGATTCCACTACCACCATTACCTTTTCAAAAGAATACAAGGTTCTTCCTTATAGCCACCATAGACCCCTCTACGTTCCAATCATCATCAATGAAGTAGAGTTTCCCTGAGGATTTCTCAATGGAAAGGCATTGATTAATATAATGCCACTGAATGTTTTTATGCTTTAGAACTAACGGAGCAAGAGTTGAACGGTCAATCAGTTTCTATTAATGGATTTGGAAGCCAAAGACAAAAAACTTAGGTTGCATTACCACATTCTTAGAAGTCGGGCCGATCAAATGTCACACATAATTGAAGCAAACACCACTTGCCATGTATTACTAGGAAGAACTTGACTACATCGGTTTTCCATGATCCCCTCAACGTATCACCAATGTGCCAAAGGAATTCACAACCATAAAATGGTTACTATTAGAGGTTGTGCTCATCCCTTTGCCAAAAATGAGGCTTACTACACCACGCAATCGTCTACACAGAATGTACAAACAAAGAGGTTTCATCTTTCAAAGCAATTTACTTAACCACACTTCCCAAATGGGAAGATGCTCAAAATGAAAACTTTCAGGGAACCATAGAAAGAAAGAGGAAAAGAAAAAGGAAAGGAATAGGTGGAGCTCAACGAGTTTGTATGCTTGATAAGAACATAGTCTATCGATTATAATAATCAGGGGGGTCTTCCTTACCTAAAAAGGAGGCCCCTATGTTGCAATGTTGTGCCATAAAAATAAAGTTAGTCATGGTCGTGGAACCTAAGAAGGCCCTCGAATGCTTCCAAGATGGCCCAAGGCGTCAACAGTAAGAACTTGAAAAAATAAACTTGTCCTTAGAATAAGAAGTTCATCGACCAGTGTTCATCTTTACAGAGTTCAGTATTAAAAAAAAAACAAGAGATGGTTGTTCTACTCAAAGAATTTTCTAATGTTTTCACTTGGAAATATGATGAAATGCCAGGGATTAGTATGAATGTAACTGTCCACAAACTTAGCACAACACAAGTAAAAAGCCCAGTCAAACAAGCTCCATGAACCTTCCAACCTGAACTCAAATTACAAATCAAAGCTGAAATTCAAAAGTTACTTGACGCAAGCTTTATATGGGTAGTTCATCATCCCACATGGCTATCCAATGTAGTTCCAGTAAGGAAGCAAACAAGTCAACTAAGAGTTTGCATTGATTTTTGTGATTTGAACAAGGCTTGCCCAAAAGATGACTTCCTCTTACCCAATGTCGATATGCTAATAGATGCTATTATAAGGGCCAAATGTTTTCCTTTATAAATGGTTTCAATGAGTATAATCAGATTAAGATGGACCCAACAGATGTTGCCTAAACAACTTTTCAAACACCTATTAAAAACTTTCACTATACTGTAATGCCATTTGTACTCAGAAGCAAAGGGGCAACCTACCAACAAGCCATGACCTACATCTTCAATGATATGCTCCATAAAAACTTAGAGTTCTATGTGGATAATATGGTGACCAAATCTACTCGAAAAGAAGAGAATGTGGCAGGCTTGAGAAAAGTCTTCGAAAGATGCAGAAAATTCAAACTCAAGTTGAACCCACTCAAATGTGCGTTCAGGGTTACTGCGAGAAAGTTCATTGCCTGTATGGTGCATAGACATGTAAATAGCATTGATGCAGACTTAACCAAGGTGGACGAAATCAAAGATATGCCAAGACCCAATTCCCAAAAGTAGTTGAAAAATTTCTTGGGAAATGTAAATTACCTCAGAAGATTCATCTCAGCCCTTACAGATATAACCCAACCGTTCAATACACTACTTAAAGACAAAACTCCCTTCCAATGGACAGAGGAACACCAACAGGCTTTCAAGCACATCAAAAGTCTTTTAACCTTACCACAAACCATGATAGCCCCATAGCTAGGCAAATTACTCTTACTAATGACCAAATCTATTGGTGCACTATTGGCCCAAGAAGTAAACGAGCAGGAGAGGTATGTCAATTACATCAACAGAGTAATTAGAAGACCAGAAACCTGATACACATCAATAGCGATACTATCTGACACTTGTCTTCACAATCTAGAAATTCAAGCACTATCTTCATATATATTTCTGCACCTAATGACCAAATATGATCCAATTCGCTACCTATTTTCTAAACCTATGCTTTCAGGTAGGTTTGCTCAGTGGCTCTTGTCCTTGGCCAAATTTGAGATTAAATGTGTGCCACCCAAGGCAATTAAAAGTCAAGCATTAGCAAATCTTCGTGCCTAGTTCCCAAGTGGAGAATTCGAGCCATTATTCGAAAAATTCCTAGTAGATGAATTCAATGCCACTTTTCTTGAACATATAGAAAGAGTATGGATATTAAGCTTTAATGGCTCGTTCACATCCATTGAAGGAGATGCCATGGTCATCCTAACCCTAGAACAATGAGACAAGATCAACTTATCTTACAAATTGGATTTCAAATGCTCAAACAATGAGGCAGAATATGAAGCATTAATTTTGGGATTAATGGCGGCCCACAACGTAGAGATCTCATCGACACGCCTCACCTATCTTAGCAATTTATAGAACCATAATTCAACAACGGATGGATAAATTTAACATGGTTACCATCAAGCATGCACCAAGGTCTTTCAATAGACACCCAAATGCTCTGGCCACTCTGGCATAAAAAATAAACATTGAAGAGGAAGAGAAGTTAAACATATAAATCATCAAAAGAACCCTTCCGTCTACAATAGTTCGGGTTTACCCTGAAGATAAAGAGTCTGACGATTAGAGAACATCAATCAAGACTCAACTAATCATGCACAAAAGAAAGTTGCCTATCTCAACTATCAAGCACTACATCCTATACCATGGGAAATTGTATTACAAATCCCCAAGAGGAACATTAGCCATGTAACACCCCGATCCCGCGAAATTAATAATTAATTAATAATTATTAATTAATACCGACTTATAGAATGATTTAGGGAATTAATCATAATCCCGACGGTCGCCATAGACCGATTAAATAAAGAAAATGTCTGGAGGGAAGGGTACCTTACCCGAATCCAAATTGCTGGTTAAATCGGTAAAATAATGCCGTTTTAACACTAACGGAACCCGAATTAGTTAACCCTGAAAATCCCGAATGATTAATAGATGACATAGAACCTCTGACACTAAAGCGAACTGAATTATGAAGCTCTCGGAAGAAACCGCATCGAAAAAGGAGCTACGGAATGAAAGTTATGTAGCAAACATTGAAAATTGAATTACTGTGCAACCAAACGTGGCCTTAACCGAAAATATGGGAAAAATGGCCAAATGGGAGGCCAAGGGAATTGAACCCTTGACCTTTGAGTGAAAAGAAACCTCATCCAAAAATTACCAACTGGGCTACTACTGACTTTGTGTACAAATATACAATGAAAGGTATATAACCCAGAATTCTGGTGGGGCCACCTCCCAAACTGACCAATGAGGTTACATGCAAAACCTCCATCATGACCTAAACCCCTACACTTCAGCCTCATCATCACATCTCAAGTGTCTACAATTAGACCTAGACCCTACATGTATGATTATGTATGTGTATAAGTGTACACTAATATACACATGAACTGGGGATCTCTACAACAACAAGTGTGTGAACTAAATATTCAGAAATCAAAAACTGTTGGAAGGACTGATCTGTTGAGGGAGAGAGAACCCATGTGAGAAACCATTGTGAGGGTGATGTGTATATCCATGGTCTATGCATGAGGGTGTTCCATGAAGAAGCAAAAGAAGGGAATAGAGGACTGAGATGCATGACTGAACTGAGGCACCATCGAGGACCCCATACTGAGCCATGAATGAGGGAGCCGTGGTCGACCAAGGTAAATGCCATGAAAACCTAGAAAATTTCCTTTTCTTTTTCTTACTGTTTCCAGTCATTTGAGGCCATATAAACTGTATGTACGAACTACTGTGAGGTCTAGGAACTAATATAAGTTAACTGGGAGGGTCGGATAGGCCCCAAAACCATGAGCCACACACAGACCGCCATGGATGACCTCCATAGATACAGTTCTGAAACAACCTCGACCGAACCAAGTTTGGTTGGTCAAGACATAATCTAGACCTCAAGAGGGTCCTAAAAACCCTAGACCACGACCCCAACGCTCGAGTTAAGACCTTCAAAACCGAAGTTGCAGGTTCGGGTTTAAAACCCAACCTCACCTAAAACTTGATTAAACTGGATTTTTAGAATGGGGATTGAATCTACATGTCACGAGGATCAGTTTGGGCTAAACCACGCAAGATTTGATGGTGAATTGAGGGTTTACTAGCCAGTTACAGGTTCGGTTATTCCCACCTGACCCAAGCATTTGAGCTAAATTTGAAACTCAAAACGAATGCCAAATTGTTGGCTTGATTCCCAGAAATGTTTTGGGATGGATGGCAGAGAGAATCGGTGTTGGGAACTCTACGAAAATGAAGGAAAAGAAAACTGGAAACTAGGGTTACTGTTCATCGTCGTGAGGAAGACGATGAACAGTACCGGACACGGTTCGGGTCAATTTTCGGGTTCGGGCCGGGACCCGACCCATCGCTCAAACGGGCTTTAGTTGGACGGCACCGTTTTGAGGCTAATTGTTTTAAATTAAAATCTGATTTCACCTGTTTGGATACGGGGCTAAGAAATTAAAATCTGATTTTGGGCTAAACCTGTATACGGATAAGGAACGATTTGGGATAAGAGGGATATGTTATCCCGATTTTCTGAGGGTCACCAAACCGGATGGTTCACAGTGATTTGAACCGGTTCAGCCCACCGAACCCTAGAACCGTTTGGTTTGAACCCTAATTTAATGAAATTTACTTTTAACCCCCAAATGATTTCTGAAAATTACGGATCCACCCCTACTGTTTGACAGAATTGCACAGTGGCCCAGACTGTTGAAAATTTATACATTTAAGCCCCTGCTAAATTAATTAAATAATAAAATAATTATTTAATTAATTTATTAAATTGGTAAAATTACGATTTTACCCCTGGACATTAAATATGTCAAACGGAGTCCAAATAAATTAAATAAATAGTGTATTTTCACTATTTCAAACATTTCGGACTCAATGGTACAGTCCGATTGTGGAAATACAATACCGAAAAATACAGACCCGTAAGTGATAAATGACCGAACTGCCCCTGATGGTACCCAGACCCAAATAAAATATCAGATAGCCTATTTTGACTATCTCGGGCATTCTAAACTCAACGGTGAGGTCCGTTTAATGAACCGAGGTCCCGAAAAATACAGACACGTAGGTGTAAATGACCGAATTGCCCCTAATGATTCCCAGGGTCAGTTAAACATAACAGATAGTCCAACTCAACTATGTCGGATGCTCTGGACCCAATGGTGAGGTCCATTCTATGAACTGAGGCACTGGAAAATATGATGTATGAAATTACCAAAATACCCCTGACATTGAACGAAGCCCAAATGAAGTCCGATTGGGACGAAATTGATAGCTATAGAAGCCCAGATACTGGTGAGACTGTAAACATGATTAAATAATGATTCGGAGTCAGAATCTTACAAAACATAAAATGACCAAAATACCCCTGAGCACAGTAAGTGCAAAGTAGAGGTCAAATAAAGGTCAAACTGATCTGATAAATTATCATAGGGATAATTATGAACACTGAAGGGCTAAATAAGACTCCGGGACAGTAATACGTAAAACGAGAAATGACCGATGTGTCCCGATGATCAAAAGCAGATACCAAACGAAGTCCAAAGGACTTAAGAATTTACATATGAGATATATGGGATATTCTGAGGGCCTTGACAGGGTCCGGGGCAAGAATGATAAAATGACCATTTTGCCCCTAAGGCTGAAGAAGTAACTGACTGATAACGATTGAAGTCTAAATGACTTGGGTTATAATCCTGATGACTGCTGAGCCTAATTTAAGAATAAAATAGCCCCGGATGAAACCCGATGAGAGGGCGATAGGCTACTAGGCTATCTTGGGTAAACCGATAGATACCTAAGACGACAAATGAGACTTGAATGGATGAGTTCTGATCTGCATATGATTGATGATTATTGTTCAGGATATACATGGAGATGCTTGACGTATCCGGAGGTTATCAGATTGTTTGCGCAAGGAGATAACCGTAACAGTTTGTGAGTAACCTGGAACTTCTGACTTGGTGTATAAGTACACCGTCTAGTTACTGTATTTTGATTTACTGTACTGTTTTGTATACTGTACTGTCTGAATGCATACTTTTTTTATACTGTATTACACGTAACATGATTTTGTACTGTCCTGCTCTCCTGTTCAGTTCGGGTCTGTCTTGTTCTGTTGTATGGTCTGTCCTGGTTTTATTCTGTACTGTTGCGTCTTGTGAGTAAACCTGACTCCTGAATTCGTGTATAAGTTCTGTCTAGATACTGTATTTTGAAGCACTGTACTGTTTTGAACGTTATATTGTTTAAAAAAAAAAACATATATTTAAAGTAGCATATGCCTTGTCCTGATTGATATTGTACCAGTTTGTTCCGTCCTGTTCAATTCTGATATGTCTTGTTCTGATAGATGTATTGTTCCGTTTTGTTCCGACATGTTCAGTTTCGATATGTCTTGATCTGATTGATGTATTGTTTCGTTTTGTTCCGTCCTGTTCAGTTCCGATATGTCTTGTTCTGATAGATGTATTGTTCCGTTTTGTTCCGACATGTTCAGTTTCGATATGTCTTGATCTGATTGATGTATTGTTTCGTTTTGTTCTGTCATGTTCAGTTCCGATATGACTTGTCCTGATTGATATTGTTTCCTTTTGTTCCGTCATGTTCAGTTCCGATATGACTTGTCCTGATTGATATTGTTTCATTTTGTTCCGTCATGTTCAGTTCCGATATGACTTGTCCTGATTGATATTGTTTCGTTTTGTTCCGTCATGTTCAGTTCCGATATGACTTGTCCCGATTGATATTGTTTCGTTTTGTTCCGTTATGTTCAGTTCCGATACGACTTGACTTGATTGATATTGTACCGTTTTGATCCGCCATGTTCAGTTCCGATATGTCTTGTTCTGATTGATGTATTGCTCTATTTTGTCCCGTTATGATCCGTCCTGTTATGCCTCTGTCCTTGATTATGCCTGTGACTTGAACTGGTGTTTTGTTCCGTCTGATCCCGTTATGTACCGTCCGTCAATAATCTATCCGTCTTGATTGATATATGGTCCAGTTCCGTTATGATCTGTCCGAATTCTTGACTTGGTATATAAGTTACTGCATAGATACTGTATTTTGATGCACTGTACGGTTTTAAAAGTTATACTGTCTGAATGCATGTTTTTAAATGCAAACCTTTATACTGTATTGTACGCGACATGATTTTTTCCCGTCCTACTATTATTTTGTTCGGTCTGTCTTGTTCCGTTTTACGGTCTATCTGATTTTGTTCTGCTATGACGTGTCTGACTCTGGGTACCATTCTGATTATGAGCGGTCTGGCATAAGTAGGCTTGATTATGCGCCTAACTGATATATTATTGTTATGCTCTGTTAAGTTCCGCCCAGTACTGATCTGTTCTGATATTTGAATTAATCGCCTATACTCTTATTGATATTGGCATCATGCACTGTTCCGTCTGTTCTGATTTGTTGTTCCGTTTAGTTCAGTCCTGTTTTATTTTACTGAAACTGCATTTAAAGTAGATTTATAAAACTGCTATTTCAGAAACAACTGAACTACCCTTGTGCTTTGTAAACAAGAAATGGTTTTGAAACCCTTGACAGGGAACCTGTGTTACTCATTGGGCTTTTCGAAGCTCACCCCATTCCCTAACATTTTTCAGGAATAATATCTGTTGGATCTGACGGCACTGATCTGTGGAGACTGGATTACTGAGGATTGAATTTGTTTAATCAGGCGAGTGATGTAATACGACTGACTTGACTGATATGTACTAGATATAGACATGGCTCATGGATTTAAACGGTACTCTAGAGATTATAGTTCTGCTTTGAGGTTAGAATTGTTAGCTGTTGGATTTTAGACTGGCTCTGTGGTACATAACCTTACAGTGAATACATGAGTTGCATTCCCTTGACAAAAAAAAAGTTTTAGATTCCGCTGCAACTGACCCTACAGTCGGAGTGCAATTCACTGGAAAGTTCAAAAATTTGCCTTCGGTTGGTCGCGTGGCGGCTGACTGGCATCACGTCCTCGACATCCGCGTAGGGTGGGGTTCGGGATGTGACAAGCCAGATGTTTGGGCAAAAAAGAAGCGACAACAAAATTAGAAGAAGTCTACTAAAGAACTTGTGGGATGGGGCAAATGAGCTTATATCGAAGAATGCAAAGGCAAGGATTTTACTGGCCTGGAATGTCCAAAGAATCTGCCTAACTTCAACATAGTTGTTTGCAATGTCAAGACTTTCCTAAAAGGGCAGAATGTAATTTTATCGAGATAGTTACAGATTGGAGAACACCATATATCAATTTTCTCAAAGAAGGATTATGCGTCGAAAAATAGGTCAAACAAACCCTATGGCTTTTCAAAGTTCGCTCCCTCGATCTGAGAGAAGAACACGTCCCTTTTTTGGATTGGAGTGTACATGAATACAAAAAGAAGTCACTAGCTTGTTTTAGGCTAAATAACAAGCAAATTTGATACAACCCAGAAGAATACATGTAAAAAAATAGAAAATAAATTAAGAATTACATCGCTTTGGTCTTATTTACATTTTAAACCCCTTGACATTGGTTAAAATAAAGCAAAGCAAAATTAGTCTACAACTAACCAAAGAATTACAAATTTAGGTGCTAAGGTACAAGATGGGAAGGGGTTACACACCCACCCACCCAGTCCGAATGGATTGGCCTCAAGTGTTCATCCACGAGGCTTATTCCATGACATAAATAAGAGAGAGAGTGAATAGAAAGAGATAATGATAATAATGATATGAACACATAAAATAATATAATAAATAAAGTAAATAAATTAAAAGAAGGGGTACAAAGAGAGATAACATGAATAAAATAAGACAAAAAATATAAAGTAAATAAGATTACAGGAAAAAAGTAGACTCGAATCCATAAGGTGTCCTACATATTTATTCAAATAATGGAATCAGAACCAACGTAGTTCTCTAATTTAATTTATTCTATCAAGAGTGATAGGATGAATTGAATTACGAAAATAGAAAAAAGTAAGGTCTTAAGGAACGTAATTGATTGTTCGTGTCGAACTAGACAAGTCTTGAGCTTAAACTCCTTGGAATGAATCTTTAGTTTGTGTAGAACTTTATCTTCGAATTAGAACTCTTCACCAGAACATACCGTTTCCTTTGGTTTTCTGTAGTAGGACATTTTATGCCTTGTTTGGCATTATTCTATTATTTTTACTTATGCTTCATTATTTTATAGCTTTTATTTTTTTGGGTCCAATTTTCATAATTATTGCCATTTTAGCCCTAATATTTAAATTAGTGACTTAATTCCTGATAATCAGGTTGGGTTGTTATAACCTGTATCTGTCAATGCTTGATGGTTTTCACGTGAGTCAAGACACTATCAAATTAGTGTTTTTTTTCTCTCATCCACAAAGTTGATGTATAATATCAAGAGTCTTTTAATATTATATATGTATATATATATATATATATATATTTCTTCTTTTATGATGTGCATGTTTTCACGACCTGGAACCCACCCTCTACGAATTAGGGGTCGTGACCAACACTGTCACCGAGACAAGCTATAGTAAATCAAATGAATCGCACAAGACTGTAAAATTTTTTCTTTTATTTTAGCAAGTGCGACAGCTACACATATGCAACTCGTCTAATAACCAATCAACTTTAACAAACATCAATAAGATTATTTTCAAGTACAATTTTCATCATCATCAATCACTATTCAAGTCTAATAACATCTTCTAGTGTCACTATGTTACAATATCTAACATTACTATCAACCTTACAAGATATATATTCAAATTAAGACTTAGAGTTATACATCATCAAAGTTACCTATAAGTATATCACTAGCTCCATTAATTGCTATCACAGCTTTTCCTTCTATATTGTGTTACTTGAAAAATTGTTATAATTTTGGGGTGAGCTAACTTAAGCTCTATAAGTAAACCCTTCACCCTACTATGGGTTAAACAAGGGTGTATAACAAGATAATAATCAAAGAAAGTCAAGTTCAAAGGAATCGGCCATTAGGCCAGAATAACACATTTCACAAAGAGGTTACAATTGTAATAGGGGTGAGTATACAAGTCAATAAACACAAATTTATCAACAAAAAACAATTAGCTGCCCAAATTAAATGGATTCAAATCGAATACAAAGATAAGCTTCATAGGCGTATTTATTATCCAAAGAGTAACATTGTCAAGGCAACAATCATGGCGTGGAATCAAACATACATAAAACTGAATCTCATAGGTGCTATCAACAAATAAGGCCCGGCTACCCCCAAACAGCACTCACTTAGGTTCACTACTCATCTCTAGGTTCCCCTGAATGGCACCAAGAGCTCTTATCAAATAATCATGTCCTCATCAGGACTGCGTGTTGGGTACCAGACCCAAACACCGACCAGTAAGTCATTAGTGTAATACCCTAACCGGGATTAGCATGTAAACTGAGGTAGACCCGTGTCGAATAGTGTACTATCGGTTGTAACCCGAGCTGTTAAGGTTCTATATCATGATATCATATGGATTGAATGATTTTGGAATATGAATAGTGTCAAGTATATAGTCAGTGTCAGGCGATGCTCGAGCAACCTAGAATCAAGCATCGTAATGCGTGTATGTACTTTGATGCATGCATGCGTATGTACACACATATGCATAGGCCACAAAATATCAGGGTATGTAAGTGTGATTAAAATCCAGTATATATGTGTATAAATAGATATATATGTATGTATAAACATGTATAAATGAGTATATACCTATGTATACATAAGATAATATGGTATGTATAAATATATATATATATATATATATATGTATAAATACGGTTAAATAGAAAAAGAAAAGACAAGAAAGGAGAGTGAGAAGCATCATGCAAATGCACCTGCTTGTGAGTGTGTGATTAGGGTGTCAGCAAGTGTGTGTGTGTGTGTTGGGGTGTGTGAAGTGTTTGTTTGTATATTATATATATATATATATATATATATATATACTATATAAATATCCTAAGCAAATGAAAGAAAAGAAAATAGAAAAAGAAAAGAAAAAGAAGTCAAGGAGAGCTGCAGCAAGTGAGAGGAAGAGAGAGAGAGTAGAGACAGAATTGAGATAGAGAGGGGCTAAGGCGGTTGAGTATGATGTGTATATATATATGTGTGTGTGTGTGTGTGTATGTGTGTGTGTGCGTTAGAGAGAAAACAAAAAGAAAAGGAAAAGCTGAGAGAAACATTGGGAGATTCAGAGGTGAAGCCAAAAAGGAAACAGAAGAGAAGAAGAAGGGTTTCCTGCAAAAATTAGAAAAAAGGTAAGTGCAGCTTAGTTTCTATTTTTCAGTTTTTAAAGCATAATAGATAGTTTAAAGTTTGGGACCATGTAGCTGAGTTTAAAAGGAAAATTATGCAAAACGAATGAAGGAAAAAGAACTAGAAATGGGGGGGAAAAGTAGAGTTGCAGGTATGCATGGATAATTTAATTTTTGTAAATTTTGGCATTAAACTTCGTTCAAATGATAAGGAACCCATCCTCTATAGTGCAGGAAGAAAAATTGAAAAGAAAGGAATAAAAACAATCAAAGAACAAGCTCAAAATTGTAAAAATACAATTGGCCAAAGTCACTGTTTCACCTTGTTTGAGGAAGATTGGGTGATGTAAATAAAAAAACGAACCTAGATTTGAGTTCCTTAAGAAAAACTGAAGAGAACCCCATTGAAATTAGGGAAGAAAATCAACCGAAAAAGGTTACCATCGCTGAAGAAGGCGACGGAACCCTACCGGAATTGCACCAGAAAATCGAAGGGGATGATGAATAGGAGGGTTTTGATACGGCACCGTTTGGTGTTATTTAGGAGCTATACTGCGTTGTTTTAAGTTAGAACTGTTTTAAATTAAACTTAAATTGGGACTGTTTGGTTCTGAAGTTTAGAAATTGAAATTGAAGTTAAATTGGGGATGGGATATCCTATTCCAGGATGGGGATTAGCCATTGTTTGGCTACAAGAAAATGAGAAAAAATGCGCAGGGGTGCTGCCCCCATGATTCGAGCTTGCGACTGAAATGAGTCCAACCTAAGCCGCTGGGCGACTGAGGCCCTTGTGACATATGCTGCCGCAATATATATATATAATTTATAATTAATTAATTAATTTAATTTATTAAATAAATTAACTTAATTAAGGAAATTAAAGGAAAATAAGACGTAGTCCAAAAATAGTAAATAAATAGTGTTTTCCTTATATGTCAGACATTCTAAAGCTAATGGAGGGGTCCATTTTACTAGACGAGATCCCAAAACATAAAGACACACAAAAATGCAAAATGACCATTTGGCCTTTTTAGTACAGATGTCCGAATTGAATTTCGCAAAAGCCTAAACCGAATATCTTCAACGTTCCGGATTCAATAGTAGAGACTATTTTAGTAAAAGAGAAACTTATAGCATAGAGGCATAAAATTTTATGAATAGCTTAATTTATGTTGGGATAGACTGAGACGTATCTTATGAATATTAGAAACACTGAAGGGCAAGGAGAAGACAGTCTAGACCTTCTATTTTTGAGACAATAAAAAGTAAGTAAAATCTGATCTCTGCATGTGTTACTTTCCAAGCCATGTCAATAGTTCTTTTGTATATTGCCTATTGTACTCTATACATACCAGTGTTTATTGAGCCACATTGATATTGCCCTATCATGTGGGAAGCATTTATTGATTTCTATATATATCTCGATCATGATTGTACACTTGTGCATAGAGTTCTTTTTGTATACTTGTACCTAGGGCTGTGAGGGCCAGATACTTATATTTGAAGCAGTCTAGTA
Organism: Nyssa sinensis; assembly: GCA_008638375.1. NCBI lineage: Eukaryota > Viridiplantae > Streptophyta > Magnoliopsida > Cornales > Nyssaceae > Nyssa > Nyssa sinensis. The sequence continues at coordinate 27,731,873 of CM018040.1, forward strand.
ACCATAGCCTCGAAAACTATCGTTACGTCAGATTGCCTAGAATCAGTTATGATTCCACTATACTCTTCGTGGAAGATAGCATGATCCCGATATATTATTAGTGTCGGATTTGTGCTCAATCACAACTTCATTTGATGCTATTTATGACCTTCGGGTCAAGGTTCCGAGTGGAACATTTGCTATATTGTTATGTGAGGCATGAGACGTAGAGTCACATTGTATACAGAGCAGTATTTCAAAGAGCCCGAGTGGAACTGAATACAAGCTTAGGGGGGTTTTCGGGCCCCACAAGTGCATCTCTTTTTGTTGATATCATTGTCATTTATTGATTATCATAGCTTGATCATATTATTTTATTATGAATGATCATGAGATTTTATAGCTTTCGTTTGAGTGTTTACATTTCATACTTGAGATAGCTCATGACTATATTAGTATGATATTGTTAGCAGAGCTGATTCATTTCCTTATCATTTGACTTCTATCATCTGATATTGAGTTCTATATTCATTGACTGGCTAGCATTTTTATATACACCTATACACATGGCAAAATAAAAGACTACTTACTGAGTTTTCATAGCTCATACAGATACTACAGTCATTTTTAGGCATAGATATCGAGAACAGACAGTAGAGCCTGATAGCTAGAAGAGGACATTAATTTTGAATATATGAAACTGACCTCTAACCATTTGCAGAAAATGGTGAACACTCGTACCACCACACCCTTACAAGATGCTACAGCTAACGTAGCACGATTAGAGCGATTGGCAGAAAGGCTTATACAAAACGTGCCTCAGAATCAGGCAAGTCCCAGTATTCTAGCTCGACTAGAACGACAGGCGCCAGCAGTAGTACATGTAGTATGGCTGGAGAACGATAGAGGCCAGGCTTATCTCTATAAGCAGTTTCAGGCATTGTAGCCATCTACGTTCGACGGTACTAGAGGCCCCACTACAGCCGAAAAGTGGCGGCTCGAGATAGAGAGAATTTTTGAGATTATGACCTGTACCAAGGTGCAGAAGGTGGCCTTCACCACTTTCACCTTCAAGGGAGCAGCCCATGAGTGGTGGCTACTAGAAAAGGCTAGAAAGCCTCAAATGACTTGGGAGTTATTCACAGTGATCTTCAACGAGAAGTACTTCCCCAGGAAGTCAAGGATCAGAGAGTCGTTGATTTTCTTGTTCTGCAGCAAAGGAACTCGACAGTGGAGGAGTATAAGGCCAGGTTCACCCGACTAGCTAGATTTACTTTTTCTATATTCGAGAACGAGCATGCTAGAGCCCGCAAGTTTAAGGGTGGACTACGATGGAACATCAGGGACGAGGTTAAACCCTTGCAGTTAACCACTTACAATAAAGTGGTGAGTACTGCGAAGATCATTGAGTTGTGTGGCGAAGGGTTTGCCAAGAAAAGGGCAAACCCAGCCCCGAGATCAAGAGGGAATCAGCCAGCCCCGAGGTCGGCAGGGAGTCAGAGTAGAGGGCCGACAGGGAGTCAAAGCAAAGTGATAGGACCTTCTTTCACTCGACCAGGAATAGGACCTATAAATGCTAGACCTAGACTATCAGGGGTAAATTCCACCGAGAGGGGCATAGCCAAGTGCCCTACCTGCCAGAGACATCATCGAAGGCCATGTCAGGCGAACTCCCGTGCTTGCTACTCTTGTGGCCAATAGGGCATTTCAAGAACAACTGTCCCCAAAAGGACCAGTCAATTGGAAGTACAGTTGCTACTCCATCTACCTCAGTAGTTACGACTGCAGCTGCAGCACAGACTCGAGGTGGAGGACAGAGAGCTGAACCATAATGCTCAAGGAGGGTTTTCTCACTGACACCTGGAGATACATAGGCTACCACATTAGTAGTCACAGGTACTCTTCAGATTTGTTCACAGTATGCTAGAGTACTATTTGATACTGGCTCCAATATTCATTTATAGCACCAGTATTTGCTGCTAAACTGAACATAGAAATAGTACCTTTAAGTTACATGTTAACCATTTCTATGCCTTCAAGAGAGTCATTATGTAGCAATATTGTATATCTCGTATGTAAGGTACAAATTGGAGATTCACATTTATTAGCCGATCTGATACTGTTAGACATTTATAGTTTTCATGTTATACTCGGTATGGACTGGTTGGCCGCGAATTGTGTATCTATAAATTGTGCGGCCAAGACAGTCAGTGTATAGATACCAGGATGTCCAATCATCCAGTTTGATAGGACGGGTATAGCTACCCCAACCTATTTTGTATCCTTTATCCAGGCCAAACGAGAAAGATGGGACCATGCAGTTATGTGTTGACTATCGTGAGCTGAATAAGGTCACCATCAAGAACCGATACCCTCTGCCAAGGGTAGATGATCTCTTTAACCAGTTGAAGGGAGCATATGTCTTATCTAAGATTGATTTAAGGTCCGGGTACCATCAGTTGAAGGTACGACCAACAAATATTGAGAAGACAGCTTTCGGAACCTGCTATGGCCATTTTGAGTTCCTAGTGATATCGTTTGGGGTCACTAATGGCCCTGCTGCATTCATGGATCTGATGAACAGGGTTTTCAAGCCACATCTAGATGACTTTATGATCGTGTTCATAGACGACATCTTGGTTTATTCCAAGAATCAGGAGGAGCATGAAGTACATCTAAAGAAGGTTCTACTGAAGTTAGGGGAGCAGAAACTATACACTAAGCTGAAGAAGTGTGAGTTCTGGCTCTCTAGCATAGCATTTCTAGGGCATGTGATTAGCAAAGAGGGGATCTCTGTCGATTCTCAGAAGATCGAGGCAATCGTGGATTGGCTTCGCCCTACTAATGTCACGGAAGTGCAAAGTTTTATAGGATTGGCTGGTTATTATAGAAGGTTTGTCAAAGACTTCTCGAAAATAGCTACGCCAATTACACAGTTGACTAGGAAAGACGTTCCATTTGTTTGGAAAAAGGAGCGAGAGAAGAGCTTCCAAGAGCGCAAAGACCGATTAGTTACAACTCCGATCTTGACCGTGCTAGATGGAACCGAGGATTTGTGATATATAGTGATGCCGCACTGAAGGGCTTGGGATGTGTATTGATGCAGAGTGAGAGGGTAGTAGCATATGTTTCACGTCAGTTGAGGCCACATGAGAGGAACTACCCGACACACGATCTTGATCTAGCAGCCATTGTCTTTGCCTTGAAGATATGGAGGCATTACTTATACGAAACCACGTACGAGATCTTTACTGACCATAAGAGTCTCAAGTATCTGTTTACACAGAAGGAGCTCAACATGAGACAGCACCGTTGGTTAGAGTTGATAAAGGACTACGAGCTCAGCATACAGTACCACCCAAGGAAGGCGAACTTGGTAGCTAATGCTCTTAGTAGGAAGTCATTAGGAAGCTTAGCCTGCCTGTTGACCACTCAAATAGAGATACTAAGAGACTTGGAGAATATGGAGATAGAGATAGTTCTACCCAGCTCTAAGGCATTTTGTGCCAACGTCATAGTCAATCTATCGATTGTGGACAGGATCAGAGAACAGCAGGCTCAGGATGATAAACTGGCTAAGCTTTGTCAAGAGGCTGAGTCAAACATAGACTCTGAGTTTTCAGTGCGAGATGGGATGTTATGCTATCGGGGCAGAGTCTGTGTACCAGATGTGCCATAGCTGAAAAAGGAGATCCTTCAAGAAGCACACAGTTCGAGATTTGCCTTGCATCCAAGGAGCACCAAGATGTATCACAATGTCAGAAGCACTTATTGGTGGTCTGGGATGAAGCATGACATAGCTGAGTACATAGCACGATGTGCCAAGTGCCAGCAGATCAAGGTAGAGCATCAGAAGCCTAGAGGACTTCTATAGTCTCTACCTATACCCAAGTGGAAGTGGGAACACATTACGATGGACTTCGTGTTAGGGTTGCCAAAGATATCGAGAGGGAGTGATTCTATCTGGGTCATTATTGACAGACTGACCAAAACAGCTTATTTCCTAGTGACGAAGACAACACAGACCTTGGAGTGACTAGTAGAGTTGTACATCAGAGAGATTGTTAGACTTCATGGAGTCTTGGTATCGATCATATTTGATCGAGATCCATGATTTGTATCATGATTTTGGAGAGGTGTACAGCGAGCAATGGGCACGGAGCTGAGTTTTAGCACAGCGTATCATCCCGCGACTGATGGACAGTCAGAGAGGACAATACAAACTTTAAAGGACTTGTTGCGATTCTGCGCCATAAACTTCAAGGGAAGTTAGAAAGATCAGTTGCCACTAGTAAAGTTCATTTACAATAATAGCTTCCAAGGTAGTATTGGTAGGGCGCCATATAAAGCAGTATACGGTAGGAAGTACCGATCACCCTTGTGTTGGACAGAGTTGGGTAAGAGGAAGCTTTATGGGCTAGAGATAGTAGAGCAGACTATAGGGAAGATACAGCTAATCCGACAACGTCTACTAGTGACTCAGAGTAGATAGAAGATCTATGCTAATGATCATAGATGAGAGTTAGAGTTTGTAGTAAGTGACTACGTGTTCTTAAAGGTATCACCCATGAAGGGTTTAGTGAGGTTTGGCAAGAGGGGAAAACTAGGGCCGAGACACATTGGGCCTTTCAGGATCATGGGAAGGGTCAAGCCAGTGGCCTACCAGATTACTTTGCCTTCAGAGTTAGCATATGTACACAGTGTATTTTATGTTTTGATGTTGAGGAAGGGTGTACAGAGCATAAATTAGGAGATTGAGCATAAGCCATTAGACGTCTAGGTGAACTTAAGTTATATAGAGCATCCAGTGCAGATTCTAGACCGTCAAGATCAGGTTCTACGGAACAAGACTATCCCTTTAGTCAAAGTTCTGTGGAGGAATCACCAAACAGATGAAGCTACTTGGGAGCGAGAAGACGACATGCGCGCCAAATATCCTCAGTTATTTTCATCTTAGTAGTTATATTTTCCACCCTAGTATGTAGTAAGTTTGGGGACAAACTTATTTTAAGGGGGAAAGAATGTAATACCTTGACCTGGATTAGCACATAAACCGAGGTAGACTGGGTCGAGTAATGTACTATCAGTTGTAACCTGAGCCGTTACGGCTCTATATCATGATATCATATGGACTAAACGATTTTGGAATGTGAATAGTGTCAAGTATACAGTCAGTGTCAGTCGACGCTCGAGTAACCCAAAATCGAGCATCGTAATACGTGCATGAGCTGTCATGCCCCGAATTTCCACGAACCCGAGGGTGAGTGTAATGGAACTATAAGAAAATAAACTAAAGGAACAAAAGGCAATCACATGCATTTCAACACTAACTCAGTCCAGGTTCTGATACAAATTCGTAAGCCCTATCCATTACTCACTACACATAAATTAAACATGCATAGTTTAGAGCTTATGCCCTTTACAACATGAAAATACGCCCCCACAGGCCAAATATAGTTCCCAGTTCTTTCCTTCATTAAGGCATCATTAAATCTCACGTAGCCGGAGTGTCATCTGAAATGGTATCCCATGAATGGGTCAGCTCAACTACCGGTACAATATAATGCTAATGCAAGAAACAAAATTAAGGCATGGCATGTGCAAGTGTATATTTATATCTGCATGACATTCAATATCATCAATGCAGTATATGAACAGTATGCATGATGCACTCATGCAGCTCTATACCGCACCCATGTCTCTCTTTATGGACCTTCCCCGCAAGCTTGCAAGTACCTCAATATGTCTCATTTCACGGTCCGGAACCCGTCTGGCATGGGAGTACCAATAGCCGATTTTGGGTTTTTCACCACAGGATCTACACCCTCATAATGCACAGTACCACGTGCTCAACTCACACCATGTTCCAAGGAATCACACTATGCCAATATGCTCTGATTCCACTATGCCATAATGTAATCTCAATAAAGCATCTATCCACACATGAAGCATGCTTTAAATAATGTATTACACAATAACATTCTAATCACAAGATCCTTTTATCAAGGGTACATGCCGTGCATAATCCATTTAACACATGCTTTAAGTCACATATTTCATAATCTCAACAATTCTCGAAGAATATAATCCACACATTATGCTAACACATGTGATATACACATAGTCATGATCCACATTCATCACCAAACTTTCAAAAAGATAACAAGAAACACATAAGCATATAAGCAATCAAACAAATATGTGAATCATCAAGTCAACATGGCAATTACTCCTAAACTTAATTCTATTTCTTACTTAGCACAATGTATCATACTTGATGGGTTGGTCTCAACCCAAGAAGTCGTACTCGTAATGTAGCAGAACTAACAGTAAGGATGCAGAAGGTCAGACCACCTTCTCTTTGCCTTTCGGTGTTCCTAAAATCATAAAATATAACTTAGTTCATTTGCTACTTGAATTATGCTATTCATCAAATTTTATGTCTTTATTTTATGAGTTTCTATTTTGTTAAAATAAAATCTACCATTGAGTTTGGAACGTCAAACAAATTCGGGTTAGGCTTTTGTGAAATTTAATTTGGACTTCTGTACTAAAAAAGGCAAAACAGTCATTTTGCACTTTTATGGGTTCTCACATCCCGAGACCTCTTTTTGTAAATCGGACTCCACGTTTGAGTCTGGAATGGTTGAGATAATAAAATTCTACTATTTGTTTACTTAAATCGGAGTTCGTTTCAATGCATTTTAACTCATGGGCATTTTGGTAATTTTTAATGTTATTACGGGTCTTTTATTTTTGGAACCTTGTCTCGTAAAATGAACCTAACCATTGGCCTCAGAATGGTCGAGATAGTCAAAATACACTAATGACTTGTCCCATTTAAACTCTGGACCATTTTGTGATATTTAAAACAATTAAATTAATATTTTATTCAGGGGGCTCAAACTATAATTATTTAAAAGTTCTAGGGTCAAAGATGAATTTTTGAAAGTTCTGGGAGCCAAATTGAATTCCAAAAAGTACTGGGGTTAAATTGTAATTTCCAAAATTTCCTATTCCAAATCTGGATAGCCAAACAGTGGTTAAGCCCCAAAACAGGGATAGGATATCCCTATTTTTAATTTAATTCCAATTCCAATTTCTTAACCCTGTAGCCAAACACCCCTAATCCCAATTTAAATTTAAAACATATGGCTGACACGTGTAGGGTGGGTCAGTCTTAACCCGACCCGAACTGACCTGAACCTTGACCTGACCCGGACCCGACCCGGAACAGTACCCTTTCTTCCCTGATTTTCTGGTAAGGTTCTAGCGTGTCTCCGGCGTCTTCTCCGGCACCGGAGACACTATTCTGATCGATCTTTCAATGTTTTAAATTGTAGTTTTCTTCCATTTTTCCCATAGATCCTATTTCTAAGCTCGATTTTGGATTTGGGCCACTCAATCGTCACGAATAGAGGGAAACAGTGGCTCCGGCCAACTGGTTTCCTCTCTATTCCATGCCTCAAAGTCCATTGTTTTTACCCCTTTCCTCACCGAATTGTTTTCTGCACTATATATGAATGTTTTCATTCCATTTAAACGAAACTTTAAACGAGAAAATTCTTGGAACCCGATTATCCTAGCAACCTGCAACTCCCATTTTCTCACTCATTTCCTAACCATTTTAATCGATTCTTCTTGCAAAATGATCTACATTTTATATACTACGAAGCCCTAAAATCAAATCAAATTAACGTGCTTCAAAATTGAAAAACTAGAAGTTAGACTAACTCACCAAATTTTCTGGTTCTTCCTTCTGGTGCAGGCCTCTCCCTCTTCTCTTCTGTTTCGACTTTCTGGACCTCTCTCTCTCTTTCTTTCTGTCTTCCTTCCTAACTCAATGAACCTATATGTATATACACATATCACAGTACACTGCCCCTTTCTCTCTCTATCATTTCTCTTTCTCTCTCTTTACACGATCAGGCCTACACACACCTACCCCATTTGACCTACGCACACAGAACACACCCATTCTCTTACACACAACAATCCCCCCTTCCATGCTCTCTTGAGTGTTGCACACTCAACCCACACACACACACACACAACGGCACAAAGTGCACACACATGCACACGGCTGGGGCACACATCTCTGATATATACATATATATATATATATATTAAAATGTATTAGATATATATATATACATACTTACACATAACATATATATATATAATATATACATACATATACAACACATCATACATGTAATAATACACATTTCATCCAACAAATAATTAAATAAATAAATAATTAAACATAATTATAAAAATAAAAATTTATTCCCAAAAATAAAAAAAAATTCAGGTCATTACATGTACTCTGATGCACGCATGCATAGGTACACACATATGCATAGGCCACAAAATATCAGGGTATGTAAATGTGATTAAAATCCAATATATGTGTATAAATAGATATATATATATATATATATGTATGTATGTATGTATGTATGTATGTATGTATGTATGTATAAATATGTATAAATGAGTATAGACCTATGTATACATAAGATAATATGGTATGTATAAATACAGTTAAATAGAAAAGAAAAGACAAGAAAGGAGAGTTTAAAGCAGCATACAAACGCATGCTTGTGAGTGTGTGATTAGGGTGCCGGCAAGTGTGTATATGTTGGGGTGTGTGAAGTGTGTGTTTTTATATTATATACATATACTATATAAATATCCTAATCAAATGAAAGAAAAGAAAATAGAAAAAGAAAAGAAAAATAAGTCAAGGAAGGCTGCAGCAAGTGGGAGGAAGAGAGAGAGTAGAGAGAGAATCGAGATAGAGAGGGGCTAAGGCGGTTAAGTATGATGTATATATATATATGTGTGTGCGTTAGAGAGAAAACAAAAAGAAAAGGAAAAGCTGAGAGAAACATTGGGAGATTCAGAGGTGAAGCCAAGAAGGAAACAGAAGAGGAGAAGAAGGGTTTCTTGCAAAAATCAAAAAAAGGTAAGTGCAGCTTAGTTTCTGTTTTTCAGTTTTTAAAGCATGATAGACAGTTTAAAGTTTGGGACCATGTAGCTGAGTTTAAGAGGAAAATTATGCAAAATGAATGAAGGAAAAGGAGCTAGAAATAGGGGAGAAAAGTAGAGTTACAGGTATGCGTGGATAATCTAATTTTTGTACATTTTAGCTTTAAACTTCATTCAAATGATGAAGAACCCATCCTCTATAGTGCAAGAAGAAAAATTGAAAAGAAAGGAATAAAAACAATCAAAGAACAAGCTCAAAATTGTAAAAATACAGTTGGTCGGAGCCACTGTTTTACCTTGTTTCAGGAAGATTAGGTGATGTAAATAAAAAACCGAACCTAGATTTGAGTTCCCTAAGAAAAACTAAAGAGAACCCCATTGAAATTAGGGAAGAAAATCAACCAAAAACGGTTGCCATCACCGGAGAAGGTGACGGAACCCTACCGGACCTGCACCGAAAAATCGAAGCGAGTGATGAATAGAAGGGTTTTGATACGGCACTATTTGGTATTATTTAGGAGCTATACTACATTGTTTTTAGTTAGAATTGTTTTAAATTAAACTTAAATTGGGACTGTTTAGTTCTGAAGTTAAGAAATTGAAATTGAAGTTAAATTGGGGATGGGGATTAGCCACTGTTTGGCTCTAAGAAAATGAGAAAAAATGTGTAGGGGTGCTGCCCCCACGATTCGAACCTACAACCAAAATGAAGAGGGGTACAACCCAAGCCACTAGGCCACTGAGGCCCTTGTGACATATGCTGCCGCAATATATATATATATATATATATATAATTTATAGTTATTTAATTTATTAAATAAATTAACTTAATTAAGGAAAAAAAGACATAGTCCAAAAATAGTAAATGAATAATGTTTTCCTTATGTGTCGAACATTCTAAAGCCAATGAAGGGGTCTGTTTTATAAGATGGGGTCCCGAAAAATAAAGACACGTAAAAGTGAAAAATGACCATTTTGCCTTTTTAGTACAGATGTCCGAATTAAATTCTGCGAAAGCCTAAATTGAATATCTTCGACGTTCCAGATTCAATAGTAGAGACTATTTTAGTAAAAGAGAAACTTATAGCACAGAGGCATAAAATTTGATGAATAGAATAATTTATATAGCTATAGACTGAGACGTATCTTATGAATCTTAGGAACACCGAAGGGCAAGGAAAAGGCAGTCTAGACCTTTTATTTTAGAGACAGTAAAAGGTAAGTAAAATCAAATCTTTGCATGTGTTACTTTCCAAGCCATGTCAATAGTTCTTTTGTATATTGCCTATTATACTCTATACATACCAGTGTTTATTGAGCCACATTGATATTGCCCCATCATACGAGAAGCATTTATTGATTTCTATATATATCTCGATCATGATTATATATTTGTGCATAGAGTTTTTTTTGTACACTTGTACCTAGGGCCGTGAGGGCCAAACAGTTATATTTGAAGCGATCTAGTAACCATAGCCTTGAAAACTATCATTATGTCAGATTGCCTAGAATCAGTTATGATTTCACTATACTCTTCGTAGAAGATAGCATGATCCCGATGAATTTGTGCTCAGTCACAACTCTATCTGATGCTATTTATGACCTTTGGGTCAAGGTTCCGAGTGGAACATTTGCTACATTGCTATGTGAGACATGGGATGTAGAGTCACATTGTATATAGAGCAGTATTTCAAAGAGCCCGAGTGGAACTGAATACAAGCTCAGGGGGATTTCTAGGCCCCACAGGTGCATCTTTTTTTTTTTTTTTTTTGATATCATTGTCATTTATTGATTATCATAACTTGATCATATTATTTTATTATGAATGATCATGAGACTTTATAGCTTTCATTTGAGTGCTTACATTTCATACATGAGATAGCTCATGACTATATCCGTATGACTTTGTTAGCAGATAAGATTCATTTCCTTATCTTTTGACTTATATCATCTGATATTGAGTTCTATATTCATTGACTGGCTAGCACTTTTATATACACCTATACACATGGCAGAGCAAAGGACTATTTACTGAGTTTTCATAGCTCATGTAGATACTACATTCATTTTTAGGCACAGATATCGAAAATAGACAGTAGAGCCTGATAGCTAGAGGTGTACATTACTTTTGAAGTTGTAGTGTAATACATAGTACAATCTGTAGCTCTCCCATTTCATCCACGTCTTGGGGATAAACAGTTGTTAAAGAATTTTATAGTTTGTATTTTGACAACCATATATATATATATATATCACATGCAGCTTTATTTATTTCTTTAAGTCTTCCACTATTTATATTTCGATAGTTGTTGCATGTTAGTAGCACTGATTGTGTAGCAAGTTGAGACCCTTAGTTTGACAACAGTATCGGATCGGGTGCGCGAAACGAGATTCACATAGGGTGGGTCTCGGGTCGTGACAATCAGCATCCAAAGAGTCAACATGGGCGTTGTGACAGACACAACCCTAGGTACTCACAAATAATGTTATCAGAAAATGGATTCCACAGGGTATGTACATATAAATAGATTACAAATGTCCACAACAAAAATGATCACAATGATCATAAAGCCAAGATAAAGCCAAGGAGTTGAACGACTCATAATATTCACGGTAAATAGAATCTCAAAAGATCACAAATTCCACAACATGGAATCAAAACAAACAATAGGTTATGGACTTAAAACAATTATTGATCAATAATTTAAAGAAGCAAAGATTGGAAACTATACAAATATGCCACATTGGTAAAATAGAAATCCACATATTAGAGTTCAGGTTTACTTACATTAGGTCCTTAGTATTGCAGTCCCATACTAGTACCATAGTAGTTATCCCATAACCTTGTTCCATTTTTCCATCATTTAGTGATCCTATAATCATGGATTAAAAATACATTGTATGGTGAATTAGTATTCATTCTAATTCAAAGAATCTTTATTTAGTGTTTTAAGTTATTTTAAACTTAGTCTAATGGATTAAGAGACCTTTAAATTTCCAATTTAGGTTTCTTAATGCTTTATAGCCCTTCAAGGCATATTGGTAATCTGCACTTTCAATGTCCTATATTTCCTCGTGCGTGATTTACATATTCAGACTTCATTTTTGAGTCCAGATGGTTCTTAAAACATTTACATGGAACTTTTAATGTCATCTATACTCTTCTGGTAGTTTCATTAAGTCTTAAGGATGTATCTATCATTTTTTAATTTGTTACTGGATCTTATTTTTCTTAAAAGGACATCATTGTTAGTTTCAGAATGTCGATGACAGTCAATTTAAACTTTTTCGGATCTTAATTTAGTTATCTATGACTTATATTAAACATAGGGGCATTTTCGTAATTTTATACTTTCATATATCCAATTTTTCAATACTTTGTTTGCTAAAATGTACTCTACCATTGAGTCCAAAATGTAAAGGAAAGTTAGAATAAGGAAAGTCAGAATACGTTATCTCTGACATTTAACTAGCTCTTGGATCACTAAAGGCATAATAGTAATTATGACATATCACATGTCAATATTTTTGGGACCTTATTAGTAAAATAGACCCCATCATTGGATTTGGAATGTCCCAAAATATTAAGGTAGGTATTTTCAAAGTCATCGGGGTTCAATTGATAGCTTAATTAATACATTATGACACAATTGAAATTACTCCAGTTTGCCCATTCATATTTTTTGGGATCTAATTTCATATATCAAACTCTGTCATTGAGTCCAGAATGCCAAAAAATACTGGGTTAGACTATTTCATTTTAATTGACCTTCGTTTGGCCTACTTTTTGGCTTAAGAGCATTTCGGTAATTTCCCATAACTTAAAAAAAAATTAAAAAGAATTTATAATTAATTTTCTGGGTCTTTTCTTAATTAAAAGAAATATTGGGGGTCAAAACATAATTCTAGAAAGTTATTTAACAAAAACTAACCTGTCCAGTTCTTAACCAAGTGAACTGGTCCAAAATAGACGAGAACTAATCAGTACGGCGCGTCATCATGACGTCAGGATGACATTATCCTCCACTTACTAAAATAATGTCGTTTGGCTTATAGTTAGAATCTATTATAAATGGGTTAACCCTACCCGACCCATTAAACGACTTGGGTCAATAGTTGACTTGGTTAACAAAAACCTCAACAGCACCAATTGCTTCCTCCAACAATGGTGATCGCCTTCTCTGACGACGGCGATCCCCGGAGAGTGTTTTTCGGTGACTACGCTAATGTATTTCGAAGCTTTTTTACACAAGGATTCCATATCTAAGGTTAGAATTTGGTTTTACCCAAGTTTGGTTGTCGAAATAGGCGGTTACAGGTGGGCTCCGACAAAGCCCAATTTTTCAGCGAGCTATTTTTCTTTCTATTTTGACGTGTTTCCATCACATTTTTCATCCCCTTTCTACTCCATTGTGTTCTTAAAACCCTCAGGTAGCACTTCCCTTAGGCATCATTCTTTTATCTAGTTTAAGTCTTGACAGTTAAATCTTGGTTTATTTCAAGTTATTTCCTAGAGTTGGATCAAAGCTCCATTAATGGCAGACCGTTTGCATGTATGTGTTTCTGGCCCTTGTGGGCCTACTTTCTATATCAAATCTACTCAAAATAACCTCAGAAATTGCAATGAAAGGATAGCACAACTTTACCTTGCTCAGGTTTTGATTTTTCTGGTAATTCCTCTATTTTATCTCTAGATTTCTCTCTCCTCGGTCTCTCTTCTTCCAACCCTTTTTTCTTCCTCATTTCTTCTAATCCTGCCTCCCTTTTTGGGCTCCTAAAAGCTGCATGCAGCTGGTTCTCCCTCTTTTCTTCTCCTTCTTCTTCTTCTCTATCTTTTTCTCCTTCTCTTTCTACATTTTGGTTGGTTTAGAGAATATGCAGCACACACAGTTTGTGTATATATATGGTTGTGGTAGCTACATGTATTTTGATTGGGTAGGGGTTTGGTCCAATCACAATGAGGCACCACACCTTTAACTTTCCCACAAGCCGACTCTTTATATTTTGCATGCATGTTATGCTTGCATTTTATAGACTATATACCTTTTGAGCTAATATTATAGCACAAAAGTGTTGGCAACCTAGTTGGTAGATTTTTGGCATTCTTTACATGTGGTATTAGATTTAAGACTTTGTAGGAGCTTTTTAAGTCCTTTTCCACCTTTTCCTTTTTGCATATGTGTCATATTGCATTTTAGAGTATTTTATTCACTCTTAAAGTTTCTTATAATTTTTTACAAATTTCTTGATTAAGCATACTTTATTCATGTATCACTAGTCTTGCCTTAGTGCATTTCGTGCATTGATTTTCAAAAATTATTCATGTGTTAATCCTCGATTAACACTGATGCTGCACTTTTTGACTCGCAACACGTGAGGGCTCCGTGACCTGTAGAACACTCAGAAAGATGATCAGAGGACCACCGGATTGGCTCCGGCGGTAGCCGCTCCGATGCTTAAGTAAGTAAGGGAATTGAAAGACTGTATTGAAAGTCAAAGAATGAGCATAATAATCCAAAGCGTACCTCTAGGGTTTTAATATATAAGTCGTGGTTCTCCTAATTTTGATTAGGTTTTGCCGCCACGAATATCGAGATTTGATCATCAGAGATTTACAGTTACCTTGTGGAGCATTGAATCGTAGATGGAGATAACCATAGATAGTAGTTTCCGTGTTGAAGGCTGTTTCCTTATTCCCCGCTTAACGGCTGTTAAGGAAACCATATATGCAGTGTCGAATAAATACTGTCCAGAACAGGAGGTCTGGACGATGTACATGAGAATATCCTGAATGCTCCATCTGTACTGTATGACCGAGTTCATCGGTTCTGAATGATATATAAATAAGAATGCCCCGAAGGCTTATGGCTGCTCTGTATGATAGACATATATGAGAATACCCCGAAGGCTTGTAGCTGTTCTGTATGACCGAAATATACGAGCTCTGTAGGATCGAGATTTGTTAATCTGATAGGCACACGAGTCTCAAACTGATTGGTGTGTCTGTTTATGGTATATCAAACACTAATAATAATTCGTTATAGAGTTGCGACCTTTGACATTAAATCACGTTCTTAAAATTGATTGTCTCCAACTCATAGCTAATTGCTCTCATTTATACTTTTGTTTCCATATTCATAGACTATTAGTCTTAAGTAGAATTTTCCATGATCATTAAAAGAGTTCTTTTATTATAATCATCATTATCCAAAATTGCCCCACTTAATTGGGTCAGAATGTTGCACACGTAAATTAAGGGGCCATAACAATTTTGTTCTTATATTGTTTTTCCATCTCTTAGTACAATAATCGAACTCCTTCTTTTAGTATAGTATTCTCACATTAGCAATTTTTATATTATTTTTCCTTCTCTTAGTACAATATTAGATTTGTAGATATTTAAATTTCAAAAGAGTCCAAATGCTGATAGTGTTTATCGTAACTATCCAACTTATTTATATATATTATTATTTTTTATTCATGAATAATATATAATAATAGTATTTTATATATATATATATATAAAATCTTAAAATTGATTGCTTATTCATGTCTAGGATAATGTTATCTTCAATTTGGTTCCTAACCCTATAACCATGTCGCAACACTCCAACCTCGATTAATTAATAATTAGTTTTCTAATTATTAATTAGAAACAACATAAAGAATAATTAAGAAAATTAATCGAAAACTTCTCGATAGTTGCGATAGGCCAATAAAATAATTAAATACGTCAAAAGGGGAAGGATGTAATACCCCGAACCTAGTTACGGATTAATTAATGTAATGATGTCTTTTTTACAATTTAAGGTGTTAATTTAGTCGTCTTAGCTAAATTTTAATACTACAAAAATTTGAATTAGTAAACCATGAGGACCACAAAAAAATAGATACGATGCGAAGCTTAGAATATCGAGGCCAACCCAGGTAGGAAACTACTAAAAGAAACCGCTTCACAAAAAGAGAAATAAAAAGAGAGATAAAAGGTAAAAAACCAAAATAAGTATTTTTGATTGCCAAACAAAGCCTTAAGGAAAAAACATAGCAAAGATACCAAAAATGCAAAGGATGGGTTTTGAACCCTTGACCCAAGATAATGAAGCATTTAAGTCCCAAAAAAATACCATTTGGCCTACCAACCATTTTGTGATATATATATTTCATATGATATATATGTATATATGCATAAAGTGATCAATCTAGAACAAAAATAAATAAATAAAATAATCATGATATATATATATATATGTATATATAAAAAGCTGTTGAGTAGTATGACCCCAAATATAAAAGTGTAGGTGTGTGTACGTGATAGAGAAAGTTCTAGAGGGCAGTACAAGGGCAAGTGAGTGAAAAACTTATTTGAATGTATATATACACACACACACACACACACACCAAACCATCCAGCTGCTCCAAATATACAGAGAGAGAGGGAAAAGTACTGTGAGTGAGGAAGAGGAGAAGAAGAGGATCAAAGGCAAGAAGGGAGGAAAGAGGTAAACCTTTTTCCTATTTTCTTCTCTGTAAATTTTTGTATTGTGTTTACTAGATTTTTAGAAAACTGAAACTAAATGCCCAAAGAACCATAGGGTTTAAAATAGTAGGAAAAATTATGAATTTAGGAAGAAACGGAAGGTTTTTTGGTGGAGAAATGAAAGAGAAAATGTAGAGAGAGAAAGGTGGCCAAAAATAATAAGTAGAAGAAATGTCACGACTCGGAATCCGACCTCTGCAGATCCCGAATCGCGACCGCCACCCTTCAGCCCGGGGGCCGTCGGGCGAGGCTTCATGTGAGCAACGGCGCCGAACGGTTGTGCGATAGGGCCAGAACTGGCAAATTGCGGAATCGTGAAAATTTTTTTCTTTTCGCACGCCTGCTCGGTACCGTCCCTTCTTCTTCTTCGGAGTGGTAAACAATTATTATAAATTCAGAGCATACTAAAAATTTAAAGTTATACATATTACATATCCGCTGCCTCTCGGGCTTAAGTACATATTTGTCCAAAATTTACTACATCAAAATTTGACCAACTACGGGTCCTAATATTCCAAAATTCCTTGACCATAGTGGAGCTGCTAATCACCAGTCCCTAAATTGGGCAAGGTTCCCATTTTTCATCATCACCTGAAAAATGTTAAAGAATGGGGTGAGCTTCGAAAAGCCCAATGAATAATTCCAGTACTTTGTCATGGGTTTCAACTGGTAGTGGGTTAGTTATAAGAGAAGGTTCATATAAACATACACTACCAATTGTACATATACTTCAGATACAGAAGACAGAATTCTTCAAAAAGATAGCGTGAAGTATGCAAGGCATTCAAGCTAGGCACGTATTTCAATGATTACAGAATACAAGAATTCTTCAAATCACATAGCATGATGCATTTTTAAAGCATTCAATAAAGCATTTAATATGCAACAGAATTTATAAACATGCGCAGAGTGGCCATTTGAAGACCAATGAAATAATTTTAAATCCTTTCCATGAAAATAGGAGGATGCAATTTCTTCTTCTTTAAAACTTCAAAGGGTTATATAAAAACCCGTTTCAGATAATGGGGTTTTAAAACCTGCTACCATTTTTAAAAACCTTTTTATCTTTTCACTTT
The DNA here is from genome assembly GCA_008638375.1 of Nyssa sinensis. Classification (NCBI taxonomy): domain Eukaryota; kingdom Viridiplantae; phylum Streptophyta; class Magnoliopsida; order Cornales; family Nyssaceae; genus Nyssa; species Nyssa sinensis. Next base: position 27,749,459 of record CM018040.1, read on the forward strand.
TTAACTCAATGATCCGTTTTGAACCAGACCCTAATTTTACTTCTGAGAGATCTCATGCTTGGGGGATTAGATCCTGCTACCGGGCATTCTTCTGAATTGAGAACCCGAAAGGAGCTCAATAATTTGCGATGCTTATGCATCATTATCTTGCAAAAACGTGACTTCTTCATGAAATGCTTTTTATGAGTATTTAAAAAAAACATGACTTTTTCATTGGATGTTTTTCAAAGAGCATCGAATTATGGCTTCTTCAAATAAATGCTTTTCAAGAGCATTGAAAACGTGATTTCTTCAAATATAAGCTTTTCACGAGTGGTTGAAATATGATTTTCAAATAGATGCTTCTCATGAGTATAAAAATATGGCTTCGATAAAAAGGGTGCATTTTCATGAGTGTTTAAAACATGGACAATTTACAAAGTTTTTAAATACTTGGAGGACCATACTTGAAACATTTAACACGTGAGCTTCAGGAATTTGAATCACGTTGAACAGGGATTTATTAAACCATAAATGGAATAAAATCATTTATTTCAAGAGGCATTTAATAAAATTGACATTTACATGGACATGCAGAAGGTAAACGTATCATTTGTCAGAAATATCAAGAAGTAAATTTGCATGCCATGGTAGAATTTATAAATAAAATGACAGTACATTTGAAATATAAAGCATATAGTTAAGAGAATTTAAATTTAGAAGTATTGCAGATATTTTCATAAAACACTTCAGAATATTTGTATTTCAAATTTCTTCAGAATCCATAGAGATTAAAAAACCTCCACTTCAAAGTACAGGATTACTCACCTTGATTCCCCGAGTTTGCACTATTGGTGGCTTTTCCCTTTCCTTTGTAATTCCTAAAAATCAAATTCATCAAGACTTTAATTAATTCCTCATTTACTTGGAATCATCTCTAAATTGATGCTCTTCATTTAATCTTAGACCCTACGTATCCCAACTTCCTATGATTGGTCTTACTAGTCTACTTATGGTGACTTAATAAATTTTTATTTTTGACGTGAGTTATTTTTTCGTACCTATTTCGGTATTTTGGACCTCACCATTGGATTCGAAATGTCAAAGAAAGTTAATTTAGACCTTCTCGGATTTTTATTTGGCTTCGGGCACATTAGGAGTAATTTGGTAATTTATACTTTACGTGTCTTAATTTTTTAGAATTTTGTCTTGTAAAACGAATCCCGCCATTGGGTCCAGAACGTCCAAAATAGTCAAAATACACTATTTACTTATTTATTTTGAACATCAAAATATATTATCATTATTAAATTAATTTAATATTATTATTATATAATAAATATTTTATGTTGAGTTTTAACAACAGGGCCGTGTGTGTCTCGGTGGTTGTTGGGCCCTGTTTATGGCTTGGGCCGTGTGAGAGTGCGTGGGTTCGAACCCCTGCGCCTCTCAATTTTTTTCATAAAATTGGTGTGCCAAATAGCGGATAACTGACTAAACGTGGATAAAGTATCCCTGCCACCAATGGGGTTTATTAAATCAGTTGCTATCCGCGTAGCCAAACAGTTGAAATCTTCATTTAAAATGATCAAAATGCTGCTGTTTCATTAATGCGCTGGCTTGCTCTCCGCTTGACATGTGTCTGAGTCGACACAGTGGGTAGCCACCTCTGTTCAGATCGATTGAGTCAACTCACGAGTTGACTCAGCAGGGTCTTCTTCCTCCCCCATGCCTGCGTTACTGTTCCTCTGCAACCCTAGCTACAGTACCTTTCATTTTCATAGATTTTTAGCCAATTTCGTGCAACTTGGTTGATTTTCTTAGGTTTTTGCATGTTCAAGGATGAGTTTGGCATCGGTTTGGAGGTTGGGTTCAAGCTCAGCAGCCTCATGGAAGGTCTTTGGTGGGTCTCGGTTTTAGATCAAATTTCTAACCCATTCCTAGGTCATTTTCCACATGGTTTGTTGTGTTGGACTCCTAGAGTCATAGGGAACCTAGTCGTGACCTTGCATGCAAGCTTAAACGTTCCCACACGAACTTGCCATTGTTGACCTCTCAGCCCCTCACTTAAACAGTGCTCAACAGTGAGCCATTTCTTTTATTTTTTCGATTTTCCTTACTTATTTCTTGTGTGTTTTATGTTTCAAGATTCAAAAGTGGTCTGTGTGTGAGTTTGAATGGAAACCCAAATTTTCCAAGCTTTTAACAATGGTGGTTCAAGCTTGAACCACTATTTTTTTTGTGTTTTTAGAGCCTAACCTTACCCTTTATTCAACATAAAATTTTGGGGACCATGCATGCAATAAAAGAGGCTTATCCAGTTGCAAAAAAATGAGAAATTTTAGAGAGAAAATAAATTGGTTATGGGTTTTGTACCTCAACCGTGTGTTTCCCTCCTTTCTTGCTTGGATTTAGATACTCCTTGGTTCTTCTTGAGTGACCAGTTGCATGCAGCTTCCTCCTCTCCCCCTTCTCTCGCTTCCCTCTCTTGGTCTCTCTCTAGATCTCTCTCTCTCTACTCTACTCTCTCTCTCTCTACATCAGATTCGTAAATTACACTTCTGATTCTCTGGTCTTCAATTGCCCACACATAATATAGATATATGATATCACTTGTTATTTTATTGTTTTATTTTAAAAAGTAATTCTTTTGGTTGCATGTAAGGCCATTGGCCAATTTGGGAGGTGGAGGGATATTTTGATGTGTTTATATACATATAGGTTGTATTTTAAATCACAAATAGGTGGGCAGCCCAAGTGGTATTTTTTTGGGCTTAAGTGGTTTGTCTACCTTGGGTCAAGGGTTCAAAACCCATTGGCCTCACTTTGGGCTTATTTTCCTCCTTGTGTCTTGTTTGACATTTAATTTATTTTTAAACCTTTTTGCTTTATTTTTCACTTGTGATTTTAAATTTAATGTTTACTCCCTCATATACAGATTTTATAAATCGTAGTCATATTTTTATTTTCCCCGAAGTTGACCTTGATTTTTAAGGTCTCGGAATTACTTTGAAGTCGTCATCCATTTCTCGATTAAATTTTCTTAATTATTTTATTAAGGATCACTAGTTAATAATTAGCAAACTAATTATTAATTAATTAAGGTCGGGGTGTTACAAGAAAAGTGCCATGTTTGAAGTTGAAAACAAACCCAAATGAATTATTGAGGTCCCTAGAATCATTTTGATATAAATTACGTCAAAAACGGGCGTCAAAATAGTGAGAAAAATCAAAATAAAAATGTCGTCGGAGTAGCCACTGGAAATGGTTGTTTGGCGACCATCGGGTTACCCAAGGTAGGGTTTGGTCGGAGAAACGGGATCCTTGAAAAAATTGAAACATTTCCTTGTTTTTAGAATCTTGAAATTCCACCAAAAAACTGTCGCCGACGCCGGAGAAGACGCATGAAGAAGAAGAACCTGTTGTTGATGGGTCGGTCTGGTGGTAAAGGTCTGGTTAAACCCACCCAGCCGCATGCCTGCAAGTCACTGGAATGCAGCACTGGTTGGGGGAATTGGGTTTTGGTTTTAAATTGAATTGGGGTTGTTTGGTTACAGCCATAAGAAATTGAAATAGGAAAATGGGATAACCCAACCGTGGATAAGGGGGTTAGGTGGGATATGTTAAATCGGTTCTCTGAGTGAACCTGAACTAGTTGGTTCAAGGCCCACTTGGACCGGTCTAGGGTTTTGGTATTTGAATCCCTTGGTTCACTAGTTTGGTTTAAATAAATAAACCCTAAGTATGTCAAATTATAATTTGACCCCAACACTTTGCAATAATTCTGTTATGGCCTAAGAATTTGGAAAATTAATTTAAATGAGCCCTGAAAATTAATAAAATAATTTATTTAATTATTTTATTAATTGGATAAAATGACCATTTTACCCTTAGACACTAAATAAGTCAAACGAAGCCCAAATAAAAAAAATAGTGTATTTTCACTACTTCGGGCATTCCATATTCAATGGTGGAGTCCAATTAATGAAATTAAGTCGCAAAAAATATAGACACAAATTATAAATGACAGTATTGCCCTTAATGATATCCAAGGCTAATTAAACATAAAAGATAGTATATTTTAATTATCTCGGATATTTCAGACTCAATGGTGAGGTCCGTGAAGCCTAAATAAATCTCGAAAAATATGAACAGACAAACTAGAATAATTTTAAATATACCATGATGATCAGTTATGTAATCAAATTTTGCACCTTAACATTTTGATACATTCTGGATCCAATGGCGGGATCCGTTGTGTGAAACGAAGTCCCGGAAAAATAGACACGTGAAAGTCAAAATGAAAATTTTATCCTTAGTATTCCAAAAGCTAGATAAATGTCAAAGGAGACAAAGTCTGACTATTTTGGGCACCTTGGACTCAACGGTGGAGTTCCTATTAGCAAACGAAGTACCGAAAAATGTGACGCGTGAAAGTGTAAAAATTACAAAAATGTCCTAAGCCTAATATGAGTCGCAAATAAGCTAAATAAGGTTCAAAAAAGCCTAAATTTATTATAATAAGTGTATTGGACTTAATGACGACGTTCTTTTAAGAAAATTAAGACCCGATAGCAAATTGGAAAATTATGAATGTGTCCTTAGGACAAAATGAAGTTACCAGGAGAGTAATAATGAAATAAATAAGTCTATAAAAATGTTGCAAGGGCCAAATATGCTATAAGACAACAGGAAACCCATGTCACGCCCCGAATTCCCGACCGAACCCGGGGACGCGACTGAAGGAAAACAAAAGAAGAAAATAAATAGACGAGTAAATAAATAAATAAATAAATGACAATTTAACTAATCTAGCTAATCTAATATAACTCATATGGATACATCTAGATACAAGCCTATTCCACTAACATAACTATACATCCATCAATACACATACATTCCCATTTTATAAAAATTTCGGCAGAACCTCTTTTGTTTTTCGAACCTTTTTCCCCCTGATAATCACAATGCATCATATATATACAAACAGTCACAATCCATCCTCACTCGATGGCCACAACTTTATCAAAGTTAAATATACATCGCCTACTTATACAATCCATTACATCTACTTCTACACTTAAACTAAAAGATCATAAATTCCATATTTATTACAATATACAATGTCATTTCCATTCTTTTCAGAAAATACGCCCCAAGGGCCCAAATATTCTTCTAAAGTTATTTCCTCTGTTTTCTCCAAGACTTCATCAAGTCCCGCGTACCAGGAGCTTTATCTGAAACCTGTGCCCACGAATGGGTCAGCGCCAACATGCTGGTATGGTACAATACTAATGCAAGGAACAAAATTAAGTCGTGGCATGTGCAAGTGTACATGTATATCTACATGCCTCTCTAATCATGCATACCGTGATATGGCAATGTACAAACTACGGCTGTATAAAACCCTATATCACGTTCACAAATTTATCAACACAATGCACAGGCAATATGCGTGACACACCCATGCATCTCAATGTCACACCCATGTCTCATGATATGGTCCTTCCCCGCTGGCATGAGTACCGCCACGTATGTCTCCTTTTCGGTGCGCCCCCGATGGAACGGAGTACCAACGGCCGAGTTTTGGGTTTTTCACCACAGGACCTACGCCCTCATAATGCACCAGCACCTCGTGCTGACCCACACTATGCTTTCAAGGAATCACACTATGCCAATATGCCATGCTTTCATCATGCAATAATACAGTCTAAATGAAATGTCACTTTCAAAAGCATATGCAACATACTTTAAATAATGCATCACAATGAAGATCAAATCACAAGACTTCATCCACAATGCTACGTGTCATACTCAATCAATCTCAACACTTACACAAATCCACATGTCACAATATTAACAAACCGTTTAAAACATAAATCACATATGATAATAACTCAAGAAGTAAATCACATTTCCCAAATAATCATAAAGAACACAGAAGCAATTAAACAAGCAACTCAAAGAAGCAATAATTCCTATGTGATCTTCTATCAGCAGGTAAGCACAAAAAGCATTCAAGCAATATGCACATCAATCCTAATTTAATTTTGTTCCTTACTTAGTAAAGTACCATACCTGATCGGGTTATCTCAACCCCACTAAGCTGTGTCCACTATGCAATCCAATCAACCAAGTTCATCTTTAGTCCACGGTTCCTTCTTCAGCCTTTTTCCCTCAAGCAGATGATGATCCTGACAGATTCTGATCCCATCCATCTTATCATCCCATCCATCAGATATTGAAGAATTTTCCCTTCCTCAATCTCTTTAGACATGGCTTCATTCAAATCCTCAAGTAATGCTGGGAACAGCTCTATGTAACGATCCCCCAAACGTCAGCATGTCCTTGGCCGTTGCTACTTTAAAGAACCCATATGTTAACGAAAAACCTGTGGCTAAACTGAACTCCCAGCAACCCAAATCATGTGTTACACCACCAATATGAGAACTGAGTTTCACAAAAATTCCCTTTAATTTGCCCAGCAACCTATCTTCAAGACTTCCAAAGGATACTCCTCAAACGTCTGCTAGAAATGTTCCCCACAGCAAGACTGAATTTCATTCAACTAACTTCTTCACTTCCATTTACTGTTGCATCCCACACACATAAATACATTTAAATATATACACCACTTGCTGCTTCTATCAAGTTCTTTTAAACTCAAACAACTAGTTTCACAGTCGACCCTCAACATCCATGACAACCGTATCGAGCCTTGGAGCATCAGGCCTAGCGTCTTTCTCTATTCCAAACATCAACGCCAAGTGTTCCACCTAGAACCTTTAAGATTTCCCCCAATTTTTTGCTCAATAATCCATAACCGCTGCTCCAACACGCTACTGCTTTGGGCTCCCTTTACCCGGTCTTTATCCATCTAGGTCAGTCCCCAAATTTTCATAGCAAGCGCTGTAATGGAAACTCCTCCAATCAGTTCTCACACGGCATGTACAATCCTCACCGGCATTGACAATTAACCTGTCAAATATAGAGCAGCCCCAACGCACCGAACTCCAAATCTGCTCTGTTAATTCATTCTAGATGTTCTTCATATCGAGAAATAATGCTATATTTCAATAAGAGACCCAACCAGACACTCCTCTTCAGTTTCATAAACAACTAGCATATTTAAATACCTCTGTCGCTACATAACATACAAACATATACCTGTACTGACCTCCTTGGTCCAACGCTAGTCTCTTCCAATTCCTCCGGATTATCAAAGACCTGACACACGGAACAACAATCTGAGCTATACATGAGCATTCGATTTGGTCATCCCCTATTGCTGCAGCATTGGATAAGATCAGTTGCAAAGGTGTGCTACTTTGGCCCTGAGTAGTCTCAGGTTCCACAATTTTCACCGACACATCGCACAACTTCTTTCTCGACTCAGTAGAAATCGGTACGATTCCCTACAGGTTCACCGATCCATGAAGCTCTCTGTACTCAACTAGAAGCGGCAGAAACAGAGGAAATCCCATTCTCTCACTCTGTACTACTGTCCCTCTACTATCGTTTGGCTTCCAAAGCCGCTTCGGTTACTGCCTGAGCACATACCAGCCACGGAATCTAATCAACGAGTCCTAATTCTTGACATATTTGAACCTCGATCTGCCTCTCCAACACGGACATGATTGGATTAGCAAAATCCAACTCGCTACACCTTCATACATATACATATATACATAAATATACCGCCTGCTGCACCGCTTGCGGCAGCACCCTCATCGCCCCTTACGCTTCACACACATACACAAATTAAATACATACACACCGACCTGGTCAATCGCGCTTCAACGAATCCATTCGACCGCAGCGATACCAGCCCTGAAATCTAACGAAGTCACGATCTTCTCTCCCAAAAATCTCATCCACCGTCCGATCAATGACCTCCGATGCCACGCCGTCGACGATCGTCTCCTCCGCCGTCGCTCCTCCGTCTCCCCCGTGCGCGACTCCCCCCTTTCTTTCTCTCTTTCTTCCCCTTTTCCCCTCTCTTTTTCTCTTTCTCTCTTTTCTTTTCTTCCCCTGTTTTTCACGCGACCAGCCTCTGTTCCCAATTTCTATCTTTCGGTTTTTTTTTTTCCTTTAGTTTCTCTCTTCACTCAAACACACACCACACATTACAATGCCACTCCCAAGGCTGCCGACACTCCCTTTTTATCTTTTTTTTTTTTTTTTTAACTTACCATATTAAATATTTTATAAATATTTTTATGCCACAAAATATTATAAAATGCTAGTAAATTTGATATAAAGTCGGGGCTCAATTTAATTATTTATTTACCAATATTGGATATCGTTCGGGTCCCATGTTATATTCCCTATATTTTATTTTATTGTTATATATTTTTTTTTTCAAGTCTCTACAACCCAACTGGCCAATTCATTCAATATTGAAAATAAAACCCTAACAACTCGAGTTTACAATGGTTTCTTGGTTACATTTCGGGTCAAGGTATTACATTCTTCCTCCTCTTTAAATAAGTTTGGTCCCCAAACTTGGTTATTTTATGGTACGAATAGTTGAGGATACTTGGCACTCATTTCATCCTCTAGTTCCCAAGTAGCTTCCTCAATTTGGTGATTCCTCCATAATACCTTCACTAGTGGGATGGTCTTGTCCCATAGAACTTGCTCTTGTTGGTCCAAGATCTGCACTAGCTGCTCAATATAACTCAAGTTCTCTTGGACATCTAGAGGCTCGTGTTCTACTATCTGATCTGGGTTGTGCAAGCACTTCCTTAACATAGAAACATGAAAAACATTGTGCACATGTGCCAGCTCAGATGGCAAGGCAAGCTGATATGCCACTGGTCTGATTCATCCGATAATCTCGAACGGTCTAATATATCGTGGCCCTAACTTCCCTCTCTTGCCAAACCTAACCACTCCCTTCATTGGTGATACCTTCATAAATACGTAATCAACCGTCGTGAACTCCAACTCTCGTCTTCTAATATCAGCATAACTCTTTTTTCGACTTTGAGTCGCCAACAAACGCTACCTGATAAGTTATGTAATACCCCGATCTGAATTTTAACCGAGCAACCTATGTAAGCCCAAACTGTTAGGACTTTATGTTACGATATCAAATGAAATGGACGGTTTTAGAATGTGAACAGTCTCCAATGTACAGGCAATGCCCGGGCAACACCCGAGCAACCCATGAATGAGCATTAAAGTATGTGTACATGTATGTATACGTATATGGGTATGTATCCATATATGTATATATATGCAATATGAATATATATATATATATCACCATGTGTAAATATATATATATATATATTATTAAGTAAATGGATGTAGATATGTACATATACATATATATAACCGAATATGTAAATATATATATGAGTGTATATAATGTTCTATATACATGTATATATATATATATGTAAGTTAGTGTAATATATATATATATATATATGTATGTGTCACGACTCGAAACTCACCCTATGCGGATCCCGAATCGCGACCACCACCCTCAGGCCCGAGGACCTTAGGGCGAAGGCTCGCACACACAGCAGTATCGAATAGATGTGCCTTATGTGGTTGCGGAAGCGTGAAAAACTTTTTCTTTTCTTTTCTCATTTTAAAATTTGCACATCCGTCTGATACTGCCACCCTTCACATTGCGGTACACATGAATATACATTCAGAGCATATCTAAAAACTTAAAGACTTTATAATATTACATATCACTGGCCTGAGGGCTTAATACATATTTTGTACTGTTTACTACTACCAAATATACTAGCATTTTTCATAGATTTCTACAAGAAACTTCTTAACATATCTTCCCAAAATGGCAGATCCATCATTGTAAAGACCCGGAAAATTTTTTTTTTATAAATTAATTTTCCTGTTCTTTAATTTAAGTAATCGTTTTCATTTTATTTTTTTTTGGAATGAAATTTTTTTTTTATTATTAATTGTTATTATTATTATTATTATTATTATTATTGTTATTATTATTATTATGTACATGTGATTAAATGTATGCATGTGATGTGTGTAATATATGTGTGAACATATATATATATATATACATATTAAATTATTTAAATGTGTATGTATATGTGTGCACAAGTGAGTGTGTTTATTTAAGTATGTAAATACATATATGTATATATATATATAAGACAGATTGTGTGTGTACGGTTGTGTGTGTGGGTGTGTGTAGATTGAGTGTGTTACACTCAATGAGGAGTGGGGGATGGAGTGTGTGAGTAGAGTTGTGTGTGGCAGTGGGGTTGCCAGAGAGTGGGTCGGATTTAGAGAGAGATATAGAGAGAGAGAGTGAAGGAAAAAGGGGAGTGTCTCGGGTGAGAAGAAAAGAGAAGAAAAGAAAAGAAGCAGAAGGTGAGAGAGAGAAACAGGGTTCTGAGAAAGAGAGTGGAGGCTGGGTTAAGCTCGGAGCAAGAAGGTGGAAGAGGGCACGGCTAGAGAGAGAAACGGCCGAAGGTTCGGGTAAGTGGGTCACTTCTGTTTCAAATTTTTTTTGAGCATTTCAGTTGATTTAAATTATAGAACCTTTTAGAGCATAATGTAGGGATTAATTTGCAAAAAGAATGAGAAGAAATGGTTGAGAAATGAGAGAGAAACTGGGAGTTGCAGGTCGGGGATAATATTCGGGTTTCATGTTCTTTTGGCTTAAAAACGTTGGTTTGACCTTATGGAAGTGTTGCTGGATAGTGTAGAAAACCATTAGAGATTGGTGGGAGTTGAAACCATTGAAAACCAAGCTTAAAATCGTGAAAACACAGCTGGCCGGAATCTGGGTTTGGGGTGGCCGGAGCTACGGTTCTGGTCATTTCGAAGGGTTCCGAGTGATGAAAGGGAAAACCAACTCGGGGTACGTAATCCCCTAGGAAAACCGAAGAAAACCGTATTAAAAAGTCGAAGAAATCTCGCCGGAAAAGGGTCGCCGGCGCCGGAGAAGGCGCCGGAACCCTACGGGGCGTCGCCGGAAAAACGGGGGGAAGAAGGGGGTCTGCCGGGTCGGGTCCCGGGTCAGATCGGGTCCGGTTCGGGGCGGGCGTGGATCGCCCCTGCCACGTGTCAGCCCTTGTTTTAAATTAAATGAATTTGAACCTTTAGAATTTAAACCTTTGAAATTGAACCTTTTAAATTTGAACCTTAACCTGAACTTTCAGAAATTACGAATTGACCCCCCAACTGTTAGAAATTACACTTTGACCCACCTGATTAAATTATTAATAAAATATTAATTAAATTAATTAATTAATTATTTAATTAAATTAATTTAATTAATTAAATATTCAAAAACATCCCGGAGCCCAAATGAGACAAGTCATTAGTGTATTTTGACTATCTCGACTATTCCGAGACCGATGGTGAGGTCCGTTTTACGAGACGGGGTCCCGAAAAATAAAAGACCCGTAGTAACCCTTAAAATTACCAAAATGCCCCTAACTTGAAACACTGTCAGACGAACTCCGAATTAGGTAAACAAATAGTGAAATTTTATTATCTCGAACATTCCGGACTCAACCGTGGAGTCCGATTTGTGAAAAGAGGTCACGAAATGTAAGGACACGTGTAAAGTGCAAATGACTGTTTTGCCCTTTTGAACCCCGGTGTCCGAATTGAGTTCTACGAAAACCTAGACTTACTTTCTTAAACGTTCTAAAACCAATGGTAGAGTTTAATTTAGCAGAATAGAAACCTATGAATTTAAAGACATAAAATTTGATGAATAGCATACATTCAAACAACAATGGACTGAATTGTAATTCCTACTTTTAGGGACACTGACAGGACAGGAGGAGGCGATCTGATCTCTTACATTTTCATCCGTCTGTTCAGTTACATATAGTTCACGATCTTCTAGGGTTGATACCAACCCATCAGGTATGGTGTTTTGCTAGTGTTAGAAATGAAGTTAAGTTAGGAATATTTGTGAATGATTGAATGCTGTATGTGTTTACCTGTAATGTGTTTACCTATTTATTTGGAATTGGTGGTTCACATGATTACGTGTTACTTGTACCTTATGGATATTTAGTGAATGATGAATGTGACTCATGACATGTGTATATGTTGATTTTACGAGATATGCTTGCATGTGGAATCAGTTGGGTGATTTATGTATTATTGTCTCGAGCATGCTATATTGTGGAAAACCATGTATCATTGAGATTGCATTGGCATATTGGCATATGATGAATCCTTTGAGAACATGGCGTGGGTAAGCACGTGGTGCTTTGCATTATGAGGGTGTAGATCCTGTGGTGAAAAACCCAAAATTGGCCATTGCATTGGTACTCCGTAGCCATCGGGGAGTACCCGTAAACGAGACATGGGTGTGGCATAGAGTTGTGCATGGGTGTGTCACGCATACAATTCACATATACTACTGCGATGCTTGAATGTCATTTAGAAATAAATGTACACTTTGCATATGCCACGCCTTAGCTTTATTTCTGGCATTAGCACTTCATCATACCAGCAGTTGAGCTGACCCATTCGTGGGCAACATTTTTCAGATGAGGACCCCCCAGCTGCTTGAGACCCAGTGATGCTTTGATAAGGGGAAACACTTGTTATATTTTGTCCATGAGATTTGTATATTGAAATGTAAGGGCTTAAGCCCGAATGACTGATGAACAATGTATTCGATATTACTTTATGTATGGATGATGATGGACGCACGTTTAGTGAATTTAATTACTTTTGTCCTTTTATTTATTTTACTTTCTGTCTCGTTACTCGCGCCCCGGGTTCGTGGGAAATTCGGGGCGTGACAATCATCATCGTCTTCTAATCAAAACTGCCGCTAATCACCTGAAAGGGGGGTCCGAACAAAGTTCATGTAAGCTAATCTAAGCTTGTGAGTAATTCTAGCATTCGTCATGGGGTTTCAATTAGCAGTGGTTTAGTACATAAGAGTTTGTAAAACATTCACTACCAATTACTCGTATACTTGAACATAGAACATATGCATTTCTTAAAACAGATAGCTTTGAAACATTTAAAGTATTCAAGCTAAACTCGTACTTCGTCAAATAGAGTATAAAACTCGAAACATATGCATTTCATGAAACAAATAGCTTTAAAACATTTAAGGTATTCAAGCTAAAATACATTTTTCTTCAAGTAGAGCATAAACACTTTAAAAGCATATAAGCTTGTATGATAAAATGGTGTAAAACCTGCTTCCATTTTACTGCCAATACTGTCAATCATATTTGCCTGAGGGATTAGATCCTGCTACCGGGCATTTTACTGTTGAATCTTGAAGGATTTCAACTGTCGTAGGGGGTGGTACTTAGTACCGTTTATCTTATAAAATACTTATCACATGGTTTCTTCAATAGAAACTTTTCATGAGTATTTAAAACATGAAATATACAATTTCTGCAATAGGACTTCAAATACTTGTAACAATCAAATTCAGAATATTTAAAGAGATTTGCATTTTTCCCCTGACATGCTAAACATTTTCAAGAAAAGAACTGAATATAAAACATTTAACAAGCATGTCGTAACGAAATAATTTAAAACAACAATTGTAACAAAATTGAATTTGATATTCAAATACTTCACATAACTTGAACTTAAAACTTCTTCAAATATATAGAGTTAAATCTCCACTTCAAACACAGGGTTACTCACCTTGGTCCTTTAGGGTTAGTGCTAATAATGCGCTTTCCCACCTCCTCTGTAGTTCCGAAGAACAATTCATAATAACCTCACTAACTTCACATTACTGCAATATCACCTATTAATGCTTCTTAACTTATGCTTAGATCGTATTAAATCCTAACCGATTTTGTAGTTTCATATGTACTCGTACTCTTATCCTATGACACAACTTAATGTGATAGGAATTAAATTTATTTCAATTTATACTCTTCTGGTAGCTCCATAAATTTTTAATTTAATTTTATTTACTTGACATGTTAACGCGTTGTGTCTTCTCATACTTCACTTGCCTTAGTTTAGCACTTCGGCAATATTTCAGTTTATAGTCATTTGACAGATGCTATTCATCAAATTTTATGTCTTTTTATTTTGGACACTTCTTTTGGTCGAATAGACTCTACCATCGAGTCCGGAGCGTCGAAGAAAGTCGATTTAGGCTTTCCTAGAATTTAATTTGGACTTTTGTATGTAAAAGGAAAAAATGGTCATTTACCTATTTACGTGTCATATTTTTCTATACTTCGTTTCATAATTTGGACCTCACCATTGAGTCCGGAATGTTGGAGAAAGTCAATTTAGACCTTCCCTGGTTTCAATTTAGATTTTGGGGTACTAGGGGTATTTTGGTCATTTTACCCATTTACGTGTCTTTATTTTTCGGGGCCCCGTCTTACAAAACGGACCTCTCCATTAGTCTTAGAATATCCAAAATAGTCAAAATTCACTATTCATATGTTTAATTTAGACTTCATTTGCTTCATATATGACTCAAGGGCAAAATAATAATTTTACCTCATTTATAAAATAATTAAATAATTATTTAATTATTTAAATATTTTTCTAAGGGCATAATTGAATGAATTTTCTCTCATTTGGGCCACAGTAGGATTTTTCAGAAATTCTGGGTCAATCCGCAAATAGATGAAGTGTTGGTTTATTTGGTTTTAAATAAATAAGAAAACCAACGGGTTCAGTTAGATTTTAAGTGAACTAGATTTGTTCCCTTGCAAACCAACCAATTTGGTTGGTATATTATCAAATGTTGATGTCACAACGATCTCAGTCCTAACGTTTTATAAATCAAAACAAAACGTTGCCGTTTAAATAAACCCGTTTTATTCAATGGGTCGGGCTCCGACCTGAACTCGATTTAACCCGAACCGATCCGAACAGTGTCGTCTTCCCCATCGAAGCCGACACTGTTCATGCGAACCCTAATTTGTTTCACTTTCTATTTCTTCAATTTCGTGGATTTTTGTTCACTGTTTTCAACCCGATCCACTCCTAGAACGTTGTAGAAGAGTTTAACATTCGTTTTGGAGTTCAAACTAGTTCATGAGTTAGATTTTTGGGTTTGATAATTTAAACCAATAATCTGTTTGTAAATGCCCATTTCTGAGCCAAATCCAATGAGACTTGTTCTGTTGTGATCCCCTCTTCATGGGGTTTCACATTTCATTCATAAGGGTGGGTTTAAGTTCATATTTTTGAGTTTTGCTTTTGGAACTCGAACTTGTAATTTGATTTTTGGAGGGCTTTCCTTGAGCTTTATGATCGCGGTCATAGGTTTTTAAGTTCCTTGTAGTGTCTAGTTTAGGTTTTGACAAGCCAAAATCAGTTTGGTGAGCTTTGGTTCAGACCTGCTTCAAGCAAGGTCATCAATGGCTGCCCTTTTTGGGTTTACTGTTTTTAAGTGTTTTCATGATCTTTAATTGTTCTTAATAATTCTAAATACAGTTTAAACATCATATACACATGAAACGGTCAATTTTTCTTACACATATACAAGATATCCTAGAGAGAGAAAAAATAGAAATTTTTAAATATTTCTTACCTTTTCTCACTGTTTTCCTCCCTTCCTCTTGCTCTGATTCTTCCTGTATTCTCCACAGTTTCCCTCTTTTGATTTCTTTCACGAGAAACAAGCATGATTTGCATGCTTTTGGTTTGTCTTATAAAGCAAGAAAATCAACCTCTCTCTCTCTCTCCTCATTTTCTCTCACCTTCTACACCTCATTACCCTACTCCATAGCCCTCATCAATCTCCCTGTTCCTTCAATAAATTTTGTTCTTCCCAATTTTCACTTTACATTTAATTCATTTGGCTTTTGCTTGATATTTTTACATTATATTATATATAATGTATACATATATTACAACACACATGGAGACACACACACGCATACTTGTACACTGCTCACACTTTAGTTATGTACATATATATATATATATCTATTCTTTACTTTATTCATATACATACATGCATACATACATGCCTTCATATATATATGCATACAATAGTAAATGAAAAATTAATAAAAGTATTAAATTAATCAATTATATAATTGAATTATAAAAATCTTTACACAAATTTTCATAATTTTGTAATTCGTGCCATGTGACCCGGTATCCCGGGTCGGGATATTACAGTATGTATGCCCATGTGCCACGCATGCACTGTGTGTGAAATCAGTGTATGTTTAAGGTGTGTTGGGAGAAGGGAAGGGAAGTGAGGTGCTGCCGACACCCCAAGGATGTATATATATTATATACTTAAATTTCATGTGTTGTCATTTATATGTATAGGGTCATGCATGTGCTGATGTAAGTTTATGTATATTATATAATATATATATATATAAATTTCTTTCCCCATTTAATGCTAGAAACAAAAGGAAAACAGGGGATAGAAATCAGAAAAGAAAGTCAATAAAAGAGCGAAGAAAGAGAAGGAATTGAGGGGCGGTGGAAGGATAATTTGCCTATATATATGTGAGCTTAGTGGTAGAGAAAATCAGAGAAAAAGAGGAACAACTGAGAGCAAATAAGGAAGTTAGAGTGGAGCTTGGAAATGTAGAAGGGAAACAAAGAAGAACGGAAGTGAAAAGGGAGGATACTGCAGCCATTAAGGTGAGTGCAACTTTGATTTATTTTAAGATTTCAATCATAATTGTTAGATTGAATTATAGTGTCTTAAAGGGCATGAAATGAAGTTTTTATTGCAAAAAGAATGAGTTGGTTTAGAATTGAGTTAGAAAATGTCAGTTACAGGTCTAGAGGAATAATCGATCGTTTATGATTTTATGCTTTACACTTGAAACCAACAATGGGAATTTGACCCCTTATGTTATAGAAAGTGAATAGAGGAAGTAAGGGCCAAAAACAGTGAGTAATTTTGTATGAAATGCGAAAAATTCCCTTTGTCGAAAAATCAGTTTTTGCCGGAGAAGCCATTATCATGGCCTTGTTCAATGGCCGAGACCCTATCAATTCCATTTTTGAAAGTTGATATAGAATCCTTTTTGAAAATACAGTCGAGCCCCATTGAAAAATGCAAGAAAAACCATCGTCGGTGAGTCACCGTCGCCGGAGGGGATGATCAGAGACTCACCAGAGAAGAAAAACAGTGTCAGGTTAGGGTTAGGGTTTGGTTCGGGTTCGGGCCAAACACGAACCACCCACACGTAAGGCACACCTGAAACTATGTCGTTTTGGTTTATATCTTAAGTGGGAATTAGGGTCATTTAGCAATGGGTGTAAGAAATTGAATTAGGATTGAAATTGAAATTGGGATATCCTATCCTTGTTTTAGGGACTATCCGTTATTTGGCTATTCCAATTTGGAATAGTAATTCCTAATTTTACAAATTTACCCAAATGTTTATGTAATTACAAAGGGGCCCTAGATTTATATGTAATTATGATGTGACCCAAAAGTAATTAAATTAAAATAATTAATTAAATATTTTAAAGGGAAAATTACTAAAATGCCCTTAAGTCAAAAGTGGGTCACACGAACTCTGATTAAAGTGAATAAATAGTGAATTTTTATTATTTTGGGCATTCTAGACTCAGCAGTGAAGTCCAATTCATGAAAATAGGTCCCAAAAAATAGAGACACATAAAAGTACAAAATAATCATTTTGCCCTTTTTAGTACAGAAGTTCGAATGGAAGTCTAGAAAAGCCTAAATCGACTTTCTTCGACGTCCCAGACTCAATAGTAGTGTCCATTTTAGCAAATGAGATACTTATAGAAATAAGATATAAAATTTGATGAATAACATTAAATTGAGATGTGGCTACTGATGAAATAGGGACTTCAAAGGGAAAGGACAAAGTAACTGAATACTGAAATATAACAGACGATTAAGAGGTAAGTAAATCTTGGATCTCTTACATGTAGTTTTCCAAGCCATGCTATTCTTTTATTGCCAATGTTGTATTCTTATGCGTACCCCATGTTATTGATTCCACAATTGATGATTGTCCTATCTTATGGATCTTATTGAGGAGTTAATCATTATACCTTGATCATGATCCTTATATTGTTTATATGTAAGTAAAACCAAACTCTCACATATGACTATCCTAGCCATGTTATTCCTTCATTGTCAAGATTGTACTTCGAAACGTACCCAGTGTTATTGATTCCAAATATTCATGTTTTATGAGAATTATTGAGAATTACATTGCTACAGTTAGATCATGAACTTGATGTTTATAATTAAATAATTGTTATATATTGTGGATTTATTAAGGATTGAACTACTACATCTTAATCATGAATATTAGAATACTTCATACCATGCTTTGAAAGGCCAACTGTTATGTTCAAGTTATTGATATTCCACACATATACTTTTTATAAAGTTATAACGATCATGATATATATGAAGTAAGCTTTACCCGTAGTAATGAGAAGCGCAGTGTACGATATCTAAACGAAATTATTTTAGTCATAATACTCACTTTACCTGTAGTTATGATGAGCACAACATACGATATCTACTTGAGATTATGTTAGCTATAATGCTCACTCTACTCATAGTTGTGATGAACACAACGTATAACATCTACACAAGATTATGCTAATCACGGTGCTCGCTCTACCTGTGGTTGTAAGGAATACAACGCACAATATGATCTATAAAGGACACTCTACCTATGGTTGTGATAAATCCAACGCATGATATAGTCTATGAAAGATACGATATGATATAAAGAACTATATACGTATAAGCACCTTAAGGATATGCCAGGCCCTATATAGTGACAGCACCTAACTGATGGAATCTTATATCATTTATTGGCATTCTATATGACGTACTCTTGATTATTCATATGTTCTGCAAGCATGTCTACTTTATTGTTTATTTTGATATTCTGCCTTATTATCTACTGTGATACAGTCTTCTATGAGTGATGATGATATTCTATGAGTGATGATGACATTCTATTCTATAAGTTATGATGACATTCTATTCTATGAGTTATGATGACATTCTATAAGTGATGATGACATTTTATTCTATGAGTTATGATGACATTTTATGAGCCATAATGACATTCTATTCTATGATCTATGATGACGTCTCATTCTATGAACTATGATAC
The DNA here is from genome assembly GCA_008638375.1 of Nyssa sinensis. Taxonomy (NCBI): domain Eukaryota; kingdom Viridiplantae; phylum Streptophyta; class Magnoliopsida; order Cornales; family Nyssaceae; genus Nyssa; species Nyssa sinensis. The sequence goes on from CM018040.1 coordinate 27,768,514, forward strand.
TAACCTACTCTATGAGCTATGTGATATTTCATTTTATTGACTACTGAGACATTCCTTTTATTGGCTATAGTAGCACCCTATTTCATGATTGGCTATCATGTTATCATGTCCTCGTTTCTTGGATTATTATCTTTCTATATTGACCCTGACCCATGGTAGAGAGAAGGGAATTTACTTATTGAGCTTCGTTAGCTCATTCAACTTACTTAAATTGTTTCAAGAAATGACGCTGCGAGACAGCAATAGGAGCTTGAAAGCATAGGAGGACATTTTGAAAAATGTACTAGTGATGATGTAGTTTCTCCCATGTATTCGCCACCTAAGGGTGATGAGATGTTGGTTCCCATTTTGATATATGTAGAACCATATTATGTTTAAATAAAGACTTTCACTGATTTACGGTTAAGTTTTATACATTACGCATTGTTTTCATTGATATAAGGAAAGAAAATGTAGGGACGGCCACAAGGTCAGCCCTGCGATTCGAAATTTACATAGGGTGGGTTTCGGGTCGCGACAAGTTGGATCTTTTCGGTCATCTTTTCCACTATCTCTGGCCCAAACAGTTTCCTTTCACTTACTTCTGTCCAGTATAGTGGAGACCGACATTTTCTACCATTTAGTACTTCGTATAGTGCCATACCAATACTGGATTGGTCGCTGTTGTTGTACATGAACTCCACTAATGACAGTTAATCCTCTCAATTCCCTTTGAAATCAATGACATAGAATCGTAACAGGTCCTCTAGAGTTTGTATTGTTCTCTCAGACTGTCCGTCTATCTCTGAATGGTAGGCAATGCTAAAACTCAATTTTGCGCCCATGGCTTTCTGTGGACTCCTCTAGAATTTAGACACAAATCATGGATCTCGATTGGATACAATGGATACTAAAACTCCATGTAATCGAACGATTTCCCTGATATAGAGTGTTGCCATCTGTTTTAGAGTCTAGGTCGTCTTAGCTATGAGAAAATGCTTTAAAGTTAGTTTTTTCCCGATATAGTCTGATTTCTATTAGGACTCCTCCTGACAGAATCGTATTCCCGCTAGGACTCTCCTGCCAAAGTCCCAGTTCCATTAGGACTCTTCCTAACAGAGTCCTATTCTCATTAGGACTGTTTTTCCAGAGTCCTAGCTCCATTAAGACTCCTCTTGACAAAGTCCTATTCCCACTACGACTCTCTTGCCTGTAATAACCCGGGAAAAAAAAAAATTTTTTTTTTTATAAAATTTTCGTTGGTTATTAAATATATATATATTTTTTTATATTTATTATTATTATTATTATTATTAATTTTATTGATGGTGATAAATTCAAATGTGTGCATGTGTGCAAAATGTGTAGGTGTAAATGGTAGTGTATGCATATGTGTAATATGTTTCAGTGTGTGCATGACATGTATATATGTGTATGTGTGGTAAATGATGTGTAAGGTATTATGTGTTATATAAATGTATACATGTATATATATAGTGCATCAAGTGGAGTGTGTGCACGGTTGAGTGTGTGTAAGGGGATTGAGTGTATAACACTCAAAGAGGAGATGTGTAGGTGGTTGTGTGTGTCAGTTGGTGTGCAGGTAGGTGTGTGACTGTGTGTGTGTGTCTACGGGTAGCAGAGTGTGTGTGTGTGTGTGCAGTATATGGTGGAGTGTGCGTGTGGGAGTGGGTTTGTGGTGAAAAAAAAAGGGGTGTTGGTCTCGGTTGGAAGGGAAAGAGAGGAAAGAAGAACAAGAAGCTTGAACCGAGAGAGGAAGAAGGAACCTGCGACCAGAGAGAGAGAAATCCAAAATTTGGTAAGCATGTTCGGTTCTGTTTTTGATTTTTACAATACATAAATTGTGTATTTAAATATGGGGGCTGGTAGAGTATCAAAAATAGAAAATGATGCAAAAAGAATTATTGAAAATGGTCTAGAAATCTGAGAGAAAATGTAAGTTGCAGGTTCAGTGATAATTTCGATTTTTTTTGGATTCCAATACATGAAACCTTGTTATTTGAATGAAAGACCAATCCCCATAGATTCAGAAAACAAATGGAAAAGAAATGGAGTCAAAACGGTAGAAAAATCAAGCTAGAAATCTAGAAAACCCGTTGGCCGGAATCTGGGTTTGGGGTGACCGGAGCTACGGTTCTAGTCATTTCGAAGGGTTCTGAGTGATGAGAGGGAAAACAGACTTGAGATGCGTAATTCCCTAGAAAAATCGAAGAAAACTGTATTAAAAAGTTGATGAAATCTCACCGGAGATCGGTCGCCGGCGCCGGAGAAGGCGCCGGAACCCTACTGGGTCATCGCCGGAAAAACGGGGAAGAAGGGAGGCCACCGGGTCTTGTCTCTGGTCCGGGTCGGGCTTGGGCCGAACCACCCTGCCACGTGTCGCATTCTGTTTTAAATTAAAAAGGGGAATGGGGGTGTTTGGCAACGGGGATGAAAAATTGAAAATTTGAAAATTGAATTGGAGACAGGGATATCCTATCCCAGTTTTAGCCCTATCCCCTGTTTGGTTAACCTGATTAAGAATGACAAATTAAACTAGTTTCAATTTGAACCTTTTGGGATTTGAACCTTTTGGAATTTGAACCTTTTAGAATTTGAACCTTAACCCTGAACTTTCGAAAATTACAAATTGACCCCCCAACTGTTAGAAATTACACTTTGACCCACCTGATTAAATTATTAATAAAATATTAATTAAATTAATTAATTAATTATTTAATTAAATTAGTTTAATTAATTAAATATTCAAAAAACATTCCGAAATCCAAATGGGACAAGTCATTAGTGTATTTTGACTATCTCGGCCATTCTGAGACCAATGGTGAGGTCCGTTTTACGAGACGGGGTTCCGAAAAATAAAAGAACCGTAGTAACCTTTAAAATTACCAAAATGCCCCTAACTTGAAACACTGTCAAACGAACACCGAATTAGGTAAACAAATAGTGAAATTTTATTATCTCGAACATTCCGGACTCAACCGTGGAGTCCGATTTGTGAAAAGAGGTCACGAAATGTAAGGACACGTGTAAAGTGCAAAATGACTGTTTTGCCCTTTTAAACACCGGTGTCCGAATTGAGTTCTACGAGAACCTAAACTTATTTTCTTCAACGTCCTAGAACCAATGGTAGAGTCTAATTTAACAGAATAGAAACCTATAAATTTAAAGACATAAAATTTGATGAATAGCATAAATTCAAATGAAAATAGACTGAGTGGGAATTTATGCTTTTAGGGACACCGACAGGCAAGGAGAAGACAGTCTGATCTTTCCACATTCTCACTACGTTACGAGTGCAGTTTGCTTGGGTTGTGACTGACCCGTCAGGTATGGTGTTTTGCTAATTTTAGAAATGAAGTTAAGTTAGGAATATTTGTGAATGACTGGAATGACTTATGTGCTTATGTGGAATGTGTTTACTTGATGATTTAGGGTTGATTGCTCACACGCTTGCATGTCACTTGTACTTTATGAAAATTTAGTGAATGATGAATGTGAATCATGACATGTGTTTAAGTTTATAATATGAGATATACTTGTATATGGAACTGACTGATGATTTATATGTTATTGTTCGAGCATGCTACATTATTGATAACTATGTTCATTGGGATTGCATTGGCATATTGGCATATGATGAATCCTTTGAGAACATAGTGTGGGTTGAGCATTGCATTATGAGGGTGTAGATCCTGTGGTGAAAAACCCAAAATTGGCCATTGCATCGGGGAGTACCCGGAAAAGAAACATGGGTGTGACATAGAGTTGTGCATGGGTGCGTCATGCATACCATTCATATATTACTGCGATGCTTTGAATGACATTTAGAGATAAATGTACACTTTGCACATGCCACGCCTTAGCTTTATTTCTTGCATTAGCACTTCATCATACCAGCAGTTGAGCTGACCTATTCGTGGGCAACATTTTCAGAGGAGGACCCGCCAGCTATTTGAGACCCAGTGATGCTTTGATAGGAGGAGACACTTGTTATATTTTGGTCCGTGGGACCTATGTTTTGTAATGTAAGGGCTTAAGCCCGAATGACCTATGAACAATGTATTCATGTTATCTTATGTATTGATGGGGATGGACTCATGTTTAGTGGATTTATTTACCTTGTCCTTTTATTTATTTTATTTTCTGTCTCGTTACTCGCGTCCCGGGTTCGTCGGGAATTCGGGGCGTGACATTGCCAAAGTCTCAATTCCATTAATACGCCTCTTGACTAAGTCCTATTTCTGCTAGGACTCTCTTTCCAGAGTCTCAATTCCATGATGACTCCTCTTGACAAAGTCCTATTCTCGCTAGGACTCTCTTGCCAAAGTCCTAGATCTATTAGGATTCCTCTTAACAGAGTCTTATTCTAGCTAGGAATCTCTTGCCAAAGTCCTAGTTCTATTAGGACTCCTTCTAACAAAAACCTATCCATGTTAGGACTCTCTTGCCCATCGAAAGGCGTTTTAGTAATTTTGGCACTTTTTGCCAACTAAAGGCATTTTGGTAATTTTGTCACCATCCTACCCTCAACAAGACTTCCAAGTCACTTGAGGGGCATTTTCATAATTTTCATATCATTTTACCCATATGAGGGTATTTTGGTAATTTCAGCCTTTTGGTAACAAATCAGAGGTAATTTTGTCATTTCACATGTCTTGTGTCAATCTAGAGATTCTCTACTGAATTTGGGACAATTTAGTAATCTTGAGTAATAGTAATCTATTTAGGCTTAATCAGGACTTTTCACTTTTAGAGTTTTCAAAAATCTGGTTGCTTGATATTTTCTTAAATGGAGATACATCGAACCTAGATGTTTTTATTTTAGAGTTTATTTTCTAATTAAATTTTATTTCTCTTTTATCTCATTGGCTCTTGCATGTAGACATCAATTCTATTGGTTCGTGCATTGTCATAATTATTTATTAATTCATTTAATTAGGATAATCATTCCCTAGGATAATTATTTGATTTTTTAATTTATTTAATTAGATGATTATCACTCAAGACATGATCATAGTCTTCCATTCGAGGGTTTCATCTTAGACTCCTGGATCAAATCTCCATATTTTTCTATAAATAGAGCCCCCTGGCCATCAATTTTAATAGCACACACTATTTCTATAGCTCTACTTGTTAGTTTAATTCTAGAGTCCTTTCTATGAGAATTTTTCCTCTCTCGAGGCCAAAGCCCTGCCAAAGTGATAGCCTCCCTTCATGAAGCAAGTCGAAGCAACGTTTTCCAAACCGAAGAACAAGCTGGAGATCTGCCCAACTGAAGCCTCCGGTCCAGACTTCCTTAGCCAAAGATTTACCTTACTCTAACGATCAAACAAGGTATGTCCTCAAACCCTTAGATCTGATTGATCTCATCTCTTTTATCACTTTTGATAAAAGAGGGTAAATTGGAGAATTATATGACTTTGATTCTGTTTTTTGAATAGTTATGTAGAAAGCCATTGGGCCTGAGTTAGATTTTCTTTCTGTCTTTTCTGTTTTATTTTATTTCTTCTTGTTAGATTCCTTATTATTTATCTCTTCCGGACTTATATATCTATTTTCAATTTTCTCCTAACAAAATAGCCTTGCAAGTGAATATTCGAGGTCGATCCATTCGGATCGGGCAGGTTGGGTACCTAACACTTTCCCACTCTGTACCTTAGCCCCTGAGCCTATTCTTTAGTATTTTTTTCACTTTATTTCAATGTTTTATCCTTCTTTTGATCCATATCAAGGGATCTCTTAGTATGTATTTAGGATTAAAAGTAATGTAATTTTCATTTCTTTCCTTTCAATTTTTCTTTCATATGTATTGTTCAATTTGTAACGGGTTTACTTGTTCCTTGCCTAAAAATAAGATGGCGACTCCTAAATTTTTCTATCTCCCATAAGAGGTGTTCCTTCCTACCTTTACTAAAGGAGACAATCGGGATCCCTCTAAATCCATAAAAGGATGACATACTTTCTTCTTCTTTTTTCCAATGCTGGCGCCCACACTCATGAATCATCCATTTTTGCAAAAGGAAACCCCAAAACATTTGAAGTCTTATACGCTAATCAGTCCACGATATTGTTAACTATAGGAATTTCGTCCATGGGATCTTTTTTACTCTTTACATTAGTTTGCACTTACTCCCTTTAAGATGAGAGAGAGAGAATCCTATCCCTTCTTATTCTCATCAATAACACTACAATTATAATCATGTTTCCCTGCTTTGTCTCCCGGATTAACCCTTTTATGAAATTTCAAAGAACCTTGTAAATTCTAGATAATTAAATTAAGGCGATTACCTTACAAAGGTAACACAATGTACAAATTTATTTCTTATAGTCATTTTAAAGTTATAAAACTCACACAATTTTACTGTTATGATCACTATGATCAATTTCTTTAACTCCCTCTGTTTTCAATATATCACATGAGTTTCCTTAAGTAGTTTCCAATATTATATTTTTCTTATTTCATTTCATTTACTTATGTTTAATTTCTACCAATTTTCATTCTATGCAATTATGGTGCAATCCTTGCTTTTATTTCACACGTGGTTTTTATTTATTTGGATAGCTAAAACAAATCTTACATAATTACATAAAAATTTAATTATTAGAAATATACCTTTAGTGTCAGAAGGTCCCGACCATTCTATTCTCATGATGATGGGATTAGTATCCCAATAACCACCACAATCTTGATAGTTTCTCCCTTGACCCTTTAATGTATCATTTGCTATAGTAATGGTAGCCTCTTAGATCTATCTATGAACCTAGGCTAGTGATACAAGCTGGGGTTGTCCTACTTCATTGGGAGCACCCTTTCCCTATGGGCAATATTTCTGGATATAGCCAAACTGGACACACTTGATGGATATTCCATCCTACGATGTTCGGGTTGACGGCAATGATAACATATGAGTTGTCCCTAGGTAGTTTTCCACCTAGGTTAGCTTGGTTCTGGAAAATTAATCAATGTTTGCTTATGAATGTTTTTCATAAACTCTCTTTGTCTCTTTTTCGGCTTCTTCCCTAACCCTATTTGAGATCCAATCCTATGTCTTTTTGGCAGGTTCTATTTTCCTTCTCTGATAATTAAGGCTCTAGGTCTTGTTCCTTCAAGGTACTATTAGGCTTCCAGTTGTGCCACTCTAGCTAGGTGTTCCATGGCCTTAGCCATGTCTCCGAGGATTTGGGCCTTTTCCATTAGCCCACAAGATGAGGAAGCTAATCCTTTTTAGTTCTCTAGGGACTGTATATTCCTATATTAAAATAATGGCATTAGGTGAAGAACACTTACTAGGCTTTTCGCAATCATACTAGGCAAGAGTTCAAGTTTCATGTGTTTAATGTCACTCATGTGCTTACTATACATATTACTTTGCAAATTTATATTAGACTTAACATATTCAATATATCCATTACATGTTTGACATTTGATTCATAGTTTTTCCCTTTCCACAATTTTCAATCTCTCATTGTAGAGACCTGGCAAATTGAGAATAAGTTTTTTATTTTAAATAGTAAAGCGCTGTCCGTAATACCCAAAACTGAGATGGCACGTAGACCGAGGAAGACCAGTTAAGTGGTGTAATGCCAGTGGTGAACTGAGCTGTTAAAGCTCTATGTCGTGATATTTCACAGGCTGAGCGAGTTGGAAAGTGAACAATTTGTTTTGAGTAATCAGTATCAGGCGACACCCGAGCAACCTAGGGTTGAGTCTCGTGATGCGTGCACGCACACATTTTTATGCAAGCATGCATATACATATATGCCTAGGCCCCGAGATATCAGTGTATGTGCACATGCTCGGAACCTAGTATATACATATGTATACTAAAATATATATATATGAGCAATGTGTGTATTATATATGTATGTGTATAAAGTATGATATATGTATATGTATAAGGTAAGGTATAAAGTATATATATGTTTATTGAAAATGTAAAAGAAAAAGAAGGGAAGCATGCACTGCATGCAGTGTGTGTGTACTGTTATGTGTGTCAGTTTGTGTGCAAGTGGGTGTGTGCCGGTTGGTGTGTGTGCGTGTGTAGTATTATATATATATATATATATGTATGTATAACACAAAGCACACGCAACATTAAATGGGATCAAAGAGAAAAGAAAGAGAGCAGAAGAAGAAAGTCCAAGAGAGGGGCTGTGAGGGGATAGAAGAGAAAGAGAAAGAGGTCAGTTGTATGTGTATTACATATATACGTGTGTGCGTTTGAGTTAGAAAAGAAATAGGAAAGAGAGAAGCAAGAAGGAAAAGCTAAGAAGAACATTGGGGCATTCAGAAGCCTAAACAGAAGTGAGAAAATAAAAAAAAAGGTATGTCTTGTTTGGTTTCTGTTTCAATTTTTAGAAAGCATGTTAAGTAGTTTGAAGTATAGGGCCCTATTAAGCATAAAATAAGGATTAAAATACAAGAAAAATCATTAAAATGATGCGAAATTGAGGTAGAAAATAACAGTTATAGGTATACAAGGATAATCTGATTTTAGCGGATTTTGGCTTTAAACGTCATCCAGATGATGAGGAACAAATCCTCTGTAGTGCAGAAACATTTAAGGAGAAAAGTTAGGCTAAAAAAATAAAGGAACAAGCTCGAAATGGGAAATCTCAGTTGGCCGGAGCTACGGTTCTTGGCCATTTCGTGGAGATCTAATGGATAAAAATGAAAACCAAGGTTAATGATGGAATCTATAAGGGAAAGGGAAGAAAATGGCATTTGAAAAACAAAAAAATTCAATTGGAATAGGGTTGTCAGCACCGAAGAAGACACTGGAACCCCACCGGAACCCTACCAGAAAGTCAGGGAAGAAGAAGGAGTGTTCAGGGTTTGGGTTTGGGTCAATTCGGGTTCGGGTCAGACCTGACCCACCCGAACATAACGGATACCTGAAGCTACGTCGTTCAAGTTATAAATTTAAAAAGAATTGGGGGTGTTTGGCTACAGGTTTAAGAAATTAAAATTGAAAGTGAAATAGGGATAGGGATATCTTATCCCTGTTATGGGAATTTAGCTACTGTTTGGCTATTCGAATTGAGGATAGTGAAATCAGAAATTTTGATTTAACCCCACAACTTTTAAAAATTATAAATTGACCCCCAGAACTTGTGATAATTATAGTTTGATCCCCCTGAATAAAATATTAATTAATCTTTAATTTAATTAATTAATTACAATAAAGGAAAATTACAAAAATGCCATTAAGTTAAAAAGCAGTCAAACGAACTCCGATTAAAGTAAACAAATAGTGAATTTTTATTATTTCGAGTATTCCAGACTTAATCATGGAGTCTGATTTATGAAAAGAGGTCTCGAGAAATAAGAACTTGTAAAAGTGTAAAATGACCGTTTTGCCCTTTTTAGCACAAATGCCCAAATTGAATTCCACGAAAGCCTAAACCGACTTTCTTCGACATTTTGGATTCAATGGTAGAGTCTATTCAAGTAAAAGAGATACCAATAGTAAAGAGACATGAAATTTGATGAATAGCATAAATTTATGCAACGATACACTAAGATATAAATTGTGAATCTTAGGAACACTGAAAGGAAAGGAGATGACGGTTTGATCTTCTAGACAGATACAGTTGTAGGACTGCATTATCACCGGCCGGTTTGACTGAGTAGCGGGCACGACCCCCTAGGGTTGACACAAACCCATCAGGTATGATATTTTGCTAAGTAAGGAATAGGATTAAGTTTAGGAATAATTTGCATGTTGATTGATTGAATCATATGTTTATTTGATGCTAGATGATCACATAGGAAAAGGTTGCTTTGACAAAAAACCTAGAGTTGATTGTTTATGTGCTTGGGTGTTCTTTGTTGTTCTTTGGAGTTATGATTTGTTCCATGTGTTAGTGTCGTACATGATTTATATTCTTGGAGAGTTGTTAAGATTGTGAATGTGTGATTTGAGTACGTGTTTAAATTGATTATGAATAGCATGCATACATGTGGAATGAATTGTGTGATTCGGATGCCATTACTATTCTAAATATAATGTTATTGTTTAAAGCATGCTTCATGTATGGATGAAAGGCTTCGATGAGATTGCATTGTTCATGGTGGAATCAAAGCATATTAGCATGGTGTGATTCCTTGAAAACATAGTGTGTGTTGAGCATGTGGTGTTGTGCATTATGAAGGTGCAGATCCTATGGTGAAAACCCCAAAATTTGGCCAGTGTATCGGTACCTGATTGACCCGACGGGAGCGGTCTGTGAAACAGGTGTGATACTCGATTGACCATAGGGAGCGATCCGTGAAATCGAGACATGGGTGTGGCATAGAGTTGCATGGGTGTGTCACGCATATTTCTATTGCATAGTGTTGATGAGTTGGAAGATATGTAGATATAAATGTACACTTGCACATGCCACGCCTTAATTTTGTTCCTTGCATTAGCATTGTATTATACCAGCAGTTGAGCTGAACACTAGCATGACTAGAATATGCATATATCGTATCGTTTAAATGAATTCCTTCCTTGCAAAAAGGCTGTGTTAGAACTTGGTGTTAATCATTTGGTGTAAACAATAGAAGGAGATGGTTGGCATGAGTTATATAAGTGTTGATTAGGCAAGTGTGTCATAACATATCAGATTCGTTACTTGTGAAGTGTGAAGTGTTGACAAGTACCTATTTAGTGTTCTTTTAACACCTATGTCTAATGTGAAAAGAGTATTAATTTTTTTCCTTGGGCTTGCAAACATGTCTCTAAAGAGAGGTCCAAATAGACCATCAAAGAGGTCCCGAGCTCGTGCTTCTTCTGTACAGGCACCTGCACCTACCCCAGTGTACCCTGGTAGGAGACCATTGAAGAGGTACTAAATTCGTACTTCTTTTGTACAGACACTTACACCCACATTGACATACTCTGGTAAGAGACCACCGAAGAGGTACTGAGTTCGTATTTCTTCTTCACAGACACAACAAAGACTCATTCAATCTCTAGCCCCCAACCTACTATACCTACTGCTTCTCAAGAGAGGGTATCCCAAAGACCCCTGATTTGTTATCGGTGTAGGCAGCCTGTCCACAAGATGGCCACTTACCCTCAAAGGGACTACAGTCGGGGACAGGGGATTGGATCTAGCCAGGGATTACTTCCACCTCCTGTACAAGGTCAGGAGTGGAGAGCACCCCAGCTTTATTATACCTGCCACCAGACGGGCCATGAAAGGGCCAACTGTCCTCAAGGATAGACTCCACAGAACTCACAGAGGCCACATTATTATCAGTATACTCAGGTGCCTCTGCCACAACCACAATTAGACCATGGACCACCAATACTATATTTTCAGCCCACACCCACAGCGTTGAGCATTAGGACTCCCAGTCAGAGGGGTGGTGACCAGTAGGGACAGAGAGGGAGTGGTAGGCAGGGTCAGACTACACAGAGTCATGTTGATGCAGTAGCCACACCAGAGGCATCTACTTCTGGACCTTCTGTGATTCGAGGTACATTCCTTGTATTTAGTTCATGGGCCAGTATACTAATAGACTAGGGTGCATCTCATTCATTCATATCTACCACGACACTGGGGTTGGACATAGATTGGTTAGATCCACCATTGCATGTTGACACCCCAGTTGGGGGTAGTCTAATATTTACGAGGATCTATAGAGGTTACTCGATAGAGGTGGCTGATCGCATTCTTTATGTTGACTTCACTTGCTTGGCATGTCTGGTTTTGATGTTATTATGAGGTTATTTGCTTTCTAGACGAGCATAGATTGCTACAGAGGAAGTGTGGCAGTGTGTACTCTTAAAGAAGATAGCTTTTATTTCACAAGAGATCGTGAAAATTTATTAGTTCCACCCTTGTACGACTCGAGGAGTTGGGGAGGTCACAGTTACAAGTTGGCTAGTTTGATAACAGGTAGGAGTGGAACTATAAAGAGTGGGTTGCCCCCAGTAGTAGATGAGTTCCTAGATGTCTTCTCGGGTGACTGGACTAGCTTACTGCCGAAACAAGAGATAGAGTTCACGATAGAGCTTATCTCAGGCCCTGTGCCTATTTCCATTCCACCTTACTGTATGGCTCCAACCGAGTTGAGAGAGTTGAAGGAGTTGTTGACTGATTTACAAGGTAAGGGTTTTACTTGTCCTAGTACTTCGCTGTAAGATACTTCGGCATTGTTCGCGAAGAAGAAGGATGGGACATTACGTTCATGTATGGATTATAAGAGGCTGAACCAGGTTGTTGTCAAGAATAAGTAACCGTTATCAAGGGTAGGTGACTTGTTTGACCAGCTTAGGGGTTTAAGACGTTTCTCGAGGATCGATCTTAGATTAGGGTACCATTAGTTGAGAGTATGGGAGGAAGATGTGGTGAAGATAGCTTTTCGCACTCGTTATGGACATTATAAGTTGTGGTTATGCCATTAGACGTGAAAAATGCCTCAGCGGCATTTATGGACTTAATGCAGCGCATCTTTAGCCTTATTTAGATCAGCTTGTGGGGATCTTGGTAGATAGTATGCTGATTTATTCACCTTCTGAGGAGGAGTATACTTTTCACTTGAGGACTATATTACAGATTTTGAGAGGGCATCGTTTATTTGCTAAGTTCTCGAGGTGTGAGTTTTGACTCTAGGAGGTACAGTTTCTAGACCATGTTGTATCAAGTAGTGGGATTTCTGTGGACCCTTCTAGGATTGACTTTGTCACGAGTTGGGAGAGGTTAGACCTCGACCTGATTGGGTTGGTTTGGATTACGTGATTAGATGAGTGCTTGTTGCTTTAGTGTGTGAAAGTGTACAATGTGTGGTATGCTTGGTTATTGATGAACAAGGGCTAGATGCTTATATCTATGCAGTAGACCAAGTGAAATTAAGAGGTAGACTATGTACTTGTTGTCTGTGAGATAGGCTGTAAGCCTGGATATCCATAGGGTTGGGTGTATACCTAGTTACCTATACAGCAGGTTGTATGCTTACTTATGTATATGTATATTCTTGGGATAGATCTCATACTTGGGTATTGATGTGGTAGGCTACATGTTAGCTATTGAATATTGCTTCTTGATTCTATATATGCATGCTAGTTTAGTAACCGTGAATGCAATGTGACTATGATTTTCATACAGACTGATTGTTATTAAGGCATGTATAAGAGTATGTTTAAACATGTTTATTTGTATGTGTGTTTTGATACATATGTGTACAGATTGATGTATATTAGTAGTTGAAATTGGTGAAGAGTTTCACTAAGAATCTCGATGGTTATGAGACTTTAATTAATTATTGACTGAAACGAGGATGAGCTAGAATGACCTTATAGGAAATTGAGATATTTCTGTTTACCTTCTCTAATGTATTTTTCTTTTGAACCTTAACGTATTGCTTTAAGTTTCATAATTAGAGTACATAAACTATATTGTCCTACATCCGAATATTTAGTTAATATATGTATGCTTGAAATGAATAGGCTAATCTTTATTAATGCATGACATTTAGTCTCGGTTATATATAGACTAAGGTGGATGATGATGGCTTTACTTTAAGATTATGTTATTAATGTCATATAAATGATTATAGTACTCGGAGAAAATTGGGTTATTGGATTACATTAAAGTGCAAGTGATATATTGATGCCATAGTGATAAATTACTAGATGATTTCATAGCTGAAGTTGAGGTTAGTTAGATAGTCATCACATGTGTGAGAGACTTTGAGGTATCCTTGTGAGCGTTGAGAATTTCCTTTGTTTCTTTTCACTATGTTACATTATTGAGGTGGGTTATGACACTTGGATGGATTTTGGGAAATTGGCATTGATGAGCTAGCATGTTTGAGGGTTTCATCATGCATTGTGCCATGTGGAATGGGCCATTACAGATGGGATCAGAACCAGACCCTAGCAGGGAGTGTGGAGATGTCTGCATGCCGTTGCACGCTTGCCCAATTGGACGAGGTTCCTTTGGGAGAAGAGGGTAATGCATTCCACATCGCCTAGCTAAGGGAGAGGTGAATGATCCATGGGTAAGGCTGCACGTCTTCATGTTACAATGCATTTTATATATTTTTTTTATTTTGTCAAAGAGGTATATTTTTAAATTTCGGGACGAAATTTCTTTAAGGAGGGAAGGATGTAGAGACCTGAAAAATTGAGAACAAATTTTTCTTTTTAAATAGTAGAGCGCTCTTCGTAATACCCAGAATTGGGATGGCACATAAACCGAGGAAGATCGATTAAGTGGTGAACCGAGCTGTTAAAGCTTTATGTCGTGATATTTCACAGGCTAAGCAATTTGGAAAGTAAATAGTTTGTTTTGAGTAGTCAGTATCGGGCAACACCCAAACAACCCAGGGTTGAGTCTCGTGATGCGTGCATGCACGTATTTCTATGCAAGCATGCGTATGCATATATGCCTAGGCCCCTAGAAATCAGTGTATGTGCGCATGCTCGGAACCCAATATATACATATGTATACGGAAATATATATACATGAGCAATGTGTGTATTATATATGTATGTGTATAAAGTATGATATATGTATATGTATAAGGTAAGGTATAAAGTGTATATATATATATATATATGTATATTGAAAATGTAAAAGAAAAAGAAGGGAAGCATGCACTGCATGCAGTGTGTGTGTACTTTGTGTGTGCAGTGTGTGTGTCAGTTTGTGTGCAAGTGGTTGTGTGCTGATTGGTGTGTGTGTGTGTAGTATTATATATATATATATATGTATGTATAACACAAAGCAGATGCAACATTACATGGGATCAGAGAGAAAAGAAAAAGAGCAGAAGAAGAAAGTCCAAAAGAGGGGCTGTGAGGGGATAGAAGAGAGAGAGAGAGAGAGAGAGAGAGAGAGAGGAGAGAGGAGAGAGAAAAAGGTCTCTTGTATGTGTATTACATATATACGTGTGTGCGTTTGAGTTAGAAAAGAAATAGGAAAGAGAGAAGCAAGAAGGAAAAGCTGAGAGGAACATTGGGGCATTCAGAAGCCTGAACAGAAGTGAGAAAATCAGAAAAAGGTATTGTCTTGTTTGGTTTCTGTTTCAATTTTTAGAAAGCATGTTAAGTAGTTTGAAGCATAGGGCCCTATTAAGCATAAAATGAGGATTAAACTGCAAGAAAAATCATTAAAAATTATACGGAACTAAGGTAGAAAACAACAATTACAGGTATACAAGGATAATCTAATTTTAGTGGATTTTGGCTTTAAACATCATCCAGATGATAAGGAACAAATCCTCTGTAGTGCAGAAACATTTAAGGAGAAAAACTAGGCTAAAACAGTAAAGCAACAAGCTCAAAAATGGGAAATCTCAGTTGGCCGGAGCTATAGTTCTTGGCCATTTCGTGGAGATCTGATGGATAAAAATGAAAACCAAGGTTAGGGATGAAATCTATAAGGGAAAGGGAAAGGGAAGAAAATGGCATTTGAAAAACATAAAAATTCGATCGGAACAGGGTCGCTAGCGCCAGAGAAGAAGCCGGAACCCCACCGGAACCCTACCGAAAAGTTGGGGAAAAGAAGGACCTTTTTGGGTTTGGGTTTGGGTCGGTTCGGGTTTGGGTCAGACCCGACCCACCTAGACATAACGGGTACCTGAAACTACGTCGTTTAAGTTATAAATTTAAAAAGAATTGGGAGTGTTTGGCTATAGGTTTAAGAAATTAAAATTGAAAGTGAAATAGGAATAGGGATATCTTATCCTTGTTTTGGGGATTTAGCCACTATTTGGCTATTCGGATTGAGGATAGTGAAATTAGAAATTCTGATTTAACCCCACAACTTTTAAAAATTCTAAATTGACCCCCAGAACTTGTGATAATTATAGTTTGATCCCCCTAAATAAAATATTAATTAATTTTTAATTTAATTAATTAATTAAAATAAAGAAAAATTACAAAAATGCCACTAAGTTAAAAAGCACTCAAACGAACTCCGATTAAAGTAAACAAATAGTGAATTTTTATTATTTCGAGCATTTCGGACTCAACTGTCACGACCCGAAACACTCCCTGTGCAGATCTCGTATCGCGACCGCCACCCTTCGGCCGAAGCCTTAGGGCAAGGCTCACATAAGCATGAGCAGCAGTATCGGACAACGGTGCGGCCTGTGTTTTGCAAAAGTGTAAAAACTTTTTCTTTTCTTTTCTTATTTAAATCTTTCGCACATCTGCCCGATACTGACGCTTTGTAATACCTCGAATTTATTTTATCAATTAATCAAAATAAGAATGTATTTTTCAGAAATTAATGTGTCGATTTAATCATCTTAACTAGATTTTGATACTACAAAAAAAGGGGGGGTAATAATAAAATAAAATAAATAAATAAATAAAAATATAACTATTGGGCTACCAACCAATTTTACATTATAGGATGCTCTAAAACAAATAATTGAGATGAAACAATTAGTAAAACATTTTTTATGTATATATATGTGTATATATATAGATATATTTATATAAAGATATACACATAGTATGATGGTCTGTTGGGAGGCTGCAAGAAGCAAGCCAACCTGACCATGCATAGATGTAATTATGCAAATACAAGGTGCATGATGGTGGCTACAGGTGGTCAGCTGACCTAACCATGGATGCACTCATGAGCTGCATTGAAATAGTGAGGTTGAAGCAGAACTATGGGCTGGATATAAATATATAACAATATTATATATATATATATATATATATTAGGTGCAGCAAGAGGGCTCTAGAACCCTCTTTTGATATATATATATATATATATATATATATATATATATATATTTAGGTTTATATTAGTAGGTTTCGGCTGAAAGGGTAGAGAGAGAGATTGAAGAAGTGTGGGTGTGCGTGAGAGATAGTGAGAGAGAGAGAGAGAGAGAGAGAGAGAAACATTTTTGTGTATATGTGCCTGTGTGTGTGTATCCATTTGGAAGTGCACAAGAGGGAAGGGACTAAGCAGACCTAGAGAGGATTGGGAGGGTCAGAACTGGGCCACGGTTGAAGGAGAAACCACCAAGGTATAAAGTCTGAAACAGTTGTGTTTTCTTTTCCTTCGTTTTTGAATTTTTGGTCTCTATTTCAGTTTGGTTTGGAGATTTAATTGCACGCATGCTTAAAAATTGACATTAAGGGACTATTATGAATGAACAGAGAGGGTCGAGAGGCATGAGAAGCCAAGAACCGAGAGGGACTTCCATTGTTGGACCTCCAACAATGTAGGTCTGAAACGACCAAAGCCACACGAGGTTTGGCTTGTTAAACCTTGAAACAGACCCTCCTAGCATTACAAAAACACCCGGCCGCGACCCAAACACCCAACTTAAGGCCACTAAAAGTTGATTTGTAGGTCACGGGTTTAGAACCCAACCCTTGAAACAGACCCCTAGCCCTTGTTTTTAGAATTTGGATCAAATCCTCTTGGCATGACGGTCACAACAAGACAAGAACCAACGGATTTGGTCCAGAAATGAACATTTGGGAACCAATTGCAGGTTCGGTTATTCCTTGTTAGATAGAACCCTTGAGCTCGATTTGATGCCTCAAATGGATGGAAAAATGTTTGTTAGGCTTCCAAAAATACCTTGGGATGAATAGCAGTGAGAATCGATGGCTGAAAACCCATGAAATAAGCCTTTAAACTTTCGGTTTTCAAGGTTACTGTTCACCGTCCTGGGGAAGACGATGAACAGTAACGAGTCGGGTATCGGGTCAAAATCGGTTCGGGCCCTGACCCAACTGTGATGGGTTTAAAACATTTTAAAACAAAACTACGTCATTTTACTTAAGGTATTTTAAATTAGGGCTGACGTCAGCTTGACGTCAGCATTACATATTTAGCCAAAATTACGGTTTGACCCCTAGGAAGTTTTGGATTTCCGTTTTGACCCCAACAGCTTTGACTATTCGTATCCTGGCCCAGATTTTGAAAAAAATAAATTCAAATAGGCCCCTGGAAAAATAATAAATAATAAAATAATTAATTTAATTATTTTATTAATTGGGTAAAACTACCATTTTACCCTTGGGCATTAAGTAAATCAAACGAAGTCCAAATTAAATAAATAAATAGTGTATTCTTACTATTTCGGGCATTCCGGACTCAATGGTGGAGTCCGATTTGTGAAATCAAGACCTGAAAAATAAAGACACTCAAATGGTAAATGATCGTATTACCCCTAATGATACCCAGGGCCAAATAAACATGAAAGATAGTCCAAATTAATTATGTTGGACGTTCCGGACTTAATGGTGAGGTCCGTTATGTCAATCAGTGTTCCAAAAAATTAAGTCACCTAAAACATGAAATTATCATTTTGCCCTTAGGGGTACCCGAAGCCAAATAAAAGGCCGCGAAGGCCTAGATTTATTTTCTTGGACGTTCCGGACTTAACAGTGGAGTCCGTTTAACCAAATAAAAAACTCTGAAGGCCGATGCAATAAATTTAACGACCTTAAGAATATACTTTAATACTGAGAGGGTTTAATTGAACCACATCGACCTTAATTAATTGAGAAGGGTTATTGACAATTAAATTTCTGATTTATAGGAACCTCTAAGGGGAAAGAGAGGGAGATTTAAATTAGTAAGACTGCTGGGGGCTATTTTTGAGGTAAGTAATTCTGATACTTTAATATGGGTTATTCTCAGTTAGTCACATTCATTTCCATCTGCTGCCAAATTTGTACTTTATCACTACCTAATGTACTTGATTTGAGCCAATCGACTTGTGGTTATCGGTTATGCCTGATCTTTGGATTTGACTTGCTTGCTTACATCATTGTGAATTTGATCATTGATATTTGAGCATCATTACACTATCATACCATGACCTAGTCTTGAGATATATCCTGTTGATAGAAATCTTGATATTCGACACACTTCATGTTTTGTTGATTGTGATATCAATTGTTTTGTACGGTTGTACATCCTATGTGGAATTTTATTGATCATGGTATTTGGTATGTACTCGGGGTTGTGCTCAGTCACAATGGCCCATCCATTCACAGATTGCGTGGGGGAAAGACCCTTTGGGGGTCTTGTATGTCCTTCGGGACATGAGATAATAAGAGCTCTAGTGCTATTCAGTAATCCCGGGATAAAGGGGCAAAACTGAATGTGCGTTCCAATGGGGTATGCCCGGCCCCGGGTGATTCACGCATTTCTAGGTTATTAGAACTCGATGATGATTTATTCTTGTATTCGTTGGATGATCATATTTTATGCCCTGTGAATGATCATATTATTACAAGCATGATATAACTTTGATTGGCTAACGTTTTGTTGTGGCAGCAATCCATCATGATAGGCTAGATCCCAACTTTGATTGACCTTGTTATTGTCTCTTGCCTTATATTGGGATATGCCTCTTTTGGACCCTCGAGTCAATGTTAATGTGCATCTTGGTGACTGGCTATGTATTCCTTGTTGCTCATTTGGCTATTGGCTATCTGTTATCTCTTTGTTCTATCATTCCCTTAGAGTAACCCTAACCCATGTTAAAGCTAAGAAATTACTTATTGGGCTATTAGCTCACCCCTCCTTATATTTTTCAGGACAACAAGAAGTTGGGGAACCTTCGGGCGCTTCAGGGGTCTAGACGCTGCTAGCTACTGGTAGCTTTTTTTGGCGAGTTTTTGTACTAATTTAATACCAGAAGGTCTTAATTGCTCCCATGTCACCACGGTCCTGGAAGTGTGTTTCTTTTTGGGAGGATCTGTACTTAAACACTTATGTCTTTTTGGCCTGTATCTAAATGGTAACCTGACTATGCTACCAGGTGTATTTAATGATTAAAAAATATTTTGCTAAAACTTTACTCAGTATCTCAGATCCTTTTGACGGGGAACGGCCCACGGGCCGCAGACCCGAGTCACGGACCCCCAATCTGCGTAGGGTGAGTTTTGGGTCGTGACACGCTCTTCATAGTGGTACACATTAATATACATCCAGAGCATAAACAAAATTCTAAAGTTTTATACATAATACATATTCATTTGTCCTTTGAAACTTAATTACATAACATTTACATATTTTCTATAACCAAAAACGACTAACTATTAGTCTTGGTGCTTCCCAAAATTAGCTAATCCTGCAATGAACTTTCTATGCCCTTCCACAAAATGAGTATAGATCAAACACTTTCTTCATAAAAAACCAGGACTTGCTTTCTATCACCTGAAAGAGGGACAGATAAAATCTGGGTAAGTTAATCTAAGCTTGTGAGTAATTCCTGCATTTTTCATGGGGTTTCAATTGGCAGTGGTTTAGCATATGAGAGTTTATAAAATACTCACTACCAATTGCTCGTACGTTTAGAACACAAAATATATGCATTCTTAAAACAGATAGCTTTGAAACATTTAAAGTATTCAAGCTAAATATACATTTCTTTAAGTAGAGTATATGCACTTCAAAAACATATGAACATGCATAATAAAAATGAGGGTAAGAACCTTATTCCATTTTCAAAAGCGTTACTTCAAAACATATAAACATGCATAGTGAAAATGGGGGTAAAACCTACTTCCATTTCCAAAAGCATTTGTCATCTTTCTCTTTGATTAGATGGAATCTGTTTCGAACCAGACTCTCATATTACTGCAATGCTACAGTGGAGATATCTCATTGCCTGGGGGATTAGATCCTGCTACCGGGCATTTCTTCGTGTCATAGTTGAAATCCGAAGAATATCAACGTCGAATGTGGTGCTTATGCACCATTTATCTTATAAAACATTTATCACATGGTTTCTTTAATAGATATTTTTCATGAATATTTAAAACATGTAATATATAACTTCTGCAATAAAACTTCAAATACTTGGAATAATCAAATTCAGAATATTTAAGGAGATTAGCATTTTACTCAGATATGCTAGATATTTCTAAGAAATAAACTGTATAAAACATTTACGGAGTATGTCATAACAGAATATTTTAAAACAGGAATCATATAGAGACTGAATTTGATATTCAAATACTTCACATAACTTGAACTTAAAACATTATTCAAATCTGTAGAGTTAAATCTCCACTTCAAATACAGGGTTACTCACCTCGGTCCTTAGAGTTAGTGCTAATATTGTGCTTTCCCACTTCCTTTGCAGTTCCTAAGAACAATTCATAAATAGTCTCATTAACTTCACATTCACTATAACACCACCTATTAATGGTCTTAACTTATGCTTAGATCATAATTAATTCTAATTCTTATCTTAGGCGTATACTTTTTAAATACACTCTTCTGGTAGCTTCATTAAAGCATAAGGTTTAATTTTATTACTTCACATACTTACGTGTCATATTTTTTCGTACTTCATTTCACAATATGGACCTCACCATTGAGTCCGAAATATCGAAGAAAGTCAATTTAGACCCCCTCAAATTTTTATTTGGCTTCGGGCACATTAGGGGCAATTTGGTAATTACACTTTAACGTGTCCTAATTTTTTGGGGTCCCGTCTCGTGAAACGGACTGCACTGTTGGGTCCATAATATCCAAAATAGTTAAAATACACTATTTGTTTACTTTATTTGGACTTCGCTTGACTTGTTTAAGGACTTGGGGAAATTTCATAATTTTCGTATTTAAATATTATTAATTTAATATTAATTTAATTTTTGGTTGGGTCACAGTATAATTTTTCAGAAGTTCTGGGGTCAAACTACAATTTCCCTAACTTTCGGTCTGAACCAGTAGGTTCAGTTCCATTTTAAGTTAACCGGTCTCAAGTTCCATTGAACCAACCGGTTTGGTTGGCTTATCACGTAATGTTGATGTAATGATGACGTCAGCCCTAATATTTTAAATTTAAAACTTAATCAAATGTCGTAGTATTGACCCAACCCAAATTAAAACATCGGGTCAGGACCCGACCCGAGGTCCGACCCATGACCCGTTACTATTCATCATCTTCTTCACTGATTTCTTCACTGTTGCCCTAATTTCTGGTTTCTTTTCTTCCAATTTCGTGTGTCTTTAACCGTTGATTTTCTCTGTTCTTGGATGCTCTGTGTTCCTAGAGGGTTGGCCAAACTTTTGGCATTCATTTGACACTTTAAAGCTAACCTAAATGTTGGGTTTAACATTTGATACCCGAACCTGCAATTCCATAGTAAACTCTCATTTTACCACCATTTTTAATGGAGTTTGGTTCTGCATGATCCTTATGACATGGGGGTTTAATCCCTATTCTCAAAGTCGAGTTTAGGAGTCTAAAACTGAAACTGGGTTTAATGGCTAAAACCTGCAACTCAAGTTTTTGTATTCATTCTTTGAGTTTTAGAGTGGTGGTCTAGTGTTTTTAAGATATTGGAATAGTCTAGTTTAGGTTTCAACAGTCCAAATTTGAATTAACAAAGGTTGGTTCAGACCTGATTTCCTTAAATTTTCTCTCATCTCTTCATGATTTTTTATTAAATCTTTTTATAAACTGAAGTTCATAACATGTAGACTAGGATTCCATATTTGCAGGCCTAAAATTTTGAACATAATTAAACATAATTTCAACCAAAAATTTACCTGTTTAGTTGGCTGTTTTCCAAATTTTCCTCCTTCCTCACTCCTTCTACGCCTCAGGTTCCTATTCTCTTTCTCAACTGCTTCTATGCATTATCTTTTCTCTTTCTCCCATTTTATTTCCTATCAAACCAACCATGCAGTCGGTGGCATTGCCATGTTGGTTGTCATTGTTGCATGGTGTACACCTAGGTTGCATTCACATGGCTACCGACCACTTTTCCTCATATGGAGAACAACTACATGGCTGTATATTGCCCCCTACTGATTCTCTCTTTTAATCCTTATTATTCTATTACTTCCTCTTATCTTTTCTGCTACTTCTAGTCACTTCCTATTTAATTAAATCTCTTTATTTAATCCTTAGTTTACCTATATGTATATAGCATTCCAACATATATGTGTACATGTGTATATATATATATACGTACTGATATACTACCTAATGTATTAACTCATGTGTAAATATATGTATATATACATATATATATATATACTTACTTGTATTTGTCTTTTATTTTATTTATTTTTCTCTTAATTATTATTTATTTAGTTTTCACGTGTTAATCAGACATAACATTTATGTCTAAATTATATTTGCCATCAAGGGTTGGCGGTTGGCGGTTGGCGTGAAAACATACAATTTCAATGAGATCGCCAAAAATAGGTTGGTGATTGCAATGAAAGTGATGTACAATCGTCCTGGGTTTTTCGGGACTTTACTGAAAGCTCACGTGTTGGGATTCAAAATCAACATTGTTACTTAAGGTCTTGATCACTAATTTATATTTAGTGATTTAATGAATTCTTAGTCGGGTCGGGGTGTTACATCAACTGTGGAGTCCGATTTGTGAAAAGAGGTCTCAGGAAATAAGAACCCTGTAAAGACTAGGAAATTTTTTTTTTTTTTGGAATAAATAAAATTTTCCTATTCTTTGATTTAATTAATTATTTTCATTTTTTTATTGTTTATTGTTATTATTATTATTATTGTTATTGTTATTATTATTATTAGTAAAAATTTAAATGTAGGTTATGCATGTATGTGTGTGAGTGATGTATATGTGATTACATGTATATATATATATATATGTACATGTCAAATGTGTTGTAGGTATATGTATAGATAGATATGTATATATATACATGTATTGGAGAGAAGTGGAAAACAATGGTGTGTGCAAGTGGGGTGTGTATGTGGCAGGCCGTATATGTGTGTGTGGTGTGAGTGCACTGTGTGTGTGTGTGGCCAGATGTGTAAAAGTGTGTGTGTGTGTGTAAGTGTGTAATATAGTGTACATATATATATAGATAGATATTATGCACAAGTCAACTTTGCATTAAATGCAAAGTTGCTTGGTGCAGGGGAAAGAAAAGAGAGAAAGTCAGAAAAGGAGGCTGTGCAGGTTTGATAGTGCAGAGAGAGAGAGAGAGAGAGATATAGAGAGAGAGAGAGAGGAAGAACATAAGGTGCGTGGGTCTTGATCTTAGAGAAAAAAATAGAAAGAAGGGAGAGGCTGAGAGGGAACTGTGAGAACGGAGAGGAAGCTCGAGAGGTCAACCAAGGAGGAGAAGGAGAAGGAGAAGAGGACACACTGTTAGAGAGAGAAAAATCCAGAAAATTGGTGAGTAACTTGGTTCTGATTTCTCATTTTTTTTGCATGATTAATTTGATTTGATTTTAGGACCTTGTAGCATCTGAAATGTAGGTCATTTTGCAACAAGAACGAATTAAAACGGTTGGGAAATGAGAGAGAAATATTGAGTTGCAGGTCATGTAAGATAATCGGTTGGGTGGAAAATATTGTTTAAAAACTTAGTTTTGATGAGGAGGAATTGTTCCTCTATGATGCAGAAATGTTTAGGAAGAAAAATTTCAACAAAACAACCAAGAGAAATGGGGTTTTGGACTTGGCTGGAGGTTCGGCCATGGCTTTTTGAACCTCTGTTCGTGAAGATCCAATAGATCAAATTGAAAAATAATGTTAGGAATGAAACCCCCTTGAAAAATGGAAAAATATAGCATTTTTAAAACTGGGAAAATCCGCTGGAAAACAGTCGCCTGCACTGGAGAAGGCGCCGAAAAAACAGGGAAGAAGCATTGTGCATGCGGGTCTCGGGTCGGGTCTCGGGTCCTGTTCGGGTTCGGTTCGGGCTTGGGCCGACCCGCCTCTGCCACGTGTCATCTTCTGGTTTTAAATTAAAATGGGAATAGGGCTGTTTGCTTACAGGTTTATGAAATTAAAATTTGAATTAAATTGGAAACAGGGATAACCTATCCCTGTTTTGGGATTGACCCCTCTTTGGCCAACCGAATTGAGAATAGGAGAATAGGAATTTACAAATTAACCCCTGGACTTTTTGAAAATTAAACTTGACCCCAGAACTTTTGAAAATTTCACTCTGACCCCTAGACTTTTAAGAAATTATGAACTGATCCACCAGAATAAAATATTAATTAAATTAATTAATTAATTAATTTAATTTAATTATTTGAATGTCACAAAATAATCTGGAGTCCAAATGAAACAAGTCATTAGTGTATTTTGACTATCTCGACCATTCTGAGACCAATGGTGAGGTCCATTTTACGAGACGGGGTCCCAAAAAATAAAAGACCAGTGATAACATTTAAAATTACCAAAATGCCCCTGAATTGAAATACAGTCAAACGAACTCCGAATTAAGTAAACAAATAATGAAAATTTATTATTTCGAGCATTCCGAACTCAATCATGGAGTCCAATTTATGAAAAGAGGTCTCGGGATGTAAGGGCCCGTGAAAGTACAAAATGACTGTCTTGTCCTTTTTAGCTCGGATGTCCGAATTGAATTCCACGAAAGCCTAAACCAACTTTCTTCGACGTTCCGGACTTAATGGTAGACTTAAATATAGTAAAATAGAAACTTGTAAAATAAAGACATAAAATTTGTTGAATAGCATAATTCAAGTAACAAATGGACTGAGTCACATGCTATGATTTTAGGAACACGGAAAGGCAAGGAGAAGGTGATCTGACCTTCTGTATTTTCACTGTGGTTCTGCTACACTACAAGTACGTCTTCCTGAGTTGAAACTGACCCATCAGGTATGGTGTATTGTGCTAAGTAAAGAATAGAATTAAGTTTAGGAATGATTTGCATGTTGATTGATTGAATCATATATTTACTTATTTAATGTCAGGAAATCACCTAAGGAATATTGCTTTAAAAAGAAACCTTGAGTTGATTGTTTATGTTACTCATGTACTTCTTGCTGCTCCATGGAGATATGATTTGTTCTATGCGTTGGGTTGTACGTGATTTATATTTTTGGGGAGTTGTTAAGATTGTGAACACATGGGTTGAGTATGTATTTCCATTGATCATGTGTTGCATACATTCATGTAGAAGATGTTTTGTTATTCAGGTGTTGTGATTGCTTTAAGTGGAATACATTGTTTTAAGGCATGCTCTATGTGTTGGTAAAAATTGCTTATCTGAGATTTTATTGTTGCATGATGGAATTAAGGCATATTAGTATAGTGTGATGCATTGAAAGCATAGTATAGGTTGAGCACGTGGTGCTAAATATGGTACTCAGCTTCCATCGGATGTGTTTCAAAAACGAGACATAGACATGGCATAGATTGACATGGTTGTGGCATAGAATTGGCATGGTTGTGGCATTGAGTTGTGTGGGTGTTTCATGGGCATCACTACAACAAAATGCACTATTAGCGACGCGCGCGAGCGTTGCTAATAATGCAACTGTGCGTCGCTAAAGCTCTTTAGCGACGCACAAACGTGCATCGCTAAGGCGTCACAAAAAGCGCCGTCGCAAATACTATTAGCGACGCACAAACCGTTGGCGTCGCTAAAAGTGACTATTAGCGACGCACACATAGCGTCGCTAATAATTGGACGCTCCGTCGCCAATAATTCCCAAGGGCCTAAAATTGAGTATTAACGACGCACACTGTGCGTCGCTAAAAGTGGGTATTAGCGACGCACAGGTGTGCGTCGCCAATAAAGACTTTTAGCGACGCACAGTGTGTGTCGCTAATACTGAATGTTTAAATCACTTTTAGCGACGCTATGGTGTGCGTCGCTAAAAGTGTTTTTTTTTTTTTCCCAGACAGATCTAGTTTGTTTTAATATTATTTTGTTCCGGTTTAAATCTGTATCAATCATCCATCCTGATATACAATAAAATCCAAGTATTCTGAAATGAATATTTTAAAACAGAAAAATACATTCATATATATATTAAACTAATTATGTACAATTGTAACAGTACCATTCATCACTAAATAGAAAAATTAAAAATTGTCTCCAAAATGTTACTACAGATGTCCATGAAAATAAAAAATAAAAATAACAATTTCCGATGCAAAACATAAAGATGGCGGCGCGACAATAATCCTCGATCAATCTGAAATAAATATCAAACAACATTTATTAGAACAATTATTAAATATATATGAACATAGAATGTGAATAGTTTTTGTTTTTTTGCATGCATAAATAGTAAGAACGACATAAAGCATCATAAGTCTATTTTATCATTTGTGAGGTGTGTGAGGTGGTTTCGGTGCAGTTAGGCCGATATCCGGCATTTTGGTCTGGCAAAACCCAAGATGCGCCTTTTTAAGGCTGAAACTTGTATAAGTTTCAAACTGGGCATCGGAACCGAGTGTCGTAAGTTCGTGCAAGTCTATTTTATCATTTGTGAGGTGTGTGAGGTGGTTTTGGTGCAGTTAGGCCGATATCCGGCATTTTGGTCTGTCAAAACCCCAAAATGGGCCTTTTTGGAGCTGAAACTTGCATAAATTTCAAACCGGGCATCGGAACCGAGGGTCGTAAGTTCGTGCAAGTCTATTTTATCATTTGTGAGGTGTGTGATGTGGTTTCGGTGCAGTTAGGCCGATATCCGGCATTTTGGTCTGTCAAAACCCCAAAATGGGCCTTTTTGGAGCTGAAACTTGCATAAGTTTCAAACCGGGCATCGGAACCGAGTGTCGTAAGTTAGTGCAAGTCTATATTATCATTTTTGAGGTGTGTGAGGTGGTTTCGGTGCAGTTAGGCCGATATCCGGCATTTTGGTCTGTCAAAACCCCAAAATGGGCCCTTTTGGAGCTGAAACTTGCATAAGTTTCAAACCGGGCATCGAAACCGAGTGTCGTAAGTTTTTGCAAGTCTATTTTATCATTTTTGAGGGGTGTGAGGTGGTTTCGGTGCAGTTAGGCCGATATCCGGCATTTTGGTCTGTCAAAACCCCAAAATGGGCCTTTTTGGAGCTGAAACTTGCATAAGTTTCAAACCGGGCATCGGAACCGAGTGTCGTAAGTTCGTGCAAGTCTATTTTATCATTTGTGAGGTGTGTGAGGTGGTTTTGGTGCAGTTAGGCCGATATCCGGAATTTTGGTCTGTCAAAACCCCAAAATGGGCCTTTTTGGAGCTGAAACTTGCATAAGTTTCAAACCGGGCATCGGAACCGAGTGTCGTAAGTTCATGCAAGTCTATTTTATCATTTGTGAGGTGTGTGAGGTGGTTTCGGTGCAGTTAGGCCGATATCCGGCATTTTGGTCTGTCAAAACCCCACAATGGGCCTTTTTGGAACTGAAACTTGCATAAATTTCAAACCGGGCATCGGAACCGAAGGTCGTAAGTTCGTGCAAGTCTATTTTATCATTTGTGAGGTGTGTGATGTGGTTTCGGTGCAGTTAGGCCGATATCCGGCATTTTGGTCTGTCAAAACCCCAAAATGGGCCTTTTTGGAGCTGAAACTTGCATAAGTTTCAAACCGGGCATCGGAACCGAGTGTCGTAAGTTCATGCAAGTCTATTTTATCATTTGTGAGGTGTGTGAGGTGGTTTCGGTGCATTTAGGCCGATATCCGGCATTTTGGTCTATCAAAACCCCAAAATGGGCCTTTTTGGAGCTGAAACTTGCATAAGTTTCAAACCGGGCATCGGAACCGAGTGTCGTAAGTTTGTGCAAGTCTATTTTATCATTTGTGAGGTGTGTGAGGTGGTTTCGGTGCAGTTAGGCCGATATCCGGCATTTTGGTCTGTCAAAACCCCACAATGGGCCTTTTTGGAGCTGAAACTTGCATAAATTTCAAACCGGGCATCGGAACCGAGGGTCGTAAGTTCGTGCAAGTATATTTTATCATTTGTGAGGTGTGTGATGTGGTTTCAGTGCAGTTAGGCCGATATCCGGCATTTTGGTCTGTCAAAACCCCAAAATGGGCCTTTTTGGAGCTGAAACTTGCATAAGTTTCAAACCGGGCATTGGAACCGAGTGTCGTAAGTTCGTGCAAGTCTATTTTATCATTTGTGAGGTGTGTGAGGTGGTTTCGGTGCAGTTAGGCTGATATCCGGCATTTTGGTCTGTCAAAACCCCAAAATGGGCCTTTTTGGAGCTGAAACTTGCATAAGTTTCAAACCGGGCATCGGAACCGAGTGTCGTAAGTTCGTGCAAGTCTATTTTATCATTTGTGAGGTGTGTGAGGTGGTTTCGGTGCAGTTAGGCCGATAGCCGGCATTTTGGTCTGTCAAAACCCCAAAATGGGCCTTTTTGGAGCTGAAACTTGCATAAATTTCAAACCGGGCATCGAAACCGAGGGTCGTAAGTTTGTGCAAGTCTATTTTATCATTTGTGAGGTGTGTGAGGTGGTTTCAGTGCAGTTAGGCCGATATCCGGCATTTTGGTCTGTCAAAACCCCAAAATGGGCCTTTTTGGAGCTGAAACTTGCATAAGTTTCAAACCGGGCATCGGAACCGAGTGTCGTAAGTTCGTGCAAGTATATTTTATCATTTGTGAGGTGTGTGAGGTGGTTTCGGTGCAGTTAGGCTGATATCCGGCATTTTGGTCTGTCAAAACCCCAAAATGGGCCTTTTTGGAGCTGAAACTTGCATAAGTTTCAAACCGGGCATCGGAACCGAGTGTCGTAAGTTCGTGCAAGTCTATTTTATCATTTTTGAGGTGTGTGAGGTTTTTTCGGTGCAGTTAGGCCGATATCCGGCATTTTGGTCTGTCAAAACCCCAAAATGGGCCTTTTTGGAGCTGAAACTTGCATAAGTTTCAAACCGGGCATCGGAACCGAGTGTCGTAAGTTCGTGCAAGTCTATTTTATCATTTGTGAGATGTGTGAGGTGGTTTCGGTGCAGTTAGGCCGATATCCGGCATTTTGGTCTGTCAAAACCCCAAAATGGGCCTTTTTGGAGCTGAAACTTGCATAAGTTTCAAACCGGGCATCGGAACCGAGTGTCGTAAGTTCGTGCAAGTCTATTTTATCATTTTTGAGGTGTGTGATGTGGTTTCGATGCATTTTCTATAAATGATAAATCTACGAAAGTATATAATTTTAAAAACTTACCAAGGTTGTGAAGAGTCACGCTGTTGGCTGATCATCGTCTGCAAAAGAGTCTGTATCTCGGCATATCGCTCCTCGAGGCTATCTAGTCTCTGGCACAGCACTACATTCTCTTGTTGAACTGCCTCCGTAGCTGAGTGTGCCCTAGCATCACTCTCAAAGGATGATGTCGTCGGCGCTATCCCAGTCCCTAAACCACGCACATAGCGACGCCTCTTGCCCAAAACAGTCTCCCGTATCTGGTCATCGGTCGGCGGATCCTGACCCTCAAGTGTCGGCTGATCACGCAGCCGGACCATCTCCTCCTATAAAAACATAAATACATGTTACTACTTTTATAACTTTAGATTAATATTAAATTAGTAATACTGTAGCAAGTTACATAAAAACTTACATAAAGCCGCTGTGCTTCAGGCCCAGCCCAACCCTTATTGGGGTTGTAGTGCGTCCTGTGCCACAAATCAATGGGGCTGG
Source organism: Nyssa sinensis (assembly GCA_008638375.1). Classification (NCBI taxonomy): domain Eukaryota; kingdom Viridiplantae; phylum Streptophyta; class Magnoliopsida; order Cornales; family Nyssaceae; genus Nyssa; species Nyssa sinensis. Next base: position 27,798,836 of record CM018040.1, read on the forward strand.
GTGGTGCACCGGTGTCCTGGTCTCGCTGGAGCAAATAAATAGTAGCTTATGAAGAGTGATTTCATTAATAGATTATACAATAAGAACTTCATACATTTATTAACTTACCATATCATGCCTATACTGTACAAAAGAACGTGATCCACCACAGTGGGTCACCTTCTGCTTGCTTCTACTCTCGCTATTTTTCCTACTTAGTTCCTACACTTGGCCAAAACAAAGAAGGTTAGTATAAATGATACTGATTTAAACCAGACAACAAAAGTAATTTGAACAATTTTTACCTAGAATGTATCACTTGCGAACCGGTCGCACAGTAACAAAATTTCGACAGCATCTCCCCAGGGTTCTCCAAGTATACGAGATAGACGTTAACACGCCTAAATATATACCAAGAGAACAATAGGAGACCGTGCTAAAATTTTATCATAGTGAAATATTCAAGCATATGCGCTATTGATTGCAATGCAGATTTATGCATTCTCGAACTGTCCTCTCTGGACAATTCAAGAATCGATTTTCATACACACGAGCCCAATCGCGAATAAATTTCGCGACGAGATTCGCATGTGATGAAAATGACTCCCGAACGGGGCTAGGCTTACATGAATGCAATAAAAAAATTCATTAGTGTAAGGGCAAACTCTGATTGTCAGACAGAGTTTTGCTTTAAAAAACCATTAACAATAGCATTGAAAATGCCAATACAAAACATATTGATCTTGTTTGATAACAAGGAAAAGCACCTAGCATTAAATTTTTATCTATTAATTAAGGTCATTCATCAAGAATTATTTGCTTGGCACCTGACAACAACAACTTAACCAACAAAAGCAAATCAATTGCTACCTAAAACCACTAACTAACTTAATAGGTCAGGTGTATCTAGTTGATCTCTCAATCTATAGGACTCAAAAACTCTTTTTAATTCTTGAATGGATAAAATCCTTGATGCTAGTTCATGACTTAGTTCATGAAGTGATCAAAGCAGAACTGAAACAAACACCATACATGTGCATTTAGCATTTTTAATAGTTATTCACATACTAGTGTTCGTACTAAATTAAATGTTCCTTTTTGTCTCTTGATACACATGAAATGTAGCATCAAGTTTAATTATCTTATTTCAACATTTTTTTTAACAAATGTTTTAAATTTTTTCTTTTTTTTTTGGGTAGTCGATGGAGATTAAATACTAAACTCATAAAAATGGAAATGATTATTTCTTCTTTCCAAACAAAAAAAAAATAAAAATTTCTTTAACCTCACAAGCACACATTTTTTCAGGGGAAATAACATTTTGTCATGGTCACGCCTTTACAATCTTTAATATTTGTTTTTGTTTTTGGTTTTGTATTATGTTCGGTTTGACAGATGGATCATGTTAAGGCTAATGTTTGGCATTAACCAATTAATCCAATTAAATATGTGTGCAAGTATTTTGGATAATACTTAAAAACTTTCCAAAAGTAAATTTATAAAATAATACTTATTCTCTTATACGCATGAAAAACACATAATTATTATGTGAGATTTTTCTTAAATTTTTTTAACTAAAAATAAAAATAAATAAATGTGCCTTTATGTGATAAATTTAGCACATCACTAGGTATAAAGATGTTTGTCTTACTTGTTTTAGAGTCGAGCATTGTTTATTTTTAAAATAATTTTAGTTGAATAATATTTAGTTCCAACTCATGTTGTTAAACAAATCAAAATATTCTAGCTCATCTTATGATTGACTCAGTTAAAAACTTATTTAAAATTTATGGTTAAATATATCAAACTTAAATATATTTTAAAACTCAATTAATTTCAACTACATACAAAATAAACTATTCGAAGTTGGCTCACCACCAATTTGATTAGAAGCTTAGTTCAAGACTTAAACAAGCAATTTGACTTGATAAATTAATAAATAATTTTATAATATATATATATATATAAATTAATTACTCGAACTTGACTCGCAACAAATTTAATTAGAAGCTAAATTCAAGACATATACAAGCAAATTTTGATTGTAAATGAAAACTCGTCAATTTTAATAAACTAAGTTTAAATAATTTGCTACTTAACTCGAGAATCTTAAACTAAAATGCATAAGATTATCATGTGACCTATTATTTTCAACTACAAATAAAAATTAAATAAATATAAAAATACATATGCATTATATATATGATAAGTTGTTCTACATACACTCACTAGGTAAAAAGAGATTATTTTGACTTAATTTGGAGCCAAGTATTATTTTTATATTCTATTTTTTTTAGATTATTTTTATAACAATTTACTCATGTTGTTTGCCTAATCTAGGAGTCAATTATCAATGATTCATTCAAATGAACTTTAATTTTTGTCCCATATTAAGACATGTTTTTTTTTTTTTCAATTCATCCAAATGATTACTAAGTTATTAACATATTTTTCTGTATTTTGGGCTATCATAAAAGTAAAAAAAATATTTTCAAAGAACTACTTTTTTTTTTTAAAGAAAAAAGTTGTAAAGAAAAAAAATTAAAATTTGAAAATTAACTTTTTATATTATACAAATGAACAAGATCTTAAGGAATAATTTACTTAAATTACTCATTAGGTGAAAATTTGAAAAATAAATAAATAAAATTGGGTCTAGGGTTTCAACATAATAGAACAAAACTCTAAACAACGTAATTTACTTAATTTACTTTTTATATATATATATATATATATATATATTACATATATATGTTAATTATTTATTGTTATATTTTTAAAATTAGTTTTTAAAGAATTAATATTTATGTATTTAAGTGGTAGTAGAACCTTTTATTTATTTAGAATTACTCTTAATTAGTCTAAAATAGTTTTTTTAAGTGTTAGAGCCAGAGGACTTTGTAACTTTTAATCAAGTATTTGATGCATTGTAATTATTATTTCTAACTTTTTACCCCCATCAAATAAGAAAAAAATTAAACAAATATATTTTATCATATTTTCATATAACAAGAATTTGAAACATACAATTGAATTTTATTATCTAATCAATTTTACATCTTTTGAACTTCTATTATCTAATAAAACTATCACACAAGTTCAAGTTCATGTGATCAAGTTTTTGGACTGATCCAAACAACTTATTGAAACAGCTTTTGGAACTCTTATTCTACATGTTAGAATTATTTGATCCCATTTTGTTTAATTTCTAACTACTTTCCTAAAATATTTCTGTTCAATTTTATTTTATTTTTATAATATAATCACTATGTTGCACAAATGATGGCATATGAAACAAGTATAATCTTCCATCTCCTCTGAAAAGAGATTGCAACATCTTAAGGATTCTTCAACTAATGAAATTAGGTTAAATTTCTGCTCAATTAGAACGGTGATGACTCCAACTCTTATAGCGGTTTTTTTTTTATTTATTTTTGCTAGTGACGTATTTTTCTTTTGAATTGTAGAAGAGATTAAATATATTCACTCTTCTAGGAAACCAAGATGCCACTGAAAATCTTACAATCTAAATTACAATTCATAGGTTTTACATAACAACCAAAGTTCAATGACATGGTACAGTATATAATCAGTAAATTAATATAATCAGTCAAAGGAAACGGATGTGTTTACCTGATGGGTTTCGTGAACTCAGTGATGTGTTTTCCCCTTCACTTTCAAGCTTCAATCCCTTTGGAAACAATGGAAATGGATGGAAACGGCGCTGTGAGAGAGAAAGAGGGTTTGTGAGAAAAAGAGGGTTTGGAAACGGCGAGATCGAGAATATATATATGGGGTTATTAGCGACGCACACTGTGCGTCGCTAATAACCCCAATGCGCGTCGCTAATACTCCGTCCGTCAAATTTGCGACGCGAGGTCCTCGAAATTGACTATTTGCGACGCACCGGTGCGTCGCTAAATGCCACCAGGGCGTCGCCAATACTTAGGCGCCAATTTTTGGCGGAAAACCTTTTTTTTTTATTAATTTTTTTCAGCTTTATTAGCGACGCACAGTGTGCGTCGCTAAAAGTGACACTGTGCGTCGCCAAATGTCACTTTTAGCGACGCACAGTGTGCGTCGCTAAAACTGTTATTTTTTGTAATGCATTGTCACTACATTGCATGGATAACTTGGATGTTATGTGGATTACTACTATTACATGGTATGGATAATTTGGAAGGTATGTGGATTATTGTTATTACATTGCATAGATGATATTGAAAAACATGTAGAAATAACTGTACACTTGCATATGCCACGCCTTAGATCATGTTAATGATTTGGATGACATGTAGAATATTGCTAGTACATTGTATGCATGATGTTGAATGCCATGTAGATATAACTGTACACTTGCACATGCCATGCCCTTAATTTTGTTCCTTGCATTAGCATTACATCATACCAGCAGTTGAGCTGACCCATACGTGAGATAACTCCTCACAGATGACGTTCCCGGCACTCGAGACTTGAGGAAGTCTTGCAGAGTGGAGGAGACAGGAGCTTGGAATGATCTTGGCCCTTGGGAGCATATTTCAAGATGTATTAATATTGTATGAGGGCTTAAGCCCGAATGACATGTTGAATGTTTTTATTTATCGTGCTTTATATGGATGTACATTGAAGGAAATGAATGTAAGCTTTGAGTTGAATCTGTTAGGTTGTCTTTTATTTCTTTATTATTTTATTTTCCTTTCGTCTCGTTACTCGCTCCTCGGGTTCGCTAGAATTCGAGGCGTGACAAACCCGTAAAAGTGTAAAATGACCGTTTTGCCCTTTTAGCACAAATGCCCAAATTGAATTTCATGAAAGCCTAAACTGATTTTCTTCGACATTCTGGATTCAATGGTAAAGTCTATTCAAGTAAAATAGATACCAATAGTAAAAAGAGATAAAATTTAATGAATAGCATAAATTTATGTAACGATACACTAAGATATAAATTGTGAATCTTAGGAACACTGAAAGGACAGGAGATGACAGTTTGATCTTTTAGACAAATACAGTTGGAGGACTGCGTTATCACCGGTCAATTTGACTAAGTAGCGAGCACGACCCCCTGGGGTTGACACAAACCCATCAAGTATGATATTTTGCTAAGTAAGGAATAGGATTAAGTTTAGGAATAATTTGCATGTTGATTGATTGAATTATATGTTTATTTAATGCTAGATGATCACATAGGAAAAGGTTGCTTTGAGACAAAACCTAAAGTTGATTGTTTATGTGTTTGCGTGTTGTTCTTTGGAGTTATGATTTGTTCCATGTGTTAGTGCCGTACATGATTTACATTCTTGGAGAGTTGTTAAAATTGTGAATGTGTGATTAGAGTACGTGTTTAAATTAATTTTGAATAACATGCATACATGTGGAAGGAATTGTGTGATTTGAATGCCATTACTGTTCTAAATATAATGTTATTGTTTAAAGCATGCTTCATGTATGGATGAAAGGCTTCGATGAGATTGCATTGTTGCATGCTGGAATCAAAGCATATTGGCATGGTGTGATTGCTTGAAAACATAGTGTGGGTTAAGCACGTGGTGCTATGCATTATGAGGGTGTAGATCCTGTGGTGAAAAACTCAAAATTTGGCCACTGTATCAGTGCCTAATTGATCTGACGGGAGCGGTCCGTGAAACAGGTGTGGTACTCGATTGACCATTAGGAGCGATCCTTGAAATCGAGACATGGGTGTGGCATAGAGTTGCATGGGTGTGTCACACATATTTCTATTGCATAGTGCTGATGAGTTGGAAGACATGTAGATATAAATGTACACTTGCTCATGCCACGCCTTAATTTTGTTCCTTGTATTAGCATTGTATTATACCAGCAGTTGAGCTGGCCCATTCGTGGGATATCATATTACAGATAACGCCCCTGCTACATGAGATTTGATGATATCTTGACAAAAAGAAGGAGAAAGGATTTAGAAGTGCATTTGGCCCTTGGGGCACGTTTTGAGATGTAAAGGCTTAAACCCAACTGATGTGAACAATATGTCTATCGAATGTATTTTATGTGTTTATGTATTGAAGGAAAGAAATGCATGTTTAATTGAATCTGTTTAAATTGTCTTTAGTTTCCTTTTCTTTATTGTTTTCCCTCACTCCCCGAGTTCGCGAGAATTTGGGGCGTGACACTCATACTATAAAAGCTACAAGTTTTCAAGAATCACAATTCTAAACATAGAACTTCAACTCTCATATCCTTAAGTATGGCAAATCTCATTCACATCTTAAATATCATTTGATATAACAACTCCCTATTCAAATTTTAACTTGTGGTTTACTTTCCATGCAAACAACTAATCCCAGGATTTTAAGTTTTATCTAGCAAGTGTTATTCATATTATCCAAACGTATCTTCATCATGTAACTCAAGTTGTATTGCATTTCTAGTTATTGACCCTAGGCAAGCAATTTATCTCCTTCTCCCTATCATGAATAATATCAACAACGTACTCTAAGAATTTATCATTAGGTTTAGTGTGAAAGTGTTTTGACTTCATTAGTATTACCTACCTCTTCCTTATACATAATTCTAGCACTTTACAAATTAAAGGTATACTAAATCCGTTCGATTTATAGGTACCCTAGAAATGTCTTTGTCAAACAATTGCAATAAACATCACTATCTAACAAGCATCAAAATATTTTGAGTATATTATGCTCTCTTTCTTTTATTTTTTTTTTCACAAAACATGTAAAAAGAATGCCATTATCAAACAATTATAACATGCATTATTATCACACAAGAAGCCAATCACATATGTTACTACAAGGTATTTGCTATAGCAAAGTTAATCACAAGCAATTTATAAAATTTTGCATTATATCCATAGTGTCTCACATAATACCATCAAAAGACACGAGAAGTATCATTTAAACATATACATATATTCACATAACATGAAAAATTCTTATATAGTATACAATAAATTTCCTCTATAACTCATTTGACAAACATAAATACAGATAACATGCATTTTTTTTCTACTTAGATTACTTTAGCGAGTGCAGGCAAACTTAATAGGTTTTCAACATTCTACAGTCGCCCTTTAAGGCAAATCATGATGTTACAAGTATTTATATGTCAAACATCCATATTTCAAACCCTAGGATCATTGTTAATATTACATTCAATTTCCAAGACCCTACTTGCATTTAGGACACTTAACTAATCTTAATCCAATAACTTTAGTGGCCTAAAAATTTTAAGTTTAATCCTATCATCCCTAAGTATTCCAACCTAGAGCTCTGATACCATTCTGTCATGACCTGAGTTCCAAAGACTTGAGAAGTGATAAAAAATTACCAAGGAATATCAATAGATGATATTCCAAGCTGATCAAGTCAATGGGAGTCAACCAGACTTCCGAACACTTACGTTTGACCAAGGTGCGTAGTGTGCTAAGGGCCAAAAAATTAGCTATTTAAAATCCTCAGAATTGGCCTTGTGAAAGTTCTGGTAGTTGTTCCTTAGGTATCCAATAGTTTAAATGTAATTTTTAATAAATTTTTGCTATTGGGTAACCCACCCAACCAGTTATGGTCTAAGGCACCACTTTTAGAAATTTCATAATTTTGATCTTGTAAGGGAGAGTTGACTTTTTATTCTTAAGGAATTAGGCCTTAAAAGTATTTTTATTGGTTCCAAAAGGAGGGTACTTCCTTATTTACATAATAATGTCATAAGGAAATGAAAATAAAATTAAATAATACCATTTACTTTATCTAATGTAAATAAGGTATTCAACAATGGTAGTGTCTGGACAGTAGAATGTAGAGTAGAGTTGAAAGTTTATGAGTTTCAGTCGACCTTCCAGTCGACTGAATCTATATACCAGTCGACTGATTTTTCAATTCAGTCAACTGATTCTTCCATTCGGTCAACTGAAAGTTCGGGTTTATGGGTTCTTTAGCTTCTATTAGTTTCAGTCGACTTAATGTTGTCTCCAGTGGACTGAATTGGTCATTAGACATTTAAACTTGCTATTTTGGGATTCTTCTAATTCCTTTTGAACTCATTTCTCAACAAACACTAATACAACCCATATAGGATAATTACAATCACATGGACACATCTTCCCATGTTTAATCATAGATATAGCTAGTTTAATTTTCATCAAGAAACCAAGAAATCTAATTTACTCAATCTTTTCCCAGAATGGGTTTATAGTTCATCTTCACACATACATACCAAAGTCTCATGTTTTGAAATATTACTACATACAATTTTCCATCACAATTCATACATAAATTAAGTCATAATTAGAATAAGTTCAACTTTACATATCAAATGTCATGTTTTACAAAACATAGGGTCTAAACATCACTTCATGCCAAAATTCAAATTCATGTCGCATTAATCTTCAAATGGGGTATGTCCAAGAGGAGGTGCATCCAAGAACGCATTCAAATCATTGGCTCCATGCCATTTCCTGCATCTAGTAGGGGGTTAAAACAATTCTCCCGTAGAGGAATCTAATAAAATGAGAAACTTAAGTGGTGCCAGGTGGATGCTTGTGCTCGTATAGTTACAAGTTATATATGAAATATCCAAATTACACATCTATAATTCTTGATCTAAACTTTTATGATTTATTCTTTAATAATTTGCACCCAAACAAGCATACACATGTAATTGTCATGTAGCATTCATAATATAGTTCATTTATCAAGATTACGCATCACAAACATGAAATATAACAGTTAGACACATTTTAGCAAACATATGGTAAGCCTAATATATAATAGGGTTCATATATACAAAGAAATCAAGATATACTCATCACGCAACCTTCAATGATCCAAAAGACTTTGAACACAAAGAATAACACAATAAGGTAGAAAATAGGACCACTCACACATAAGAACACACCATTAATATGCTTCCATTATATCTACCACCACAAAATCCAATAAATACGAACATCAATCCATGAGAAACATATGCAACACACATTATGTACCTTCACACCCTTACATTACTTGTAGTCTGTACAAGGCTGGTACGAACGGTGTAACTGACTAGCCGATCACATTTCCCTAATCCAAATAGAGTGGGTTTGGGATGCGACAAGAATGATGTTGATATTACTTATGGAGGAAATGATAATGTTCATATTTTTACCTAGGGCGCACATAAGATTGTCATAACCCTTTCAAAATCTAATTTTGTAACTAATAATTCTAAAGTGGATGAGTAGTTTATGTTATTTTTATCCAGATTTAGAGTAGAGTTTGTGGCTTAACGAAAGAAGCACAAGGGATTTATGTTTTAGAAGTTAAAGCATTTGTGATTGAGAATTTAAAGGTAGAAAAAATAATGGTTGTGCCAAATAAATTGCAGCCATTGTTAGAGAAATTTAGTGAGTTAGTTTTTGATGATTTTCCTAATTATTTGTCTCCAATGAGAGACACTCAACACCACATTGATCTAGTGCCTAATGCAAGCCTTCCAAATCTAGCCCATTACAGAATGGGTTCAAAGGAAAATGATATTCTGAGAGAGAAGGTAGAAGAATTGCTAAAAAAAAAAAAAGAGATTCATTCAAGAGAGCATAAGTCTTTGTGTAGTTCTAGCCTTGTTAGTGCCAAAGAAAAATGACAATTGGTGTATATGCATAAATTGTAGAACTATTAACAAGATCACCATTAACTACAAATTTCTTGCTCCACGCCTAGATGACATACTTGATATGCTTGAGAGTTCAAATCTGACTTCCAAGATTGATCATCGTAGTGGCTACCATTAGATTCAAATTAGGCCCGGTGATGAATGAAAAATTCTATTCAAGACAAAGATGACTTATACGAGGGGTTGATGATGCCTTTCACTTAACCAATGCACCTAATACCTTTATATGAGTCATGAACAAAACCTTGAGGCCTTTTGTTGGAAAGTTTTTCGTTGCTTACTTTAATGATATCCTTATTTATAGCAAATCCAAAGAGGAGCACCTTAATCATCTACGACATATTTTAATAGTATTGTGGGAAAGTAAGTTGTACGTTAACCTTAAAAAGTGTAGTTTTATGGCTAACAAGTTTTTGTTTTTGGGCTTTGTGGTTAATGTAAATGGTATTCATGTGGATGAGGAAAAGGTGTAAGCAATTCAAGATTGGCCAAAACACAAAACAGTTGGTGATGTTTGAAGCTTTCATGGCCTAACTACATTCTATTGCGGATTCATTTGTAATTTCAATGAGATTAAAGCTCCAATCATAGAATGCTTGAAAAAAAATAAAGAAATTTTTATCGGGGTGAAGAGGTAGAAAAGAGTTTCTCTTTGATTAAAGAGAAGTTGTGCATAGCTCCAATTTTGGCCTTGCCTAGCTTTGAAAAGATCTTTGAGGTGGAGTGTGCTGTGAATGGAGTTGGCATTGGGGCAGTTTTGTCTCAAGAAAAGCAACCATTGGCATTCTTTAGCGAGAAGCTGAATGAGACTTGCCAAAAGTGGAGTACTTATGATCAAGGGTTTTATGTAGTTATTCAAGCTTTGAATCATTGGGAGCATTACCTTATGCAGGGAGAATTTTTGTTGTACACAGATCACCAAACTTTGAAGTAAATCAATAGCCAAAAGCACTTGAATAAGATGCATATCAGATGGTCCACATTCTTTCATAAATTCCCTCTTGTCGTCAAACATAAATCTGTTAGCTTGAATCAAGTTACAAATGTTTTAAGTGGAAGGGCTAGTCTTCTTGTGACCTTAGCTCAAGAGGTTATGGGATTTGAGTTAGGAATTGTATGAAAAAAATATTGAATTCAAGGAAATTTGGGCTAAATGCAAGAAGTCTCAAGTAGTTGCAGATTTCTAAATGCACGAGGGTTACTTGTTCAACAACTGCTTGTGCATCCCTCAAACATCATTGTGAGAGAAACTTATTTGTAATCTACATGGTAGTGGGTTGAGTGGACATATGGACAAAGATAAAACAATCACAAGGGTGGAGTAGCAGTATTTTTTTCCACAAGTCAAGATGGATGTTGGTAATTATGTTCGAAAGTGCTATACTTGCCAAGTATCTAAAGGCTAGTCATAAAACACTGGTCTTTATACTCTTTTACCAATTCCTAGTTCTGTTTAAGAAGACTTGTCTATGGACTTTGTATTGGGACTACCCCAAACACAACAAGGGGTAGATTCTATTTTTGTAGTTGTTGATAGGTTCTCTAAGATGACATAATTTATTCTATGCCGAAAGACTTCTAATGCTTCACACATATCACAATTGTTCTTTCAAGAGATTGTTAGACTCCGTGGAGTTCCACAGTTCATTACTTTAGATCGAGACACAAAGTTCCTTGGCCATTTTTGGCTTACTTTGTGGTAGATGTTTAATACTTCCTTAAAGTACAATACTACAGCACATCCCCAAACCGATGTCTAGACTGAGGTGACGAATAGAACATTGGACAACCCAATTCACAATATTTGTGGAGATAGACCCAAGTAGTAGGATCATACATTGACACAAGTTAAGTTTGCATACAATAGTGTTGTTCACAATGCCATAAAAAGTCACCTTTTGCAGTTGTCTACATCACTATGCCAAAGCATACAGTTAACTTGGTTCGATTGCCTAAGGAGCATGGTGTGAGTATTGCATTATAAAACATGGTAGAACAAGCCCAAATAGTAGATGTTGAAGTGAAGTGGAAATTGGAGAAGAGTAATGTCAAGTATAAGAAGGCCAAAGATAAGTACAGGCGAGCACAAGAGTTCAAGGAAGGAGATTCTATTATGGTTTTCTTGCACAAAGAGAGTTTTCTAGTTGGGAGCTACAATAAGTTGAAACCAAAGAAATACGAGCCATACAAGATTATGCGCAAAATCAATGAGAATGCTTATATTTTTAATTTGGTAGAAATCATGAGTATTTCAAAGACATTCAATGTTGTTGATATTTATTAGTACCATGTAGAAATACCTCTCTATCCAGATTGCAACTTGAGGTCGAGTTCTCTTCAAGTGGAGGGAATTGATGTAGAATAAGTTGTTGAAGCCTTTGGAGCAATAAGAGCACTCCAATTCTTATTCCAAGCAAAAGTACTAGTAGATGCAGAATTAGTCAGTCATATTTTTTAAAAATGAGTTCTTACTTTGACTTAAAATAGCGAGACAGATAATACCTATAGGCTTTAGTCATGGCCTAAGCTAGATTTTGACCAAATTCCTTCGTAGAGGCTTTCAATTATACTTTTTTTCCCTTTATAGTAAGTTTTGGATTTGCAATTACTTTGTTTAGGAAATTCGAAATAGGGTTCTGTTTGCAGCTTTTTTTTTTTTTTCTTGTTCCATTTAGTTTCTAATTTTCTAAAAATTCTCAATTTTTTATTTATTCTGAAATTTTCTTATTTTCTAGATCTCCTAGTTTCCTATTTGTAATAGGTTTAGTATCAATTTTCTATTCGGATTGATAATCTCTTACGCTTGTAAATATGGTGTATTCAATCATTAATATACAATTTGTCAATAATATTTTAATTTTGAAATTACTAAATTTTTCTCTTATTGTGTGAGTAATCCTCATGCTACTTGGTTACCAAAGAATTTAACGTGCTCAATTCTTATTCATGTTTTTGTGTTGCATTAAAAATGAGGAGAAAAAAAAGGCTTCTTTGTTCGCTCGAGCCAAATTTGTTTACTTGCCCCAAAATGCTCGAGTGAAGTTTAAACATCCATATACCTAAGCTGGATTTGAGCTCGACAAAAGCTTGAATTCTATTCTAGTTCTAGTGAGTCAAAGCTCGATTTGCTAACATTCAGCTCAATTTGTTTGCACTCCTAGCTTTAAGAATTGTCACCTATTTAGTTGACAATGGCTAGTAATGGGTTGATACATATTATGCCCAAAACACTCATCCATTTAACCAAACATGTTTTAACTTGAGCAATAGTTGTTCATATACGATTGCAATACATGTTGTGAATGAATCAGTCAATCCATATCTACATCTCTGGACTCAGGGTCAGGGCAACAGTATAACACAGACATGCGCTATTAACACCACAACCAAAAGTCCCAAACTTCTGGGCACTGGGATGTGGCTATATTTTATGCTTTTACATCTACCATATTTAAGTAAATTTTTTTTATTTGTGTTTTAATTTTGACAAACCAGTAACAGTATAATGATTTAACTGTGTCTGTATGTCACGCCCCGAATTTCTGACGAACCCGGGGCGCGAGTAACGAGACAGAAAGTAAAATAAATAAAAGGACAAAAGTAATTAAATTCACTAAACATGCGTCCATCATCATCCATACATAAAGTAACATCGAATACATTGTTCATCAGTCATTCGGGCTTAAGCCCTTACATAACAAAATACAAGTCTCATGGATCACAAATACATCACGTGCTTCGCCCTCTCAGGGCATCACTAAGTCTCACGTGGCTGGAGGATCCTCATCTGAAAATGTTGCCCACGAATGGGTCAGCACAACTGCTGGTATGATGAAATGCTAATGCCAGAAATAAAGCTAAGGCGTGGCATGTGCAAAGTGTACATTTATTTCTAAATGACATTCAAACATCGCAGTAATATATATATGAATGGTATGCATGACACACCCATGCACAACTCTATGCCACACCCATGTCTCATTTACGGGTACTCCCCGATGGCTCGAAGTACCAATGCAATGGCCAATTTTGGGTTTTTCACCACAGGATCTACACCCTCATAATGCAAAGCACCACGTGCTTACCCACGCCATGTTCTCAAAGGATTCATCATATGCCAATATGCCAATGCAATCTCAATGAACATGGATCTCAATAATATAACATGCTCGGACTATAAGAAATAAATCACCAGTCAGTTTCATATACATGCATATCTCATATGTTCGTACATCACGATTCATGTTCTTCACTTTATTATCTTGCAAGTAACACATAACATGCGAACAACCAATTCCAAATAAACAGGTAAACACATTACAGATAAACACATACTACATTCCAGTCATTCACAAATATTCCTAACTTAACTTCATTTCTAACACTAGCAAAACACCATACCTGATGGGTTGGTATCAACCCTAGAAGATCGTGCGCTATATGTAACTGAACCGACGGATGAAAATGTAGAAGATCAGATCGCCCTATCCTGTCCTGTCAATGTCCCTAAAAGTAGAAATTACAACTCAGTCTATTGTTACTTGAATCTATGCTATTCATCAAATTTTATGTCTTTAATTCATAAGTTTCTATTCTGTTAAATTAAACTCTACCATTGGTTTTAGAACGTTTAAGAAAATAAGTCTAGGTTCTCGTAGAACTCAATTCGGACACCAGGGTTGAAAAGGGCAAAACAGTCATTTTGTACTTTACACGCGTCCTTACATTTCGTGACCTATTTTCACAAATCGGACTCCACGGTTGAGTCCGGAACATTCAAGATAATAAAATTTCACTATTTGTTTACCTAATTCGGAGTTCGTCTAACAGTGTTTCAAGTTAGGGGCATTTTGGTAATTTTAAGGGTTACTACGGTTCTTTTATTTTTCGGGACCCCGTCTCGTAAAACGGACTTCACCATTGGTCTCGGAATGGTCGAGATAGTCAAAATACACTAATGACTTGTCCCATTTGGACTCCGGGATGTTTTTGAATATTTAATTAATTTAATTAAATAATTAATTATTTAATTTAATTAATATTTTATTAATAATTTAATCAGGTGGGTCAAAGTGAAATTTCTAACAGTTGGGGGGTCAATTTGTAATTTCCGAAAGTTCAGGGTTAAGGTTCAAATTCAAAAGGTTCAAATTCAAAAGGTTCAAATTCCATTTTAATTTAAAACCATGGGCTGACACGTGGCAGGGGCGACCCGCACCCGCCCGAACCGGACCCGGATCCGACCCGGGACCCGACCCGGTCACCCCACCTTCTTCCCCGATTTTCCGGTAGGGCAACAGTGGGCTTCCGGCGCCTTCTCCGGCTCCGGCGACCGGTTTCCGGTGACTTTTCCCCATTTTTAAAATGCCATCCTCTAGGGTTTTTCGTGTAGGTTCCATATCCCACCTCCATTTCTCCCCAAACCTTCCTCATCTCCACGAAATAGAGGGTCAAACCCTCGGTCAACCCTCCGGCCACCCATTTTCCCCCCACTTTCCCCCACTGTTTTGAACCCAATTCACTCCCATTCACTTTCTGCACCTCATAGGGTTATTTTAGGATCATTTAAAGGAAGTTTTACACATAAAATGATGAGGTTCAACCTCTATGGCCGAAACCTGCAACTAGGGTTTTCTCCCTAGTTTCTCACCTATTTCTCCTCATTCTTTTTGCAATTTAATCCCTACATTATGCTCTACAAGGTTCTACAATTTAAATCAACTGAAATGCTCTAAAAAAAATTGAAACAGAAGCAACCCACTTACCAATTTTCGGCCGTTTCTCTCTCTAGCCGTGCCCTCTTCCACCTTCTTGCTCCGAACCCAACCAAGTCTCAACTCTCTCTCTCAGAACTCTATTTCCCTCTCTCACTTTCTGCTTCTTTCCTTCTCTTCTTTCCCACCGAGACTACTCTATTTTTCTCTTCATTTTCTCTCTCTATATATCTCTCTCTCTCTCTCTCTCTCTCTCCCCAAGACTAACTACTCTCTGCCAAACCTGCATTCTCCCACTCCCTGAATCCCACTCACACACACCACCTTACCCCATACCCCTTTGAGTGTGTAACACTCAAAGTCACACACACACACAACCGGCACACACACATACACACACTGTTCTACACCCATATATATATATATATATACACACATTTACATACTTCACACACACACTCACATGTGTACACATTTACTAAATAATTATTTTAAATTTATACATACATATATATATACATATACACATACATCCAATAATAATAATAATAATAATAATAATAATAATAATAATTGCAAAAATAAATAATAATAAAATTTTTTTTTTTTTTTTTTTTCCATGTTATAACACTGTACGTAACAACTGGGTATCAAAACAATAAAGATTATTTCTTTTGCTCTATTTCGAATTATACATAGGTGGACAACGTTCTAATTATCACTAATAAAGATCAAATATATGTGTGTTTATCAGTAATTGGAATATTTATGACTATTAAACAAAGGAGCAGATTCAATTAATCAAACTGAGCAGAGGTAACCATTTCCCCTCGCTTACTTATTAGACATGTGTCCTCCCCAAGCCTTGAGCAACCCAGCTCCCTGTTGAAGGTACTGTGAACATTTGAGCTGATATTATGAAGATGAATTTGGGAAGCCCATGGCTCTTGTGTTGTCTTCTTGGGCTTTGAACTCTCTCTCTCCCTCACACACACACACACTCTTTCTTACCAAACAAGTATAGTCTAATATCCCTTGTCAGGCAGCAGATCAAGTCTTCACACCATTTGTGGACATGGCCATGTTTGAAGGGTACTCTTTCTTACCAAACTAGTCTATAGTAGTCTAATATCCCTTGTCAGGCAGCAGATCAAGTCTTCACACCATTTGTGGACATGGCCATGTTTGAAGGGTACATTATGCCATTAGATGCCTTATGTTATTACCTTGATGGAAAGTAGTGATAAAATGACGAATATTTTTAACTTACAACATAAACATCCTTGGGCACCATGCGATGGATAAGTCAGGGACAAGTGCTTGAATGTAATGGAGTGATGTAACAAAGAACTAATTGTTTCAAAGGAAGTTGCATATGAAACATATCGCAATTCTCCAATTATTACATTCTTAAAAAAAACTGGGACTAGAATAGAACTGATCAAAGAGTATCATTATTTTTTGGAAGTTTCATCGAGTCATTCTCCAATTATTATCAGCTAGGTTAGAAATAGCATGTAAAACCGTCCACAAAGCCAGTAGTTATTTATTTAACAGGAGCATGTCACTCAGCATCTCCATGCTTTCAATTGATTTAACCTGAAAAACAAGGAATCAGAGCTAATCGACACAAGTGAATCATTAATTGTTTTCAGATGCCCAATAAACAGAATAGCAGTTTTTACCTCAGAAGTTGTCCTAGATGCGCCTTCTGGCCAAGAATTCAATCCACGGCATTTTTGGGAAACAAATCAATTTCCCAATCACGGCAAGAGGCCAACTGGTTCAAGAAAAGATTTGGAAAATAAGGAAAAGAAATAAAGAGTCTTTTTAGCTGTTGAGAGGAGTATTTGAACATGAGCTTATGATGGTTTGCCATAATACTTGAACAATGTTTGTAATACTTGTACCCGTGTCCCTTAAAATTGCAGTCAAATTTAACAATTAAAGAAAAGAAAATTGGTTAAGTCCCTATAAGCACCCCAAAAAGAAATTGCCAAAAGAGTTGCTTGTTCTTTTATCACTCCACCACAACTCCAACATATCATTACCAGTAACAGACTGACCTGATAAAGGCTATTGCAATGGAAATAAACCACAACTTCCAGCTAAGCCTAACAGTTGAGGTAAACTTCCCAAGAAACGTGATTATAATGACCTGATAAATAATGAGAAGATATGTGAAACGATTCAAGTATATAGCTTAAATATCTATGAGAGATATAGTGTCTAACCTGAAGCACAAAAGTTAGGCCCACTATCCCCATGAAGAGATGGTTTTTAGTGACTCCTTTGAATACATTAATTTCATCGGGCTTCCGGGCATTAAATTCATTGAAAATCTGCAATTTCAACGGTTAGCTCCTTAATGTGCTTTGTGGCATAATAATAATAATAATGCAACAGCACATTCCCATGAATCCTATCAAGAACACATGCAGATAAATGTTAGTAGGGCAGAGCACCTGCTGGGCCTAGGCAATATTCCAACTAGACTAAGATTTGGAGCATGTAACTTAAGCTTGTTATAAGCTTTGCTTGTTGAGCATCGGCTCTGGATAGCATTTTGTGTCAACCATGGCTGAGATCAGTCAAGTTAATAAAGTTTACTTTCAAAGTTAATATTTTGATATGACTTCTTTTCTTATTTTTTTTTCAATTTTCGTGCCACCTAAAAATTAATCATGTGGATATTTCATGAAAATCTGATGACTAATTTTCTGATATAATATCAGATGATGTAACAGACATCATGTGACATGGAGCCATCACGAATATAAGCACTTGAACACTAACCCATTTTAACTATCATGTAAAGAAAGTGAAAAAACAGGATTAATCCACCTCTACATAGTTATAGTGAAGAACATATTAAGAATACCTCATTTTCTTAA
Source organism: Nyssa sinensis (assembly GCA_008638375.1). NCBI lineage: Eukaryota > Viridiplantae > Streptophyta > Magnoliopsida > Cornales > Nyssaceae > Nyssa > Nyssa sinensis. The sequence goes on from CM018040.1 coordinate 27,817,071, forward strand.
AGTGTCCAAAAGAGGTGATCTACATGGATAGCATTAAAGCACAAATTATTTTTTAAGCCAGAGTGAGTCATTTACATCTCATTGAATGATGGGCTTAATTCACTACAAACCTTGACATTTCAGCTCAATTAGAGCCCTAATTATTGAACCATTATAAAACTTTGAATGCATAGGAAAGGAAATCCAAAAACTTATGTGTAGTCAAGTTCACTTGCATCCCAATAAATCACAGGTTTCATAGCTTATGTAGTTCTCCATTTTCTTATCTTTTATTTGGATCAATAGATTTACCTGACAAAGAACAAATGCATTGAATATCAGTGTATTCTTCTCTTTATTAGCATGGCTTCTGTTGTCATGCTCTAAAACCAGTAGGCTTCTGCCTCGGAAATTGAGGACAAGCAGGACAGCCACTTGATATAAAGCCTGTAGTTTTCCAACCACCACCGACGATAACCATTTATGAAGAAGAATATGACTAAAACACAATTTTTGCAACCATCCTAATAACTCAGAATACTTTCCACAAATCGAAATTAAAAAAAGAATACCTGTATTAATAGGTTCCTCCACATAATATTTTTTATCAGAGGTTCCCTGAGAAAAGTGAAAGAAGCGAATGAATCAGTGCTGTTCACACATCAACCAATGACCGAATTGAATGTTATTAAGAAGCCACCAGTAATATTATTTGGAAAGACAAAATTGAAGGGGTTGATCCATCCTATTTTTTACTGTAATTTCCATGTTGCAAGCATACACTTGGCCTACCAGTCCTGGTAGGCCTTTGTGTTTTGTTTTTTTCAGTTCAGCAGAGGCCAGTACCTAGGCTTTTGAATCTGCTCTGGTGTTTTGGTTTTCTTGTTGAGGGGATTCATTGTACGGGGAAGTAGGCCCTGCTTTTTGGCCTTGTACATTCTCTTTTTTGCTTAAATACAAATTAAACTTGGAGAGAGAGAGAAAGAGAGAGTTAGGAGTAGTTGTAGTAGTAGGTAACAGAATGCTAAATTTAGTTAACAGAAGACCATATACTACATCAGAACTGGCTGACTTGTGCCGGCGCATCACCCAACGAAGTTTCCACCTGATCAAGTTGGTATGACACATGTTAACGGGGAACAAGGATCGTATGGCCAGTTGTACTTGATCCGGGAGGAAATTTTAATTTATGCATTTATTTTATTTATTTAGGACTTATTTATTTTAGGAGTTATTTTTATTTTGGTAAGTTTACTTAGGGTTTGCTTCTATATAGGGGTTTATGTTTTGATACAAGCAGACTTTGATTATTGAATATCGAGATATTAGATTTTCTATTTGGTTCTCTCCTCTCTCTTGGTTTCCCTCTCTTTCTCTCTCAATCTTTCTTCTCTTCTCTATTCTCTCTCCCATGCTGCACCACATGTACTAAGCACTCTTTTTTTGTGGATATATTATTCTCTTTAAATTAACAAGAGCACTGTTCAAACTGCTAGGACCATGTACAACAATGTTGGAAACATGGATCTGCCAACTTTCCCATCATCTGTCAAATTTGGAATCTATCCTTAACTGTACCATGCTATCTCCAATCGAACCATATTATTCTAGACAAGAACCCATAACCATACCAAGCCTTCATCGGCTCTATATTTGCATAAAGCTGAACCAAGATGAAATGATAGGTAAATTATTTCTCTAGACGGGGAAGATTATTTCATGTCTATATTTTATATATGCATAATTTCAACCATCTAAAAAGGGAACAACCTTCGACCAACCGGAGGTCTGTGCATGAGGAAATCTGTTGGAGGTTCAGTGGCCAGTGCAAGCGCTCCAAGAGTATCCATGATAAGATTAACCCAAAGAAGCTGCACAGAGAAAAACTAAAGGGCAAAATAAAACATCAATCCACACTACCCCACACAGACAGAGAGTGGGGAGGGCAAACACACACACACACACACACCGAGGGAGGAGAACCTGCACTGCATTTAATGGTACATCACCAGAGGAAACTGCAGCCACAACATTAATTACAAGAGCTGCAACATTAACTGTAAGCTGAAACTGGATGAATTTTTGAATATTTGCATAAACCGATCGGCCCCATTGAATAACCTGCATTTAACAGACAAATCAAGAATAGCTTACCTTCATGATTACTTTTACCACCCAACTTATTAGAATAGATTGAGACAAAAAAAACTAAAAATCAAGAAACTTTTTTGAAGTAGAAAAGTAATTGTTTCCTTCGGTCTCTGTTCCATTCATATGCATGTCATAAAAGAATAGTGTGGAATTGTGGATAATGTAGAAATGTAATTGTTTCCTTCAGTCTCTGTTCCATTCATATGCATGTCATAAAAATAACAGTGTGGAATTGTGGATACAAACCTGTATATCTAAGTTCTAAACTACTGTCACAGTATCACATCCCTCTTCCACATCCAATGCTTAAAATTTTAAAAATAGGATAGTTTTCTCAAGAGACTTCTACAGCTAAGGTTTGTAATGGCTGATGACAAACCCTACCTCAATATCTGGATGGAATCAGGTTCCAGTAGGTTGAGGTTTGGCCCTTGAGTGGTACTCTGAGCAATTTTGCTAGTGGGGGAAAGAAAAGGTCCATGATGCTTGGTCTATCATGTTTATTCTCTTTGCATTTCAAGGGACACTAAATAAACATCATATTTATGTTCTACCAAGGGAATTGAATTGCAGGGACTTTTGTTCAAGAGTGCTGAAATCAGTATATAATCAATCCTCTTGTCAGGAGCTCTTGTTCTAGATGCAAAGCTTGGTTTGATTCCCTCTTTTCAGAAAAGAAAAGACCAAATGCCACTAACAGGAGCAAGATCCATGAACATTTTTCATGTAGCAACCACTACCAACATGCTTATAAACACAGACTTACCTTTGCAACAGAAGCAAAATTGTCATCCAATATAATGATATCTGAGCTCTCTTTCGCAACTTCTGTTCCTTGGACACCCATAGCAAGCCCAATATCAGCCTATATTCCAAAGCAATATCAGCCACTACATGTTAACAGAAAAATTGGTTTATGAAAAAGATATTAGCATGTTGAGGCGAGAACTGAAGAAGGAAAAAATGAGGCGAGAACAAAAAGATAGAAGAAGTCCATCAACTAGACCATTGTTGCACATCAGAAAGACCTGTGTGTCCTAAGAAGCACGGACACGGACACGGGACATGGATACGACACGACATGGACATGCAAACACGACATTTCTTAAAAAAGTAGAACACAGATAGGTCAAGGACATGTTAAATATACTTTTTTATATTTCTTATAGGACCATATAATAAAAACCTAATATTATTTCAATCAAAATTGGAATAAAAACACATAAATCACAAAAATATTATTAAAATATCAAAAATAACAAAGCCATTGAATAAAAATTCGAGAACTTCTTCATTTAATCATCAACATTCATGATTTAAGTTTCACAACAAATATACTAACTACTACATAGAACATATATATGTATATATATAAAAAAACAAAAATTTTAAAAGGAGAATAGGAGAAAAGGAAAGAAAATCCAAAAAAAAAAAAAAGGAACAGAAAACATGTCCGAAACTTGTCCTTAATGTGTCCCTAACGTATCCGAATTTGAACAGTCTTTTTTTACGTGTATGAATGTGTCCATGTCTGACACGTGTCCGTGTGCCTGACATGGACACGTGAGTCAACATAGAGTGTCTATGCTTCATAACTTGTGAAAGCTCACTATTTATGTGTTTCATTAGGAGATTCCCTAAGCTGTAGTTTCCAAACATATAATTTTTACCATATATTCATTAAAACAACTCCACCAGATAGGAAGAATCTTTAGAGTATCTTTGTTACAAGACAGGAGAACACTTAAGTGGAATACATCAAAAGTGGATCCTGCATCCAAATGTGTGCCCCTTCTAACACATGGATCTGATTTACAGACTTATATCATCCATCTGACAATTCCAATTGTAATCCTATCAAACCTCATGAAGTGCAGGAGCATCATTGGTGCCATCTCCTGTTACAGCAACAACATGTCCCCTCTTCCTCAATGCTTGCACAAGCAAGAGCTTGTCATTAGGAGAGGACCTTCCCATTACCTATAAGTTAAATAAAAGTTAATTTTTTTATTTACCAAATTGGCCACCTTTCACTTCAGCAAAACTTTCATGATGGAGACAAATTTACAGCTACTGCCAGGCAAGTAAATATTCAGATCATACCGATATCTTCTCAGCAGTTTCTTGTCTTTGCACTTCTGACAAGGCACGAAATTTCTTCCCTTCGATGAGGTTTGGCTCAGTAGCATCTGCATCAGACGCCAGTATTCCACATTCTAGAGCTATTGCTCTTGCCGTTTGAAGATTGTCACCGGTGACCATGCGTACCTGTACAAACAGAAATTCTCTTTTTCAACCAACTGTTTCAGATAATACAACATACAATCTATTCATGATATAGGTGCACGCATGTCATCATAGTAATCAAATGTGAGTTATATCCTATGAATCAACTCAATTTACATTAGAAAGATGAAAAACAAATGACAATTCCATACCTCCCCAACCCAGCCAAGCAAACAAGAAAAGAAAGGTATTTTAATCATCAAAAACTATTTATTGCAACTAAAGATTCCACATATCATCAAGGAAACCTCTCTACAGATATGCTTGATAAGAATATGTTCCGTTGACTGACAAAGCATCCAATCTTCCTTTCACCGAAATCTCAACCATATGAGCATCAATTTTCAAGTTGTAGTCGAGAACTGTCTTGAAGCATGGTAAATTTCAATTGGTTACAGAATAGCATGAAAAACTAAATTTGAGGAGGAATACTGATCAATCAATCCCATTTTCCAGTCAATGAGTTGCCACTAAATTAGTGCTATTAAATGTGTATTTGCTACATTAAATGCACTATAACATTTACAACTCTGACTATAACTCCAAAAAATTCAACGCTCAATCAAAACCTAAAGTTGAAATTCTATAATATATCAATCACAGAATCCAATATAATAAAATAAAATACAATCATCAACAAAGGACATCAAAGGCTCCAAAACCTTTAAGCGTTTTCATGTTCCATTAGTTCTGAGCATAACACAAATTTTTGGAAACATCAAAAACATTCATACAATCTAGCGTTCCCCCAATCTTTTGAATAGCAACTCGCAATGCAAATACTAATCAATAACCACAAAACCATGCTAAAAACACACAATAATGGTGAAATAACATCAATATTATTAGACTTCGAAAATGGGCAGGTTTGGACGGGTTGTATATGGGTCGGGTCAAAACAAGTTGAACCCAAATTTGACCCGTAATTAAATGGGTCAAGTACGGGTTGGGTCAAAATGGATTGGGTCAACCCATATCCGACCCATTTATTTTTTTGAATAAAATTCAGCACCTTATTTTTTAAAAAAATATTTCCAGCAATTTTTTTTTCTCAGTTTTCCTTTTTTCCTCCCTGTGCCTTCTTGAAATTACTCAAAACTGATGAAAATTGCTACATAAGCAACATGGATTAAACCAATATGCAGCTATAAATTTTTACTATGACACCTACAAATGCAGACTTAAAAATTTACAATAGTAACTTTAATATTGAAAAATACAAAGCAAACTGCTGTGTATGTATATATGTGTATATGTGCAGGTAGAGAGAAAAATCTCGTCTCACATTGAATCAAAGACACAATTTAGCTCAAATTAGTTATAGCGCATTGAACTCTTTGCACAGGAAGACATGTTCCCATATTCAAACCGCGAGCAACCTTTTACTTTCACATCGTCGTCTTTTGAAGGTTCCATAGGCCCATTATCTCTCATCTTTTTGCTTCTGGTAATTCTCCAATTCACCTTTTCAATCATCAATGTTGGGTTTCAAAAATTTTATTTTTCACAGCTTGTGGTGTCAATTTATATAAATTAAGATTTATATAGCTAAATAAACACCATATATAAATGATTTTTTTGAGGGTTTCACTCTGGTCCCCTCTTTAAAATGGAGGGGACAGCTGAAAACCCAAGCAACAAACTCTCAAGTGTTCCCCTACAAACCCACCTCAGACTTCATCATCACAAATCCCAACCTACCTTGATTTCCCAGATGTCTCTCCAAGATCAAGAATCCTCTGTGAGATCCTCGCCAAAGCCTCACCCCACAACATTGAAAACATGCTTTCGTCCACTGGCCTTCAACCCCTGCCTGAAATTGTCGAAGATATCCTCAAGCGGCTATAGCCCGGTTAATGGACACCGATGATGGTGGATTGAGATTGGGAGTCTGGGACAGAGAGAGCCCGAGAAGGAGAGGGGCAGACGAAAGGTAGAGAGAGAGGCAGTGTAACATTGACTGAAGTAAGCCTGTAATGGCGTTATATCGGGATCTATCTCTAACCCATTGCCAACCCGTCTTCAATCCTGTAAATTGGCAGGTTCATTTAATCCAACCCGTTTTTGACCCGCCTAGAAAGTAAGTTAACCCAACCCATAAATTATTGGGTAGATAAGGGCGGGTTGACAGGTCCAGGTTACATTTTCCACCCTTAATCAATATAGTAGATGGCCCACAGATCCTCTCACAACATTGTGCATTTCAGACTAACCAAGAATTTAAGGCTTCCTCTAAGACTTATTCAAACAAAGACTTGCATCGTAGTTTTTGGAACTTTGGATTTATATTAAAAAATCTTCAACATTGCCAAGCCATATATCAAGGACATTAAGGCTGACACATAATTTGTTTGATACACCAATTCAAGAAGAAAGTGACAAGCTACAGTGGTTCAGGTGTACAGAATGGCATCCAACAAGCATTCATGTTGGTCCTCTATAAAACATAAAAAAACTAAACCAGAACAAAGTTTGTTGGTAGCTTATAAATGATAGGAGAACTTCATATTTTATTAAACTTCTAAGGTTAACTAATATATAAAACTACATCATCATTTACATTCACAAACTTTAAATGTTGACGCATAAAATAAATATATCAAAATACCTTAACACCAGCATTTGTGCATAATTGAACCGCATCTTTCACACGTGGCCGACAAGGATCCTACATCACAATATATATACACTTATGTTAAAGTAACATGCTTGTTTAAATAATAAAGTTAAAGAAAGAAAAAGAAAGGTTCAGATGCCACCCCGTAGAAATTATATACTATAACTCACATGACACTGTAACTAAAAGAGTGATGAAACATATGATTGGAGTGGGCTTTATATATAACCAAATGCAATTGAATTAGTGCATATATCCATACTGTGGAAAATTGAAACAAATAAAGCTTCCAAACAGTGTTGGATAAAGTTATTACATGAAATTGCGTTGCATAAAACATGAGGCATTCTCAAAATAAGGTCCATGATAATTGAAAAGATCTCCAAGAAATAAAATAACAAAGTGAAGATGGGGACATAAAGACTTTTCTTGTTCCACACTACCTATCAAATTTCACATGAACTCTACTATAGTAAAACAAATCCAATACTGACGACCAAAGAGAGATACAAACATGACGATTTCAATGCAATCGCACAAAAAAAAAAAATGGAATCATGACCAAAACCACAAGTACAGTCCAAGTAAAGAAAATGAAACTTCTAAATCACCGTAGTACAGGAAGTAGCTGTGCTAAAGTGCAGGCTAGGATAACCAGTTGTAATAATGTATTTCTGAACCATGAAATTTGTATTAAATATGATATCTCAAACTATAATTGCATTGTTTCATACATGAGTTACATGATGGTCACTCATCTAATATACTCTAGAACGAATCATATCAATCACCAAGTAATTACAAGTCAAAGAACAAGAATTAAGAGTGATTCATAGATTCCAATTATGAGCCCTGCTATAATATAAAAGCTTTAGCACAGTTCACAACAAACACAAATTTCAAATATCAAGAAAGTTTTAAAGGGAAATGCTATTTCCACTCCCTTTTCGCCAAAGTGGCTCCTCTTTAAAAGTGAAATTACTTAATTGCCCACAAATGTAAAAATAATTAGTAATTCACTTTAAACCAAGGGAATTTGTGTAATTTCTTTTTAAATAAAGAAATTGAAGAGGAGCCCCTTGGCAAAAAGTGGAGCAATAGGGGCCCCCATTTTAAAATCAAGATCATATGTCTCATGGTTGTATTTTGAACTAAAGTTCTAAACAAACCATCACCCAATTAAAAAGGCTGTACTCAAACACCTATTGAACATAGGCAGAATAATTCAAATACCTTCAAACCGACAATAGCTAGCAATACAAGGTCATCATCAGGTATATTCCAATGAGCCAGTTCCTCCTCATCAGTTGGAACATTTTCCATTTCATATGATCTGTAAGCAATAGCAACACAACGCAAGCTTCCAGCAGCCATATCTTCAATAGCTTTTTTAAACATTACCTGAAGACCAACACAATCAAAACGAGGAACCTTGGGTTTAAATTCTTGGAAGACTGCCATATATCACATACTACTGTCACATGTACAATTTTTATACAATCTATAAAATTGAACTTGAATACTTTTACATTTTTATGGTTTTTGCTAACGAATTTTATTTTCCAAGTGAAACTCTTTTCAAGATATTGAAATTTCAAGATATAAAAATTACCTTTACCCAAAAGGAAAAGGAAATTAATTTAAAAACAGTTTCAACACCTTAACTATTACTGACAAATACCATCAATCTCAAAAAGAGACTACTTTCTCAAACCTCATTTCCATCCAATGGAACTAAGTGATCGTTTGCATCGATGTACTTTGTACATGAAGCTAAGACTATTTCAGCGGCCCCTTTCCAATGAATATGAACTTGATGGTCAGGCTGTAAACAGAACCAAAAAACAGTAGAAAGTTATAAGTAACATCATGATATTTCTGTAAAGGCGATATGATCGATATGTATAGCTTTAGAGAACTCCCGTATAATGTTTCAACACCATGAATATTTTTTTTTTTTAGCGAGAACACCGTTCACAGCCATGAATCCAAGTATCTAATCACAATGTACATGAAATCATAGCTCTAGTGATATGATGTTTGGTATTCGGCAGGCTACTTTTTCCATTTGTCTTTTATATTTGGCAGTTACAATACCATCACATGCAAACAACCTCACATGCACACAACCTCCTTGTTAACACATACCATCACTCTCATTAAACAAACTAATTACAAAGCTAAAAATTGATGCTACAAACCACTTGGGAGAGAGAGGCAATCTTGCCCTTGGTGACATACGGTCGAAATGTCAAGAATCAAAACTGTAACTTGGGAGATAATCTGATAGGAAGGGGAAAGTTCATTTGAAAAAATTGTTTTTGTTTCTTCCATTGTTAGAAGTAGAGATCTGGGTTGTTTGATGTTTGGGGGTTTTTTTTTTGTGTGTGTGTGTGGGGGGGGGGGGGGGGCGGGGGGGGGTGGAGTCGCTTAAGATGGTGACATAGAGGAGGTGGGAGGTCATTGGCAGTTTAGACATGATAATCTCCCCTTGCTAAAGGTGACCACATTGATGGCAAGGTACAAGGGTTAAAAAAGTGATTGAAAGAGAGAGTGGACAGTGGTCCTGGTTGTATTTCCAGAAATGATAATAAACAGAAGATGGCAAGGGAGAGAGGATATGCCATTTTGACTTTAAAGGACAGGTTTTTCACTTGACAACTCAGCATTTAAATTGCCATGGAAAAATAAAAACTCTGGCGCAATAATGCCAGCCAAAAATTATTCAAAAGTTTAGTGTAAGTTTTTTATAGAGAATACAATCATTTGTTAAATTGGTAATACTAGTTGGGAGATAGACTTGGCCCCATGAAAAAAGTCTATTGGGAGAAAGAAAAAAAAAAAAGGCAGGGAAGAGTTACTTAGAATGGTTTTGTGCATGGGGTGAGGAGCGAGAAAGAAACCTACTACTTTATGTCACATTGTCAATCACTCAATTACTGTTCTGACATCTTGAAGACTCTGTCAAATGTACTTTCAACTTCTACTGAGGTTCTTTTTCCTGCAACTTCTGCAATTCTTTCTACATTTTGGCCTCTCACAAAGGCAAACAATTATTACAATTTTAAGTAGAATTAAGATTTGAAGCAGCGGGCATCCTCTTTGTATTTTTATAGAAAAAAATTTGAAAAAAAAAATACAGTTCACTTGTGAAAGAAGTGACAAAAAACAAACAGACAAAATCTCGAATATCAAGCTATGCTTGGTAAACAACAGTAGTAACTGTAAAGCAATATCAATCATACGCTGATGTCTCATTTTTAACTAACTACTATACTCTTGCTGATGTTAGAACAAGTCCATACCAGATGAGGCGCAATTTTGACGATGACTTAGTTAAATAGAATTTTTTTTTTCAGATCAATCGGTAAAGTTTATGCATGAGAAAGGACTAAATGATAAAAAAAAATTACAAAATGAGCACAGAACTCTTACAAGAGTAAGGTTTAGGATAAAAATCTCTCACATAAATTTAACTTTCTGGAATTTCAGCAGGGGGAGAGAGTTCCATCGCCGGCAACTACAACAGATAATTAAGATAAACAATCTATACTAGCTCCAAGGAATCTTTAATACATAACTTCACTAACCATGGGATAAAACCATAAATATTTGATTCATGACTTGTCTTTTTCCACTCGTTACTCACCTTAAATTCTAACCCCACATTTCCTATTTCCCATTCATCTATTTTTTATGTTTTCCCCAGCCCCAGTGCTCGAAATAATGAAACTAATCAAATCAAAAAGCATACAACCAAAATATACTATTTCCAATATGGAAACAAAAAGAAAATTATGCACCACTATAAAGAATTATGATCAAAATGAAGGACATGCAATCACTCAACACAAAGAATCACAATTTTTAAATGAAGTATACAGTTCCATTACCAGTTTAAGTGCAATGCCCCCTCGTTTTTTCTCCGAGTTGAATTGAGAAGCATGGATAATACGAGAATCTAATTTGACAGTATCAAAATTCATCCCAAGCTACAGAAGATAATAAATTCTTTGATCAGTTGTTTGACAAAAAAATTTCGAGAAACTAAATAGACAAAATTTGAAAACATACATTGACTCCCCATTGGAGAATAGCCTTTTCTGTTGGTGATCCAGAAACTTCTGCAGCCCGACTACCCTGTAAAACACCGACAACAGCAACAGATTTCAGAGACTACCAAAGCTTCTACTCTACCAAAACACTTAAAAAAGCCATGTTCAAACTATTTGGGCTCAATCAAAATTCTTATAATTAAAAAAATTTAGAAGTAATCAAATAGGATAAAACAAGACAGTATAAAAGAAGGTATAATAGCAACAAGATCACAAAAGAAATGGACCTTTAACGATTTGCTCTCATAGTAGAGGTCAAACCTCCTAGTTGAGGACCTTAAAAGGACCTCGACTGTTAGAGCAAGTAGAATATAGATAAGAAACAATCAGCTAAAAAGGACTAGTACACACATGCAAACACAAGTGTGTATATATATATATATATATCTATATCTATATCTATATCTATATATATATATCACATATATGTGCCACCAATATACGAAATCATCTACTCGTTGAAAACATGAGAGCATTTGAAATGAATTAACTACATGATGGAAAGACAACATGCTTGCACCTACAACTACAACCATATTTTGTTATAAAAGGAATATAAGTAAGGAAAGTAAGGAATATGAGATGCCCATAGTGTACGAGGAAATGCCACATATAAGCCATAACGAAGTGTAGCACATGACGTGGGAGGAAATAAAATAAATAATTGACCAACCTCATCCCAGCTCCCAAACATTTTAATTATAAATTCAAGTCTTCAACATCCCCAGGACACGTTACCATAATGCATCCAAATAGTTTCTAAAGACAAAACAATTACTATAAATACCACAGATGGTTTTGTTAACATAAATTCCTTATCAATAATAGGGAGCAAGAAGAAGGTGGAGAACATACTCATACGAGGAATTGAGGAGGCTTTTTAAGTTAAAGTAGCAATCACATTATTCATATGCCATATGAGCCAATGCTCAGTCATTTGTGTGCTTTATATTCCTTTAACTCCTAATGCCATACCTCAGATAGGGGTGATAATTCGTGTTCGCGTGTCATGTTCAAGTCGTGTTAGGTCACATATATTGAAAATAGTGTCAACCCAAACACAACCCGATTAACTAATTTTATCAACTTCTACAACACAAAAACGACTCCTTTATTAAATAGGTTAACACGACACAACTCGACTAACCCGTTTAATAAATAGGTCGGGTCAGATAAAATTACCCGATACGACACGAATAATCTATTTAGATACGAATAACCTGTTTGAATAAATTATGTATCATTTTCATTCAAATCATAATATATAGCTCAATCAAGATGAAAATATCCACCATTCAAAATGGTGTTAACTATGTCATGTTTCTTACCATAAAATTCTTTTATTAAGATAATTAATATAATCTAGTTTAATAATATTATTTTAGGGGGAGAGTGAGAGAGAAAAAAGAGCAATATATGAGTTATTTAAGTTTAATAATATTATTTTAGAATATTTAAAGGGATTACAAGACTATTATGGTTATTTAATATAGTTTAGTTTATTGAATTATTAATTTTTTTTTTTAGAGTCGTTTGGCCATCAGGACAAATGAAAGTGCAAAATTATCCTCTAGTCCAAGTATTTTAGTGCTATAAAACCAAGTCCACGTTTTATTCTTTAGACCAAAAAGCCCTTACAGAGATTATCAAAATGTTGCACCCGTAAATATGGGAACATTCCCTTAAAAGGCGCAACACAATTTCATTTCAAAAACAAAGGGAAAAAATGGCAAAAATTATGGGATTTCCTATTTTATAGGATAAAAAACAAAATCAAAGCTTGTATCACTCAAAAATTATGAATTTTCACTTGGTAGCAAATAGATTTAACGTAGGAAAAGAGAAAAGAAAATGTTACTTTTCTTAAGTGATCAAAGTTTGAGTTAGGGTAGAATTTTACCTTTTTTTTACCCTAACTCAATAGGAAACATTAACGATAGGATATAAAGGTAAGGTAAAAATTTATCTGTGGAAAAAATTACGTAACTGCAAGAACCATAACTAAAAGGTAGAACATAATTATAGTAAAATTCAAATTTAAAACATAATATGTAAAATAATATCTCAATTGGAATTCATTAAAAAAAAAATCGAGAAGGAAAATGCTAAAAACAAAACAAAAAACAGAGAACCAAAAAAAGAATTAGAAAACTAATTCAACAACTGATAAAACAAAAAAATTCTAAAAACAAAATACCTTCTATGAACAAAAATAGGGCATCAACAACCTATATGATGAAGATTGAAGGCGACTAATGGTGATACATCATAAAAAAATTCAGGTCAACAAAGGAAGATAATAGTGTATGATGAAAATCTCGTTTGATTGATAGTAATAATCGTATGAAACTAACTCTATATGCAATAACATAATTCAAAACTCAAAAAGAAAAAAGAAACATTCCATATTAGATAAACTTAAAAATCTTACCAAAAATAACTTAAACAATAAATCATTTCATCAAAAAAGGTCAAACATAACTAAACAGTAAGAAAATATCACTAAAAAACGCATATAATAAATAGGGGGGTATATTGGTAAAAAAAAAAATTAAATGTCATGTAGGATTGGTGGACCTCTGTACAAATAAATAAATAGTAGATGTCCTCACTAAAATGTAACTTATCATGTATTTGTCAATAATTAAAAGTCTATACTAAGGAGTTTGTACTAATTAACTCTTTTTTTGTTTATTAGGATTTGTCTTGTAATCTATATTAACCCATCAAATTTATTATTAAAGTGCTAAAGATGAATTCAACTAAAAAGATTATTTTCTTTTTAAATTATTATACTTGTATTATTTTTATGTTAATACTCATACACTTGTATTCATGGTTAAAGCTAATAATTATATTCCTTAACAAATAATATTTTTTAAAAACCTCTTTTATAATATTACTATTAAATTGAGTAAAACACATATATAATCATGTCAATTTTGGGTCTACAGGTTTGTTAAACCACCAACTCATGTAAAAACAAGACCTTTTGCCTGCTCTGATAACATGTTAAACCACCAACTCATCTAAAAGCTTAAGTTGTTAGAAAGGGTGTAATTTTATTATTATATTCTCTAACAAGATCAAACAATTAAATTTTTCATTTTCAGGTCACTAGTCATTAGACACGATTTAATAAACATGTCAATTTCGGGTCAATTTTGTGTTAGTCAGGTTAACTCGAACACGACACGAATAGTAATCGTGTCTGACCCGAACACGATTAAGCCAAACCCGAAACCTGCTAAGTTCGTGTCATTTTCGAGTTGTGTTCGTCAGTTGTGTCGAATATTGCTAGCCCTAACTTCGGGTGACTAATCATTTTATGGAACCATGCTTTCAAACTTCAACAAAATGACAAACTGTATCCCAAATAAAAGTATCCAAAGATTCTACAATTCATCAAATGTCAGATTTTTTTTAACAATAAAAAAAGAAAAGAAAAGAAAAAAAGATGCAGCCTATTTTCCCTCAATTTCAGGAAAATCTCAAAAATGATGGTCAAGATTGTCCATTTTACTCTGTTCTTGCAAAACCTTCTAAGATGATCTAACACTTTTTAGATTGCTGAAAATTTTAGACAGAATATGCTCCACCAGATTTTAAATGCTGGTCTCATCTAATTTAGCAGCCATTTGAACCACATGAATTCTATCCCAAACGCAAACAACCAAGATTTCAGCAAAAATTCAAACCATAAAAAAATATGCTAAAATCAATTTAAAATATGCTTGCAAGACAAGGTCAAACTAATCCCTCTAGAAAGTTAAATTACTTTCCCAAGAATTTTAATTGCGCATGCAAATATTGAAAGAATTCTTCGAGTAATGTTGTATGGCTGCATCAGCTTCATATTAACTTAAGAGGAAAAAAAATTAAGACCATAGAAAACTTATCCGAAGTGCTATAATTTCCCCCTTCACTGAGAGATGTCAACATAAGATATCAGATCATCAACCAGAAACAGTATACATGGAAGTTTTCACTATAGAATAATGCATTTCTAATATTATTTTCAACATCAAATCTCTAAATATCAGAAGAGAAGATGCAAACTATATGAGATTATGCTCATCTTAAACAAAATAACACCTGTTTCTAGGACCCACCTCTGGCATAAATACACAGCCATTTGTATTTTGAACAATGCCTTCAATAAGCAGAGATTTAACATTAGGAGGCAACAAAATACTATTGTCTGGAGGGTCAATTGTCCTTGCACCAACATAAGCCTCAACTAGAGTCATCTGTAAAAGAAGAAAATTTGTGACGATCAAAATAATAAACTTCACTGTGAATCTGCCCCTCTTTTTTATTTTATTTTATTTTATTTTTTTATATAAGTGTTGTAAATATTGACCGAATCTATAACTTAATTTACGCATTAGATTGAACTTAATATGTTGCTTAATTTAGACATTAGATTGATTGTATTGATTGTAGGAACTAATTTATGATAGTTTCTTTATTTCCTTGTAAGCTGTGATTATAAATCTTGACCTCTTAGAGAGAAGAATACATCTTTTTCATTCGCTAAAATATATTCGACATGGTATCAAAGCAGGTTTTCTAAACCATAACTTCTCTTTCTCAGTACCTCTCGTCTCCCTCGGCCCCTCTCGGCCTACTTCTCTCGCTTCCCAAACTTTGTTCTAGCAACTTATTTGTCTTATCATGGCTGATAAATTAAAAACCAAGGACAACAAAGATTCTTTTTTTTTATTGGATTACTGGCCAATACAAAATTGAAGGGCTCCAATTACCTTCAATGGTCTTGCGCCAAGTCGGTTTCTGAAGGTCAAATCCGTATTTCCAAGACAGAGTATATTTTAATGCCTCTTCTACTTCCACAGCCAATTTGGTCTCGTCTACTTCCACAGCCAATTTGGTCTCGTCAGGTAACACGTCTTTATTCTTCTTCCAGTGCTCCTTGGATTCTTGATTCCGAGACGTCTAACCGTATGACAGGTAACTTGTCTCGTCTTTGTAATATTTCTCGTCTTTCGTCTCCCTCATTTGTTACTATTGCTAATGGGACGAAAACTTGTGTTCAAGGAATAGATAGTGTTTGCATTTCTGGTCTCATTTTTTTATTTGGTTTATACATACCCCAATTTCATTTCAATTTGTTGTCAATCCGTAAACTTACCCAGTCCTTCAACTGTTCAGTTGTTCAGTGACCTTCTATCCCTCTTATTGTAAAGTTCAAGATCTAAAGACGAAAAGGGTGATTGGTGGGGGATATGAGAAGAATGGACTCTACTACCTTCAAACATCTTATCAGTCGACTCCTCCTGCTCTACATTCCATTGTTTCTCCTTATCAGTGGCATTGTCACCTTGAACACCCGTCTTCCGCAAATCTTCGTCACTTAGTTCCTACTTTATCTAATTTTTCTAGTTTTAATTGTGAGACATGAACTTCGTAAGCATCATAGAGTTTTGTTTCCTCTATGTGTTGAATCCTCTTGTTTCCAATCTTTTGCACTAGTTCATTCTAATATTTGGGGACCATCTCGGACCACTGATTTATGTGGTTCTCAATATTTTGTTACTTTTATTGATGATCATTCTCGTTTGACTTTTATGCTGAAATTTCTAATCAATTCAATGTCAAATTGTTAGTTTTTTGAACTGATAATGCTCAAGAGTATAAAGATGGTCATTTTAAGTAGTTTCTCAAGTCCAAAGGCATTATACACCAAACATCCTGTGTCCCCCCCCCCCCCCCCAAAAAAAAAAAAATGAGATTGCCAAAAGAAAGAACGGTCCCATCCTTGCTATAGCTCGTGCCCTTATGATCCAGATGCATGTTCCCAAGTGTTTTTTGAGGGATGCTGTCCTTACAGTTACATATCTTTTAAATAGGATGCCTTCTCGCATTCTACAGGGAAAATAGCCTTTTAATATCAGGTTTCCTAATAAAACACCTTTCTCCCTTTCCCCCCCAAAGTTTTTGAATGTGTTTTGTTTGTGCATAACTTGTAACTTGGTCATGATAAATTTGACCCTTGTGCTCATAAATACATATTTCTTGGTTACTCACGCACACAAAAAGATTACAAGTGCTACAGTCCTATCTTACGTAAACACTTTATCAGTGCTAATGTCACTTTCTTTGAGATTGTTCCCTATTATTCTCCAAAAGGAAGTTAGTTATAGGCACCATTATTTCTTGACCTTGTTTTACCTACTAGTGTTCCTACTCGCCCTCCTATTTCTCAAGTATATGTTCGTAGTCACTAGGCTACAGCTCCATTTACTCTTCCTGCTGAACCTTTTCTCACATCCTCCACCTACCTCGCCGTCTGCCAATCTATCTCATTCTTCTTACTCTAATCTTGATCTACCCATTGTAGTTCGTAAAAGTACACCTACTTGCACTGCTCATCTTATCTCTAACTTTGGCTCTTATGATCATTTATCCTCTTCCTTTCAAGTTTTCTCTGTGTCCCTGTCATCTCTCATTGTTCATAAATCCTACAGGGAAGCTCTTTCCCATCCTAGTTGGCGGACGGCAATGGAAGAGGAAATGCATGCTTTGGAATTAAATTGTACTTGGGCTCTTGTTCCTAAACCTACTAGTGCTAAAATTGTTGGTTGTTGTTGGGTCTTCACAATCAAGCAAAATCCTAATGGTACTGTTGATCAGCTAAAGGCTTGCCTTGTAGCCAAAGGTTTTACCCAAACCTGTGGCATTGAATATAAAGAGACTTTCTCTCCTATTGCCAAATTGAATTATGTTCGAGCTATCATATCTCTTGCTATGAATTTCAATTGGCCTCTTCATCAGCTCAATGTCAAAAATGCCTTCCTACATGGGGATCTTGCTGAGACTGTGTATATGGCTCAAGCACCTGGTTTTGAGTCCAAGGGAGAGTATAGTTGTCATCTTCAAAAGTCTATTTATGGACTCAAACAATCTCCTCGAGATTGGTCTGATAAATTCAGTAAGGTAGTAGTTACTCATGATATGACTCAGAGCCAAGTTGATCACTCGGTATTCTTTAAGAAGACGTAAAGAGGTATCGTGATTCTAGTTGTCTGCGTAGATGATATTGTGATCACCGGCAATGATAAGGCAGGTATCCAAACATTGATTCACCATCTCGGTTCCATCTTTCTCACCAAAGATCTTGAAAAGCTCCATTATTTCCTTGGTATTGAAGTCGCAAGATCAAAAGCAGGGCTCAGTTTATCGCAAAGGAAGTACACTCTTGATATTTTGAAAGATACAAGTTATCTTGACTCCAAACCTATAATTACGCCCATGGAGACCAGTCTAAAGTTGATGTCAGATGAGGGTGATTTAGTTGAGGATCCAAAGATGCATCGAAGACTCGTGGGTAAGCTCATTTACCTAACCATTACTCGACCTGACATCTCCTATGCAGTTAGTGTTATGAGTCAGTTTATGACTAGTTCTCTAGTTCCTTATATGGATGCAGTTACTCGTATCTTAAGAATGCCCGAGGACATGGTCTTCTTTATCAATCATCTGGACATCTTCGGATTGTAGGATATATTGATGCTGATTGGGCAAGATCACTTTCAAATCGCAAATCTATTACTGGTTATTGTACTTTCTTAGGGGGTAATCTCGTGACTTGAAAAAGCAAGAATCAATCGGTTGTGGCACATTCTAGTGCTGAGGCAGAGTATCGAGCAATGACACATACTACTTATGAGCTGACTTAGTTAAGAACACTTGTACAAAAATTTGATGTTCCAGTACATGGTCCAACACTTCTCCATTGTGACAATCAAGCGGGTGATTCATATTGCCAACAATCCAATCTTTCACGAACGGACCAAGCATATTGAAGTTGATTATCATTTCATTCAATCTAAAATAGAGTCCAAGGAAATCACAACTCCTTTTATTCCTTCTGGTAGTCAACTTGTCAATATCTTCACCAAAGCTTTCCCAAAGATTGCCATTCACTCTATTTGTAGCTAGCTGGGAGTTATAGATATATACTCTCTAGCTTGAGGGGGAGTGTTGTAAATATATTGATTGTAAATATTGACTGCATCTGTAACTTAATTTAGCCATTAGATTGAACTTAATCCATTACTTAATTTAAACATTAGATTAATTGATTGATTGTATTGATTGCAAGAACTAATTTAGGATAGTTTCTTTATTTACCTGTAAGCTATAACTATAAATCTTGACTTTCTAAAGAAAAGAATACGTCTTTTTTATTTTCTAAAATATTTTCGGCAATAAGTAACACCAACATTAGAAAAATGAATGTTTAAACATTCAATTGACATAAACTACCACTTAACTAATAAGACCTTGAAAGATCTAAATGAAACATCATGCTCTTAGGACGAGGTCTTTAAGTAACAGTTCAGCAAGAGCCAAACCCATTACGAGCCACTATAGCAGCCAATTTGGCCTGCGATTTCTGAAAACCTCATTTTTTTCTTATTTTCCTATTTGTTTTGGCAGAACTGGTTTCCAAAGGCTCCAAAGAATTGAGATAAATGTAGATCTACTGAAAAATGGAAAAAAAAAAAAACTTACAAATTTTAATATCTTTTCCTAGACCTTGGATCTAAGGGTTGGGTTCATAATATAATTGGTAATTTTTCAAATTTTTTTGAAAACTTTGAAGATCAATATCTTTCCAATTTTTTCATTTGTTTCAGCTTAAAATAATTAGACCTTAACTAATTCCACATATGGATGTTAGATCTCTCAAAGATTACTTTTTTAAAGTTCACCAATTTAGAGATCTTTCAGTCAAGATTCAACTAGAAGTGAAAATTTTTGTTATCTAGATTCACTTATTCATCAAGAGGGAGAAATTGGAGAAGATGTATAACATCCCGATCCAATTATCAAAAATTAAGTCACTAATTTAAATATTAGAAACATTAAGAAATAAAATGAAAATTGTGAAAATTAGATCAAAAAATAAAAGCCATAAAATGGGAATAAAAAAGAAGAAGAGAGAAATAGAATAATGCCGAGGGCCATGATTTGATAGAGATATGACAAGTGTTAATCGAGGAGTTTTTTTAAAAGCAGCTAAAGCACGATTTGAAAATTTGACAAATAATACATAAAATACCAAACAAGGCATAAATAGAAAAAATGAAGAAAAATGAAGCCAAAAAGGTTTGAACCCTAGACCAAAATAGCCATTTAAAGCCGAAAAAGAATACCATTTGGGCTGTGAGCACTTTGTGCTATATATTTCACCAAATATACATATATACTCTAATAAGTCCAATTGCTGCACACTCAAAATGGAGGTGGCGGCATGCTATTAGACCCATATATATGCAGCTATCTATATCTATATGGATATATATATATATATACCAAATTGTGTGAGGATATACATATAGTTATATATATATGTGTGTGTGTGTGTGTGTATTTGTAAACGAGATATACATGCAGGACTGTGAGGATATATATAAAGATATATAGCTATAAGCTGTTGTGTGAGAGTGTCTATGTGCCTGCCTCTAATTGGTGAGCAAGGGAGGCCATGTGTGCTGCTCTCAGCAGCTTGCGGAGGAAGAAAAGAACAGGTGCTACAAACTGCAGCACTGTAGAATTCTCATTGGGAAAGAGAGAGGTGGTGCAATATATATTTATATATATACATACACACTGCTGAAACTCTAAGAAGAACTAAACAAAGAGAGATGATCGTGGGGTTGAAGGAGAAAGAAGAGGAAGCAACCCAAGGGAGGAAATAGGTAATTTTTCTCTCTCGAGAATTTCTCTGTAACCACCATGATTTACTTTTTTTAAACTAAAAATATGAACTCCTAAGTTAATATTCAGTAACTTAGAGGTTGAAACAACGACTGAATAGCCCTCAGAATTATTGAAACCGCCTAGAACTGCCATTGATAGACCTTTGAACTGGGTCTGAACCGACTTGAACCAACCCTTGATTGAGGAACGGGGATCAAAACCAGAAAGAAAAAGATTCATAACGCAACAAAAATCAAGTGATAAACTCAAAAATGAGCCCTAAAACTAAAGTTACAGGTCACGGTTCCCAAACCTAACCTCACCAAATGAGTTTCAAGATCGGTTTCGTGATCGAAAATTGAAACTCCATCATCTAAGGATCAGAACAAGCCAAAAACCATCGCTTTTGGTCGAGAAATGAGCGTGTACTAAGGAAGTATTTAGTCGGCCATTGGTGATGGGATTGAGCTTTTAAGCTCGTCTCAATCCATAAAACCCACGCCAAAGTGTTCATCGACTTTCCAGAAGATGATTAGAATTGAAAACAATAAAAATCCATGCCTGAAAACCCACGAAATAGGCTTAGAAATTCTAGGGTTTTGATGAATAGTAACATCTCCATGGAGGAAGACAATGAACAGTAACGGGTCTGGACTCAGGTCGGATTGGGTCTAGTCCGGGTCAACCCTGTTTGGGCGCACCTATGGGCCATCGAAACGTTGTCGTCCCACTTAAGGAAAGAAAGTAAGAAAAAAAAAAAAAAGGGTTGTTCCGATGTTTCGAACCCACGCCACACAAAAAACAAACACATACTTACCACTGAGCCACATCATCACATGTGAATAATGTGGGCTGCATATATATATATATATATATATATAAAATATAAAAGAATTTAATTAATTTAATTTGGTAAATTAGCTTCGATGCCCAAATAAAATAAAAAGATAGTGTAACCCAATATTTTTGAGCATTCCGGACTTAACAGCGGAGTCCAATTTGTGAAATTAAATACCGAAAAATATGACATGTAAAAGCGTAAAATTATGAAAATAACCCTAGGCTTAATGTAAATCACATATATGCAATTTAAGATCCGGAAAAACCTAAATAAATTATTTTTAATATTCCGGACTTGACGGTAATATTCCTTTGAGGAAAATAGGACCCGGTAACAAACTGAAAAATGACGAATATGTCCTTAGGACTTCATGAAATTACCAGAAGTATAAAAATGAAAATAATAAGTCCACATAAATAATATAAAGACCAAATAGACTCAAAATGGAGTCTAAATATATAAATCGTATACGAAAAAGTACGGCATGTTAAAAAGGGTAAATTACCATAATGCCCTTGAAGGGCCAAATAAGTTATAAGGCACCAAGAAACCCAAAAAGGAAATTTAAAGACACTTTAATTGAATAGACAAAGTTCAAAAGAACTTAAATCGCTGAATAACAAAGTTTGGGATTAGAATGAATACTGATTCATTATGCTATATATTTTTGATCCATGATTATAGCATCACCCAAATGATGAAAAATGAAAAGAAAGCCATGGGATAGCTATTATAGTAACCGCATGGAAATGCAATGCTAAAAACCCAATGTAAGTAAACCCGAACTCTAACATGTGGTAATTCCTAGCCATGTCACAGTTTTATTTCCTCGATGCTGCCAATTTGTATTCCGTATATACCTGACATTATTGATTTCCACAATTTGATGCCTGTTCCAATTTTGTGGACTCGATGGGAATTTGATTGCCAATATCCTAATGTGATTACTTGTTCATATCTATACCTTGCTTGGATATTAAAAAATTGTTATGCTTCGCACTACTGAGAATTTGTTATTCCACAAATATATACATCGCCTGTGGAATTCTGATGATCATGATATTATTATGAACGCCTAGAGTTGTGATCAGTCACGTCTTACGGATGCTTGTGGACCTACGGCTCAAAGTGTGGAAATGATGCCCAACACCTAGTCCTTGGAGGACAGGACATGATATATGTACAAAGCTCTAGTGCTATCCAGTAGCCGAAGGGGGAGTGGACCTGGATGAGCGCTTTAAAGGGCATGTTGAGCCCTATATGTGTGACAGCATCTGTTCTGTTAGTATTTCATATCATTTGTTGATATTCTGATGATGCACTCATAAATCATAGATATGCTTTGCGAGCCTATCTTTAGATATGTTGATGATGTACTCTTTGATTTTAGATATGGTGGCAGCTATTTATTGTACAGGCCGATCCCTATTATTGATTTGTTATTTTACCTTGGAATGTGCCTTTGGGACCTACGGGTCATTTTATTGATTCACATACTTAGTGACTGGCTACTATGATATTCTATGCTTTACACACTATTGTGCTATTGGCCTTTATCTTTCTTTTGGACTAACTTTGACCCATGGCAGAGCGAGGGAATTTACTTATTGAGCTAAGTTAGCTCACTCCATATTTATAACTATTTTTCAGGTAACTCTATAAGGCAAGAAACAAAATGAGGTGACTAGTGGAGCTTGTAGCGTACTCGTGAGCAAAATTGAGGATGTGACCTCCAAGTCATGATTTGAATATGTACATTGTAAGGCTGATCTAAATAATGGGTATTTGTAATATTGTATCATTGGTAGAGATGTTAAACTTGATTAGTGAATCATGATGATCGAAATGGTACTTAGAGATATTTGATTGATGGTTGTTGGAGTTCGGTTTATGATTAGATGAATTGCATTGGTGTAGCTTCCGCATTAAATGATTGAATGGTTTATAATTTATCGATATGATTTATCATTCTGTGCGATTCATTTAATTTTATACGGCCTGTCCAAGTGGTAGTACCGGTTGTTGCCCCTAATTTGCGTAGGGTGGGTTTCGGGTCACAACAGAGTGGTATCAAAGCAAAGGTTAATGGTCTCTGGGGAAGTGATTAAAGTTGATGTTTCTTGGGTAATTAGGATGATCAGACGATCAAGAATTCTTGGGAGACAATAGTAGGCTTATGAGCAAAGTTGACTATCTTGAGAATTCGAGGACTATATCAGAGTTATAGGTTAATGATTCTTTGGGAGAGATCATACTAGTATTGGATTTGTGGACTATTGGGTAATTTAGATGATTAAACAATCGGTGATTCTTGGAAACGATAGCGTATTTAGGTACTAAGGTTACTAGTCTTTGGAAAAAATTATGCTATGACTGAATTTGATGATTATTGGATGATTGAAATAATCAAATGCATAGTGACTTTTGGAAGATAGTAATATGCTTAAGGGCAAAGGTCAAAGATTTTTGGGAAGAATCATACTCGTATCGAGATTGATGACTCGGGGATATTTGAGCTATAAATTAATCAATGAATTGGGACAGACCATCATTTGAACAAAGGCAACGGTTAATGTTCTTTTGGAAGATATAGAGTGACATAGAATTGGGATTGTGAAATCTTGGGAAGTCGGTGATCTCACAACAAATTTGTATGAGAGATAGTCTGAGGAAGACTTAATGGATAGTGACATGAGGAGTCTGAGACTTCAGATGGATTCACGATAGGTTAGAAACGTAAGGATTCTTGATTGAGTCATAGATAGACCCTGATAGAATAAAGGAAAATAAAACATTGGGAGACAATTATTGAATAAGCGAGACTGTCAAAGTGAACATTATGAAATGTGATGATTCCAAAATGAGGCTAAAGCATGATAAAAGATCATTGGAAAAAATTCAATAGATCTTGTCGATCTAGGAGACGATATGATTCAATTGTGGGCGGTATTTTATTGAGTTAACTGAAGTTATTCCAAAAGGTAAATGATTAATGACTCTTAATGACTTTGGAGAACCAATGTGATTTGACGATCAAAGAGACAGAACTTGTGATCTGATGTCTAGAAAAACTGGTAAGGACAACGACTATGATAAGATGATATATAAGTCCTTGAGATACTACGAGAACAATTGTGATTAAGGTAGAAAGTTAGAATAATTAAATCTGTGATACTAAGGAAGTTGAGAACTTACGTGGTGGGAAACACTTGACATAATCTGATAAACTTTGAATGTCAAATGTAACAATAAAATGATGGGATGGCTAATTGATTTAAACAATATTGAAATATGATATGAAGTCCAGAATGGACAAGACTGTGAATAGCAGTACTTGTAAATGAATAAGTACTAGTATGCTATTAAATCTTTGGTTACAAATGACACTAATCACCTCACTGTATGGCTTTGAAGTCACAAAAGGTATAAGAAACTCTCTATACGATTAAATAAGTTCTCTAAGATAACAAATATGTAAAAAACAAATTTGAATAACAACTGGGAAGAAAAACGTAACATATGATGAAAAACCGAATATTATGGGTATGAAAAATTAGACACTGAATAATCTTTTGAGCAAAGGTGAGGGAAACCAAAATGATGGCTATAAATTAAAAAGTCATAATAAGACTTTGAAATTTGAAATGTTCAAAAATGATGTGGGAAGTTCAAGGCGAACCAAATATGACATCATAGCTAAGAATACTTTCACAAATAGACTATCATATGAAAAAAAGATGACGGGGGTACAAGACTACCCTAAGAAATTTAATAAGTCTATTAAGACTTAAAGAAGGGATGAACTGAGTATAATTGCTATGCTTTAATTCATAAAGAAATGAGCAATCAAAATTATGAAAGGCTTTCGTGAGCAGGAAATAAAAAAGCACTCGTACCGACAGATAATTTGAAAGAAATGGAGGAACTGATTTCCTCAATTGAACTAATTTATAAAAAGGATGAATGCATACGAATTTGAACACAAAGGCAGGTGTGTTGATGAAATATATACAATGAAATGAAAGGGGACTGATAAATCTTTCACTTGAGTAACCTTTAGATATGGACACATGATTAAGAATCACGAATGAATATTGCGAATAAATCTAAAGTTACCCTTCCATGAAAGAATGTTGTGATACAAAGGACACGTGATTGAATAAACCATCCTTATATAAACCAAAGGATGTTCATGAACATAAACAGGAAAGATCAAGGTACTAGACACCTTTACCTGGCACACGACACGCCATACAACGTCAATAGAAGTTGGGAAAACAAGAATAGTAAAGTAATCACGACTTAGTGCCAAGAAAAACTAATGCAATGACTAGACATGGAACTAGTCATAATATAGATGACAGTGGGAAATAGTCAAGTAACTCAAAAGATGATTCCGAGTAAGTAATAAAAGTATAATGGACCCATGACCACAGGTCCGAGAACTAAAGAACTAAGCCTGAAACGCTAATACTAAAAATTGGAGTCTTTTAAGTGTAAAGTCTCAAAGAAGTAAAAAGGTCAAACCTGTGATTTTCAAGATCACTATTAAATTAAACAAAAAGAAATATAAAAGGATTGTGAACCTTGTATGAAAATCTTCTTACTTCAGGATATAGTATCTAAATGCCAGAGTAAGTCCAAAAGATAGATTAAAAAAGGAACCATGATAATGCAATTGCCATGAAAAGATAATAGTACTTCTTAGCTATGAACGCTCGAGTTTTGAGGACAAAACTCTTTGAAGGAGGGGAGAATATAACATCCCGATCCGATTATTAGAAATTAAGTCACTAATTTAAATATTAGAGACATTAAGGAATAAAATGATAATTGAGAAAATTTGATTAAGAAAAATAAAAGCCATAAAATGAGAATAAAAAAAAAAAAGAAATAGAATAATGCCGAGGGCCATGATTTGATAGAGGTATGGCAAGTGTTAATCGAGGAGTTTTTTTAAAAGCAACTAAAGCACGATTTGAAAATTTGACGAATAATACATAAAATGCCAAACAAGGCATAAATAGGAAAAATGAGGAAAAATGAAGCCAAAAGGTGACCAAAAGGGTTTGAACCCTAGACCAAAAAAGGGAGACATTTAAAACCCAAAAAGAATACCATTTGGGCTGTGAGCACTTTGTGCTATATATTTCACCAAATATACATATATGCTCTAATAAGTCCAATTGCTGCACACTCAAAATGGAGGTGGCGACATGCTATTGGACCCATATATATGCAGCTATCTATATCTATATGGATGTGTGTGTATATATATATATATACCGAATTGTGTGAGGATATACATGTAGTTATATAAATATATATATATATATGTTTGTAAACGAGCTATACATGCAGGACTGTGAGGATATATATAAAGATATACAGCTGTAAGCTATTGTGTGAGAGTGTGTATATGTGTCTGCCTCTAATTGGTGAGCAAGGGAGGCTATGTGTGCTGCTCTCAGCAGCTTGCGGAGGAAGAAAAGAAGAGGTGCTGCAAACTGCAGCACTGTAGAATTCTCATTGGAAGAGATAGAGGCGGTGCAATATATATTTATATTTATATATTTATTCATTTGATTTTGTACGACCTGTCCGAGTGACAGTGTCGGTCGTTACCTCCAATCTGCGTAGGTTGGTTTCGGGTCGTGACATAAATTACTCAAAGAATTAAAGCAGTATGAGTTAAGTGAGGAAGTGCGTATTATGTGATCGGCGTATACCTTTAAAATTGAAAGATAAATCTTATAGAAACTATTAAGCCAGCCCATGTTGTATGGAACAGAATACTAGGATAGTTAGGAAACAACATATTAATAAGATGAGTATAGCCGAAATGAGAAT
The DNA here is from genome assembly GCA_008638375.1 of Nyssa sinensis. Lineage (NCBI taxonomy): Eukaryota > Viridiplantae > Streptophyta > Magnoliopsida > Cornales > Nyssaceae > Nyssa > Nyssa sinensis. The sequence continues at coordinate 27,844,639 of CM018040.1, forward strand.
GTTAAAATGGATGTGTGGCAAGACAAAAATGATAGAATTATGAATGAACATATTCGTGAGATGGTAGGAGTAACAACTCTAGGAGATAAGATGAGAGAACATCGGTTAAGATAGTACGGTCATGTAAAACGAAGACCAACAAATGCACCAGTAAAGAATAGTAATAGGGTTAATATTGAGGGCTATGCTAGGAGACGAGAGCGACCCAAATTAACTTTAATAGAAGTAGTTGAAAAAGATATGGTAACGGGTGGTTTAACAGAAATAATGGCCTTAAGTAGAAATGAATGGCGAGATAGGATTCATGTAACTGACCTCAAGTAATTGGGATAAGGCTTTGTTGAGTTGAGTATATGATATATACTCGAACGAAGTTAGAACTTCGATTACAACTTAGTAACCTCTCGAGATAACTTAAGTGACTATGTCTATATATAATTTATCCAAAAAAAAAAAATTATATATAGACATAGCCAAGTTATTTCTGCAAGATTGCTTGACGAAATTAATAAAATTATATTTAAATTTTCATTTTTATTTAATTATTTATTATTTTATGTTAGAAGTTATAACTTTAGTGATCAACTTTATATATTTAAATTATTTTCATCTTTAAGTGGTAAAATATAACGATTAGCACGTTTTTCTTATTCATAGTGAATTATAATTCAATATAAAATATATTACCCATATGAAATTATTATTATAAATTTAATAAAATCCATTAAAAATCACTAAGTTTTCAAATATATGAAATTTTGTGATTAAAACATGCATATTGATATAATTTTAGAGAATTGTGAGACGAAAAAATTTCACATCGTTACATTACACCCTGCATCCTTCCACTGTGACCATTATCCTTACAGAAACTGTTTCTGTTACTTAAAACCATGCATAGGACTGCTTCCCACTTTTGACAGTGTTAAAGGACCAAAGCAATTCCCTAACAAAGTAGAAAATTACATGTGCCAACTAGCAAAGATCCTTATTCAAAACTCTAAAAACAAAGAAACTCATTTGCTGAAACATAAAACCCGAATGGGCCATTAGTAAATCAAATTTGGAATATCAAAGAGGCAAAAGAAGTGATCAGGACATGGCATTAACCTACCTGATTCAGAGTCAAGGTTCCAGTTTTATCACTGCAAATAGTAGTTGCAGAACCCATGGTTTCACAAGCAGAAAGCCTCCTGATCTGTGGTTCAATAATTACAAAACCATAAAACAAATACATATGTATATACATACAGATGTGAATGTATACATGTATCCAATGTCACGAGAAAAGCAAGTTGGAAGAAAGAAATTTATGCATACCAAGGCCTTGTCTGCCATCATTTTTCTCATTGAGTAGGCCAGTCTGTAATACAATTATAATAAAATGCAGGAAGTATAAGAAAAGAAAATTTTAAATATTGAGAAGAAATAAAAACAGATACAAACAAACACAACGAATGCATTTTAAGGCATTAAAGGAAACAAAATATTAGAATCAGACAAGAAAAGCAGGCTAAGATGTAGAGGAAATGTGCAATAAAAACTAATGGTAGCACTGGCATCTTAAAGATGCACAACTAAAACCTCAGAATACAACATGGATAAGTGTGGTTGTAAATGAAATAATCTCTTATCATTTTTCCTATTACTAAAAAATCCCTACATAAGCCTTATTTGCATAACCAAACCTGAACATTGTATAAAGCCTCATCAAAGTGATTAATGAAATTAAAAATTAAAGAGGGGGAGGCGGTTGTGCTGTCAGACTTACGTTAAGGTAACAGCTAATGGAAGCCCTTCAGGCACTGCAACCACCACAATTGTGACCTAGAAACCCTTCTAGTATTAGTCAAAAACCAAATATATATATATATATATATATATATATCTGTATGTATGTATTAAACTTTTATCTTAGAAAGACACATACTGCAACAGCCATAATTTTTATAGCTCCATCTATGGTATCACCAAATTTAGTCTTGCCAGCTGTAAACTGAACACTTCCATCTGGATTTTTGGTATGTCCGGTAAAAAATCTGCAGATACTCAAATTTATAAACTTCACATGTCAAATACTATTTACGTGTGTGTGTGTTTAGAGAGAGAGAGAGAGAGAGAAGGGGGACTGGGTGAGACAACTCGTCAATTAAGATCAGTAGTACCTGATCAGAAGTACAACCAGAACAGCCAAAGCTACTCCGAGCCCAACACCACCAATAAACGTTGTGACCTCATTTAAACGTACCTAATACATGTCATTCACAGATACTCTTTTTTGGTAGGTCATTCACAGATAAAGGGCTAGCCCTGTGCACGAGGGTCCTGCCACTGCAGGGTCTAAGGAGGATTAAATGTACACAGCCTGACCCTCGCACGTGGTCATTCACAAATATAAATAAAATACCATCATGAACCATGGTAGAAGTACAGTATTTAAGAAAACTAACCTGCAAAGGTGTTTCTTCAACATTATCTTCTGAAATACTTGCCATTAGCAATCCCCATTCTGTATTTATCCCAACACTTGTTACCTAAAAAATGATAAACATGTAAATTAGTGTAAGTTAACAACGGAATTTATCCCAACACTTGTTTCCTAAAAAATGATAAACATGTAAATTAGTGTAAGTTAACAACGGAAGTAAGCTAAGAGTTGTAAATAACAAGCATATTAGAAATTTGCAAGAAAAGGTAAAATTGATGTATACATGTACACACGTACAAATAAGGTTATGAGTCTTAAGACCTTCTATAACCAGAAAAAAAAAAAAAAAAGGTTCCAGCTTGCATTCCTAACTCCATGAGTATAGATAACAAAATAGGGGGGAAAACTATTATAAAGGGCGCACACACGTGAGCAGATATACACATAATACATTATTTTTGTGTCTTGTTTTCCCCTATGGAAGATAAATGTGTCCAGAAGTAACATTTTATTTGGTTCTATTTGTTTTGGCATGATATCATTTGAACCATAGGTGATTATATAAATACCTTATAACCCTTGAATTAGGGAAAAAAATTAAAGCACATATACACCTAAATGTATCAGCTTAAAACAAAAGACTCACGAATGAAAAGAAAAAGAACCACACCACCACACCCCTCCCCCCCAAAACAAAGAAAGCAAAAACAGGAACACAAGACTACACATTCTGGTGCTGAAGTAAACATTAAATGCTTTAAGCTCTACACCTTCTTTCAGCTCCTGGATGCAGTCCAGGTGAGGAAGAATACAACAGATAACATTTTGTGAGACCTGAGAGGAATAGGTAGTTCAAGGTGAAATCTTTCTTCAAGGTGTTAGGGGCAAGATATGGTGTGCCTTTTACACGAAAGGACATTTAGAATGTCAAAGCTCCATCAAAATTCAAAAGTCCTTTTTTTTTTTTTTTTGGATCGTAGGAAAACTCTTCTTTGTTAATAGACTCTTTTGTAGAATTTTTGGGAGACATGAGAATATTCTTTGTATAGAAGATTTTTGTATACATCATGTGCACATGGGTGCTCCTCTCTTAGTGTCCTTTCATGAAATATTATTACTTAGCGAAGGAGAGAGAGAGAGAGAGAGAGAGAGAGAGAGAGAGAGATCATGTTCAAAGAATTAATCGTTAATATTTTAAAAATTAATAATTCTAACCACCAAGCGTTGGCTCAAGTGGTATCTTGACAAGGTTGAGAGTTCAGTCCCAATTGGGACAAATGGATGCACATGTCTTATCAAAAAAAATAATTCTAATGATTGACAATATTTTCAGAAACCAAGTTGACTTCAAGGTAGACAATTAATAATACTATTACTTAATATTTTTATAAATAAACATACCAGATTAATTATTAGAATACAAATATATACAAAAGTTTAAGCATATGCAATGTCCCGTTTGAACTAATAGAATTCTTACTCTGTAGAATGCATATAGTTTGTTGCTCATCTCAATAACATTCATATAGTCTGTAGAATTCACTTTTTTTAACAACTTATAATAGACATAATGATTAGTTGAAAAAATATATTCTTTAAAATATGAATGCACAATTTTCCTTCTAAAGAATCAGAATCGACCTCCCACCTCATAAGTTGAGCCTGACCTATGGGGCCTATGCCCCCAAAGACTAGTAGTATAAGCTTTCTTCTTTGTCAAACAACTCACCATTAAATAACATAATAGACTATCAAAAGTTCATAAAGAAGACATGTAAAAGAACATAAGGATTTAAGTTTTGTTGCCAAACAAGTGAAAGAAAGGAAGGGCAAACAGTCACGACATCATCAATATCTAAAGTGTTTCCTACACTTGCTCTATGTGATTTATTTGGAAGTTATAAAGGAAATCTTGGTTTCAATTTATTCTCTCAAGGCCGTTATTAGGAATTTACTTTTATCAAGTAATTGTTCCAAAAAGCAATCACCAGGCATTTGACTTAGTTTTGTTAAGTCTCTTTGTCATCCACATCTAGGATTCTCTCAAGCTCATCTTGGTCCTCAAGGGGCAGCTAAAATTCACTATTTTTTTAGTCAAAGTAAGAAGTATTTGCGAGTGTTAATTAAAAGCTCACATGAGTCCCTTAACAGTCTCGCAAATATGGACCTGAAATAAGTAACCGAAAAAAAAAAATTATGGACCTGCAATACAAGCTCCAACGCAACCCAAGCCGGGAAAGAATAAACAAGTGACTATAGTGGGGAAGTAGGAGTAGAATCGTGACCTTCCCTTGTGAAATATACCGTTGTGGAAGACCCGAGTTTCCAAGTTAGCCAGTCCCAATCGGTAGCTTAAATTCCCTTCTGCACAAGTTTTTACAGTGTATGTAGTTCTCATGCATTACTGTTATTTTTACCGGCTATACTTGTTACGTTCCATAAAATGTTATCATGTGGTCCTTCAATATCTCATAATAGTCGCAAATCATATAACGATCCTTTAAAAAGCCGAATCCGCTCCAAAACATGAAGGAAATCGAGCAATGAGATGATCGTTGCGAGAGTTACCTCCCTCTGGCGAATGCAAGATTCAATCGACTGCAAGAGGCTTGAGTTTTCTCGTATTGTATTTGCATATTGGGAAAAGAAGGGACTTTCTCCAAACATGCCTCGTTGGCAGATTTGATGGTAGAGTCAAATCAATTGAAAAAATAGGAGGATGGGCTGCTGCTAGGGTTTGGAAGACCGCAACGGGCGTGGGGTCACGTGAGTTGTAAGCGGAGGCTCTAAAAGTTGTGATGGAGGGTTAGAGATGGTGGAGAGGCTTTTTGATGTTAGACACCTCCTCACTTAGGATGGGAAGTTCTAGGATTTTGCGACAGAGGAAGGAACGTTGAGTGGAGATGTTTGGTCTCCCGATACATCTATGATGTTCAGCCCTGTTTAAAGCCATTGGGATTCTTGTGGTGATTTTAAAAGGGACGAAGCCGATGTGAAGGTCGATGCAACAAGAGTCGTGTTTCTGGTGAATTGTGATAGATTGGGGGATTATATCGGAATTTGTGTTCGCCTCCGAAAAGATGATGGTTACAGAGTGGCGCTAACAGCGGCGACCACGTCGGAACTAGTTCGAGACCCAGAGTGTTCTAGTTATGGTGGCGGACCGCAACGTAACCGTGGACAGAAGTCCCAAATGGTTGGCCGGAGACGTCCTGGAGGCATGGATTCGTCGTTGAAAGCCCTAATCTCGTAGGGATGAACCATGAAGGCCGACGCGCGAGGGAAACGTGGGGAACTGCAGTGGTGCCGAAGACACGTGGCCGTTGGGTGGTAAGTTTTCTTTTTCGGTTACAACTGGTAATTTTTTTTCAGTTACAACGGAGAAGGCCAATGTTTACACAGATTTTTATATAGGAAATGCTATTCGTCTTAAAATTATATTCTATTTCTATCTCAAATAATAGTAAAATTATTTAATTATATAATTTCAAATCTTATTATTAATTACTATATTAAATTTAAGATAAATTTTGAGATATATAATATTGCTCTTTTATTTAAATTTGATTAGAATTAAAATTAAATAAGAATTTTATTTAATGCGAAACTTTTTAATCGAGAGATATGAAGTTTTATTTAAATATTTTGAAAATTTTCATCATTTTTAAAAGAAAAATTCTCCACTCAAGAAGTTTTAAATTTAATTTTCAACAGTAATTTAAGTTCATAAAGTTTGAAAAAAAGCTGCCATTTTGTATATTTAAATTTAAGTTTGAAAAAAAATTGATTTGAATTTGAGTCAGAAGTTCAAGATTTTGAAGTGTTTCTAATAATGATAATGGGTTGTTTTCCGTAGAAGTGAATTAATCTTGACCATTTTTAATGCAGTTGTTAAAGAAGTTGTCAATTTTAAAATTTGAATAGAACTACAAAATTGGCTGGTCTAATAAGCTGCCATTTTTCATACTAAAATATGGTAATATATAGTGTTATGAATAACACATGTTATTCATGTCATGTCACTCTTTTATTTTTGAATTCATTTTGGGTTTTTGATTCAACAATTTCAGTAACTAGTTGGAAAGAATATTAGTTGACATACATCAAACAGTATTTAAAGAGAGCTGCTTAATTTGAAGGGAAAATTTTGCTACAAAATGGGCTGGTGAATGATGAGGCATCGACTGTTTCTACCCGAATAGGAATAGGGCCTCAGCCATTTTCTGAAGAATGCAGTTGCAGAGGGATACATTAACGATGCCTTGTAGCTGTGTTAACAGGTGGATATAGCTCGAGTATTGGCCAGGTAAGTCATGCTTTGATCTATAATGCAAGTTATTTTAATGTTCTTCATATATATGCTTGTCATTTCAGTAATCTTGATAGTATTAACCTCCATGCATATATATATATATATATATATAGAGAGAGAGAGAGAGAGAGGAAAGATGAAACTACACTGTTCCCATATGATTCAAGTAATAGAATAGAGCAATCATCACCAATACAAACGCACACGGAATGCCAATTAATGAGACAGAGAGAAAATAAACAACATAAGAAAATTACCAGCATGGTTCCATATCCTTCCCCTACTTTGCAACCAGACATTAGAAATGGTGCCTTCAAATCCTTGTGCACCTGCCAAAAGAAAATACCATGTTAACAAAATGAATCGTGAAAACAAAAATTATAATAACCATATATTATGTATCAAAGCTTACAATCTTGCTCTCCCCAGTCATACTTGACTCATCAATTGCAAGGGAGTGACCAGAAATCAAAATTCCATCGGCAGGGACCTAGGATAAAATTTGAAGTGGGAAAGTCAATAGAAAAATCAAAAAGAAAGGATCAAACACGGTACAAAAATACAAAATTTATGCTAGCTAGTCACCTGATCACCACTTTTAAGAGGTACAACATCACCAACAACAAGATCAAATATTAACACCCCTAGTCTTCGTCCACCTCTAACGACCTGTGCATGTGTATCTTAAATAGTGAGTAAAAAAAAACGTTGTATATAATGAAATAAAATCCCCCAAATTCAAATACGCACTTCCAAATGTATATTCTGCTTCTCCTTGTTTAAAGTTTGGAATTGAAGGGATTGTTTATAATCACTTGTAGCTGCAGGATGGGAAAAAAAAGTAAAAATGAAAGAAGTTGAGAAACTGATATGGCTTTCAGTTAGTGAAACAATAAGATGTCTTTGATGAAAGCACCAGAGTGAATGCATGACATAGAAGGATGCAGAACATCCATTAAATATAGCAAAAATAGCAATCACCACCACCTTAACAGCATCAGTAAGTACAGTTGATAATGTATCAAATATGCAGAGACTATTGTGTTTTGTGCATGCCAATGTTGTTTAGATGTAATTGTTGCACCAGCAATGAAAAGGCCAATTTGAATTTAAGAATGCCACATAACACCACACCAGTTACTATAGTTCATCTCCCCCAATATAATTATGAATCTAGTTACTCCATCCAATATCAATTACCCAAGTAGCAGAAATTGAGAAAATTATGAATCAAGCATAGCTGGAGAGAGAGAGATAGAGGGAGGATAAACCAATAAACTCACACAACAAAACATCAGTACAAGTTGTCGAGTTCAATCTAATACCTGTAACAATTACAACAATAATGACTGCTAAGGCAATGCTTCCCCCATCGTACCATCCTTCTTTAATACCCTATAAGAGAAAAATTAAGTTATAAACATGAATAGATATGAATTTAGTGAGAAAGAAAGAATACAAATAACAAAAGATGAAAGAACATGGTTTATATTTTAAAAAGAAGTAACTTGCAAGATGAAAAGGGAATAAAAGCAAGTTTGTTCACCCTAGAAAACATTACAAATAATAACACGAACTATGAAATACGGATACTCTATTTTGTCCCACATGTCCATGTTAGATACCGACACTCTCAGATGTTTCCCAGACACATGAATTATCCTAAAAAAACATTACAAATAATAACACAAACTATGAAACACGAAGACTCTATTTTGGCTCACATGTCCTTGTCAAACACCGACACTCTCGGAAAATATCTGGACATGTGAACCACCTAGAAAACATTACAAATAATAACACAAACTATGAAAACACGGATACTCTATTTTGGTTCACATGTCCGTGTCAGACACTGACACTCTCGGATATTTTTCAAACACGTGAAACAAGAAAAAAAAAGTGTCAATTTTTTTTCCTTTCAGACACGTTCCGAACACATTATAGACACGTTTCTTACTTTCTTTCTTTTGTTTCTCCTTTTCTCATTTTCTCCTCTTTTCCTTGGTTCTTTTTTTTTTAGTTTTATACACACATATTCACGTTCTATATAATAGTTAGTAAATTTGTTTTGTCTCTTGAATAATAGATGTTGATGATTAAATAAAGAAATTCTTTAATTTTTATTTAATGATTTTGTTATTTTAATATCTTAATAATATTTTTGTAATTTGTGTGTTTTTATTCTAATTTTAATTAAAATAACATTAGATTTTTTATTATATGGTTATAAAAAAATATAAAAATATTTATATATATTCAACGTGTTCATGTCTTAGTCTTACTTTTTAAAAAAAATAACATATCAGCGTGTGCATGTCCTGTTTTCGTATTCGTGCTTCTTAGATATGAAATAAGCAAGAAATCTCTTAAATTTAATAGAGATGAGCTGCCACTAAATGAAAATAGGTCCTCGAAGGAATAACATACCAGATCCAATAACTTTTCATATTCTTACAAGACAAGTATCATATGAAAACTTAAACGAAAACAGGGCTCTCCTAAAGCACTTTAATGAGCTAGCTAAAAATCTAATTTCCTAAAGCACTTTAATGATGTGACAACAATCATGAAATCCATACCCACGTCAATTTCAAGTTAACTGTAATTTCCTGAGCTTTCTAAAACATCCCCCACATTTCCTAGGCAATCACCATATGTTTGTAGTGGTGGCACTCCCTTCTGTCAACATCAAGCCTTCAAACGTAGTTCAAACATCATGAGCACATAAAAATTATGTTCACCATGCACCAATATCTTCTCTCTTTTTATATTTTAAATCTACAAGTATGCTGTGCAAGAGAGGAGAATCTATGCTAACAACTTTTGGCCAAATAAAAAGTAAGGCAATGCAACCCTCGGGGTTGGATGAGTTGGGAAGAGGTTTGATAATATCCCCAAGATCTTAGGTTACCCCAAGGGCCACTTACCTATCAAAAATTTAAAAATATAAAATAAAAAGAAGGCAATTCTTGACACAGGGAAATACAGGGGCCAACTCCACCATTCATGGACAATCCACAGACAATATGATGATGCACAAAAACTGTAGGATACATATAACATTCTAAGCAACATACACTCTCCCTTGATCTCACCTGTGTCTTTATACCAAGCCCCAAAGAAGCAGCCGCAGCTATCATCAAGATGATCAGGGTTTTATCTTGGCAGGCTTTCCAAAGAAATCTCTATGAAACAGAGAACACACAAATGAATATAGTAGTATATTTCGTTTGTTTATAAAAAGATAGAACATACTATCAGAAAAATTCAGTAGAAAAGAGAACTATGCCCAAAGTTGAAATCATTTGCAACACATACCCAAAAACTCTGCCCTTTTTTTCGAGGATATGTGTTGGATCCATACACACTCCTTCGGATTTAATAAATCATCATCATCTCCATGGATTCCCTTCTCTAGATTTGTTTTTAACTTGTCTTCCAGTCCATTAATCTGATGTGGAAGAACACTCAAATATGAGTAATAGTGATATGAAACTACATGATAATTATTATAAAGGAAAAATAAATAATAAATTATGTGGTGCAAAATAGACTTGCCCCTCCATATTGCTGCAGAACAGAAAAATCATGATTCCTTGTCATTGTAGCCAGCGCCTCTTGCTCAATATCATAATCATTGACTGGCGATGGAGGTAATTTTGGAGTTCCTGATACCAAAAGGAACCAAATTAATCAACCAAAACATGAACTACTACAGTTTTCATAATTACAAGGAAAGACAACAGTTCTAATTGCAAGCTTGTAACACCAATCTTTAAGAGAAAATAATTAATGAAGATGTCCATCATTAATGAGATTAACATGACGTTGAAATTGCTTCCCATGTGTAATTTTATCTTAGAGGATTACCCTCAAGTTCATAATAACATAATAGCAGCATCCATATGCACAGTAAAAGAGAGGAGAGAGAGAGAGGTCCAACATGTATTAAAAGTTATGTACCTAAAGCAAAAGAATTGAGTTTAAGTAGTTGCATAACTTTAAGGATAATGCAAAAGCGAGAGTTCAAATATTACAAAGTGTTAAAAAAGCCAGGAGAGGGAAATCAATAGAGCAAGTAAAGGTCACAGACCATAATTTAATTATTTGCATAACCTTTTCCAATCAGATTTTACAAGTACATATAATTCAAGCAGAAAAAACAAAGCAAGAATCATGCAAATGAAGAAAAAAACTGTAGTGAAAAAATAAAGGGGGGAATTGGAGGATAAGGGCAACAATGTCACTTTTGTGCTTATGTTATTAGATAAAAACTGAAGTAAGTTTAACTTGAAAGTACAGAGAAAAGGAGATACCATTTACATTTTCCCCAGCTGCTTGGAAAAGAAAGGCAGCCTGTTACAGCAAGAATCATAGATTAGAAAGTAGATGAAATGACTAAAAAAAAATGCAAGAACATTAGTTTCAGATACTTACTCGAATGGCTTGCACCTGTGCTCTGATCTTTCTTATTGCTTCCTTGTTCTCTTCTTCCTTTTTCAAGTTGAAGGTGTATGAAGCCCCGCCGTCATAATACAAATCGCCAGAGCCAGCCTCAATGTCATTGCGATACCACTGGTGGTGCGGCGACAACTTGAACTGCTCGCTCATTCTCTTCAGCGTCAAACTCCCCTAAAGACTTAGTACGTTTTTGAGGCAGGCTGTTAATGTGTGAGACTAAAACTTTGTCAGTTTAGAGATTTTATAGCAAGAGAAGAGGAAAAAGTCTGTACCGTATCACATTCGTAAATTATGATAAAGACTTGATTTGAAGGTGATAGCAAAAATACAAGAGTTGACAGTGGGGTTGATGAAAGGCAAGCAAACTTTTCAACTTTTGACCAATCACAACTGAGTTTTGTTCAGTACCGATTTTCAAGTAAGAATAGTATTTTTTTCATTTTTTTTTTTTTTTGCCTATAATGCAAATTGCAAAGCATAGCAATAAAAGCATGTAATCCTAAGAAATTAAAATAAAATAAAATAAAAAGGATCGATCATATGGGTTCATTCATTTGTCGTGAACAGTGCAAATGTTGCTAAAAGTGAAGGTTGATTATGGGAAAACATGTTGCACAGTGGTCCATTCATGAAGAAAAACAAAATTATTGAATTTTTATTTCTAAATTTTATGATATATTATTATTTTACTTCGAAACACTCAACCAAAAATGTAAATAACTAAATTTAAATGTTGCAACAGCTACTACTGAGATTCACCGGATAACAATGATTATCTTTTTAATATAAAATTATTATTTTAAATATTAATTCATTAGAAAACTTAATAAAATAAGAAGAATGTTAACATTAATTGTGAATAATTATCACTTATTATTTAATTGACACATATATTATACATATATCCATAACCACATAACATATATATTATACGTATTTATCAAAAAAACACAAATTCCTACACTAACAAATAAAACTAACATATCTCATAAAATAAAGAATTACAAAAAGTCGGCTGCAATTGAATAGTAATTTAGATATAAATTTTTAAAAAATATTTTTAAAAATTTTATAATTGAGTTTTTAAAAATTATAAAAATACATTTGAATATGATAATTTAATTATAAAAAAAAATTAAAATTAATAACTTAGTTAAACACATATTTCATATTTTAAAATTAAAAATTTATTTTTAAAATCATAAACAAACGAAGTCGAACTCTTTCAAGACGATGGCGATAGAATCGAATCTAAGTGGTAGATAATGGACCAATGCGGCAGCTGACATGACAATGTCACGTCAACAAAGCTAAAGGTTCAGTTTCGAAGAACTTTGTTAGCCGCCCGCCTCTATTCCCGCGGAACGGTGTTATTCATTTTCCCCTTACGAAAGACTAAAGGCTCCTTCCTGTAAACTACTCATCACGCGCTATATACTGTTACTTATTAAACCAGCTCGTAAACTTTTGAATTCAATATACACATTTCTTCCTTAACAAAATTTTAATAAAAGAGAAGTTTAAATAAGGTTTTTTTCAAATTTTTTTTTAAAGACACTCCTTTTAACTGAAGAAGTCCTTATTCATTCTAAAAAGACTTCAAACAAAGAAGTTCCTTGTATAACTTGAAATTTTGTTAAGAATCACCTTTTCTTATGATAGGGTTTGACAATTATGACTAAAGTTTGAAAATTCAGAACCAAAATTGCATGAGTTGAGTCAGAAATTTTTTATCTATACATGCAATATATATAATATATAAAATGCAGCTTAGTCTTAGTTGAACCTGGCTAATCATTCTTATGAAAAGTTGTCGTTTCTTGTAGGTTTATTTGTCAAGTTTTTTTTTTTTTTTTTGCTTATTTGAGAAACTCAAAATTTTAAAAAATCATATATATATATATATATATATACACACACATACAAACAAACAACGCGTAGACTTAAATCTTTTTTATTTCCTATCAATGAAAGTGATGTTCTAATTTTTGTCGAAGTAATCTAATCTTTTCTCAAATTTAACATGTAGGTCCCATTTGTGTTATTATGGTGTTTAAGAGTTTTGTGCCCCACACGCTGCTAAGTAGATATACTCACATATTCTCACGTTTCTACTTTCTGATGAAAATGTCGAACTAGAACAAATCAATTAGCTTTGCTCTTCCCGAGCATTGTCGTCCCTTTATGTCATGCGTCAGGATCTAAGTGGGCCTTCAAGAAGCCTAGCTCCTTGGGGACAGAATCCCAACCCGCGTTGAACTTGAATGGGCGGGATCTAGCTTTCAATTGCTACATCTTTCTGCACTATATTTTAAATTATTATATTTTATGAGAAATTTTTTTCTTTTTTAATAATACATTCCTGCTTGGATCAGAAACATCAGCGGATACAAGGGGTTAGGCCCATGCATTCTAAATTTTAGAAATTTTATATTTTACTTCTAATTTTTATAGATTTTTTAAAAAAAAAAAATTAAGAATTGTCCCTCTAATTTTGTATTTTTTTAAAAAAAAAACCCCTTAAAATTTCACATTTTGTTTTTTTGCCCTCATTTGTTACTAGTCTAGGTCCGCCAGTGTTGAGCTTGCAGGCCAACATCCTATTGCGTTGCGGCGCAATCAACACATCATGCTAATTACTAAAAAGGTTAAGAAAATAAAGTTGCGTCCTCACAAAAACAACTTAAACTTTTGGTATAACAATAAACGCTTGATCCTAGAACCACAGATCAAAAATATATTTTATATCTTATCTCTATATGTGATCTTGTGAAAAAAACATTCGATGGTATGGGTTCATTATTTTTGTGAATAGTCCAAATGTTGCTGAAGCGAAGGTATAAAGATTGTTTATGGGAAAACATGTGACACAACGATCCAATAAAAATGTTATTGAGTTTTTATTTTTAAATTCAATATTTTTATTTTAGAATATTAAAAAAATGTAAATAGTTAAATTTAAATATAGTAAGTTGTAACAAGAAGTAAGATTCAATTGGTTGTAATGGTTCTTGTTATGGATGATTTCTGATCAATTAGGACCAATGTTGGATAGTTCTTGATCTGGAACCTACAAAACAGATGGTTAAGGGTTACGAGAGGAGGTCTGGTGAAGAACTCTTCGACGATAAAGTTAGTTGGGGATCAAAAGGATGATGTAAACTGTAACTTAATCAAGGAGTTAGGTAATACTTTGAGGCAAATTGTTGCTAATTAGATTCTTCCATCAATTCGAGGTGGCTCACCCTAGCTCGATAGTATTTATACTGGGTTCGATACTAAAGGGTGACCTTCAACGACTTCCTCTAAATGAATCATGTTAGGATCAAAGGTTCCGATATTGTAATTGGCTAATCCGGTTTTGACAAAATATTCTTTGATTGTAATCATTTCATTATTCCTAAGTTTAGAGTATCTCAATGCATGTACTATTCCAAGACGGTTCAAGCTTCATTGTCGTGATCGTCTACCAGCCAACTTGGTTCTTGAAGGGCAAATTGGGTAATTCGGACTTTTGTTTTGATTTAGATCTCACACACATTGCATATTGTAAACATCATAACATCATATGTGTAGTTGCTTTGTGATTGTGAAATAATTTTTTCAAAAATGCATATTTCAAAACACTTACAGATAATGAGCAACTCTGTAATATCCTAACCCAAATTAAATCAAGCAAATTGCTGTAATATCGAAACATTAGGGTTCGTTTTACAATGTTTGAATAGATAGTTCGTTTTAAATTTTGAAAACTCCGAGTGTTCGAATAATACATGTACGGAGTGATGGATGTATATAAACACATATATACATGTGTATGTACATATATATGATAGGTATATATATGTGTGTGTGTGTGTGTAGTATATATATATATGATGTGTGTGTAGTATATATATGTGTGTGTTTAGTGTGTGTAATATATATATATAGATGTACGTATGTATCAAATATATAAGTATTAATATATGTATATGCATGTAGCATGAAGTCGGTGAGTGTGTGTGTGTGTGTCGGCACTGTATTTGTATATAATACATATACATATACAGTTGTCGTGATCTTCTACCAGCCAATTTGGTTCTTGAAGGGCAAATTGGGTAATTTGGACTTTTGTTTTGATTTAGATCTCACACACATTGCATATAGCAAACATCATAACATCATATGTGTAGTTTCTTTGCGATTGTGAAATAATTTTTTCAAAAATGCATATTTCAAAACACTTACAGAGAATGAGCAACTCTGTAATATCCTGACCCAAATTAAATCAAGCAAATTGCTGTAATATCGAAACATTAGGGTTTGTTTTACAATGTTTGAATATATAGTTCGTTTTAAATTTTGAAAACTCCGAGTGTTCGAATAATACACGTACGGAGTAATGGATGTATATAAACACATATATACGTGTATGTACATATATATGATAGGTATATATGTGTGTGTGTGTGTGCAGTATATATATATATATGATGTGTGTGTACTATATATATGTGTGTGTTTAGTGTGTGTAATATATATATATAGATGTACGTATGTATCAAATATATAAGTATTAATATATGTATATGCATGTAGCATGAAGTCGGTGAGTATGTGTGTGTGTGTCGGCACTGTATTTGTATATAATACATATACATATATATATAAGGTAAAACAAAAATAGAAAAGAAAAGAAGAAAATATCAGAAAGGGAGAGAAAGAGAACTGCCATAGGGAGAGAGAGAGAGAAAAAAAAGGCGGTAGGCTAGATATTTTGGTATGTATATGTGTGTGTGTGTGTTGCCTATATATATGCATGGGTAGTGCATGCATTAAGATAAAAAAAAAAAAGAAAGAAAGAAAAAGAAGCTAAGGAAGGTAGGAAAAAGAAACTAAGCAACTGCTGTAGCTAAAAACCAAGAAAAATGTATTTTTCTCTCTAAAGAACCTTCAAGTTTTTAGCTTAGTTTTTATAGCCTAAAGCATATATATGTATTCTATAATTAATAGATATAACTTAAGGGAAATAAACAAGGGTCTGAAGGACCCAAAAAATCATAAAATCAGGAAAAACTGCCATTAATGAACTTCAAACTTTAGACCTGAACCAACTAGGATTAAATTAATTTGGGCTTGTTGGGAGCTAGACTAGAGCTTGTAACAGTTATGAAAATGATGGTCCGCGACCATGAAGCTCTAAGATGAGCTTGGAATTGTGAGTTACAGGTAGTAGCCGACAAACCCAACCTCACTAATTCACACTAAAACCTAGATTTTAGGAATGGGGATTGAATCTCCATAAGTTGAGGATTATAACAGGCCCAGCCCCACTAAATTTAGCGAAGAAATGGCCATGAACGAGCCATATAACCAGAATTGTATCAAACCTTTAATCGAGCTATTTAGCTCAACTCAAACCCTAAGACTAACGACAATACCTTCCTTAGAATCCCAGAAAGCCATAGGAACAAGAAACAGGTCAAACAACCCACTATAACTTCACGAAATAGAGAAATAAAAACCCTATAAATAAAAACCCATCACATAAAAGGTTTTAATTGAACAGCGCCGTATTGAGGGATTGGTTTTAATTTTGAGCTGAAATGGTTCTGTTTGGCTACGCGTTTATGAATCCTCAATCGATAACCTTGTTTGGAACAGGAATAGACTATCCCTGTTTTATCCCACTGTTTGCTATTTGGTTTTAGGAAAATCAGAAAAATGAAAGAAGTTGCTGCCCTTGAGATTTGAACGCAAGACCTGCGTGTGTGCGGGAACTTATGCCCCATGTGTGGACCACTGTGCCACTATGGCACGTGTTAATATTTACGGAATATGATATATAATATTAGACTAACTAATTAAATTAAATAAATTGATTTAATTATTATAATTAGTCCCGTTACCCAAATAAATTAAAAGGATAGTGTAAATTTATTATTTTGGGCATTCTGGACCCAATGACGGGGTCCATTTTACAAGAAGGGTCCCAAAAAATTAAGGCACCTAAAATACAAAAATTACCATTTTTCCCTTAATAGTACTCAAAGCCAAATTGAAGTGCATAAAAACCTAAATCGATTCTCTTCGACATTCTAGACTCAATGGTAAAGTTCATTTTACCAAATAAGATACTTAAAATGTCGATATATGAAATTGACTAGTTCTAGAAGATTAGGCTATTCATAGCATTGAATTGAGAAATGTTTACTGATTAATAGGAACTTCAAAAGGGAAAGGAAAGGCGATCTGATTTCCTATTGAAAGAGAAAGAACTATTTTAAAGGTAAGTAAAACCCAGAACTCTTACAAGCGGTAATTCCTAGCCATGTCACAATATTATTCTTTTATACTGCCAAATTTGTACTTCTATATGTACTTGATGCTTATTGATTCCATAATTTGGTACTTGTTCTATCTTGTGAAAATTATTGAGAATTTGACTGTTATATCTTGACCATGATTGTTTGTACACTTTGTACCATGCCTTGAAAGGAAAAATGCTATGTTCTCACTGCTGAGAAAAATAATATTACTCATATATATACACTCTTCATGGAATTATGATGATTATGATATATTATGAGTACGCGGGGTTGTGCTCAGTCACAACATCTGATTACGCCCAAAGAATAATGCGGCAGTTGTAATGCAGCTTTGTGGTGTCGATTTTACAGGGAGATAGATTAAAAGAATAACAGACAGAATAAAGAAGTTGAAGAAAATATTTAATGATTAACGAGAAAATAAAAAAAAAAGAAGTGATTTTAAATGCAAATTAAAATTAAACAAAGTGATTAATGAAAAAAATATTCCAAATTAATGAATAGTAGATCTTCAGGAATCCCTTGCACATATCCGATATTTTAATTATTTTTAATTCAATGATAACTCAATTAAGAATTTAATTCCAAAAAAATCTCAATCGGAAGATATAGAATTATAAACCAAAATTAAACTAAATGTAACATTTTGAAAAATCATTCATCACTTTTAAATCATGCAAATTGTTATTCACATTGAAAGAACCCAACGACAACAATATACCTAGGGAGCAATATTGCAGCAAAGAATTAAATCAATATAAATAATCAATTGATCCAAACATAATCAAGGAACTAATCTATTCAATAGAAAAAGCATGACTAAATCTATAAACGGAATAAACTCTATGATTATTTAGAGAGAAAAAATACCAACAATAAATTGCGAATGATAAAATCAAAGAATTTTAATAAATAAAAATCTAGCACATGAATAAAAAATAAATTAAAAATACCATCTAGTATGCAAGTTTATCCCTAACCTTACTTAAAAATTTAGTTACCCATACGTAGGATGGACAACATAAACTTCAAGAAAAAATAAACATGAAGCATGCTGGCTTTCTTTCCTCTCTGCACCGCTACTGCTCCAACTGTCTCTATTTTTTTCTTCCTGTTCTCTTCAACCGTCCACGCTTCTCTCTTTTTTTGTTTCTTAAACCTAACGCCAGGCCCACGTCTTTCTCTATTTTTACTTTTGTTTCTCTTCCACCCGGACCCACTTAATTGGGCTCTCACGCTATAGCAGCCCCTTTTCTCTTCTTTTTTTTTCCTTTTCTTTCCTTGCCTGCACCCAAGCCCACCTTTGTTGAATTTTTTCTTTTCCTGGTTCCACTTTCTTTGACTTTTCTTCTTTCCCTCTGGACCCACCTTTGTTGGGATTTTCTCTTTCGTTTTTCCTTGCAGCCGCACAAGCCCAACAAACTCGTTGCCTTTTCACTTCGCAGCCCAAGCCGCATAGCCTAGCAGCCATAACCTTTAGGTTCCTTTTTTTTATTAGATAACGATTGAGTCTTTATTTTGGCTCTAGATAGAAGTTGTAGCCCTGGATGTGTAGATAAATTTAGGCTTTTGAATCACCTGATTTGGACTTCAAAAACTCAAGTTATGACCCATTGAAGTTGACTGGTTCGAACAGGGATCAAATCAGCTTTCCAGGCCTGACTTTGAAACAACGTTTGGAAGACCAAACGAACTCGGATTTTTGCAAACCATTCCTTTCTAAAAGACTAAGACGTCCTTTAAAAACTTCATTGAGACTACTTCCTCATTCTGAAAATCTAACGCCATCCAAACCTTAATTGAAGCTCCATAGATCGAATCTACCTAAAAGCTAAAAATTGCACAATATACTCTATATTTCTTCTTTTACCTTGAATGCTTCCCTAATTCAATAAATATATTAATCAGCTTACTTAATAGAAAATATGTCAAAAAAAAAACAAAATATAAAGGAATTAAGAATATTAAATATTATGCTCTAATAATAGGGTCACATTTTAACATTTTAATCTAATAATAGGGTACTTAGAGTGCACTTTCGCACACTCATCAACATCCATCTGATACTATTACTAGGACCTACGGGTCAATATTACTGGACCTACGGGTCAAAGTCCATGAATGGACATATAGGGTTATATACGCAAAAGACTGAAGGTATGCTAGGCCCTAAAAAGAATGTGCATCAATTATGTTTGATATCATATCTCTTATTGAACTCATAAGATGATCATATTTTTTCTATGAATGATCATATGTTTTGCAAAGCTTATCCATTGGCTTACGATTGGTTATCTTATGATTGTGGCAATATAACTCTTGTTTGGGTCAGTTCCTTATTGATGATCTGATGTACCTTGTATTATTTGATACTCACTTATTTTTACTGTTATGAGATGTGCCTTGGACCTAAGGGTTATTTCTATTGTTTCACACTTTTGATGATTGACTATTGTGACATTCTATTTCTTGATTGGCTATTATGTTATTATATCCTTGCTTGTCTTGGATTATGCTCTTTTCTATACTGATCCTAACCTATGACTGAGCAAAAGGAATTTACTTATTGAGCTAAGTTAGCTCATTCAGATTTATACATTTATGTCAAGAAGGGATGCCGTGAGCAGACAATAGAAGCCTGCAAGCGATAGTGGAGATTTTTGATAAAATATAATACAAATGATTAGTACTGTCTAGCTCTTCCGTGTGTCCATACCCTGGGGTGATGTATGTTTTGGTTTTTTTTTTGATATATATAACCTTATTATGACTTCCACTGTTTAATTATTTTATTACACATTGTTATCACTAATCCAGTTAAAAGAAAATGTTAGGGACGACTCGAGGGTGAGCCCCGCGATCCCAAATCCGTAGAAGATGGGTTTCGGGTCGTGACAGCTTGGTATCAGAGTTGAGCCCTAGGTTTTATTGGTTCATAGGAGATTAAGACTAAGAGTACTAAGACTACTAAGTCTAAAGGTCGGTTAATAATAACGCCTAACCGCTATGTTAAACTCATAAATGCTGACCATTATGTCATAATGGTTAAAGTCTTATGTAAATGCTGACCATTCATCTTTTGCAGCAAATGGTTAACACCAGGAGTGCTCCGATAGCAATGGACCGATTAGATCGATTAGAGTGCCTTATGGAAAAAGTCATCGAGGCTCTATCTAGGAATCAAGCTAGTACTAGTGAAACAGTGAGGCAAAAGCGTCCTGTCAACCTGGAAGGCCGATAGAGGAATGATAGAGATCAGACATACCCGTAAAAACAATTTCAAGAGATGAAGCCATCGATTTAGACGGTACAAATGGCTCTACAGTAGCCAATGAATGGCTGTTAGAAATGAATAGGATCTTTCGTATCCTAATATGTACGGACGTGTAGAAGGTAGCTTACACCACATTTATGTTCAACGGAGCTGCCCACAAGTGGTGGCTACTAAAGGAGGCCAAGGAACCTAACATGGACTGGCAGCGGTTTATCGAGATCTTCAACAAGAAGTACTTCCCTCAGGAAGTAAAAGATCGAAAGGTAGCTGTGTTCTTAGTCTTAATGCAGAGCGGCATGACAGTGGAGGAATATGAGGCCAAGTTTACTGAATTGGCCAGATTTGCCCCAAATGTCATCAATACGGAGAACATGAAAGCTTAGAAGTTTGAAGACGGGCTGAGATGGGCCATTAAAGATAGAATCAAGCCCTAGTGATTGACCACTTACAATGAAGTAGTGGAAACTGCAAAGATCATAGAGCAGAGCGAGGAGGAATTCGCCAAAAGAAGGGTGAACCAAAGGTTAGGAGGCAATCGGGACAGAAGGCAAGGACCCTCGTTTTCTAGGCTTAGAGCCGGATTATGAAACACAAGGCCCAATCAAAGAAGGCCCAATTATAACGATGGAGGCACAACTAAATGCCCCACTTGCTTGAAAGTCCACAAAGGACAATGCCTTAAAAACATCAATGCTTGCTACTTATGCGGCCAGATTGGGCATTTTGCAAGAGCCTGCCCCTAAAGTAACAAATCCATGACCAGCACTGCACCTACCCCATTAACCCTTGTGACCAGATCCCAGACCCGCAATAATGGGCCAAGGAATGAGTAACAATGCGCGGGAAGGGTTTTCTCTATTACAATAAGTGTGTAAGTATGATATTAATGGATAGAATAAAATATGTGAGATGCACATGATATATGATGTATATACCATATGTATAGGCGTGAGTGGATTTCACTACCACACCCATTAAAAGGAAATTACATGGAAGCCTTTTATACAAAATAAAAGAAAGAAATTTTAACTTATCTCAAAGATAGGTGTCAAAACAAGAACTAGATAAGGTGTGAGGTGTCCAACCACTAGAAGGGAAAAACACGTGTGGCATAGTAACCCTAGTATTCCAATAAGGAGACAAGCAAGTCCAATCAATATATAAACATCAATATATGAAACAATGTGAGTGTGTTGTAAGTAAGGATTCTGTTACATGCAAGACAAAAAGAAGGGAGAGAGTCTCGGTAGAGAGAGAGAGAAGAGGAGGAGAAAGAGAAAGATAAATCTGGGAATAGAGGAATTAAGCATAAAGTTTTGTCACTGAAGACTAGAAGATGAAGAGAACCAAATTAGGAGAAAGAATGAAGAAATCATAGGAACCAATGAAGAAATAAGGAGAAAAATATATAGAAAGAATGAGAGTTGTAGAGAAAGAAAATCTGGATGACTGTTGAAAAAGGTACAAACTGTCACATCCCAAATCCTAGCCTATACAGATTAGGGATAATGACTAGCCAGTTAGGTACATTGCTAATTCATTATCCCTTTTGTAGCATATTGACAATGTGTTTATCCAAAGGCCTCTTTACATACCCAAGTAGATTGCATTCGATCATATGAAATCATGCAGCGAAATCTATGTCTGTAAAAAATTTTGTTTGTATACAGTCACACTTGGCAGAGCATAAGTAACATTACAACAAAGGTACAATAATTTGAGCCCAGCATTATATTACACATAAGTGTCTGAACTATTACATCAATGGTGAACATCATTCTTCTTTTATTTTTATTCTAAGCTGTCACATAAATTTGGTATTTGTCACTTCAAGTTGACACGTCTATGGCTAGAATTCTAATTCTCTTCTACCTAGAATATCTATTTCTCGTAGCTTACTATCATATAAATTTGGAGAACTTCTAATCATTCCTAAAAATATACAGGGTAAAACATTGTAAGCTTCGTAAAAAGCTTGTGAGTAACACAAGTCTCCTGTCATGGGTTTTCAAAAAACAATTTCATAACTTTCATGACTTTTATGGATAGTAGGTAAAAGAGCTATAGTAAAATCTACTAGCATTCTTAAAAACATATTCATATAACTAAGAGTTTGCAAAATATACTATGAAATCAAGCAATTTCTTATGCCAGTTATTTTTGTAAGGTAAAATGTCATATCATAAAATCTCTAGCTAAATATGTAAGTGATAAAATAGTATATGTCAAAACATTCTTAAAGTTTGTCCTATGGGACCATAGGTTGTCACATGGTGATTGGTAGTAATTTAGAGTTCATGACTTACATTGCTTACTATAAATTATTGGAAGTCTACCGACTCTTTACCCCCAATAGGGTTCATGTTGACTGGCTCTTTACCACCAATATGGTTTATGTTGACTGACTCTTTACCCTCAGTAGAGTTTATAAAAGTGACATGTAAAATGGCATTCAAAACATACTTGTAAAACTTCATTAAGCTATCCATGCTATAAAACATTTAAGAAATGCTACTTATAAAGCATGCAATTCAAAACATTTAACATATTAGTAGAAAATTGTCATAAAACTGTAAAAAACTACATTTTATGGAAAGTGTCTCCACTTCAAGGTTCAAGGTTACTCACTTGTGGTCCAAAGTACATAGTTACTTGCTTACTTGACTTGCTTGGGCATTCATCTTATCTCTACTTCCTTGCTGGTGATCCAAAGTCATTGAGCATAATACATTAATACTAGATCAGTATATATCTTAGCTTAAATCTTTATTTACTTAATGTTCTTAGTATCTTCTGAAGTTAGTCTTACTATTTAGGATTCCCTTATGGTATTTAATTAGGGTTCCTAACACTTCTTAACTTGTCTCATAGCTTGCATTAGCCCTTAGGGTATTTGGTTATTTTACCATTTCATGTCTTATACTGTTCGGTACTTTATTTACCTTAACATACTTCATTTTTTATTCTAGAAGGTTTTTTAATTATAAAGTAGGTTCCTTTTTTACCTTCTAAGTTCATATGATTGCTTAATTACACCTTAAGGATAATTTTGGTAATTTTTCTAATCCTATTTCGTGTGTTAGGTACCCAATCATTTTAAACATAGCTCATTTTTAGACTCATAGGCTTTTACAAACATTGAAATGTGTTCCTTTTTACTTTTGATACTCTTCTGGTTGCTTCATTAAGTCTTAGGGTCGTGTTAGTCATTTTTTTTCAGTTTGTTTCGACGTTTTATTTTTTCTAAATGGACATCACTGTTAGATGTGAAATGTTGAAGTTACTAAATTTAGGCTTTTTTGGACCTTAATTATCCTTTTGTAGCTTACTTTAGGCCTACCGACATTTTTATAATTTCACACTTTCATGTGGAACCATCTTTGGGTACCCAGATGTTCAATTTGACCTCACTATCAGGTCCAAGGATCCAACAATGTTGGGTATGCCCCTTTCTATAATTTCTTAGTCAGTTTGGTAGCATGTACAACACTAAGGGTAGTTTGAGAATTTCATATTTGTATGTATTTATATTTTTAGTATCTCGTTTGGCGAAATAGACCCCGCCATTGAGTCCGAAACATCGAAAAACATTAGGGTAGGTACCCTCGTAGTCATTGGAATTCATTCGGTAGCTTAATTAACACATTAAGATACATTTGAAATTAGTCCAGTTTGTCTGTTCATATATTTCGGGGTCTAATTTTCTAAATCGGATTCCACCATTGAGTCTAGAATGCCTAGAAACGTTGGGTTAGACTCTTCTTGCATTTTAATTGACCTTTTTTAACTAATTTTTTCTTAAGGGAATTTTAGTAATTCTTCTTATTTATTAAAAGATTTTAAAATATTTATTAAATTATTTTATGGGGCTAAGCATAATTTCACTAAAATTTTAGGGCCGATTCGTAATTAAGGAGAGTTTTGTTTATAAGTTTTAGGGTTAAGCACTGACCCTTTGCTTTTCTCTATGAGCCAACCGGTTCACGGCTTTTATAGGTGAACCATGGTTAAATCCCTATGAACCGACCGGTCTATACCAGTCCAACGCATCATCATTGCATTGGCATGGCATCATCAAACAAACGTTGTCACATCCCGAAACCTACCCTATGCGGATTAGGAGATGCGAGTGAAGTTCTTAAATAAAATCCATTCCAAATTATACATCCCATCATGTTCATTGTTACAGCGAAGACAATTTACATAAGTTACACAGATCCTTCTTGTATCTAAATAGGTTATTAAACACAATATGTTTAATTATTTTGAGCAGCAAGAGAAATAAACATTGCTCATCAAAAGAAACAAACACATGAACTGTATCAAGTCTAGCAACAGGAGCAAACACCTCAAAATAATCAATACCTGGCTTTTGTTTGTAACCCTTGGCCACCAATCTTGCTTTAAAGTGATCTACCTCACCATTGGGTTTGTACTTTGTCTTATACTCCCATTTCACACCAATTGGTTTCTTACGACTAGGAAGAGTAGTAAATTGCCATGTGTTGTTCTTCTCAATTGGATGGATCTCATCATCCATAGCTTTAATCCAATGATTATCACGAGTGGCTTCTTCAAAAGTTATTGGATCACAATCTGCAAATAAAGCAAAACTCACCAAATCTTCATTAGTTGGCTCATTATCACTACTAAAAACATAATCTTGTAGGCGAGCAGGCAAGTGGTGCTGGTGTTGAGGATGCCTAGAGAACTCTGCATGAGGTGATGACACATCTGAAGATGGAGGATCATTAATCTGAGGCTCACTCTGTATTTCAATTTGTGGATCTGTATTATTAAAAGTTTAAGCTGGCTGGATTTGATCATTTTGAGACCAATCCCAAACTCATTGCTTATCAAAAGTCACATCACGACTGATAATCACCTTCTCTATTATTGAATTATACAACTTGTAGGCCTTTGACAATTGACTATAGCCAATGAAAATACACTTTTCGCCTCTATCATCAAGTTTCTTTCTAAGATGATTTGACACATGAGCATATGCAATGCATCCAAACACCCTTAGGTGTTTAATGACATGCTCCAAGCTTCATGCAGGGTTTTGTTAGAAACACTTCTAGAAAGGCACATATTCAAAACATAAATAGCACAAGCAACCGCTTCAACCCAAAATCCTTTAGGCAAATTTTTAAATTTCAACATGCATCTAACCATATCTATAACAGTTTTATTCTTTCTTTCCGCCACTCTGTTTTACTATGGAGTATATCTAGCAGCCAACTAATGCCTAATACCATGTTTCTCTAAAAAAAATCATCACAAACAAGATACTCTGTACCCCTATCAGTTCTCAAAGTTTTAATTTGAAATTCACTTCGTTTTTCAACATAGGCCTTGAATTTTTTAAAAGTATCACAAACATCAGATTTATGTTGCAAAAAATAAACCCATGCTTTTATGCTAAAATCATCAATAAATGTAATAAAATACCTACTGCCACTATTAGAAGGTACCTCCACTAAGCACAAATCTGAATGTATCAACTCCAAAAGCCTATTAGCTTTCCATGAATTTCTTGTAGGAAAAGCATCTCTATGTTTCTTTCCCATAATACAAGTTTCACGAACTCTATTTGGGATATCAATAGTAGGCAAACCAGAAACCCAACATTTTCTTGCAAGGAAATTAAGACTGCCAAAATTCACATGCCCAAAACGCATATTGCATAACCAACTATCATCATCAATCATAGAACTAAAGAAAGATAAATTCTCACATTTAATACTCAATGAAAATAAACGATTCGGAGTCATGTTTACCTTTGCTATTAGCCCCATACGATCATCATTGATTGTGCAAACTCCATGGTGGATTCGCATATCATAACCTCTCTCTAAAAGTTTTCCTATACTCAACAAATTTTGTTGCAAACCTGGTATATAAAACACATATGAAATATACTTGTGAGACCTAGCCTTCAAATTGATTACTATTCTGCCTTTACCTATCGTAGGTATTTTGAATTATTTTCAAACTTTACCTCTGATCGAATGGACTCATCCAAATAAGAAAACATGTCTTTCTTACCACACATGTGATTACTACAGCCAGTATCTAAATACCACTTAGTACCATCATCATTATCCACAACATTACAAGCCAGCAACACGGTCTCTACATCATTATTACCACTAGGATTATTTTCAGCAACATTACCTTGATGATCTCTATTATTCGGCCTTCTAGATCTGCAATCAGACTTTTTATGCCCAAACTTGTCACAATTAAAACATTGAATATTGAATTTATGAGATTGTGGATTAGAATTGTTACCGTCTCCTCTTCCTTGGACTGGTCTGTGCTGCCAATTATTATTTTGCCATTGATTATTGTTCTCCCACTGATTTTTATTCTGCCACTGATTGCCTTTGCCTTTTCCTCCACTAGATCTGTTTTTCCCATTATTGCCTCTGCCTCCTCTATTGTTGTGATTCTGCCCTCTATTATGGTAGTCTTGAAAATGTTGATTAAATCCTGCATTATTCTGAGACTCGCCTTTTTCATTTTTAAAATTTAATTGAGCTTCAAAGTTTCTTCAACTAAATTTTCTGAAATCTCATTTAAGCGTTGTTCATGAACAGTCAATGAACCCTGTAATTCATCCATTGTCATGGACTCCAAGTTAGCAGACTCTTCAATAGCAGTCACTTTATATTCAAACCGTAATGTCAAGTTTCGAAGAATTTTTTTAACTATTCTGCTATTTGTTCACCATTAGTCCATATCTCATTAACAAGTGTTGCGGTCCGCGAAAAATAATTAGAAATAGTTTCTGATTTTTCTATTTGCAACAACTCAAAATCTCTATGCATTTTTTGTAATCTAGCCTTTTTCACCTTATCAACACCAACATATATTTTTTTAAGAATATCCCATGCTTGTTTCGCAGACTGAACATGGGAAATTTTACTAAGAACATAAATATTTAATACTTGATGAATGCAATTTAAAATTTTGAAGTGTACTCGCCTTGTTTGCTCATCTGTATCTGGTGCAAGCTCTTCCTTAATGAACTTTGTTGTCAAACCACTTGAATAAAAAAATGTCATCATCGCACTCTTCCAAATATAAAAATGAGATTTTCCATCAAATTTGTAAACTGTACAAATAAGTGAAGTCATCTTCACGAACTAAGAAACTAGGCTCTGATACTAATTGTTGAATCTATAAATTTTTCATAGATCTGAACGAAACAAAGCAAGAATATTATTTGATTAAATTACGGCAACCTTGGAGCATAGGGAAAAAATATACTTTCTGAAGTAAAGAATCAAAAGGAAAAAGAAAGTTAAGACTAGTTCTGAGAATGACAAAATAATATATTTTATTTAAAAAGAACTCAATCAAGCATCAAGTTTTTTTTAACATGGCAGAACTTTGGAGGCCAATACACACTTCCACACGGATCACAGTGCCCACACATACACACACACACACACATATATATATAAATTATATAAAATCTAATCTTAATGTAATTAGGACTTCTAATCATATTCAAACTAATAATACTATTCATACTAGGATAAAGACTCCTAATCTTACTAACAATAAATTACTCAACTCTTACATAAAACATATCAAATACTACTAGGACTTAACATTAAGAGTCCTACTAAAACCATACTAACTTAGTTTAATTGGCTCACATCAGATCTCCTTCTTTACATTGTCGACTGTCGTCCCTTGCTTTCACTCGCAATTGAACAAAGCTTAATGTACATCCTTATTTCATGTAGGATACTTCATTCTTTTCAAGAGCAGAGTTTCTAATTACCACATTCTTTCTTCAATTTAAAGAAGAATTATTAGTGCTCTTTAAGGTATTGATGCTGCACTTTTCGACTCACAATAAATCTAGGCCCCGCGACTTGTAGAACACTCAAAAAGGGTGATCAGAGGACCACAGGATTGGCTCTGGCGGTAGCTGCTCCGATGCTTAAGTAAGTAAATGGAATTGAAAAGACTGTATTGAAAGCCAAAGAATGAGCATAAAATAAAGCGTGCCTTTAGAGTTTAATTTATAGACCGTAGCCTTCCTAAGTTGATTAGGATTCGGTGTAACACCCCAGACTTCATTATTAAATTATGTAATGAAAAACTCTTCTTGAAATCTGATCTGGCATTTAACTGTTTAAATTCAACTGTTTAATACTGATCAAACCCATGTTAGCAAATGTTAAAAATTCTGAGAAACTGATTACTGTCACTGAACCCTCAGACACTGAAGCTAACCTAACTAGGAGTTGACTGAAAGAAACCGCGTCGAAAAATAAGCTACAGAATGAAAGTTAGGAAGAAAACAGTAAAACTGCATTAATGCGCAGCCAAACGGGGCCTAAGCCCGAAATATGGGAAAAAGACCAAAAATGTGGCCAAGAGGATTTGATCCCTTGACCAAACTAGGTAAAATTTGGTTTACCAAAAAAATTACCACCTAGGCTAGGAACACTTTTGTGTATATATGTACAAAGATATGTATATAAGTATAAATCTGATTTGGCCTCTCCCCAAAGTGGCCAATGGACATGCATGCAACACCTCAGCATGCATCACCCTAAGCCCTAGCCATCATGCCTATAGTTCATGATTAAACCTCTCTTCCAACCAGATTTCATGCAATACAATCATGCATGTGGGAAGATGGAAGGTTAAGAGAAAATGTGAGATATGTGTGTCTCCTTATATGCATGAGACCAGATCTGTATTGAGGGTTTAGTTTACTGTTTTAGAGAGAGTGTGGGTTAGAGAGAAAGGGAGAGAATCTAGAGAGAGAAAGTGAGACCTTGTATGTGGGGCTTGATCCATTGAAGGAGCTTAAAGGAAGTCAAGGACTGCACGGAGGGATTAAGACCAACTGTTGAAGGTTCTGTTTGAGCACAACTAGTGAGGGAGACCACTGTACGAAGGTCAGTTCTCCAAAATTTTTTGAAATTTTCCTCTTTGATTTGGCTACTGTTTTATAGCTTTTAGGATTGTTAATGCATGTATCATGTTTAGACCATAAAATCTGGATCGATTGTGAACATTTGGACCATCAGAACTGCCCCAAAAACCCAAACCCGTAGCAACCGCCATTGATGGACCTTGAGGTTGCAGGTCTGATCCGACCCCAACCAACCGAACTTTGGATGATCAAAACATGAAATGGACCCTCCTAGGACCCCGAAAAACACTATACACGACCTAGAGACCTAGGTCTAAGCCCTCAAAACCGAGGCTATTCTTCTCGGCCCAAAAACCAAACCTTTAAACTAGACCCCTAAACTGAGATTTAAGGATGGGGGATCGAAGCCCTTGCTGTGTGGATTTCAGAGAACCAAACCCCGTCCAAAATGGTTGAGAAACGAGGCCATGCAACCCAACTGAAATTCCCCCTGAACGTCGGCCGAAACAGAACACCATGGATGAACCCGAAGCTTGAAACCAATGCCAAGAGGTTCGTTTTACTCCCAGAAGTCGTTTAGGATCAAAACCTGTTGAAAACTGCACCTAAAACTCCACGAAATAGAGGGAGAAAATTCTGCAATTTTCTAGGGCAACAGTGGCCCTAGACGGGTGAAGACGATGAACAGTACGGGTCGGGCATGGATCGGGTTTTCGGGTCGGGTCCCGACCCGACCGAGAAACGGATAACCCGTTTAAAACCAAACTGTGTCGTTTTAGCATAACTGATTTTAAATTTTAAATTTTAGGGCTGACGTCAGCATGACGTCAGCACATTACCCTGAACCGGTCAGAACCGGATTGGACCGGTCCGGTTCAATTGCTTAAGGACTGAACCCTTTGGTTCAGTTCAAACCTTTTGGAAAATTGCAAACCAACCCCCAACAGTTCTGAATATTACACTGTGGCCCAGTTTCTGATGTTTTAATTCATTTATACCCCTGATAATTTAATAAATAATAAATTAAATTATTTAATTAATTTATTAATTAAATAAAAATGACCAAATTACCCCTAGGTCATAAATAGGTCAAATGAAGTCCAAATAAGTCAAACGAATAGTGTATTTTCACTATTTCAATCATTCCGGACTCAATGGTGGAGTCCGATTTGGAAAATTAAGTCCCGAAAAATACAAACACGTAGGAGTAAATGACCATACTGCCCCTGATGATACTCGAACCCAAATACAACTAAAAGATAGTCTATTTTGACTATGTCAGACATTCCGGACTCAACGGTGAGGTCCGTATTAGCAGATAAAGTGCCAAAAAATGCAACACACGAAATTACCAAATTGCCCCTAACACTGTTTAGAACCCAAACAAAGTCCGATTGAGACGAAACTGAAAACAATAGAAACCCTGACACGTAGGGGACTATACACGTGATTGGATGACGAATCGGAGTCGAAACTTCACAACTGTGAAATGACCAAAATACCCCTAACCCTGTATCAAGTTAGATAACATCCGAATGAACTAAGAACTAACCCAATGAAAGCTTAAATAATTTCATGACCGGACTGTCTAGAGGTAGTACACATCCTGACTTCTTGGGATCATGCTATAGGATAAAAACTCAAGCCAGTCATGGAAGGGAAAAACAAGAAATTTACCATTATGTCTAAAGCCGAAAGACTAGCTGACAAGAAGCAACAGGAGTTCATGCAACAACTATTATGGCAACAAAAGATTATCGAACGGAACATAAGGATAGCCAAAACAACCGAGGTAGTCTCCGTTCGACCGTTTATATACAAGATGCGTACCAAGGCAATGGTCGCGGAGGCTAAACTAAAGAAACAGGAAGACACGGAAACCCTGAAAGAGTGGGTGCAAAGGTGAATTTCAATTATCATAAAAACACATAGACAGCGAGATAGTCTAACTCAGGTTGAATTTTGAATTAGAATAAACCAAGTTAAGATTCATGTGAGATTTACGAAATGTTCATAAATTTTCTAGGATAAAGAAGGATAAGAAAAAGAGAAAGGCTTCTCAGTTAAGTCCCGTTACCGCACAAGGTGAGTAACCTAGACTCCTGAATTGGTGTATAAGTACACCGTCTAGTTATTGTATTTTTTATACTGTACTGTACTGTTCCTACTGATATACTGTCTTCCATGCTTCTACGCAATGCATGACTATATTTTACCCTGTCCGATTTCACTGTTCCGTATTGAAATGAAATTATCCTTGTTTTTACTAAAAGAATAACTGACTCATGGTACCAAATTCAGTCTTGAACACTGTATGAGCATATTGCACTATTTAAATTGTGCATACTGTACTGTTATCCTGTTATACTGTTCTGCTCCGCTCATTATTGAACTGTTCTGTTGCTATGATGTTTTGACTGTATTCTTGTTTTAAATATTGTTCAAATATACGGATTTAACTATATCCTCTGAAATGTCTGATCCGACCACCTGTTTTATAAACAACAATGGTTTGAAACCCATGACAGGGGACCCGTGTTACTCACTGGGCTTTTTAAAGCTCACCCCTTCCCTAACATTTTTCAGGTGAGGGACCCAGCGACCAGGATTAGCGGGTTGGAGACCCGGAGAACTATTTTGAAGAACTTATGAATTAACCATTTTTGTACCTAACTCCATTTTTGAATATGATGTACTGAAACCTAAGACTCGTATCGTTTGTAGGACAATGATGTAATAGTTAACCATGGATGTATTAATGGCTCTGCCAAGGTGTTATGCATTCCCTTAGTTTCGCTGCAACTTATATTAATTGAATGCATTGTACTTGGATGTTACTGATGAATGGCCTGTGGTTAGGATTACCGTCGGCATTTTGATTTCAAAAAAAAAAAAAACCCGATAGGTGCCTAACTGGCCGGTTGCATGCCCCTAATCCGCACAGGGTGGGTATGGGGGGATGTGACATTCGGAGCCATGAATATAGGGATTTGATCATCGGAGATTGCAGTTACCTTATGGAATATCGTATCGTTGATAGAGATAATCATAGATAGTAGTTTCCTTGTTGTAGACTGTTTCCGTGTTGAAGATGGTTTCCTTATTCCCTATTCGGCAGTTATTAAGGAGACCATAAGGTCGGAATCGTCCAAAATAGTGAGTGGATATTGCAGAGGCTAAGCTCTGTAGGATATGTATACGAGAATGCCTTGGAGGCTCCGCCAACTCGGTATAACCGAGTTTATCGGCTCTGTAAGATAAATATATGAGAATGCCCTGAAGGCTGTGATTGCTCTGTATGATCGAGTTTATCGGCTCTGTGAGTACACGTGTCTCAAGGTGATTGGTGTGTTTGTTTGTGGTATATCAGCTACTCCCCCCCCCGAGCCCAAGTTAGGAGCTAGGGCATAACTGGGGCTATAGGCTTTATGAAGAGTCACACGTTTTGTCTCTCCACTTTTGGAGACGTCGGTTTAGTGGGTCATTTATTGGGCAGCCGATACTTGAGGAGCCATCATTACTTTCAACCGTTGTGTCGAATCGTCTTGGGGGAGCTCACATTTTGAATGTGTATATAAAGAGGGGGAAAGGACTATTATGCCTTTCTTCTGCACTTGCTTCTACAGTATCAGAGGCTGCCATCGCCAATTGACGTATTTCGAAGGTCGAAAGATATCCGGTGTTTATAGCCTTTCTTGATTTCAAGTTTGATTTTAGCCCTTTTTTACATTCCCTTTCATTTGCTTCGTTGCTCTCTCGTGTTCGCCATGTCTGGCTCTAGGTCACCTCTGGTTTGGGTAGTTCTTCTAGGACCATTCAACTTCAACTCGTGAATCTTCCCTCCACTAATGAAACTGAGAATAGATTGATAGAGCCCCCCTCTAGTTCGGGGGTTAGGATAGTCGATGCATTTGATGAGCCCCCGAATAGGGCTGGTGAGACCTATGGTCGATCTGGCCATAGAGGGGAGGGCGAGAGTGCCATCACTGAGAAGATGTTGTCAAAGTTGTGAGAGAAATTCAATCTCCCTTCAAATGTTACTTTCAAGGTCCCCGGACCCTCCGGATCGCCCATGCGATGTTAGAGAGGGGAAAATCTGTGCCTATTTGGCCTGGTTTGAGATGGGACTTACACTTCCCCTTCCTGACCTCATAAAACAATTTTTCCGTTGGTTTAACCTTTGCCCTGCTGACTTGAACCTTAATAGTTGGAGACATCTGTTAAGCTTCATAGTGTTGGGGCATATGAATAACGTCGATGTGTCCCTCGACCTGATCCGTAGTAATATGGATCTTAAACTCATGAAGGCGGAAGGCATTTATTATATGTCTTTTGATAGTGGGTTCAGACCCCTTACCTCCGTGCCCTCTTCTAACAAGACTTGGAAGAAGTGGTCCTTTTTCATTAAGGGATGATGGGAATTCAAGGACTTTCAAGGCCAACCCTCAGCATTCCCTCGAACCTCTGGGCCAAAGGGTGAGACCTGATTCTCCCATGGCTGCTTTGATTTTGTTTTGTGCGCCAATTGCCAAGTTGATTAATCTCTGTACCTGTTTTGCAGTTAGGAGTGCGTGGAAGAGACCGGGCTTTTCTCCTGTGCTTTAAGAGCAATACAAGAAGCTTTTACAGCCCAGCAACCGAGATCATCCCTCCATCGTTCACCGTGAGAAGCTGATAGCTGCCAGGGGTAGTGTTGAGGAGATTGTGAATAATATGATGGCACGGTGGGAGACCGAGCCATCTTCATCTGTGGCAGTGGGGGAGGCTTCTTCCCCAGTGGTCCCTCCCATCCAAAAAAGGCAGAGGTTACTTTCGATTGCTCCCGAGCCCACTGAGGGGGAGAGAGAGACTCCTACCCCCATTTTGGTGGTCCCCCTAGCCCCGTCCCAACGAGCGGGCAAGGAGGCGTCATCCTTGGTGGCCCTTGATGCTGCTAATCAAGGGGCCAAGAAGATTGTGAGGGACTTTTGGACCAAAGGCTCAATCAAACTCAAGCCCCAAAAGTTGGAGAAGCTTCTTGCTGATCTGGCTGCTTTTCAGGTTAAGGTGAGTTCGTTGAGTCTTTATCTCTTTTCCCTTTTTTCCAAGTGTTTTGGCTGGTATTAAACTGTTTACTTTGTACACTGCACACCCTGCACACCCTTTCTGCTCTGACGGAGGTCTCTCCCCCTTCAGAGGAGGTTGACAAACTTCAGGCCGAGCTGGACGAGGTTAGGCTTCAGCTCGGTATTGCTAGGTCCGAGGCTCATGACTCTGCAGAGAAGTTGAAGGAGTCCCAGAATTCTCTGGTCATCCTGGAATCAGAGAGGAACCTTGCTGTTCAGCAGGCAAGGAGACTACAAGCGGAGATGGATGGCATGCGGTATCAATACCGCCAAAAGCTTGATGACACCGTGGAACAGGCCTTGATTAAGAATCAGATGGAAATGAGGTCGGAGCTGGAAGGGATGGCCAACCGCCTGATTACGTTTGGCTTCAACAACTTCCGATCCCAGCTCCTTGCCAAATTCCCTGACTTCGACGTCTCCTCAATTGTGCCACCTGGATCTGATCCTCCCGAGGCTGTTATCCAGAGTGAAGTGGCTGATGTCCTCCCTGCCGATCCCACTGAAGTGGTCGTCCCGAGTAAGATGGTTGATGCTGCTCCTGTCGAACCTTCCCCAATCGTTGACCCTGCCTCTGCTGATCAGGCTTAGGATGTGTATTTTGCTGTTTTTAACTTCCAATGTACTAAAATATATATTCGTTAATGAAGTAGTCTTTTGCTCGATGCTTTTGTCTTTTTTTTTGTGAATGACTTGAGTTATACTGCTCTATAGTGTCTTGACTCATAATTGATTGTGGTAATTGTTGCAAGTAACGTTGCTCTGGAGCTTGCTGTATATCAGACCAGATCTTCTTCTGTAGGTAGTTGTATTCCGAGCTGCTTTACTTGCAATAAGGCAGTAGTTGAAGACTACCTTTGAAAAATTTCGAAGCTGATTGTTCTGAATCTAGAGACTTGTAATAATAAGTGGATATCTTGTGATTATAGTTCAGTCGATCAGAACTTTTGCTTTCAGATCCTTAAGACAAGGATCAAGGTACATCAAAGTTGATGGACTTTCGTTGTATACGTGGCCTCTCAGGCGTTAATGACCTGAAAAAAACTGTCATGTCTACATATACATGGACAGGACTAAAAAGTCTATTCATTGCATGCGTGGCCCTGTCTTTTGCTTCTCCTGAGAGGGCTGTTTAATACGTCATTTATTGCACCACCGTCGTTTGGGATTTTGAAGCCAACTCTTCACCTAACCGTTGCGACGGTCCAACTGGGTGACTCTTGGGCCCCGAAGGCCTATATATGTGGAATAGGAGCATACGGTTGCACCTCATCTTTTTACTTTTGCTCTCGGACTGTTTCCCTATTGGATAGAATTTAGATGTTTTTCAAAAACTGCCATTTATCCGGAGATGATTGACGATTTTCAGTCTGAGTTGGGGATGATTAAACTGTGGCCGAGAGTTAACCTTTCCTTTGATTCAGTCTCCAAGGAAGGATTAGAGGGGGCGAAGATCTTCTTGTCCATCTTAACATCCGGTCGAGATTTCTTCGATTGGAGGTCCCTCCTTGATTCAACCGAGGCTTGGAGCGTCGGTGATGAAGACGAAGGTGGGCTGCCTTTTCCCCTTTGTGACTTGGCAGAGACCCTTGCTCTAATCGGTTGGGGTGTCATGCCGATTTTGAGAAATACAAAGGTGGAGAATGAAAAGTCTCCTGAGGCCCAGAGCCTTCATCATCTGTTGGTATTGAGATAAGTGATAGTGATAATGAAATAGCCTGGGTGCTTCTTGCTGCAAATTGGGGTTCAAGGTTCATTCTTTTCAAATGGAGGTGGCGACAACAGTAATGGAGGTCTGGAACTCTGGCCTCTAATGCCTTATATGAGGAAGAAAGCCATGATGCCATAGAACAAAGTGATGTCTTTGTTATAGCTTCTGTGTAATAGTTTTCCTTCCAG
Source organism: Nyssa sinensis (assembly GCA_008638375.1). Lineage (NCBI taxonomy): Eukaryota > Viridiplantae > Streptophyta > Magnoliopsida > Cornales > Nyssaceae > Nyssa > Nyssa sinensis. Next base: position 27,881,343 of record CM018040.1, read on the forward strand.
TTTTCTTGTACTGATGTAAACTTTTATGAATCGTCAATAAAATTGAGTTCTTTCTCCTCAAATCTGATGTTTTTTCTGTATGTTCTAAGAGTAGATCAAAGAAACTTGTATAAGACTTGAGGTCTTCTAAGAGTAGATCAAAGAAACTTGTATAAGACTTGAGGTCTTGAATCAAAGTACTTTAAGCCTGCCCGGTACTGTAGTATTTGTTGCTTGCTAGTGCATAAGACAAATAATCTAAGTATCAAGTCTGAGGTATTCCGATCTAGGAAACTTTATCTTCGGATGGACTGGATCATAGAATCTACGTATTGAAGACGGACCAGGCTCGGAAGGCCTGTGCATTAAAAGATGGACCAAGTGCTAAGACTTGTGCATTGTAGATGGACCAAGCTCTAGAGGCCTGTGTATTAGATATGGACCAAGTACTGAGACTTGTGCATTATAATGGACCAGGCTCTAGAGGCCTGTGCATTAGATATGGACCAAGTCCGAAGACTTGTATGTTATAGATGGACCAGGCTCTGGAGGCCTGTGCATTAAAAGATGGACCAAGTCCGAAGACTTGTACATTATAGATGGACTAGGCTCTGGAGGCCTGTGCATTAAATATGGACCAAGTCTGAAGACTTGTACATTATAGATGGACCAGGCTCTAGAGGCCTGTGCATTAAATATGGATCAAGTACTGAGACTTGTGCATTATAGATGGACTAGGCTCTGGAGGCCTGTGCATTAAATATGGACCAAGTACTGAGACTTGTGCATTATAGATGAACTAGGCTCTGAAGGCCTGTGCATTAAATATGGACCAAGTACTGAGACTTGTGCATTATAGATGGACCAGGCTCTGGAGGCTTGTGCATTAAAAGATGGACCAAGTCCGAAGACTTGTACATTATAGATGGACAAGGCTCTAGAGGCTTGTGTATTAAAAGATGGACCAAGTCCGAAGACTTGTACATTATAGATGGACCAGGCTCTAGAGGCCTGTGCATTAAAAGATGAACCAAGCCCGAAGACTTGTACATTATAGATAGACCAGGCTTTTGAGGCCTGTGCATTAAAAGATGAACATTCGATGGAGGTATTAAAAAGAAAGAAACATCTCTATTGATAATACTTCCATAAATGTTCTACGTTCCATGGCCTAGGAATAGGCTTCCCAATCATGTCTTCTAGCCAGTAGGCGGTAGGCCTAACAACCTTCGTTACTCTATAGGGGCCCTCCCAGTTCGGTGACAACTTTCCCATAATGGGATCCTTGGTGTTTTGAAAGACTCTTCTTAAGACAAAGTCTCCGACTTGAAAGCTGACCGTCTTGAGCCCCACCTTGGATTTGTTGACCATTCTCTGCTGATAGGCTTCCATCCTGATGCTGGCTTGATCCCTTCTCTCTTCAAGCAAATCCAAATTTTTCATCAGCTGCTGATAATTGGATTCTTGCTCGAAGGCTTCAGTCCTCGGAGTTGGCATACCGATCTCAACCGGGATTACTGCTTCTATGCCGTAGGCTAATGAGAAAGGAGTTTCAGAGGTGGGAGTTCTTCTGGTTGTTCTGTAGGCCCATAGAACTCCAGGGAGTTCCTCTGCCCACTTTCCTTTGGCCTGCTCTAACCTTTTCTTTAATCCATCAAGGATCGTTCGGTTGGTGACCTCTGTTTGCCCATTTGCTTGTGGATGGCCTGGAGAAGCAAAGTGTTGCTTGATATTGAGATTTTCACAGAATTTCTTGAAGCCTTTGCCAGTGAACTGTGTCCCATTGTCAGAGATAATCACACGTGGTATACCGAACCTGCAAACAATGTTTTTCCAGGTGAAGCTTTCAACTTCCTTCTTTGTGAAATGTGTTAGAGGTTCAGCTTCGGCCCATTTAGAGAAGTAGTCGATGGCTACCAAGAGATACTTCCTGTTTGGTGGGGCCTTTGGTAATGGACCCACGATGTCCATCCCCCACTGAGCAAAGGGCCAAGGACTAGTAATCGGGATGAGCTCGTGATGAGGCTGGTGTTGATATGGGGCAAATCTTTGGCATTTGTCGCACTTCTGGACATACTCCTTAGCCTGCCTTAGCATGCTAGGCCAGTAGTAGCCCTGAGTCAGAGCTCGATGAGCTATTATTCTGCCCCATTGTGATTCCCGCAGATACCCTCGTGTATTTTAGCCAGGACATATTGTGATTCTTCTGGAGCTAAGCATTTTAACAGAGGTTGAGAATAAGACCTTCTGTAAAGCTTGTTGTTTAGGATCAGGTACCGAGCCGCTCTAATTCGGATTCTCCTGGCTTTGTTTTTGTCCTCTGGGAGGAGCCCGGATTCTAGGTACTAGAGGATTGGAGTCATCCAGTTCTGGGGCTGTTCAGCAATTTGGGCAACTTGGGCTTCCTCTATGCTGGGTTTTGGCTGATAGGAGATTTTTACTGTGGAGTTTGCTTCAGACTTAAGGCGGGATGCCATGTTTGCCAAAGCATCTGCTCTGCGGTTCTGGCTTTTTTCTATTTTTTGAATAGTGAACGTCTGGAAGGAATGCCTCAAGTGGTTCACTAGTTCGGAGTACTGAAGCATCTTGTCATCTTTAATGGAGAATTCTCCCAGGACTTGGCTTACCACCAGTTGAGAGTCCGAGAAGACTTTAAGGTTCAGAACCTCGCATTCTAGAGCTAACTTTATGCCTAGGATTAGGGCTTCATATTCTGCTTCATTGTTGGAAGCTTTGAATCCTAGGCTGATTGCTTTTTTCTAATGAGAGCCCGTCAGGGGACTGTAGTACCAGGCCTACTCCTGAGCCCTGATCGGTTGACGATCCATCGATGTAGAGCAGCCAGGTTCCTGAAGTCTCGATGAGCTGTGCCTTGTCTTGGAGCGCCGGGGTGAACTCAGCAATGAAATCAGCCAAGGCCTGTCCTTTGATGGAGTTTCGTGGCATATATGATATGTCAAATTCCCCTAACTCCACTGACCACTTTACTAATCTTCTCAATACCTCTGGCTTCCTCAATATTGACTTTAGAGGATAGGCAGTTAGGATTTCAATGGGATGAGCTTAGAAATAAGGTCGGAGCTTTCGAGCTGAAATCACCAAAGCGAAAGCTAGCTTTTCCACTTCTGGGTATCTTTTTTCTGTGTCGAGTAGTGCCCTACTGACATAGAATATGGGCCTCTGTATCCCTCTGTCCTGTCTGACTAATGCGGAGCTAACCGCATTTTCAGAGACTGCGAGGTACAAGAGTAGCTTTTCCCCTTGTACTGGTTTTGACAGGAGTTCTGGAGAGACAAGATACTCTTTCAGCTCTTGAAAAGCTTTCTCACACTCTTCCGTCCACTGTAAAGCTTTGTTGCCCTTCAGAGCTTTGAAGAAAGGTAGGCAACGATCGGTGGGTTTGGAGATGAATCTGCTTAATGCCACAATCCTGCTATTTAGCGCCTGAATGTCTTTTCTGGTTTTCGGTGACTTCAATGATATCAGAGCTTGGATTTGAGTGGGGTCTGCTTCGATACCCCTCTGAGAGACAATGTATCCCAGGAATTTTCCCTTCGTCACCCCGAAGGTACATTTTGAGGGGTTGAGTTTCATCTTGTGCTGTCTTAGGATATCGAAGGTCTAGGCCAAGTGCTAGAGGTGACTACCCTTCTGCAGACTTTTGACCAGCATATCATCAATGTATACCTCCATGGTATTGCCGAGCAGCGGGCTGAACATCTTGTTCACCAGCCATTGGTATGTGGCTCCAGCGTTCTTCAGACCGAAAGGCATTATTCTGTAGCAGTAGAGACCTCGTTTGGTTATGAAGGCTGTCTTCTCCTGGTCTGGAGGGTACATCTGAATTTGGTTATACCCATAATAGGCATCCATAAAGCTCATGAGCTCATACTCCGCGGTGGCATCAACCAGCTGATCTATCATTGGTAGTGGAAAGCTGTCTTTGGGGCACGCCTTATTGAGGTCTGTATAATCAACGCAGACTCTCCACTTGCCATTTTTCTTCTTGACCAGGACAGTATTGGCTATCCATTCAGGGTAGAACACTTTTCGTATCATCTTGGCTTCCAGTAGCTTCTGGACTTCTTCGTTTATGATCCGATGCCACTCTGGAGCAATCGGCCTTCTCTTCTGTCTGACTGGCGGGTGATCTGGATCCACTATCAGCTTGTGAGTTATGAGGTTAGGATCTATTCCTTCCATATTTTTGGTCTCCCAAGCAAACATAGAAAGGTTGTCTTTCAGAAACTTGACTATCTTCTCCTGCTCGTTGTGTGTCAGATCTGGGCCGATGTATAAATAGCGCCCTTCTGATTCTGAACTGACCAACACTTTGATGGGCTCGCTAATGGGCTTGGCTCGGCTGTCTCGTCCCCTTGGGCTTAGGGGTTCTTCGATGCTGGACGGGCAACCTTCTTCCTCGGGAGTGTGAGAGAGAACCGGATCAGCACAGTCCCGAGTATACTGTAATTGCTATTTGGCAGCCCTCTCCTTGAGGGCAATGGCATGGCACTCCCGAGAAGTCGGCTGACATCCTCTGACAGAGTGAACGTTCTGATTGTGGACATACTTCATGTAATACCCTGACCCAAGAATGTCGGGTAATGTGACACGTATTACGAGGATACGAAAGATTAGTACAAAGATGATACATTTAAGAAAATAATTAATTTTAAAGTAATTAATTATTTTAATATAAGAAGTAAATTGTAACAAAAATATATATATATATATATATAATTATACATGTATATATATATATATATGAGTGTGTGTATGCATGCATGCATGTCAAAATATGTGTATATGTGTAAATATTTCATAAGTGAAGTGGGGGGGGCATTCTAATATCCAAAGTGCAATGAAGTGTGTGTGTCTTCAAATGTGTTGGTAACATAATATATATATATATATATACATATATATGCTTATACAAAACAAAACCCAAGACACCACACACACATGCAACCGGCCAAGATGGCCTGCTCACCACTGCCCCAAAACAGTAAAAGAAAACTGAACATGGAAGCTGCCACAAGGTAAACCAGTAGGTGGGAAAATCAGAAAGGACAATGATCAAGCATTTGTCATGAACACATATGCACATTTCATACATCACACACACACCATTCATCCAAGCAAAGAAAGAGAGAAAAAGAGAAGTCTGAGAAGAAGAAGAAGGAAGGAAACCAGTGGTGAAGGGAGAAGGAATCAACTTAGAAAGGTAAAAACCACAAAATCTTAATATCTTCTCTCTCTAGAGTTTTACATATTTATAAACTGTTTAAGCCATGATTTATGTATATATGATGTTTAAGATGTGTCTAGACTTAACCAAGCATGAAATTAGACCTCAAAAACCCCAGGAAAATAGAAACCCACGTAAAGCAGCCATTGGAGGACCTTGCCCAAGCAGGTCTGAACCCATGGCAACCAAATAAGGTTTTGGTCATCAAGACCTCAACTAGACTCCACAAACATGCCAAAGACCTATGACCGCGACCAAAACTCAAAAGGATCGAAGCCCAAATATCGAATTATAGGTTCGGGTTCCAGAAACAAAGTTCAAAAATATGAGATTAAATCCACTTTGATGAATGGAAAGTGAAGCCCCATGAAGAGGGGACCACAACAGGACAAGTCTCATCGAATTTGGCTCAGAAATGAGCGTATACAACCGACTTTCAGGTCGGATTATCAAGGCTTGAACCGAGCTCGTTGGACCAGTTTGATGCCTAAAAAGGGTGCCAAAATAATCGTTTATGGTTTAGGAACATTTTAAGATAAAAACAGTAGGGATTTGATGAACCAGAACCCACGAAATTAAAGAAAAAGAAACCCAGAAAAATAGGGTTACAGCGATGGAGTTGGGGAAGACGATCTACAGTAACGGGTCGGGTCTCGGATCGGGCATCGGGTCGGGCATCGACCCAACCGAGAAACGGTTAAAATCCTTTAACCGAAACTACGACGTTTTAAGTTTGAAAATTTTAAAATTTAAAATTTTAGGGCTGACGTCATCATGACGTCAGCATTACGCGCTGAACCGGCCCAACCGGTTGGTTCAATGGAAACCCAAACCGGTTCAATAAAATTCGAACTGAACCAACTGGTTCAGACCGAAACTAGTAAAAATTAGATTTTGACCCCCAATTGTTTTACGGATTTACACTGTGGCCCAATTTTTGGAACAATTATGCAATTAAGCCCCTGGAAAAATAATTAAATAATTAAATAATTAATTTAATTATTTAATAAATAAAAGAAAATTTCTATTATGCCCTTGGGTCATTAATAGGGCAAATAAAGTCCAAATCAGGCATATGAATAGTGAATTTTTACTATTTCAAACATTCTGAGACTAATGGTAGGGTCCGTTTTACGAGACGGGGCCCGAAAAATAAAGACACGTAAAGAGGTAAATGACTAAAATACCCCTCGACCAAAATCAACAAGTTATTAGTATATTCTTACTATCTCGGACCTTCTGAGTCCATTGGTGAGGTCCTCGACATGAGATGGAGTCCCGAAAAAATTTGAGACCCTTAATTATGTCAAAAATGACCAAAATGCCCTTCTCCCTAAACAAGTCAAACGAAGTCCAAATTTAATAAATAAATAGTAAATTTTTACTATTTCAAACATTCTAAGACTGATGGTAGGGTCCATTTTTCGAGACTGGGTCCCGAAAAATGAAGACGCATGAAGGGGTAAATGACCAAAATACCCCTTGTCCAAAATTAACAAGTTGTTAGTGTACTTTTACTATCTCGGACCCTCTGAGTCCAATGGTGAGGCCCACAACATGAGATGAGGTCCCGAAAAATTGGAGACCTACAAAGGGGTAAAATGACCAAATTACCCCTGGTAACCCTAAAGCCAAAATGAAACCGGAGGAGGCCTAAATTGACTTTCTTTGACATCCCGGACTCAATAATGGAGTCCAAATTATGAAACGAAGTACGAAAAATGTGACACGTAAAATGGTAAAGTCCATTCGGCCCAAAAGAAGTGTCTAAATAAAAAGACGTAAAATTTGATGAATAGCATCTGACAGATGACTATAAACTGAGATATTGCCGAAGTATTAAACTAAGGCAAGTACGGGAAATAAAGTACGAGAAGACACGACGCGTTAACTTGACAAGTAAATAAATTTAATTTAAAGTTAATGGAACTACCAAAAAAGTATAAGTTGAAATAAATTAAGTTTCTAACACATTAAATTGTGTCGTAGGTTAAAAGTACGAGTTGAATTAAGTACATGCGAAGTTTATGGAATGTTAGAAAATCGGTTAGGATAAAATACGATCGAAGCATAAGTTAAGAAGCATCGATAAGTGATATTGCAGTAAATGTGAAGTTGATGAGATTGTTTATGAATTGTTCTTAGGAATTACGGAGGAAGTGGGAAAGCGCACTTTAGCACTAACCCTAAAGGACCGAGGTGAGTAACCCTGTATTTGAACTGGAGATTTAACTCCATATATTTGAAGAAGTTTTAAGCACAAGTCATTGCAGCCTTTGAATATCAAATTCAGTCTATATATGATTCCGTTCTTTAAAAATATTCTGTTACGGCATGCTTATTAAATGTTTTAAATTCAGCTCTTTTCTTGAAAATACATCAGCATGTCTAAATCAATTGCAAACTTCTTTAATATTCTGAATTTGATTATCACGTGTATTTGAAGCTTTATTGTAGAATTTGTACATTTCATGCTTTAAATGTTCATGAAAAATATCTATTGAAGAAGTCATGTGACAAATGTTTTATAAGATAAACGGTACTAAGTACCACCCTATATGATGGTTGAAATCCTTCGAGATTCAACAGTACATGCCCGGTAGAAGGATCTAATCCCCCAGGCAAATGAGATATCTCCATCGACAGTATTGGCAGTAAAATGGGAGTTTGGTTCGAAACAGATTCCGCCTAATAAAAGAGAAAAGATGACAAGTGATTTTGAAAATAGAAGTAGGTTTATCCCTATTCTATTTCACGTGTTTATATGCTTTTAAATTGCATATGCTCTATTTGAAGAAAATGTGTATTTAGCTTGAATACTTTAATTGTTCAAAGCTATTGTTTTAAGAATGCATATACTCTGTGTTCTAAAATGTACAAGCAATTGGTAGTGAGTATTTCATAAACCCACATGTGCTAAAACCACTACCAGTTGAAAAACCCCATGACGAATGCAGGAATTACTCACAAGCTTTGATTAGCTTACCCGGATTTTATCCGCCCCCCTTTCAGGTGACTAATGGCAGATCGAATTTTTGAAGACATTAAGGATGAACCTAGCTTTTGGGAAGATTTGCTTAAGTAGTTTTTGGGAAAAATCACATGAACTTTGATTAGTATATTTTGTATTTCCGGACAGTCTAAGGACATGTATTAAGCCCCACGGGGCAGTTGAACTAAGATTGTAATTATAAAGTCTTTTAAGTTTTAGTTATGCTCTGAATGTATGATTATACATGTATACCGAAATGTGAAGAGCGGCAGTATCGGACGGATGTGCAAATTTTAAAATGAGAAAAGAAAAGAAAAAAAAAAAAAAAGTTTTTCACGCTTCCGCAACCACATGACGCACATCTATTCGATACCGCTGCCTATACGAGCCTTGTCTCGAGGCCTTCGGGTCTCGAGGCGGCGGTCGCGATCCGGTAATCCGCGTAGGGTGGGTTTCGGGTCGTGACACTTCAGGCATTGATCGAGGGTCGAGGTGACCGCCCCTATCTGGTGCAACCATGGTCTCCCAATTATGGCATTGTAGGGAGATTTCATGTTCAACACCATGTATTTTGAGATGGTGGTTTTCTGCCCTTCTCCCTCTTCTACAGTAGTAGAAAGGTCGATTCTTCCCAATGGGATGTTGAGATTGCCATCAAAGGCTGCCATTACGGCAGTAGTAGGGTTGATGTCATCGTGGTCCACTCCCATCTGTTTAAGTGGCTTATGGAACAATATGTTGACGGAGCTGCCAGTATCAACCAGGACTCATCTAATCTCGAAGTTGGCAATCATGAGGGTGATGACGAGGGCATCACTGTGAGGACAGTGTACCCTAGCCAGGTCCTGCTGTGTGAACTGGATCTCCGATTTTGGTTTGACCTTTTTTCAACATTGGAGATCTGCAATATGTTTGGGGCGGCCCTGGCCTCCCGAGCATATCTCTTTCTCGCCCTGTTCGACATTCCTGTAATTGGAGAGTCAGCATGGAGGACGTATATGACATGGTTGTTCTGCCTTTGAGGCTCGTTTCGTCCTTCCTTTTGCTCCTGTCTTTGTTCGGGCCTCTGGTCTGGCCGTTGTTGAGGCTTGTCTTCTTGGGGGTTCTGCTTTCCATCCTGCTTAATGAACTCCCGAAGACGTCCTTTCTTTATGAGTCGCTCAATCTCATATCGAAGGGTCCTGCATGAGTTAGTCGTATGTCCATGATCTTTATGGAAATTACAATACTTACTTTGGTCTCGAAGGCTGGGATCTCCTATGATTGATTCAGGCCACCTCAGGTTTTCCAGATCTCGGATCTGCCGGAGTACCTGGTTCGGTTTAGTGTTCAGAGAGGTAAAGTTAGTGAACTCCCACGGTCCAGAGTTATAAACAGCTCTAGGTGCTGTTCTTTTTCTGGACTCCTGACCCTCTTCTTGCTGGAGTCTCTTCTGTGGTCCTCCTTCTTGTGATCCTCCCTCTTTGGGTTATCCTTCTGGTTCTGCTCTTTACCCTTCTGGGGTGTGCGGTTGGCTTCGACCAAGTTGATGTACTTCCTGGCCCGGTCCATTAATGCCGCCATGTTGGCAGGAGGGCTTTTGGTCAACGAATCTCTGAAGCCACCGTGAGCAAGTCCAACAGTTAAAGCAGCAACAAGGAATCTTAGGCTGCAGTCGGTGGTCTTCGTGAGCTCGGCATTAAAGCGCGCAATGTAGGCTCTGAGGGAATCCTCCTTAGTCTGCTTAACATTTAGCAGGAATTCTGGTCCTCTTCGGAGCCTTCTGCTGGTCATGAATCTGTACAGGAATTGTCTACCGAGCTCATAGAAGTCGGTAATTGAGTTTAGAGGGAGGTGGTGGAACCATTTTAGAGCAGTTCCCTTCAAGCTGGTGATGAAAGTTCGGCATATAAAAGCATCAGAGGCCCCGTGGAGAGCCATCGTATGCTGGTAGTGCGAGAGATGATCTCCTGGGTCTCCAGCCCCATCGTACAGGGTGAATTTTGGCACCACGAACTTTCTAGGCCTTTCTTCTGACATGATGGCGTGAGTGAATGGGGTTGCAAGTCTTCCGAGCAACTTGGCCAACTCATCTTGCTCTGGAGGGTTCTGGGCACCTCTCAAAGCAGTTGTTCGGTCCATAGATTCGACAATTTCTTTTACCCTCCGTGGGTCTCTGAATCTGACGTCTTGTGAACCTGGCCTGACAGCTTCAGCTTCAGGGTAGTCGGGCTGAGTACGTCCCTCGGATGGAAGAGGGTTCCGAACCGGAGGAATGGGTGCTGCATGGGGATGTGGCTCTTGTGGTGCCGGATGCGTTCCCGAAGCCCTTGGAATTGGGGCTCTGGTAGTGCTCCGATAATGGACGTCAGGGATGAAGATGGATGTTCCCCAGCCTAGGACTGTTGACGGCTGTAGATCTCTACCAACGCGAGCAACACCCAGGGGGTGCCCAGGCTGGTTATTTGGAGCCTGCTCATGGGGCTCCTCATGCTCAGTGGTAATAGGAGGTTGTGTTCCCACAGCAAAGTTGACCGGCGGGTTAGGAGGACCCGTCGCTTGATTCTGTGTGAGTGTTGCCAATGTTCTAGTTATGGCAAGCAACTGTTCCTGCACCAGTTCATTGTGTCGTTTGATCGATTCGATCTCTTGTCGCATGGGATCAACCGTTGGCCCCATTGCTCGTGGAGCAGGCGGCCGACGTTGAGAGCTTTGCGGATTCTGAGTATTCTGTCGCGGTCGGAAATTTGGGGCCATGGTTTTCCTGCGAGGGAAAAGATAAGTTTGTGAATAGAGCACTTGTAGATTAGTCGTTCCCACAGACGGCGCCAAACTGATGCTGCACTTTTCGACTCGCAATAAATCTGGGCCCCGCGACCTGTAGAACACTCAAAAAGGGTGATCAGAGGACCACCGGATTGGCTCCGGCGGTAGCTGCTCCGATGCTTAAGTAAGTAAACAGAATTGAAAAGACTGTATTGAAAGCCAAAGAATGAGCATAAAAATAAAGCGTACCTTTAGGGTTTAATTTATAGACCGTGGCCTTCCTAAGTTGATTAGGATTCGGAGCCATGAATATAGGGATTTGATCATCGGAGATTGCAGTTATCTTGTGGAATATCGTATCGTTGATAGAGATAATCATAGATAGTAGTTTCCTTGTTGTAGACTGTTTTCGTGTAGAAGACGGTTTCCTTATTCTCTATTCGGCAGCTATTAAGGAAACCATAAGGTCGGAATCGTCCAAAACAGTGACTGAATATTGCAGAGGCTAAGCTCTGTAGGATATGTATACGAGAATGCCTTGGAGGCTCCGTCAGCTCGGTATGATCGAGTTTATCGGCTCTGTAAGATAAATATATGAGAATGCCCTGAAAGCTGTGACTGCTCTGTATGATCGAGTTTATCGGCTTTGTGAATACACGTGTCTCAAAGTGATTGATGTATCTGTTTGTGATATATCAGGTATCATCTCTCAATTTCTCACCCATTCTATCATTCCCGTTGTGCATGTGATTTATTTAGTTTCTTTGATTTTGTAATTAGGAGTTATGGTTTTGTAAGTTTAAATGGTTAATTTATAGCCTTATTCCAGATAGTATACTTCAATTTCTTTCAAGAGCAGAGCTTCTAATTGTCTTATTCTCTCTTCAATTCCAAGACGCATTATTTCTCAGTGCTTTTTAAGGTATCCTCCCTCTATTACTCACTCATTCTATCATTCACTTTCGGCATATGATTTATTCTGCTTCTTTGATTTTTTAATTTGGAACTATGATTTTAAATTTTAAATTTATATACCAACAATACATTTGAAAGTATTAAAAGCACACGATATTCCTATTTTAGTCTCATTTTTTCCTAATACGTTACATAATCTGAGAAACCAAAAAAAAAAAAAAAACATAATGGAGAGAATAATGCTAAAAATGGAGAGAATAATGCTAACGAAAGGTAAGTGTCAAATATGAATATTAACGTATAGAAGATAAACTTAACATTATTTAAAATATTTTCTTTTTAGTTCAAATTTTCAGTTAGATGAGGTAGATCATGGATCAAATTTTCATTAAAGTAGATATGTTTATAATGTGATAGATATCTTTATAGAAAATATCCCAATGCCTACAATTCAAATAATGATTATAATTATTTTCCAGAATAAAAAATATTATAATTAATCATATTTTGTTACGTATTTTTTTTTTAATTAAAGCCAATTATTAGATTTAAAAACATATTAACAATTAATTTCAGAAAATAATTTAAAAAATTCACTGTACTTAAAAAAAGCTGAATGTAAAATGAATAAACTGTGAATAGAGCTTGAGACAGAAAAAATGATGTTGGATTCTACCGTGAGCCAACATATACTTAAGAAAGAAAAATTATTCAACCACCTTAGGAGAAAATGATTTCGTCCTTACATTGCAATTTTGGTTTATGCAATAATTAACACACTTTTTGATACATGACCTATAAAATCAATACACAATACTATATATATATATAAAAAAAAAAGATTTCAAAGATTTGAGATTCCTTATAGTGATGTTGGAGGAAATTGAGAATGATATTTTATTGTCAAAGGATTAGATGAAGTAGAGCAATAATTGATGGGCAAAACTCATCAAGATGAATAACTTTATAATAAAACGCAAATAAAGATTTTATTTGTATTTTTTAATTTTATATTTCACCATTTGAAAAAAAATAGCTAATTACCTGTAACATTTTATTTTGTCAGATATTCATGGGACTGACTCACTCAAATGGATAACAATAAGTAGCATTAAGGTAGTATTTGTTGTTTAAACTTTTAAATTTTTTACTTTTTTTGATTTTAGATGTAATTCTTTTTAAGAAATAATAATTTAAGTTAGTTTTTTTTTTTTTTTTCCTTCTTATTGTATGTGTTTAATTATCGAGTTTTTATGGATAGAATAATTTTTTTAGTTTTATTAAATATTATGGATTGAATTTTAGAGTAAGGATTGTTTCGAAGATATTTTGCTTATTTTTGTTACACAATTTATTTAATAATTGAATTTCTTTGTATTACTTTAATTGCAATCTAAAATTTGTGATCCAAGTAAGTTTTATGTGTCATCTTTTTTTATTGACACACCTGCATAGCACCGACCAATGCTATATATATATATATATGTGTGTGTGTGTGTGTGTGTGTGTGTGTGTGTGTAAAGAGAGGGGAAAGAGGACATAATGTGTTTGTTGGCGCATGTATGCGATGAAGAGGAGAGAGAGTTGGGGAGGAAGCAGGCGCCTGGGGCGTGTCCATACTGTGGAGGGAAGGTGGAAGTTGTAGATGCAGAGAGCCGGTGGAAGTTTTGCTTTCTACCATTATGCTATAATATCAAGAGGAAGTATTTCTGTACTATTTGTGCCAGACGTTTGGTTTTGTATTCATAGATGCCAAGCAGAGATAGATTGAAAATCTCCATTAACTGCTTTTGTTACTGATTGCATGTCAAAAACTCAACATTTTTCCATATCTAAGTTAATTTTAAGTTCCTTTCAGTTTTTTCATCTTCTATCTCTCCTGAAAACTCAATGGGTATCAAATAAAATGCTATTTAGATTATTCCATCTTGGTTTTAGGTTATATGTATAGAACAGACACAAACACATACGACGTCTGTCTTAGTTTTTGTATTTATTAACGAACATTTGGGCTATTCTTCTAAAGTTTCTGTTGGTTTTGCATTGTCTATTAATTTGATTAGAAGTTAAAGATATGCTTGTGCATTCTCAGCGTACAGATTCAAAAATTTTATTTGTTTGTCATTTTCCATTGTTTTGTGGATTAATTTGATCCTCGTTACATTACACAAAAGAAAACGCACACATATATTGGATTAGAAACCGATTTAATTTCATTTATCTGATAGGATCATTTAACAATTTTACTAATTAAGTTAATTAATACTCTCTCTCTCTCTCTCTAACATAACTAGCCTTTAATTAATACTCTCTCTCTCTAACATAACTAGCCTTTTATTATCATTCATTGATTTGAACGCTAATTTCAGGAAAGTTTTTGTTTTATCTGTTACCAACTTCTTTTCTGCTGCCATGCATTTTCAATTGGCTTGCACAAAAAAATCCAAAAGCTTGGGTGGATCATGGCAGATTGATCAACGTGAAGAGACAGAGAGAGAACCAAATACGGGGCAGGCCTTGGTTGCTTTTGACAAAGGTACAAGTTGTCTTGATCGTAAATGCCAGTTGGTCTGCCTTTATTGCTGATCTAGATAATTAATTTTTAAGTGTTTTCATATATAGGTTTTAAATGTAATTATGTTGACAGAAGTGATTATTCGGTCTCTCCTAAAAATTATTTAGAAATAATTCTAATTTGTAAATGTTATTTTTGTCCTTTATTGTTTATTTCAGTATTGGTATTTTTGGGCACAAATTATACAAAATTAATTAAAAAAAGTGTTCGATGAATGAATGAAATAAATAATTATATAATTACAAATATCTTATTGAAATTTAATATAATAAATTATTAATTATGAAGTAATGTAGTAAAAGTAATATAAAAAAATTCAAATACGATAAACAAATAATAATTTTTTTGAATAATAAAATTGATGATAAAAACATCCACTTTCATATAAAAAAAAAATAATGGGTAAATTACACTGATCTTTTTTAAAATTTATGATAATTACACTAACTTTTCATACTTTACAAAATAATATACAGATACTTCCTTTCAGTCAATTTTTTTCCTTTTAAAATGACAAAACTACGCCTTTTATATTATTTTTTCAATTTTTTAAATCTTGACTATTTTTTTTCATTTTTCAAATAAATATTGATAAAAACCTTAAATTTATTTTTATATAAAATAAAAATAAATTATTTACCTTAAATTTGTTTTTAAATAAAAAAATAAAAAAATCTTTAAAAAAAGTTTGAATAAATTAGTCAAAATTTAAAAAAATATATAAAAATAAATAAATAGAATGGATAGTTTCGTCATTTTGGAAAAAAAAAATTTAGAGAAGAGAAGTATCTGAATATTATTTTGTAAAGAAGAGGATGTCAGTGTAATTTCAGAAACTTTAAGAAAAGTTAGTGTAATTGTCATAAATTTCACAGAAACTCAGTGTAATTTACCCAAAAATAAATTAACATAGTGCTATTATATTTTTACAAAGAATAATTATGCATAGTTTATTTTGTTGCTTTAAAATTGTGACCATCGGCAAAAAACAGCCCGCCAAACGTCTCAACTATTTGTCAAAATGGCTTTTAGTGTCAACCACATTTTGGCTCACCGAAAGGTTGCCCCAAACAAGCTCTGAAGGAAGTAAAAACAGAAGAACAATTATCTCTTACAGTCTCTTAAAGAAAAAGATAAGCATAAAAGAGTATAACATTTTCACACACACACACATATATATATATATATATATTGTCACGTAGGGGTGGAGTTAGGATTGTTTGCAAGGGGGGGTCATTCTAATAAATTATTATTATTATTATTAAATTTTAAAAAATTATACAAAATTAATATTTCACAATGAACAAGACTAGTTATAAATTTCTAAGCAACAAGAAAAAATATAAAATAAAGTTCTTTATATATTAGCATTGCCATATAAATTTGAATTAACAACCTTTTTCTTAAAGAATGCACCAATTATTTTTTATTTGTTCATGTTATGTAACCTAAAATTTTTAGATAATCTGAAAAATTATTTATCAATTAGTTTCAATCTTTTACAAATTCTAGTATATTAGTCAAATTATATGATGAATTTACTCATTTTCTTTTCCTCTTCTTCTTCTTTTTTTGTTTCTAAATTATGTCTCTCATGCAATGATGTTAATTTAAGAAACTATGTCCCAAAAAATTAAAAATTAAATATATAGTACAATAAATCAAAATCAGACAAATAAATTAAGCACACTTCAAAGTCAAGTGCAGTAATAATATATCTTAAGAAAAAATTACTTGCTTCTCTAAAAAGGAAAAAATGATTTTATATAAATCAGAAAATTAATTAATACTGCTTGATTACTTTCCTTTTGTTTGGAGTTCAACGAAAAAAATTAGGAAATGAAAAATTGTAGAGAAAGGACGAGGGGCTATCTTTTATATTTTATATTATTTTATGTCTTGGTTTAGAAAGGAAGACACTCTAAACTGTAAAGAGGTTAAAAGTAAATAGTAAAAGATTAGGGTGCTGACTTGGGGAGGGATAGTGATAAAAATGCATTAAGTAGTGTACAGCTAGCCTTGTTTGGCTTTTATATTCTTGTTTTGGTGAGAAAGTTTCAGTATAAAAGTTGGGAGTGGGGGGCCACTGATTCAAGGTCTTGTGATTTAAGAGATTCAATGTGTAAATAATAAAAAATCTCTTGAATGTTGGGGCCCCACGCCCCCTGCCGGTCGTCCTTTGCCTTTGCCTCTGTTGTCACGCCTTGGCTCAAAGATTCGACATTAATTCTGTCACAAAAAGTCAAACTAAGTAAATCATATTCGTACATCTTAAATTATTCTGTAATTAACATTCTTACACTTTGTTTTTCATATATATAATTATTCCCATTCTATTTATATAATCCAAAATATTTATATATATAATCTCAAAAATATATTCATCATGTGATTATTATTTTTAAGTCAAAAGAATACAAGTCCCATTAAAACTTTCAAGCTTGCACATTAACATCTATAGATCATAAGGCCTTTTATATTCTAAAAAATAAGTAAAAAATAAAAAAAGAAGTTATAAATTTAATTACGTCCAAATAAACAAAAGAGTTAAAATGAGATATCTTTTTAATCCATGTCATTAAGGCACCAGCTCTTTGTCGTTACCTGCATCTGGTAAGGGTCAAAACAACAACCTCAGTAGAAAATCTAAAATAGAGAAAGATAAAACGATGCAAAGTATAGACATGTGAGATGTGAAGTGTCAACACAAGTATCCAATCAACGTGCATACATATCAATAAGTTATTTATCATGTTTCCAACAATACAACTGTCGACTCAATCACAAAAAGAATATATTAATAAGTGCGTGGAATGATCATCAATCACAATTAAAATGCATGCAAAATAAATTACCATTCAAGCTCCACGATGGCCGCCTAAAAAACCTAGTACTTTATGAGTTACTAACCCATTGGCTATGTACTTCGACCTGTGTGGGGTTACGGTTTGTAATTGAAGGGAGATATAATTCCCATCACAAAATACTCCCGGATTTTAATGCAGCCTCACAATGTGTCACCCCTTTCTTGTCCCTTAACTTGTTCTAAGGATTAATTATCCACATTCCCATCTTCCATTTTAATTTTTACATTTTATCATTTATCAATGTTTTCCATTTCATTTACAAACATGCCCAAGGTTTATATCATTTCATTGTTCCTTCACAAAAACACAACTTCATAACCTTCAACAATCCAATCATTTAACTCAACTATGAAAAATACACACATACATGGCATTCAATAATTTCATCATTCATCATATGAATATAACAATACTGGTGAAATCAAGATATTCAACATTTCATTACAATCCAAGGAATGAACAATATAGTAAAATATGACATTGTAGAGAAAACCTCAAGATAAGTAAAATGTATTATGTTTCACATGGAAAACACCTAACTTTTAACCTTGGTTAGAATACCTACCTCAAGTCTTGAGATATGTGTATTATGTTGTAGAGATATATTTCAAGATCTTGGCTTTAATCTTTACCCACAGACCCTAAAGAAATATTTTACACTGTTTATTTTACGTAACCAAGCTAGATCAATAAGAAAATACAAAAAATTTGAAAAGGAAATGAAATCCTTAAACCTTACCCCTTCTTCTTGGAGAAATTCCTGAAAATCCTAGATTTCGATCTGTGAGATTCTTCTTGGTGATGAATCCTTGTGCTATAATGTGTTTACAAGGCTTAGAAACCTATGAATACTCAAGAAATACTCAACCCTTACTTTTCTCTTGTCTAGAGAGAGTTTGGAGGAGAAGGGAAAATGATTTTTGTGCACAAATTGCTTTTTAGCTCGTAAAAAGTGGTATGTCGCATGCTTGTTCGAACGAATAAAGTCTTTGTTGGAATGAGTGTCTTCATTCGAATGAGTATCAAACGAAGATCTTATGGTGCTCGTTCGAATGAATGCCCATTCGTTCAAACAAGGACTATAAGGTTTCCAATTTTTCCTCAGGATATTTTTCTCTAAGTGTTCTTAACCTAATTCCACTCTCTATGTACATTAACCCAAACTAATATACATTTATTTATATGATTTTGGTTGTTAAAATCATGCAATGATTATTATTACCCATTATTTACTCCTTTTTATATTTTTTAAAATTATGAAACGTTACAACCTCCCGCATTTAAAAAACTTTCGTCCCCAAAATTTAAGTAATACCTCTATCAAGGAATAATTCTAGATGCTTGGTGCAAAGTTCATCATCGCGCTCCCAGGTGACATTCTTTATAGCATGATGTTGCCATAAGACTTTGACCAAGGGAATAGTTTTGCCTCGTAAAACTTTCTCTCTCACGTTTAGAATCCGAATAGGTCACTCCTCATAAGAAACATCATTCTCAATATGCCAATTGGTCCAATCCAAAACATATGAAGGATCCAACTCATACTTGCGAAGCATAGAAACATGAAACACGTTGTAGACTCCTGCTAGATATGATGGCAAGGTAAGACGGCAAGCGACCTCTCCAATTCTTTCAAGGATCTCAAACGATCTTATGTATCTCGGTGCCAACTTTCCACTACAATCAAATCTAGCCAAACCCTTTCGTGGAGCAACCTTAAGAAATACGTGATTCCCAACCTCAAAAGCTAAATATTTTCTCCTTTTGTCCGCGTAACTCTTCTATCTACTCTGTGCCGTGAGTAGTCGTTGTCGGATAACCTTTGCCTTTTTCGTGATTTCTTAGACTAAATCTGGACCCAAAAGTATCGCATACCAACCTCGGTCTAACAAATAGGTGATCAACAAGGTTTCCCATACAATGCCTCAAACGGCGCCATCTCGATGCTAGCCTAGTAGCTGTTCCTATAGGAAAACTCCACAAGTGGCAAGTGGTCCTCCCAACTACCTCTGAAATCCATCATATCCTCTAGATTCTGAATGGTATGCTCTGATTGATCATCAGTCTCTGGATGAAATGTTGTGCTAAACCATAACTCAGTGCCCAAAGCTTCTTATAGATGCTTTAGAAAATGTCTCGTAAATCTTGCATCCCTATTTGAAATAATAAACACTAGGATCCCCTGAAGTCAAATGATCTCACATATGTACAATCATCTAAGTGTGTCCACTTAATCTATAGTCCTGACCGACAAAAAGTGTGTTGATTCGTCAGTCAATCCACAATAACCCAAACAACATCATGTCCCCATGGTGATCTAGGTAGTCCCGATACGAAGTCCATAGTCACATGCTCTCATTTTCACTCGGCAACTGGAAGTGGCTGAAGTAATCCTGTTGGCCTTTAGTGCTCTATCTTGACTTGTTGACAAGTCTAACATCAGTTAAAGAATCCTACCACGTTGGCTTTCATGCCATTCCACCAATAATTTCGGTGAAGATTGTGCTACATCTTTATACCTTCCAGATGTATTGCCAATCTAGAATGGTGGAACTCATGTATAAGTTGCTTACGATAAGGCTGTGGAACATAAACTCGACTTTGAAATCTCAGACCATGGTCGGTATGAAGTGCCCAACCATCAATAGTGTCACCATTGATAATATGAGTACGAATAGCCTTGGCTTCAAAGTCCTGCAATCGTACATCGATAACGCGACTAAGAAAGCTAGGGTGCGCAATAATGGAGAATAATGTGACAACTCCATCAGTTTCAACAAGATGCATATCAAACTTCATAACTGCCTCTAGCATCTCCTACTCGCAAATAAGTATACTCGCCAAGTTCCCATGAGATCTCCTACTAAGTGTGTTAGCCACAATATTAGATTTTTTTGGATGATATCGTAGGTCAAAATCATAGTCTTTTATGTATTCCATCCATCTCTTCTGTCTCAATTTCAAGTCATTTTGTGAGAAAAGGTACTTGAGACTCTTCTAATATGAGAACACCTCATATTGCTCTCCATAAAGGTAATGTCACCAACACTTCAATGCGAAGCGGCTAACTTAAAGTAGCGAGTCAGGTAATTTCTCTAATGAGGTTTCAATTGCTGTGAACCATAGGCAATGACCCTACCTAGTTACATAAGCACACATCCCAATCTGTTTCTTGAAGAATCGCAATAGACTATGTATCCTACTTCGCTTTCTAAGATAATAAGAATAGGTGTGGTGGTGAGACGAGTCTTCAACTCTTGAAAAGATCGTTCACAAGTGTCATCCCACACAAACTGAATGCCCTTTATCATGAAACGTGTCATAAGTGTTGCCAACCGAGAAAACCCCTTAACAAAGCGACGATAATATCCAACTAATCCCAAGAAGCTACGTATCTCAAATACATTCTTCAGTCTCTCCCACATCGTAACAACCTCGATCTTAGAAGGATCAATGGATACCCCATGCTGTTAGATACCATGCCCAATAAATTTCACCTCTATAAGCCAAAAACTACATTTCTCAAACTTGGCATATAACGAATGCTCTAGTAACGTCTGTAATGTAATATGAAGATGTTCATCATGCTTCTCCCTCGAAGGTGAGCAAATGAGAATGTCATCAACGAAAATGATGATGAAGGTACCAAAGTATGACCGGAAGACGTGATTCATCAAATCCATGAATGCCGTTGAGGCATTCGTCAATCCAAAAGGCATGACAAAATACTCATAGTGGTCGTATCATGTCCGAAATGTAGTCTTCTGAATGTCCTATTTTCTAATCCTTAACTGATGGTAACCCGATCTCAAGTCAATCTTAGAGAAGCAAACAGATCCTTTCAATTGGTGAAATAGATCATCTGTACGTGGCAAGGGATACTAGTTCTTCACAATCACTCGATTTAGTCTACAATAATCACTGCACAAACTCAGTGTCCCGTCTCTATTTTTTGTAAAAAGCATTGGGTCTCCCCACAGTGAAGTGTTAGTCGTATAAAACCTTTGCTCAATCACTCTTAAATCTACACCTTTAGCTCCGTAGGTGCTATAGAAATAGATGCGGTACCCGGTAAAAAGTCAATGGAGAACTCAATTTCCTTTAGCGGTGGTAACTTGAATAAATCCTCGGGAAATACCTCAGAAAAATCTTGTGTTACCCAGGTGTGAGGTGAGTGACACCCTTTTCGAGCCACTCTAAGGTGATATAATTAAATGTAAAACATATTATTTTATCTTTATTTAAGTTGAATAGTCTATTGGAGGCAAATCGGGTGTCAAAAAGTCGGTTCGGAAGCCAAACCAATAGAACGGAAGGAAAGGTGGTCAGACCCCTCTCCTAGTGCTGAACAACACATTGAGAGAAGGGGTTTTCAACCTCCTAATGCCGATCGGCACACATATGTGCCGATCAAGACTAGGACCTCTACTTTTGCCCATTTTAAAAAATTGTCTTGTTTCACCTCTTTTTCTTGGTTCCAGCTAATTCTTAAGAGTTAAAATCATTCATTTTCAATTCACCTAACATCCATAACATAATCTAATCATTCATTAATTAAACCACAACCATTTCCATTCATCTAGAAATAACACCTAAACCTCAAATGCAAGTTTCATGTTCCCTAAATCCAAAAATGGATTAAAAGATAGTCAAGTGTCCTACCATAATTACATCAACATCATCATTAAAGTTCATACCCATTCTAAATAAATTTCACATGGTCTATTCTAAGAAATATACAATCAAGAGTTCCCAAGAGTTCATGACATTGAACTATACAAAAAAAAAAATGGCCCTTCCAAAGAGGATTTCAATGATTCTTCAAGTGTTATCCCAAACATGACCTATTAAAATTACATATATATATATATATATATATATGTTAAAGTGTTCAAAATAAAATTCAGTATGAGTCTCCATATATGGAGGGTCATCCAAGTGCGTACAAAAATGAAGTCTTCCCAAATATAGCTTCAAAGGTGTTTTTCAACTAGCGACCATTTCTTTGCCAACTCTTGCATCTAGTAAGGATCAGTACAACAATCCTTGTAGGAAATATCTAAACGGAGGTGAGAAAATGTGGTATCAAGTGTATGCTTGTGCATGTGTAGTGACACTCATGTGACCACAGAGCATACATCTTCAATAAGGTAAAGCGATAACCAAGCATTTCACATATCCGAGCATGTAACCATCAAAGAGAAACATTGTCTAATGAAACAATATACATGAACTAACAATTTCGGACTTCATTTATTCAATTATTCTTTCACTATTAAGGTATTCCTTCCATTTCTCTTAAGTCTCAATCCCAAGACTATATTTCTAGTCGGCCCCTAATAAGCCTTGTGTGCTTTACGGGCTTACTAACTTGATGGAGACATAAAACCACCCGTGCGGGTTTACGGCTGGCCAACCAAAGGGAGACACCATCCTAAACACCAATCAAAACCCTGGGTAAGTGCAATCTCACTACGCTCAAAATCACACAATTGACGTGCCCCAATTCTAGTCACATGTTCCTCATTTTTCAATTGTTCATTCTCACATTTCCAAGGGTCTTACGTTCATATTTATGTTGACAATTCATCATACATTCATCATAAAGGATAAACATTCAAATAACTTCATCCAATTGTCATAATTGCACATCAAACATACATTGAAGCATTTTCATAAACACATAGAGTGCCAATTGAATAATCAAGTAGAATACCTATAAACTCATTTCATGATTTCACTAAGCAAATATTTTTATAAATAACCGAGAATGCATTTGATAGTTAGATAAGATCAAAACGATTCATATAATGGTAGGAATGCACCAATTTCATGGCAGTTCAATGTACATGCAATATATGCCCTAAAACTTCAAAAATGAACAATCTAATTGAAATAGAAGAGAACGTGTAATGAACCTACCTACACATTTTCTATACCTAGGTTCAAAAATCCCTTGCCTTTATAAGCCAAAAGTAAGACAAGGGTAATTTTTCTTTTTTGCTCCTCCTTGTTTCTTTACTCTTCTTTTAAATCCTAAGTCATTTTTAGTCTTTTCATTTAACTTTTCGTTTCCTTAAAATTAAAGTTTTCACTATCATTTTTATTATTCATTATTTTATATTTTCTAAATTTAAAATTTTATTCCGGTTTTACAATAATGGCTTTATAAATAGATAAGTAGAACATATTCAGTAATTTGAGATACTTAATACTAAGGCACTATTTGAAAAGCCTAAAGTGTTACTTAGTGGTTCCTCCAGCAAGTACATGTAATAGTGCACAAGTAGCTTCTATCTAATAAATGAAAGCTTAGAGACACTATACTTTTCTTTGAAGTTGAATGAGTAACAAAAGTGGTTATAAATTTTAATCTAACATCACAAATTAGGCCTCAAACTTTCAATTACAAAAAATTAGCTACATAGAAGATTTTAGCACTACTAACTCACCACTAAAATTTTTTGACGCTAAATTTTGTTTTATCAAACGGAACCAAACCCTGTTACCTATAATAATATTCAATTTCAATGGTCGCTAGTAATAACCCTAATCAACCAAATCGGACCAACCCAAGGGACAAATTTTGATGATGGAGATGTTTCAACAGATACAACAGTATAATTGAAACATAAGAATCATGATGGAACAATTGACACGCCCTTATAGAGATGGGAACCCTGTAATTGAGAAGAGCAATTTAAATGCATACTTGATCTCCCTTACCCCACCACCTCCATAATCCCCAACCCACCAAACATTCCCCCATCCTATCGCTCACCCTACCACCTTTCTCAAACCAACTAAGAACATCCTTCCCTTTCACAAACTCATTCCATTCTCACCCTTAACACCAACTATCCACCGTCTTCAATTATTCTC
This sequence comes from Nyssa sinensis, assembly GCA_008638375.1. Classification (NCBI taxonomy): domain Eukaryota; kingdom Viridiplantae; phylum Streptophyta; class Magnoliopsida; order Cornales; family Nyssaceae; genus Nyssa; species Nyssa sinensis. The sequence goes on from CM018040.1 coordinate 27,905,546, forward strand.
CCACTTACCATCCAACCCCTACCCTTCCTCATATGTCACCATTATTGCCCCTACATTTTTGTCAAACCCTTATATCAAACCCAAAATGCCCAGCCCGACCCCACCAATCCTTTAAACAAAGCCTGCTTAATTTGGTTTGAATTGAATTAGGAGCGTTTGGTAACACGGATAAGAAATTGAAATTGAGGTTAAAATTAGAATGGGGATATCTTATCCTAGTTTTAAGGGTGAGCCACTATTTGGCTATCCTTAGTGAGAATAGGGTTTTCTGAAATTACCAAGGAACCTAGAAGTTTTGTAAATTACAAAGTAACCCAAAACTTTTAGTTAATATGATTTGACACCCTAGAATAAAATATTAATTAAATATTAATATATTTAATGAAATTATATTATAAAAAATTACGAAAATGCCACTGAGTCAAAAAGTAGTCAAACGAACTCCGATTAAAATAAAAGAATAGTGAATTTTTATTATTTCGAGCATTCCGGACTCAACCGTGGAGTCCGATTTTTGAAAAGAGGTCTCGAGAAGTGAGAACCTGTGAAATTATAAATTACCATTTTACCCTTTATAGTAATGATATCCAAATTAAACATATGAATAGTGTATTTTAACTATTTTGGACATTCTAAGACCAACGGTGAGGTCCGTTTAGCAAGACAAGGTCCTAAAAAATAAAAGACCCGTAAAAGTGCAAAATGACTTTTTTGCCCTTTTTAGTACAGAAGTCCAAATTGAATTCCGCGAAAGCTTAAATCGACTTTGTTCGACATTCCGGATTCAATAGTAGAGTCTATTCGAGTAAAATGAATACCAATAGTAAAGAGACATAAAATTTGATGAATAGCATGAGTTAAATATGTATACATAGACTAAGATGAGTTTCCTGAATCATATGAATACCAAGAGACAAGGAGAAGGCGGTTTGACCTTCTAGACAGATACAGAAAGAAGTAAGTAAAATCTGATCTCTGCATGTGTTACATTCCAAGCTATGTCATAATTCTTGTATATATATTGCCTATTGTACTCTATATATACACATCAGTATTTATTTAGCCACATTGATATTGCCCTATCGCGTGGGAGACAATTATTGATTTCTATATATATCTCGATCATGATTGTACACTTGTGCACAGATTTCCTTATGTACACTTGTACCTAGGGCCGTGAGGGCCAGACAGTTTTATTCGAAGCAGTCTAGTAACAGTAGCCTCGAAAACTATTGTTACGTCAGATTGCCTAAAATCAGTTATGATTCCACTATACTCCTCGTGGAAGATAGTATGATCCTGATATATTATTAGTGTCGGATTTGTGCTCAATCACATCTCCATCTGATGCTATTTATGACCTTCGGGTCCAGGTTTCGAGTGGAACATTTATATACACAGTGTACACAGAGCAGTATTCATACAGTCGACTGGAACTAAATATTCATACAGCCCAAATGGGAACTGAATATTTATACAGCCAACTGGAACTGAATATGAGCTCAAGGGGTAACCAGGCCCCACCAGCACCAGTGCATCTCAGATTTAGTTGATATCACTGTCCTTTATTGTTGATATTCATAGCTTGATCATGTTATATTGTTATTGAATGATCATAAGATTTTACAATTTTCAGTACAGTGCTTACATTTCATACTTGTTATAGCTCATGATTGTAGCAGTATGACATTGTTAGCATAGCAGCTTCAATTCCTTATCATTTGACTTCCATCATCTGATATTGAGTTATACATATTCATTGACTGGCTAGCATTCTTTTATACCTTGTGCACATGGCAGAGTAAATGACTACTTACTGAGTTTTCATAGCTCATCAGATACTACACAACATTATGCAAGTACAGCTATCGAGGATAGACCCTAGAGTTTGATAGCTAGGAGGTGGAAATTTGCTTTTGAAGCTACAATGTAATACTTAGTACAGACAATCTTATAGCTCTCCCATGTTATCCACGTCTTGGGGATGAACAGTTGTATTAAGAAATTTTGTATTCCGTATTTTGTAAACACTATATAAATTACATGCAACTTTTATTTATTTATTCTGCATTTTAGTTGTTGCATGTTAGTAGCACTGATTGTGTAGCAAGTTGAGACCCTTGATTCGACAAGCAGCATCGAACCGAGTGTCACGACACGAGATCCGCATAGGGTGGGGTCTCGGGTCGTGACACCTATACTTATTTATCATGAACTTTCCTGCTAACTCCCAGCCCCCCTAATTACCATGTCAAAGCTACTCCCCACTACCCTTGTGTCCTTATCTCACCATAACCCCTAAACCAACTATTTCCATTTACTAAAAAAAGACCTAATTTTACCACTTCCCTAATTAGTCAATACATAGTCCCCCCAAAACTCTGTATACCCTCGATAATACATCCCACTCTCGAATCTTTCCTTCCTACCTACTTTCTAAACCTTGATCTTTCCTCCCCTACTACCTATTAAACCCACTTCTCACTCACCTCACCTTGCCCTTAGCATTCACCTTCATTGCTTCATCAACACCCAACAAAACTTATCCCATTAAGCTACTTATCCTAGCTACCTCTCTTTTTGACTTCACTCATACCACAAATCATTATTTTGAATACCTCACCCCTATCTACCACATCAAAGCCACTCACCACTACTCTTTTAGCCTTCTCTCACCCCATCCTCAAACACAACTATTTCCACTTTACAAACATAACCCAACTTCACCACTTCCCCAACACAATCAATCCCTTCTCCCACAAAAACTCAATCCTTCTTCCCTATTTTATCACACCTAATACGCCATATCATTTCATAAAAATGTAATTACTAAATAAGATTAGTTAGGAAAATCACACTAGACAAGCTTGGATAGCAATGCATCTCACTATAAATATTCTCATCGACCATCATTTCCTGTAATAGATAGAAAATATATAGTAAAAGGTAAAATTATTTTGATAATTAGGTTATCAAGAAGTTAAGCACGGAGAAATAAAAAGTATGGTTGAAGTAGAAGTTGTGGAAATTACCAGTAACAATCTATTTGCACTACCCTGATAACAAAATAAATTATGGAAATTAACTAGATATATAATAATAATAATAATAATAATAATAATAATAATAATAATAATAATAATAATAATAATAATAATAATAATAATAAAAGGAATATGGGCCTCTATGAGCACCCAACTAACCCTTTAAAACATCATTCCTCCTCTTCACAAACACTCCACATGCATAAAATGACTACCGGGATAAATCTTTGGAGGATAGCCCCGAGGTAATAACTTGAACTCGGGACTTCTTTATGTCGAAGCAAGGTAAATATAAAATTTTCATACATGATATTAACAAGTTACAAACAAGGGATAATCTATTAGCAAGCCACAATTTTTACAAAGATTGCCTATTTACAACATCTCATTAAAGTAAATTGTGCATTTTATGTGAAAAAGTTCATATCTCACTTAGCTCCCTTTAAAATAGATACTTTAAACATACCAATAACCAAAAACTAGGTAGATATACAAAGCTTACCCTTGCTTATTGAGGATTTTAAAAAAGAAGTCCAAATGCACAAGGCTCCCGCAATTGTAGGGCCTAAAGAGGGTTAGATCTTAAATAATATAATTATAGATTAAACTTGAAATTGAAACTCCACACCAAACTTATAAAAAAACAACAAAACAAACGGGAAACATTTCTTCAATCAAACTAATTTATGAGCTTGAACATGATCCAAAAGAACCAAAATAAAAAGACCAATATCCAAAACCTTCAATATATTTTTAAAACAAAAAAGCAGTAGTTATACAAGAGGTCTCAAATTGCCACACAAATGATTGAATTAAACTTTAGAGGCATACCTTGACCCTTTACATTGTAATTACCAAACAGAACTTGTAGAATATCAAAAACACCTTCTCAACAAAATTTAACCCATATGGACATCTATAGCACAAGGAATGGAAAAATCATAGCTGTATCTATCCCCTCGTTATCGTAACAAGAAATAACTCTATAACAGTTCAAACTAAGATTTAAAATTAGGGGAAATACAAAATAAAAGGAATCACACATAAATAGCAAGCATGCAAAGAAGGTAAAAATAGTGTAGAGCTACATAGATGGTGCACATGAACGCACTGTAATAAGATGCATTGTCTTGCATGTAAAGAGAAAAAAAATTGATTTGATTTACCGGGAAAAATGTGTGGATGATGAAGAAAGAAAAATAAATAAATAAAATCTATAAGCTTAACCAAGGATTAAATAAAATATAGATAAAATTCAAAACTAACCAAAATATTATGCCTGATTCAATCCAACGTCAATATTACTCAAGTATCCAGCATTAACCCAAAGCATGCTATTTAAGCCACTTGGTCTATACATACAAGTGTTGCACTATATATAGATAGACTAAAATATGGCAGTATAAACAGACAAGACATTCTATTTAGTAAATAGTAGAAGCCAGAACCTACAAGAAATTCCAAGTTGACTACTTTCAACAAAAAATTAAATAAAATAAAATGAAAAACAAAACAAAATACTAACCCAAAGCATGCTACGCAAAATCTTAACAAAAAAATTTGTTTCAAATCTCATGCACAAAATACTAACTAAAATCACTAAGAACATATTTTAAGATAGTTCTAGAATAATGCATTTGGAGCTTAAAGTGAGAAAAAAAAACAAATATCATACACACGAAAGAGCAAAGACAATAGCAAGTCTGGGGCTAAAAACATACATGTTCCTCAACAACACCTAATGAGTAATACGTTAATCCTTATAGGCTTCTGATAGACCACGCCGTTCAGCCAGGAGCCTCAAGCCAAATCCTAAATATATGGGATGAGTTGAACATTGCCACGTACGTGGACGGGGTCGTGAGCACGTGAAGAACGAGCAGGGGACTGGGTCAAGGCTGTTGAGATTTTTCCACGAGTTGCACATTGCAGGATGTAGTTTTTGTTGAGAATTTATCTCTATTTGTTATGCTTTCAGTTTATTAGTTCCCTGTTACTTCGGCAGTGTATGTGGCGTTGCTTATTTAAGCAGGCCACAGGTTAGCAATAAAATAATAAGAAAAGAGACTTAACTTGTCAAGTGCGGTTCGTTCTCACCCGAAAAGAACATTTGTTTGCGCATAGATCTATAGGGGACCTATCAGTGGTATCAGAGCTATGGCATCCAATAAAGAAAGGATTGAGGCTCTAGAAGCTGTGCTGGGTGGGGTGCAAGATGGATTACACAAGATGGAAGTCGGCATGGCCGATCGTTTTCATCATCTAGAAGGCACTATCAACCGCCTCTCGAACCTACTGCTCGCAACCCAGGAACCTCCACTCCACGGTACCCACCACTGTGAAGGTCATGACGGGGGACGCCCGGTGGTATCCTCCAAAACGGAAAAATTAGAGTTTCCTCGATTTACCGGCGATGACCCGACAAAATGGTTCAATCGCGTCAACCAATTCTTTGAGTTCCAGGGAACTCCTGAAGCTCACAAGGTTTCCTTAGCCTCTTACCATTTGGAAGGAGAGGCCAATCAGTGGTGGCAATGGATTCGCAGGCCTTTCAGCGAGGAAGGACGCCATCTTTCATGGGTTGACTTCGAAGATGAACTTTGGGCACGCTTTAGTCCTTCGGAGTGTGAAGATTTCGATGAAGCTCTTTCGAGGATAAGGCAGGATGGATCTTTGCGCGATTACCAGCGGGAATTCGAACACTTGGGCAACCGAGTATGAGGCTGGACACAAAGAGTTCTTGTGGGAACGTTTATGGGTGGCTTAAAAATGGACATCTCCGATGGTTTCCGAATGTTTAAACCTCAAACATTGAAGGAAGCCATTGGCTTAGCACGCATGAAGGATGGTCAACTCACAAGACAAAAGAGATTTGTAAGACCTGCACCCCCACTACGTGCTTCCCTAGCTCTTCTCTCTGTTAGTCGAGCAGCGACACCAACCACGGCTGTTCCTGTGCGGCGGGCTTACCTGGGATGAAATGCAGCGTCGGCGAGCCCAAGGCTTATGCTTTAACTGTAACGACCGCTTTACTGCCGGACACAAATGTCAGGGGCCGTGGTTACTCATGCTAGAAGGTGACGATGGTAGCACCAACCTATTAGACAGCACTGTCACCGAAGAACAGCCAACGGAGGAGATTCATGAAGAACCTTTCGAACCAAAAATTACATTGCATGCATTGACGGGATGGACTGCGCCCAAGACCATGCGGGTTGCTGCCAAGATCGGTTTCCACGACGTCATTGTGTTGATCGATAGCGGGTCGACTCACAATTTTATTAGTGAACGAATGGCCAATTTGCTATGATTACCGGTGGTGCCGACGGAAGCTTTCACAGTACGGGTAGCTAATGGAACCAATCTCAGATGCCAAGGACGGTTTGAGGATGTAAAGGTGGATTTACATGGCACTATTTTCTCTTTAACTCTTTATTCTTTACCTCTCACAGGGTTGGACGTGGTGCTGGGCATTCAATGGCTCGAGCTACTGGGTTCGGTGGTGTGCGACTGGAAGCGTCTCACTATGGAGTTCTCGTGGGAAAATCAACCCAAGAAATTGATAGGCATTGATGGGCAAGATATCCACACGGCATCAGCCAAGGAACTCTCTAAAGCTCTCCACCATGGTTAGGCGCTATTCGCACTATGCTTCCAGGTCGCCCAGGTGGCCCCACAAGCCACTATTCATCCAAGTATGCAGGAACTCTTACATGACTTCTCTGATCTGTTTCTAGAACCCATAAGCTTACCACCAGCAAGGGAGGTTGACCACAACATTGCCCTTAAGGAAGGAACGGAACCAATCAATGTTCGACCTTACAGGTACGCACATTATCAAAAGAATGAGATCGAGAAACAGGTCCATGATATGCTCAGTTCGGGGCTGGTTTGACCTAGTACTAGTCCTTTCTCATCACCAGTATTGTTGGTAAAAAAAAAAGACGGGAACTGGCGCTTTTGCACAGACTATCGTGCGCTCAACGCGGCAACCATTAAAGACAGATTTTCGATTCCCATGGTTGATGATATGTTGGACAAACTCTATGGGGCTTCCTACTTTACAAAGCTTGACTTGAGGGCAGGGTACCACCAGGTCCGGGTAAATCCTCGTGATACCCATAAGACAGCTTTTCGAACACATAATAGACATTACGAATATTTGGTTATGCCCTTTGGCCTATGTAACGCACCATCTACATTCCAAGCTATCATGAATGCTATCTTCCGACCACATCTTCGAAAATTCATATTAGGTTTTTTTGATGACATTTTGGTTTATAGCCCGGATTGGGACACGCATTTAGTGCATGTCAAACAGACCTTTGAGATATTGCGACGACATCGATTTTTTGTCAAGGCTAGTAAATGTGCATTTGGACAACAAGAATTGGAGTACTTGGGGCACATTATCACTAGCCAAGGCGTGAAGGTGGACAGCAGTAAAATTGCGGCAATGGTAGATTGGCCTCAGCCTACGAATATTTCGGAGCTACGTGGGTTTTTAGGCTTGACGGGTTATTACCGGAAATTTGTCTAGAGCTATGGTATTATTGCCCGGCCACTCACCAATCTCCTTAAGAAAGGACAATTCAGCTGGAATGAGGAAGCTAAAATTGCCTTCACTGCTCTCAAACAAGCCATAACAACCACTCCTACATTGGCCATGCCAAATTTCCACGAGGTCTTCACTATTGAAACAGATGCATCCGGGGATGGCATTGGAGCAGTCCTAACTCAACAGGGTAAACCAGTGGCGTACATGAGTCGAGCCCTCGGAGTGGCAAAAAAATCCTGGTCGACATATGCTAAGGAAATTTTGGCCATTATAGCAGCAGTTTTCATGTGGCGTCCGTACCTTCTCGGCCAAAAATTCTATATCAAGACCGATCAATGTAGTCTCAAATATTTACTGGAACAACGAATGGCAACCCCGGAGTAACAAAAATGGGTAGCTAAACTCTTGGGTTATGACTACGAAATTTTATACCATCCGGGTCGCGAAAATTCTGCTGCGGATGCTCTCTCGAGCAAACCAGGTAGTTCCATCCTTTACCAAATTTTCATTCTGCAGATTAGTCTATGGGAAGACATTAAAGAGGCTGCCAAGGAGGATCCATACATCCAATCAATGGGCCGCGTGGCCTTGGAGCAACCTGGGGGATCATATACCTGGCGTCACGGACTCCTATTGTACAAAGGTAAAGTGATCGTTCCAGGTAATGCAGCCTTAAAGGCCAAGCTGCTACATGAAATGCATGATACCAAGGTGGGCGGTCACTCGGGTGTGCTACGTATATTCAAAAAATTGCGCCAACAATTTTATTGGCCTGGCATGCATCGCTCTGTGCAGGCATAAGTCAAAGAGTGCGAAGTCTGCCGGAAGATCAAGGCTGAAACATTGGCACCAGCCGGGCTTCTCCAACCATTGCCGATTCCATGCCAAGTATGGGACGACTTCACCTTGGATTTCATTAAAGGCCTACTGGTTTCGCAAGGCAAGGATACCATCATGGTAGTGGTCGACAGGCTTAGTAAATCAGCTCATTTCCTTGCTTTAAGCCACCCCTTTACTGCTAAAACAGTTGCAGAAAAATTTATGGAAGGCATAATCGAGCTTCACGGCATGCCCAAGTCCATTATTAGTGATCGAGACCCAATTTTCATCAGCAACTTCTGGCAAGAATTTTTCAAGATGTCGGGTACCAAACTGCATCTCAACTCTACCTATCACCCACAAACAGATGGTCAGACGGAAGTCGTTAATCACTGCATCGAGCAATATCTTCGGTGCTTCGTTCATCAGTGGCCACGCAAGTGGTGCAGCCACTTACCTTGGGCAGAATATTGGTATAACACTACCTATCATATTTCTACCGGCATGACCCCTTTCCAGGCCCTATATGGACGATTGCCCCCATCTATTCCCACCTACAATGATGGACTGTTACTGGTGCATGAGGTTGATCAACAGCTCCTGAACCGCGATGAACTCTTGCGGCACCTTAAGGCCAACTTGGAGAGGTCTGTCAATCGAATAAAGCAACTGGCCGACCACAAACGGAGGGACGTTTCATTCACACTTGGCGACTGGGTACTTTTGAAGCTGCATCCCTACCGCCAGCAAACCACCTTCAAACGGGTCTATCAAAAATTGGCTAGTCGTTTTTATGGCCCGTACCAAATCCTTGCGAAGGTCGGACTTGTCGCTTACCAGTTGCAGTTACCCGAGGGGGCGCGAATCCATCCGGTGTTTCACGTCTCACTACTCAAACCATATCAAGCTAAGGAGGGCAGTACTGCACCGCCACCGGTCGACTTGCCTCCATTTACCGACGACGGGGTAGTCCACTTGGATCCTCACACCATCTTGAACACACGCTGGATTAAATAGGGCGCCAACTGATCGAGGAGAGTTTGGTGCACTGGAAACATTTGCCAACAGAGGATGCAACTTGGGAACCCACCCAAAAACTGCTGGCCATGTTCCTAGGTGTGGATCTTGAGGACAAGGATCCACCTAATGGGGGGTATTGATAGACCACGACGTTCAGCCAGGAGCCTCAAGCCAAATCCTAAATATATGGGATGAGTTGAACGTTGCCACGTACGTAGACAGGGTCGTGAGCACGTGAAGAACGAGCAGGGGACTGGGTCAAGGCTGTTGAGATTTTTACACGAGTTGCACGTTGCAGGATGTAGTTTTTGTTGAGAATTTATCTCTATTTGTTATGCTTTTAGTTTATTAGTTCCCTGTTACTTCGGCAGTGTATGTGGCATTGCTTATTTAAGCAGGCCACAGGTTAGCAATAAAATAATAAGAAAAGAGACTTAACTTGTCAAGTGCGGTTCGTTCTCACCCGAAGAGAACATTTGTTTGAGCATGGATCTGTAGGGGACCTATCAGCTTCCCACTAATTTTTTAAGCCATTCTTTATAACAAAAGACTTAAAATGTCAATAGAAAATCACTTCGCCCAAAAAAATAAATATAGTATTACCTGACAGGAAAACAATCAGCAAGCCAAAATCTTTACACTTAGGGTTGGGTTTGGCAATTTATAAAGATCTATGATTCAGTGGTGTCTAACTAAACACATGAACTATTTGTTGAAGAAATGTTCAAAAATGATATTCTTGAGCAAGAGCATATCTGCAAAATAAAATGGAATCCATATGATTTCAGACAAAATGAACCAACAGAATAATAAAATTTCCTATGTCACAAACTAACAATAAAAATAATACAATTCTGCAAACTTATAAGAATACACCACACTCGCACATATGCACATAAATATTCATCAATTTAACCAAAATAACCATCTTACCATTACCTAAGAAAATAGATATAGCCAATTGCATAAAAGGATTGACTGTAAGTTACCATTAATTGCCAATTTTCATGCGGTGATGAACTTTTAAAAGAAGAGGACGAGGAGTTGTCACTAGATGGAGTAAGTTCTCTAATATAAGTCTTTTTGTACTATGACTGTTGGTAACTCGAGTTAAGCCTAAAAGTGCAGTTGTTCAAGCTTGGCTCACTAAAATTAACGAGCATCAAGTTGTGATTAAGCTTGGCATGTTTATGCCTCAAGCTAGTCTCAAATAAGCCTCTAATCAAGCTGATCACAAACTGAGCCCGAGTAGTTTGATTTTTTTTTTTTATATAGTATTAAAACACTTAATGGCTTATTAAGCCAAGAACAATAAATTAATGAGCTTAAAAAACTCAAGTTGATCACAGACCGAGCTAGAGTATCATGGCTGGTTTTACTAACCTTTTATCCGAATGACCTACCATTGGTGACCAACACTGCATGACTTTACTTGAAGGCAACAAGATAATATTACAAAAATTTGGTTAACTTGTTTCCATCCATCTAAGTGTCACTTTTTTTTTATTAGAGGTGGAAAATACACAAATACATTACCCACTCATATACGACACGATTTCTCCTAGATTAACTTTAACCCACCTTGCTCTTAATTTCTTACCCGCTCCTACAACCACCCAAGCTCTCATCCTCTCCCTTTCCCTTTATCTCCCTCCACTACTCTTATTCCTTTTCAAACCTCCTTCTTTAACACACCTTATCTCATACACCATTTAGCACAACCCACCCTTCAATCCATATTATTACTCCAACGTTACGGTGAGAGCTAGGAATACATGCACACTTTGTGTGAAAGTGGTGTGAGGAAAATGTAAAGAGAGAAAGTCAGCATAAAGAGTGTTAATGTGAGCCAAGGAAGGAGATAGGACAATAGGGGTCGAATTAGATTATTTAGAGCAAGGGAAAGGTACTAAATAAGAAGAAAGTGAGTGAATAAGATGTTAGGTAGGATGGATGGGATAAAAAAATGGATGTGGGAATGGGAGGGTAAAAGGATAAGAGAGAGATTCAAAAAGTACTCATCTTCCTCCTTTTATTCTAATTTCTTAACCCTTCCACATCAATGACTTTATTATCCATCCACTTTCAAAACCCCCCTTTCCTCCCTCAACATTTTGAACACTTCACCATTCACTACCTCTATACTCACTCTCCACTCGGCTCTAACCACCCTCTTACCTTTCTTCCCCGACCAATTTTTTTGATCTTCCAACTCCTCTCCCCTTTATATCCCCAATTTTTCCTCTCTTTCCCTACCCCACTCCTTAGCTAAAGCCCTTCACTTTTCTCACACTCCCTCCTTAAGCTTCCCTATTATCCATTTCTTACCCTAGTTAAAACCATCTAGCACTGCGCTACTCCAAACATCTCCCTTTCACATCTCTTAACTCACTTCTTTCCAAATCACCTCCCCATCCCATCTCACTATCCCTTTCTCTTCTTATATCCAACTCCCTCGATTCAACACAACCAAATATTCATTATCTTATCTTCACTAATTACAATCTAAATCTTATTTCAAGAGTTGGTATGGGCACTTAGTGAAAGAGTAGTAGGTGGTATGTAGAAGAGAGAAGAGAGCAAGAAAGTAGTTAGTGTAACTGGCAGAGGAAGATATAAAGGGATTAGTATTGGGCACAAGACAATGGGATATGAAGGATCAAAAGCTAGGAGATAGTACGAGGGAAGTATAGGCTAGTAAAAGGTGAGGAATGCATGGAATATGATATAAGAGGGAAGGCTTAGGAAGGAAGTAAAGGAAAAAGATGACATAAATGAGGGATTTGAAAAGGAGAGGATTAAAATGGGAATAAGAATTGAGAAGGCAAGGGCGAAGAGTAGTTTTGAGGAAATGAAGAGTAGAGGTAAGAAAAAAGAAGGAAATGTGCAGCATTGAGGGGAATGGGAAGATGAGGTTTAAGATTATAATCAAAAGTATATATAAGAGGTTAAGATGGATGGTGAAATGAGAATGAGGAAAAGTAAGAGGGGCAAGAGTGGTTGCCATTACATCATATCCAACCATTATCTTTCGTATTTCATACCTTCTCCATCCCTCCCATTATAGTTAAAGGCAAAAGGCGCCCTTAAAACACTCAGGTCTTACATTGCTCAAAAAGTGAAGCGACAAAAAAATGGTTGCCTAAGTGAAACAAGGTGCTAACTAATTATAATAATAATAAAAAATATATTACACATTAAAATTTTATTCATTCTAAGTAAAACAATATCTTATCATTATAGTAACGCTAAAAAGTTCAATCTAAAAGTTACATATGACGTATATAAGTGATATAACCATTATATTACACATTAAAAGTTAATTCATTCTAAGTTAAATAATATATTATCAATATAGTAACACCAAAACATTCAATCTAAAAGTTACATATACAACCATTTTAAACATTAATGTTTTTTTCTAAAGTAAGATTCAAAGTTTTGTTATCTATGTAAGTCTTATTTGCTAGTCCTATGTTGGGAAGACTTCCCATATAAGTGATCAATTTGGTTGATGTATGGAAGATGTTTCATAATGGACAGGCTCAAATTTTGTGAAGAATGATGATAGTCAGCTGGTTATAGAAGATGACATGTTACTCCTTACTTAAAATTTTTATATGTTGAAAATGTTACTTTTCCCAAAACTTTGAATTTTTTGTCACATCTCAAATAATTTAAATTTTTATTAGGCTAGTTTTATATTTGTTAATAATACTTTTATTAATATAATACATCGAACAATAATACTTTGAAACTACAACTATGTTTTTTTATATTGACATGCCTTTTACAAAATTGTTAAATATGTGTCTAAAAAACTACAAACACAAGGGACATACAAGTAAAATATGTTACAATTAAAAAGGCCATCGGCTAGTCACCTCTCGCTTTGCTTAATAAGATCGTATAGGCATCGTGTCACGACCCGAAACCCATCCTGTGCCGATCTCGGATCGCGACCACCGCCTTCAGGCTCGGGAGCCTTTGGGCGAGGCGAACATAAGCAACAATATCGGATGGCGGTGCGGCCTGTGGTTGCGGAAGCGTGAAAAACTTAAACTTTTTCTTTTCTTTTTAAAATCTGTCGCACATCCATCCGGTACTGCCGCTCTTCATAGCGGTACATATAATAATAATAATCAGAGCATACTAAAATTTAGAGTTTTATTTACATTACATATCCGGTTGCCTCTCGGCTTAAGTACATAATTTTCCAAAATCTAGTACATCCCAAAATCTGTCCCATTACACTTCAAAATTCGACCATCTACGGGTCCTTAGTACTTCCAAAAAGTCCTTGATCATATTAAAGCCACTAGTCGTCATCCCCAAATGGAGCAAGGCTCCTATTCATCATCGTTACCTGAAAAAATTTAGGGAATGGGGTGAGCTTCGAAAAGCCCAATGAGTAATTCCTGCATCTGTCATGGGTTTTCAATTGGCAGTGGTTTCGTACATGAGAGTTTATAAAATGCACACTACCAATTGTTCATACATTTTAAACACAGAGTACATGCACTTTTCATAACAGATAGCTTTGAACATTTAAAGTATTCAAGCTAGTTAAACATTCCTTCAAATAGAGCATATGCATTTCAAAACAATTAAACATGCACAGTGAAAATGGGGGTGAAAACCTGCTTCCATTTCCAAAAATCATTTGTCATCTTTTCACTTTTTAACTGAAGGATCCGTTTCGAACCAGACCCTAGTCTTACTTCTGAGAGATCTCGTTGCCTGGGGGATTAGATCCTGCTGCCGGGCATTATTCTGAATTGAGAACCCGAAGGGTGCTCAATAACTGAAGATGCTTATGCATCTTTATTATCTTGCAAAACGTTAGCTTCTTCAAGAAATGCTTTTATGAGCATTTAAACATGACTTCTTCAAGAAATGCTTTTGTGAGCATTTAAAAGATGATGATGTTCATGATAGAATCTTCACATAGTTGAAATAACATTTTAGAACAGATGACATGTTAAACACTTTCAAAAAGAACTGTAACAAAGATCATTTACTGAACATGTCATAAGAGAATTATAAAAGCAGAATATTTCAAAACGGGAGTCATGAAATATGGAATTTAAACATTCAATGCTTCAGATATTTTGAAGTTTAAAACATCATTTAAATCGTGGAGTTAAAATCTCCACTTCAAATGCAAGATTACTCACCTTGATTTCCTGGGTTTGCACTATTACTTGGTTGTTCCCTTCCCTTTGTAGTTCCTAGAAACAATTCACAATAATCTATTAACTTCAATGTACTTCAAATATCTCCTATTGATGTTTCTAATTATGCTTAAATCGTATTATGTCCTAATGTCTTATCGTGAGTCTTATTTTATTGACGCATCACATTTTTCATACTTTATCTCGTAATACGGACCTCACCGTTGGATTCGGAACGTCGAAGAAAGTCAATTTAGACCTTCTTAGCTTTTTATTTGGCTTCGGGTACCTTAGGGGTATTTTGGCCATTTCACGTGTCATATTTTTCGGAGTCCCGTCTCGTGAATCGGACCCCACTATTGATCTCAGAAGGCCCAAGATAATAAGAATACACTAATAACTTGTCTTATTTGGACATTGGCTACATTAGGGGCAATTTGGTAATTTGTACTTAACGTGTCCTAATTTTTTGGAGTCTCGTCTCGTAAAACGGACCACACCATTGAGTCCGAAACGTCCAAAATAGTCAAAATCCACTATTCGTTTACTTTATTCGGACTCCGTTTGACTTGTTTGAGGACTAGGGGCAATTTCGTAATTTTTATTATTTAAATATTATCAAATTAATATTAATTTATTTTAGCTTGGGCCACAGTGGAATTTCATTGAAGTTTTGGGGTCAAAATGCAATTACACAAACTTCCGGACTGAACCAGTGGGTTCAGTTGCATTGGGACTGAACCGGTCCGGTTTTGACTGAACCAACCGGTTCAATTTGGTTAAACACATAAAGCTGACGTCATGCTGACGTCAGCCCTATTTTTTTAAATTTAAAACCAACCAAAACGTCGCCGTTCTAATAATTCGGTGGACTTGGTCTCGTCCTGACACGTGTCCGAGTTAGCTCGGGTGACTCGATCCAACAACGAGTCAACTCGGTCGTCTCCTTCACCAAATTTAACACTGTTGCCCTAATTCTGGGTTTCGTTTTTCTTTAATTTCGTGGATTTTGGTTCGATTATTTGCTACTGTTTTCTACTGAGATTGTTCCTGACATCTCAAGGTTCATCATTGTAAAAAGAGGAACAAAAAGAATTTGACAGTCACTAGTGTGCTATCAGGACCTCTGTTACCGGTAAGGAACGACCGCCTTATCATGTAACTAAGGGAACTGAGAAACACGCAGTGCTACCTTATCTAACCGTATTGAAGAAATCTTTAAACCAATGGGAGACATACATCTAATAGTTGACATAAAGAATTAGAAATTTTACGTTAGTAAATTAGAAGCAAGTAGTGATACGAGTTAACCTACCATTTATCTGAAAAGGATGAATCAAAGGTCAACTCTTAAATCACTAAGTAGATGAATATAACTTTATGTACTACAATATGTAATAGAAATGACGTAAGGAGACTAGAACTCTCGGAATAAAGAATATTCGAGTTTTGAGGACAAAACTCTTTCAAGGGGGGAAGGATGTAATACCCCGACCTAATCAAATAATCATCCAATCACTAAGTATTAATTAGTGACCAAAGGCCTTGTATAACAAAAACAGTTTTGAATCCCAATACATGAATTTCCAATAGGAAGTTCAAGATAACTGTCAATCTTTAATTAAGATCATGAAATTTGGGCATGAACATTCGTAAATAAATGAAGCAAAAATTTAATAGTAGTATACAATAATATAAAATATAAAATCACATGTGTATATGAACTAATGTAATTATAATTTAAGATACAAAATTTTATATAAACATATGTGTACGGCTGTCTAATACATATATATATATATATGTGTGTATACATATATTGGTATAAAGAAAATACAAGAAATAGAAATCAGAAGAAGAAAAATTGTAAACTAAATAAGGGATTAAGGGAGAGAATCTGTCGGCTGTTTTCAGCTGAATCCAAAAACTGGTGGCAGCCATGTGGTTTCAAGAACCGTGAGGTGTTCTTCATGCAAACAGCAGCCATATAATAAAGACAAGTGTTCTCATGGAATCAACAAGTGGCAATGCCACTAACTGCATGAGTGTTGATAGGAAATAAAAGAGGATGACAGTTTGGAATAAGGAGAGAGACGTGAGATAGTGGGAAAACAGTAGCAAGAAACTGATAGAAACTGGAGTAACAAAACAGGAACGGAAGAAAGGAGAATTTTGGAGAGAAACCCACTGAACAGGTATCAATTTCATTTAAATTTCGTTGGATTATGTTTAGAATTAAAAGCATGCAATTGTAGGATTTTATTGTGCAGAATTTAAGCTTTGAATTGCAACAGAAATGAATGAAAATCACCCGAAATTGAGTGAGAAAATCTGAGCTACAATTGGAATAAAATTTTGAAACGTGGGTGCAGGTCTGATTTAGTTTGAACCAAACTTGGATTAGTGTCTTGGGGCTTAAACTAGACCTCATTAGGGTTCTTAAACCACTAACCCGCGACCTCGAAACCTAAGGAATGACCCCTAAGAACTTAGTTGCAGGTTTTATCGTTTAAACCCAGTTTCAGTTTTAAAGTCCTAAACTCTGTTTTTAGGATAGAAATCAAACCCCCATACTGTAAGAAAGACGTAGCACCAAACCATGTTAAAAATGGTTGAGAAATGAGGACTTATTACCAAAATTATCAGATTCGGCTATCATAACTTAAACCGAGTAATTAGGTTAGTTTAATGCTTGAAATGAATGCCAAGATGAACCTTGAGATGTCAGGAACAATCTCAGTAGAAAACAGTAGCAAATAATCGAACCAAAATCCACGAAATTAAAGAAAAACGAAACCCAGAATTAGGGCAACAGTGTTAAATTTGGTGAAGGAGACGACCGAGTTGACTCGTTGTTGGATCGAGTCACCCGAGCTAACTCGGACACGTGTCAGGACGAGACCAAGTCCACCGAATTATTAGAACGGCGACGTTTTGGTTGGTTTTAAATTTAAAAAAATAGGGCTGACGTCAGCATGACGTCAGCTTTATGTGTTTAACCAAATTGAACCGGTTGGTTCAGTCAAAACCGGACCGGTTCAGTCCCAATGCAACTGAACCCACTGGTTCAGTCCGGAAGTTTGTGTAATTGCATTTTGACCCCAAAACTTCAATGAAATTCCACTGTGGCCCAAGCTAAAATAAATTAATATTAATTTGATAATATTTAAATAATAAAAATTACGAAATTGCCCCTAGTCCTCAAACAAGTCAAACGGAGTCCGAATAAAGTAAACGAATAGTGGATTTTGACTATTTTGGACGTTTCGGACTCAATGGTGTGGTCCGTTTTACGAGACGAGACTCCAAAAAATTAGGACACGTTAAGTACAAATTACCAAATTGCCCCTAATGTAGCCAATGTCCAAATAAGACAAGTTATTAGTGTATTCTTATTATCTTGGGCCTTCTGAGATCAATAGTGGGGTTCGATTCACGAGACGGGACTCCAAAAAATATGACACGTGAAATGGCCAAAATACCCCTAAGGTACCCGAAGCCAAATAAAAAGCTAAGAAGGTCTAAATTGACTTTCTTCGACGTTCCGAATCCAACGGTGAGGTCCGTATTACGAGATAAAGTATGAAAAATGTGATGCGTCAATAAAATAAGACTCACGATAAGACATTAGGACATAATACGATTTAAGCATAATTAGAAACATCAATAGGAGATATTTGAAGTACATTGAAGTTAATAGATTATTGTGAATTGTTTCTAGGAACTACAAAGGGAAGGGAACAACCAAGTAATAGTGCAAACCCAGGAAATCAAGGTGAGTAATCTTGCATTTGAAGTGGAGATTTTAACTCCACGATTTAAATGATGTTTTAAACTTCAAAATATCTGAAGCATTGAATGTTTAAATTCCATATTTCATGACTCCCGTTTTGAAATATTCTGCTTTTATAATTCTCTTATGACATGTTCAGTAAATGATCTTTGTTACAGTTCTTTTTGAAAGTGTTTAACATGTCATCTGTTCTAAAATGTTATTTCAACTATGTGAAGATTCTATCATGAACATCATCATCTTTTAAATGCTCACAAAAGCATTTCTTGAAGAAGTCATGTTTAAATGCTCATAAAAGCATTTCTTGAAGAAGCTAACGTTTTGCAAGATAATAAAGATGCATAAGCATCTTCAGTTATTGAGCACCCTTCGGGTTCTCAATTCAGAATAATGCCCGGCAGCAGGATCTAATCCCCCAGGCAACGAGATCTCTCAGAAGTAAGACTAGGGTCTGGTTCGAAACGGATCCTTCAGTTAAAAAGTGAAAAGATGACAAATGATTTTTGGAAATAGAAGCAGGTTTTCACCCCCATTTTCACTGTGCATGTTTAATTGTTTTGAAATGCATATGCTCTATTTGAAGGAATGTTTAACTAGCTTGAATACTTTAAATGTTCAAAGCTATCTGTTATGAAAAGTGCATGTACTCTGTGTTTAAAATGTACGAACAATTGGTAGTGTGCATTTTATAAACTCTCATGTACGAAACCACTGCCAATTGAAAACCCATGACAGATGCAGGAATTACTCATTGGGCTTTTCGAAGCTCACCCCATTCCCTAAATTTTTTCAGGTAACGATGATGAATGGGAGCCTTGCTCCATTTGGGGATGACGACTAGTGGCTTTAATATGATCAAGGACTTTTTGGAAGTACTAAGGACCCGTAGATGGTCGAATTTTGAAGTGTAATGGGACAGATTTTGGGATGTACTAGATTTTGGAAAATTATGTACTTAAGCCGAGAGGCAACCGGATATGTAATGTAAATAAAACTCTAAATTTTAGTATGCTCTGATTATTATTATTATATGTACCGCTATGAAGAGCGGCAGTACCGGATGGATGTGCGACAGATTTTAAAAAGAAAAGAAAAAGTTTAAGTTTTTCATGCTTCCGCAACCACAGGCTGCACCGCCATCCGATATTGTTGCTTATGTTCGCCTCGCCCAAAGGCTCCCGAGCCTGAAGGCGGCGGTCGCGATCCGAGATCGGCACAGGATGGGTTTCGGGTCGTGACAGAGTGGTATCAGAGCCCTAATGAGGTCTAGTTTAAGCCCCAAGACACTAATCCAAGTTTGGTTCAAACTAAATCAGACCTGCACCCACGTTTCAAAATTTTATTCCAATTGTAGCTCAGATTTTCTCACTCAATTTCGGGTGGTTTTCATTCATTTCTGTTGCAATTCAAAGCTTAAATTCTGCACAATAAAATCCTACAATTGCATGCTTTTAATTCTAAACATAATCCAACGAAATTTAAATGAAATTGATACCTGTTCAGTGGGTTTCTCTCCAAAATTCTCCTTTCTTCCGTTCCTGTTTTGTTACTCCAGTTTCTATCAGTTTCTTGCTACTGTTTTCCCACTATCTCACGTCTCTTTCCTTATTCCAGACTGTCATCCTCTTTTATTTCCTATCAACACTCATGCAGTTAGTGGCATTGCCACTTGTTGATTCCATGAGAACACTTGTCTTTATTATATGGCTGCTGTTTGCATGAAGAACACCTCACGGTTCTTGAAACCACATGGCTGCCACCAGTTTTTGGATTCAGCTGAAAACAGCCGACAGATTCTCTCCCTGAATCCCTTATTTAGTTTACAATTTTTCTTCTTCTGATTTCTATTTCTTGTATTTTCTTTATACCAATATATGTATACACACATATATATATATATGTATTAGACAGCCGTACACATATGTTTATATAAAATTTTGTATCTTAAATTATAATTACATTAGTTCATATACACATGTGATTTTATATTTTATATTATTGTATACTACTATTAAATTTTTGCTTCATTTATTTACGAATGTTCATGCCCAAATTTCATGATCTTAATTAAAGATTGACAGTTATCTTGAACTTCCTATTGGAAATTCATGTATTGGGATTCAAAACTGTTTTTGTTATACAAGGCCTTTGGTCACTAATTAATACTTAGTGATTGGATGATTATTTGATTAGGTCGGGGTATTACACATCGCCTCTTTGAAGACGCCTAGCCTGAAACATGTTAAGGCGATATCCCTGAAAATTGCCTTACCCGATCGCCTAGACGACAAAGCAATCACCTTTGACAACATTGATCCCTGTTAGAATATTTATCATGTTAGTCTATGTGTATTAGCTCATCATTAAATGTAGTATGGTCATTTCAGTGTCTTTTGTTTAGCCCTATTATAAAGGACTTTTTTCTTTTCTATGTATTGTAAGTTTCTAGACTTGATTATTTTCTTTTATTAAGATATTTTTCTCTTCTCTCTTTTACTTCTAATTCTCTGATTAAAGTTAACATGGTATCAGAGCTTGGTTGAGATCCAAAGCTAATTAAGAACAATGTAAAAGCCATGACAGAGTCAAAGAAGCACAATGGTGACGTTGACATCAGACCGTACAACTGACGTTAGCATGGTGTCATCAGATCGGGGCAAGATCTACATGGTTTGGATCAAAATTTCATGGGGAGTATTATGGTATTTTTTTTGAAATATTTAGATAATTTCTATGTTTTTTGAATTTTTGAATATATTCAAGAAAAAAATGCCATTTTTTGCAATCTGCAATTTTTGAGTAATTTTCATGGTTTTGATGAATCAAATCCTTTCTAAGTGGTTCATTTTGGGGTGCTTTGGGTTCGATTGAGTTACTCATTGTTGTCTGGTTTGTTTTTGGAAAAGATTATGATATTAGAGCCTTAGTTGTATTGGTCTGTGCAATTAAATGGTATATCGTGGGCTGTTTTGGGTTTGATTGAGTCATCCATCGTTGTTTGATTTGATTTTGGTGAAGTTTGTGTGAGATCGAAGTGTTGAATGTGTGTTAGGTGGTACGAACAACTTTGGTTTTGGTTCGAATCTCTAAGTTATGTTATTTTTTACCTGTGGTTGTCTTCTAATTGTATTGGGTGTTATTTGTTGCACTCTTTTGTGATCTATTTAGTGCATTAAGCTTCTGTGATACACAAATTTGTGAAAATGGCAAGTGAAAATTCAGATTCTCTTCAAGCTATTAGTGTAATATCCCTACCCAGAATATGGCACATATATCGAGGTAGACCCGGTTGAGTAATGTAACACTAGTTGTAAACTGAGCTATTAAAGCTCTATATCATGATATTTTATAGACTGGATGATTTTAAAATGTGAACGGTTTATTTTGTACAGCCAGTGTCGAGCGACGGTCGAGCAACCCAGGACTTAGCCTCGTAATACGTGAACACACGCATTCCCATGCACATGTACGTTGCATGGATGCGTAGCCCATTGAATATAAGTGTATGTATATCTATATAGAAATTAATATATATATATATATGTGTGTGTGTGTGTGTGTAAATGAATATATATATATATAGATATGTATATATATATATAATTAAAGTATACATACAGTATTATACATATATATGCTTATGTGTATTTAATTGGAAATACATGGAAAAGGGAAGGACTGCATGTGCAGTGCATGTGTGGCTGTGTGTGTGTGTGTATTGTTTGTTTTGTGTGTGTGATTGTGAGGGCAGCAAGGTTGCCGACACTTAAGGGTGCAAGTGGGTGAATTGTATATACATATATAATGCATGTTTGGTGCATGGAGGATGGGGATTTGAGGGGCAGTTGAAGGGCAGTCCATTTTGGCTATAAGAAATGGAGGAAGAGAGAGAAAAGGTGAGCGTGAGAGTGGGGCAAGTGGGAAGAATTGTGCTTATAAATACAGAAGAGGTTTTGAGGAGAATTAAGAAACAAAGAAGAAGATTGAAGAGCTGAGACTGGAAGAAGAATTTTTCCCAAGGAATCAGAAGCAGGAACTGGGTGTTTCTGAAGGGCTACTACGAGCGAAACTGAGAAAACATAAAGTGAGTTACCCAGTTCTGATTTTTCAATTCAATGCATGAAACTTGGATTTCTTTATAGGGTCTGAATCAGCGTGAATTGTAGAGTATTTTGGAAAAAGAATCAACCAAAATGATGCCATGAAGAGGCAGAAATAGGAAGTTACAAGGTTGAGGGATAATCGAGTCTTGGGAAAATATTTGCATGAAACTCTATTTTAAGTATGTAGAACTATTGATATCATGTTCAGGATAAGTGTAGGGCAAATTTTGGGTGAAACTAGTAACTTAGGAGTCACGAAATTTAGAGAGAATACTTGGCCAGAGTTATTGTTTGAGCTTATTCGTAAGGTTCAAGTTGTCTAAATGGGAAGCTAAGGGTGGATTCATGATCTCCATGAGATTGTGAAGAAGACTGCATTGAGAAAAACTAAAAAATTGATAGGAAATGGGTTGCCGTCACCGAAGAAGGTGACAGAACCCTATTGTTGCGTCATCGGATAATCAGGGAAGGAAATGAATAGTGAGTGTTAAAAATGGTGCCGTATAGTGTTGCATTTTGCCTAAGCTACATCGTTTAATATAGCAGTGTTTTAATATTAAGTCCAATTGGGTCTGTTTGGCTATAGGATTGTGAAATTCAAATTGGGCTATTAAATTAGAACAGGGTTAGCTTATTCCTATTTACAGCTTGTACGCTGTTTGGCTTAGGAATACTTGGAAAAAAAATACGCAGGGGCTGCTGCCCCTACGAGTCGAACCATGGACCTAGGGTGAATGAGGCATACACGGACCACTGAGCCACGGCTCACGTGTGGTCATATGATCACTGAATATATATATATATATTTATATATATATATATTATATAATTAACTAATCAAAAAAAATAATAGGGCTCTGCCCCTAGAGACTCAAACACTCAACCATTCACACACACATAAACCTAAGGCCACATGCGTGACCACTGTGACAGGCACGCCCGTGTGAAATATTGTGAATAAATATATATTATATAAAAACAATATTAAATTAATTTAATAATAGTAAAATAATGCGAAGTCCAAATAAAATAAGTAAATAGTATATTTTGACTATCTCGAGCATTCCGGACCCAATGGTGGGGTCCGTTTTGCAAGATGGGATCCCAAAAATAAAGACACGTAAAAATGTAAAAAGACCATTTTACCCCTAGTGCCCTTAAAGCCAAATGGAATTCCACGAAAGCCTAAATCGACTTTCTTCGGCATTCCGGACTCAATAGTAGAGTCTAATTTAGTGATAGAGATACTTATAATAGTAAGGCATAAAATTTGATGAATAATAGTAAAACTAAGACGTATTTACTGATGTATAGAGAACTCGAAAGGAAAGGGAAAAATCACATGATACTCATCTAGGAACACATTTAGAGGTAAGTAAAACCTATTCTTTTCCATGTGGTGTTTCCAAGCCAAGTTTATTTTATTTACTACCGAACTTTTACTTTCGAACATACCAGATATTATTATTTTTCACAATGTGATATTGTTCTATCTTGTGGACATTGATTGACTGCTATATCATTGTTATCATGTTAAACCATGCCTTGAAAGGCCTACTGTTATGTTTTTACTGTACATATGATATTCTATTCTTATATTCTTATGGAATCACTTATGATCATGATATGTTTATGTATGCTGGATTTGTGCTCAGTCAAAATATCCATCTGATGCTTTCTGATTCACTAGAGACCTACGGGTCAAGTCCGTGAACGGACATATGGCAATTCATTGGAGTTCATTGGGGGGTATGTCAGGCCCCAAAAGACCGAGGGTGTGCCAAACCCTGGCACAGAGTAAATGCATCTCTTATATGATTGATATGACTACGATTGTTGAATGACACTATCCCTTATGACTTATCTTATACTGAGAGACATTCCTTATTGATTTGATTGTGATCAGTTTATTGTGGCAGTACATTCATGTTGATACATTGTTGTTGAGAGTTCCATGTTGATGTTATATCCATTATTCTTGATTGTATATTGTGACCCCATTGTTCATTGGCCATTATGGCAATTGTTCTCATTGGCTATCATATTCTTATTCATGGATTCATATTTTTTTACTATCACTGATACCAGTGTCAAAGATGGGAATTTACTTACTGAGCTTTTGTAGCTCATTCCATCTTACTTACCATTTTTTAGGTAGTGACGCTGCAAGACCCTAATAGGAGTTTAAGAGCGTAGGAGGACATTTTGAGGAAATGTACTAGTCTATGATGTAGTTCTCCCATGTATTCGCCACCCACGGGTGCTGGTTACGTTTAGTCCTTGAATTTACTTTTGTAGAACCATATAATGTATTACAGACTTCTGCTGATTATTATATTGAAAAGACTTCCACTGATTATTATTTTAGATTTTTAGTACATTGCATAGTATTACTATGATACAGGAATGGAAAAAGTAAGGACGACCTTAGGGTCGGCCCCGCGACATGAGATCCGCATAGGGTGGGTTTCGGGTCGTGACAGCTTGGTATTAGAGCTATAGGTTCGATTGTGAGTCATAGGAGATAGGACTAGAACTAGAGTCGATAGATATAGCTGACGTTCTTTAAATAGATTTCACACGATCATTTACTATTCTCTTGTACATTGACTGGACATCTTACAGGTTATCTTACAGACATGGTTAACACGAGGAATAATCCGTTACCTATAGATCGATTAGAGAGATTGATGGAGAGTGTCATCGAGTCTTTACCACAGGTTCAGGCCAGCACGAGTCAGCTAGTACGATAGGAGTGGCCTGTCAACATAGGCGGCAACGTAGGCGGCCGTCAAGGGAACGAGAAAAACTCTACATTTTCATATGAGCAGTTTCAGAATATGAGACCCCCGACGTTTGACGGTACTAGAGGGCCCACTATAGCTGAGGACTGATTATTGGAGATGAACAGGATCTACAATATCCTAACGTGTACTGAAGTGCAAAATGTGGCATTCACCACGTATATGCTTAAGGGGATGGCACACAAGTGGTGGATGATAGAGAAGGCCAAGGAACCAGGCATGGACTGGCAGCGATTCACTATGGTCTTCAACAAGAAGTACATGCCTCAAGAGGTACGGAACTAGAGGATTGCTAAGTTTATGGTGCTACAACAGGGAGGGATGACAGTAGAGCAATACGAGGCCACATTTATTGAGTTGGCCAGGTTTGCTCCGAATGTCATCAACAGTGAGGATTTAAAGGCTCGAAAGTTTAAGGAAGGGCTGCGGTGGTCTATCAAGGATAGACTTAAACCCTAGTGGTTGGCCACTTATGACAACGTAGTAGAGACTGCACGGATTATAGAAAGGAATCGTGAAGAGTTCGCCAAGAGACGAGAGAATTAGAGGTCAGGAGGTAATCAGAATAGGAGGCAAGGGCCTTCTTCTTCTGGACAGGGGTCCATATTTACTAGACCTGGAGCTGTATCACAAGCGAAAGGGTCTGGTCAGAGGAGGCAGAGTAATATTAGAGGGGGTGTAGCCAAATGCCCCCACTGCGACAAGATCTACAAGGGCCAGTGCCTCAAGGATAGCCACACTTGCTACTATTGTGGTCAAAAGGGACATTTTGCGAGGGATTGCCCTCAAAAGGGCCAGGTTACTACGAGCACTGCCTCGGTTAGAGTGCCAATACCCATAGTAGTAGCATCTAGACCCCAGACCCACAGAAGTGGGTAAGGGAATGTCCAGCAGCAGGCCGGATGGGTTTTCTCCATTTTACCAGGAGACATGCAGGCTATAACTTTTATAGTCGTAGGTACTCTTTTAGTCTACTCACAGCTTGCCTATGTTTTATTTGCCATTGGATCTACACATTCATTTATATCCCCTACATATGCTGCTAGATTGAGTGTTTCTATACCATCTGGGAAATCGTTGTTGGGGGATACCATGTATAGGAATTGTGGGGTACAGATTGGGGATACACATTTATTTGCCGACCTTATACCATTGGGAATTTGTAGGTTTGATGTTATCCTTGGAATGGACTCATTGGCCATAAACCATGTTACGATAGACTGTGTGGCCAAGCGAGTTCTCATATAGAACCCTAGATTTTTGACAGTTGATTTTGAAGGGACAAGGGTGGCTTCCCCACCCTACTTTATTTCCTCTATCCAAGCTAGGCGTCTTCTTCGCAAGGGATGCCAAGGTTTCTTATGTAGTGTCCAAGACACTGACTCTCAGTAGCCTGAGTTAAAGAAGATTCCCATTGCTAGGGAATTTTCTAAGGTATTTCTGGATGATCTTCTAGGGATGCCTATAAACAGGGAGATTGAGTTTTGCACCGACATACTGCCAGGCACTACACCGATATCTAAGACACCTTACAGGATGACACCAACAGAACTGAAGGAGCTAAAGCATCAGTTACAGAAATTGTTGGACAAGGGTTTTATACGACCCAGCTTATCACCATGGGGTGCACCTGTATTGTTTGTTAAGAAGAAAGATGGAACTATGAGGCTGTGTATTAACTATCGTGAGTTGAACAAGGTTACCATCAGGAACAGATATCCACTGCCCAGAGTAGATGATCTGTTCGACTAGTTGAAGGGAGCTCAGGTGTTCTCGAAGATCGACCTGAGGTCCGGTTATCATCAACTGAAGGTCAGACCCGCTTACATTCAGAAGACGGCATTTAGGACATGGTGTGGACATTACGAGTTTCTAATTATGCCATTTGGGGCGACCAATGCCCCAACCGCATTCATGGATATGATGAACCGTGTGTTCAAGCCGTACTTGGATGACTTCGTGATTGTGTTCATAGACGATATCTTAGTTTACTCCAAGAACTAGGAGGAACACGAGGTACATCTGAGGAGAGTTCTACATAAGTTAGGGGAGCAGAAGCTGTAGGCCAAGCTGAAGAAGTATGAGTTCTGGCTCCCTAGCATAGCATTTCTGGGACACGTGATTAGCAAGGAGGGAATCTCAGTCAATTCTTAGAAGATCGAGGCAATCATGAATTGGCCTCAGCCTACTAGTGTCACGGAAGTACGGAGTTTCATGGGGTTAACAGGCTACTATAGGAGTTTTGTCAGGGACTTCTCCAAGATAGCTACGCCTATTACCCAGATGACTAGGAAGGGTGTTCCTTTTGTTTGGACAGAGGAACAAGAGAGGAGCTTCCAAGAGTTGAAGGATCGACTAGTTATAGCTCCGATATTGATAGTGCCAGATGGAACTGATGGGTTTATGATCTATAATGATGCCTCACTCAAGGGCTTGGGGTGTCTATTGATGTAGAATGGAAGGGTGGTAGCATATGCTTCACGATAGTTGAGACCACATGAGGGGAACTAGCCCGACACACGACCTCGAGTTAGCAGCCATTGTCTTCGCTTTGAAGATATACAGGCATTACTTATACAGAACCACGTGCGAGATCTTCACTCACCATAAGAGCCTCAAGTATCTGTTTACACAGAAGGAGCTCAACATGAGACAGCACCGTTGGTTAGAGTTGTTGAAAGACTACGAGTTCAGCATACAGTACCACCTAGGGAAGGCAAATGTGGTAGCTGACGCTCTTAGTAGGAAGTCATCAGGGAGTTTGGCTTCCCTATTGAAAGTACAGATAGAGATATTGAGAGACTTGGAGGATATGGAGATAGAGATAGTTCTGCCCAGCTCTGAGGCATTGTGTACCAACGTCACAGTCAGCCTATCGATTGTGGACAGGATCAGAGATCAGCAGACTCAGGATAAGAAGTCGGCTAAGCTTCGTCAGGAGGTAGAGACAAGAATATACTCTGAGTTTTCAATGCGAGAAGGGATGTTATGCTATCAGGGCAGAATCTGCCTACCCAATGTGCCAGAGCTCATGAGGGAGATCCTCGATGAGGCACACAATTCAAGATTTACCTTGCATTCAAGGAGCACCAAGATGTATCACAATGTCAAAAGCTCTTATTGGTGGTCCGGGATAAAGCGTGACATAGCTACGTACATAGCACGATGTGCCAAGTGCCAGTAAATCAAGCTAGAGCATTAGAAGCGTGGAGGACTTCTGTAGTCATTACCTGGAATATGGCATGTATACCGAGGTAGACCTGATCGAGTAGTGTAACACCAGTTGTAAACTGAGCTATTAAAGCTCTATATCATGATATTTTATGGACTAAACAATTTTGGAATGCGAACAGTTTGTTTTGTACAGCCAGTGCCGGGCGACGCCCTAGCAACCTAGGACTGAGCCTCGTAATACATGCACGCACGTATTTTTATACACATGTATGTTGCATAGATGCGTAGCCCATTGAATATAAGTGTATGTATATGTATATAGAAATTAATATATATATATGTGTGTGTATGTGTAAATGAATATATAGAGATATGTATAATTAAAATATATATATACAAGTATACATACGGTATTATACATATATATATATATATGCTTATATGTATTTAATTGGAAATAAATGGAAAAGGGAAGGGCTGCATGTGCAGTGCATGTGTGGCTGTATGTGTGTGTGTGTACTGTGTTTTGTGTGTGTGATTGTGAGGGAAGCAAGGCTGCCGACACTTAAGGATGCAAGTGGGTGAATTGTAGATACATATATAATGCATGTTTGGTGCGCGGAGGATGAGGATTTGAGGGGCGGTTAAAGGGCAGTCCATTTTGGCTGCAAGAGAGAGAGAGAGAGAGAGAGAGAGAGAGAAGGTGGGCGTGAGAGTAGGGCAAGTGGGAAGAATTGTGCTTATCAATACAAAAGAGGTTTTGAGGAGAATTAAGAAACAAAGAAGGAGATTGAAGAGCTGAGACTAGAAGGAGAATTTTTTCCCAAGGAATCAAAAGTAGGAACTGGGTGTTTATGAAGGGCTACTGCGAGCAAAACTGAGAAAACATAAGGTGAGTTACCCAGTTCTGATTTTTTAATTCAATGCATGAAACTTAAATTTCTTTATAGGGTCAGAATCAGCATGAATTGTAGAGTATTCTGGAAAAAGATTCAACTAAAATGATGCCATGAAAAGGCTAAAATAGGGAGTCACAGGGTTGAGGGATAATCAGGTCTTGGGAAAATATTTGCATGAAACTCTATTTTAAGTATGTAGAACTATTGATATCATGTTCAGGATAAGTGTACAACAAATTTTGGGTGAAACCAGTGACTCAGGAGTCACGAAATTTAGAGAAAATACTTGGCTGGAGTTACTGTTTGAGCTTATTCTTAGGGTTCAGGTAATCTAAATGGGAAGTTAAGGATGGATTCATGATCTCCATGAGATTGTGAAGAAGACTGCATTGAGAAAAACTAAAAAACTGATCGGAAGTGGGTTGTCGTTACCGAAGAAGGTGACAAAACCCTACTGTTGCGTCATCGGATAATTGGGGAAGGAAATGAATAGTGAGTGTTAAAAACGATGCCGTATAGTGTTGCATTTTGCCTAATCTACGCCGTTTAATATAGCAGTGTTTTAATATTAAGTCCAATTGGGTCTGTTTGGCTATAGGATTGTGAAATTCAAATTGGGCTATTAAATTAGAACATGGTTAGCTTATTCCTGTTTACAGCTTGTACGCTGTTTGGCTTAGGAATACTTGGAAAAAAAATACACAGGGGCTGCTGCCCCTGCAAGTCCAACCATGGACCTAAGGTGAATGAGGCACACTCGGACTACTGAGCCACGGCTCATGTGTGGTCATATGATCACTGAATATATATATATATATATATGTTATATAATTAACTAATCAAAAAAAATAAAGGGGTGGTGCCCCTGGAGACTCAAACACTCAACTATTCACACACACATAAACCTAAGGCCACACGCATGACCATTGTGACAGGCACACCCATGTGAAATATTGTGAATATATATATATATATATTATATAAAATCAATATTAAATTAATTTAATAATAGTAAAATAATGCGAAGTCCAAATAAAATAAATAAATAGTATTTTTTGACTATCTCAGGCATTCTGGACCCAATGGTGGGGTCCGTTTTGCAAGATGGGATCCCAAAAAATAAAGACAAGTAAAAGTGTAAAAAGACCATTTTACCCCTAGTGCTCCTAAAGCCAAATGGAATTCTGCGAAAGCCTAAACCAACTTTTTTTGGCATTCTGGACTCAATAGTAGAGTCTAATTTAGTGATAGTGATACTTATAATAGTAAGGCATAAAATTTGATGAATAGCATTAAAATTGAGATGTATTTACTGATGTATAGGAAACTCGAAAGGAAAGAGCAAAATCACACGATACTCATCTAGGAACACATTTAGAGGTAAGTAAAACCTATTCTCTTTCATGTGGTGTTTCCAAGCCAAGTTTATTCTATTTATTGTCGAACTTGTACTTTTGAACGTACTAGATATTATTTTTTTTCACAATGTGATATTGTTCTATCTTGTGGACATTGATTGACTGTTATATCATTGTTATCATGTTGAACCATGCCTTGAAAGGCCTACTGTTATGTTTTTACTGTACATATGATATTTTATTTTTATACTCTTATGGAATCACTTATGATCATGATATGTTTATGTATGCTGGATTTGTGCTCAGTCACAATATCTATCTGATGCTTTCTGATTCACTAGAGACCTACGGGTCAAGTTCGTGAATGGACATATGGCAATTCATTGGGGGGTATGTTGGGCCCCAAAAGACTGAGGGTGTGCCAAACCCTGACACAGAGTAAATGCATCTCTTATATGATTGATATGACTATGATTGTTGAATGACACTATCCCTTATGACTTATCTTATACTGAGAGACATTCCTTATTGATTTGATTGTGATTGGTTTATTGTGGCAGTACATTCATGTTGATACATTGTTATTGAGAGTTCCATGTTGATGTTATATCCATTACTCTTGATTGTATATTATGACCCCACTGTTCATTGGCCATTATGGCAATTGTTCTCATTGGCTATCACAACATCTTATTTCTTATGATTGGCTATCATATTCTTATTCATAGATTCATATTCTTTTATGATCACCGATACCAGTGTTGGAGATGGGAATTTACTTGCTGAGCTTTTGTAGCTCATTCCATCTTACTTACCATTTTTCAGGTAGTGGCACTGCAAGACTCCAGTAAGAGTTTGAGAGCGTAGGAGGACATTTTGAGGAAATTTACTAGTCTATGATGTAGTTCTCCCATGTATTCACCACCCACAAGTGCTGGTTATGTTTAGTCCTTGAATTTACATTTGTAAAACCATATGATGTATTACAGACTTTCACTGATTATTATATTGAAAAGACTTCTGCTGATTATTGTTTTAAATTTTTAGTACATTATATATTATTACTATGATATAGGAATGGAAAAAGTAGGGAAGACCTTAGGGTCGGTGTAATATCCCGACCTGGGATACCGGGTCACATGGCACGAATTACGAAGTTAAGAAAAATTATGTAAAGTTTTAAGACTTGTGAGAATAATTAATTAATTAATTAATTATATGAAATAATTATTTTTTTTTATAATTAAATATTTTGAACACATATTTACATTACATGTGGGGTGTATTGTATTGTATGTATGTATATGTGAACAAGTATGTATGTATGCATGTATATAGATAAAATAAAATAAGTATATATATATTTATATATATATATATAAATATATAAGAGATAAATATGAGGGGGTGTGTGTGTGTGTCGGCAGTGTGTGTGTCGGCAGTGTGTGTGTCTGTGTCTCCATGTGTTGGTGTGTGTGATATATATAATATACATATATACAAAATATCTTGCAAAACTTAAATGCAAAGGCAGAGAAATTGAAAAGTAAAATTAATTGGGATGGGAAGGTCTTGATGAGAAGTGAAAATTGGAGGCTGAATACAGAGAAGTGAGGTCATGTAGAGAGAGAGAGAAGAGTCAGTGGAAATGGTTTAAAAACCAAAGCATGCATTGCATGCTCATTTGAAAGAAAAGAAATAAACCAAGAAGCTTAAGGACGAAAGAAAATAGAGTCAGAAGGAGAAGGAGAGCAAAAATCACACCAAAAAGGTGTGAACACTTGAACTTGTCATTTTCTCTCTCTAGAAGTTATGATTTAATATGAACTGTTTAAGGTTATTTATATACGTATGATGTGTTATATGTGTTTTAGACATGATCAAGCATGAAATGGAGTCTTAAAAACCACCAAAAACACCAAACCCAGTAAGGATCACCATTGATGGACCTTGCTTGAAGCAGGTCTGAAATCATGTGAACAAAACCTTATTTGGATTATTGGAACATCAACTAGACTCCAAGAGTGTTTTAAAAACACTAGACCGCGATAAAAAATCACAAGAAATGTCCCCCATACGATGAGTTGCGGGTTTAGGTTTTTACAACCAAGCTTTTAAACTCGCGTCAAAACTGATATTTAAGAATGAAAAACTAAACCCCATGAAAAGGGGATCACAACAGAACAAGTCTCACGAGATTTAACTTAGAAATGACCATTTAGGATCGAATTACAGTTCGGATTATCAAGGTTGAAACTGAGCAAATGGGTTCGATTTGAACTCCAAAATGAATGCCAAACTGATCGTTTATGCCTTAAGAAAATTTCTACATGAAAACAGTAGGGTTTTAGTTGGCCAAAATCCACGAAATTGAAAGGAAATGAAACTTGCAAATTAGGGCAACGTAGGGGTTAAAATGAGGAAGATGACGATGAGTTGACTTGTTTTAAAATAAACGAGCTGACTCGGACACGTGGCAGCATCTGAGCTTGCCACCAAATAAATGAAACGGCAACATTTCTGTTTGTTTTAAAACGCTAGGGCTGACGTCATCGTGACATTAGCCACACGCATGAAATCCACTAGACCGGTTGGTTTACAACCAGACCGGACCGGTTCACTTATTTTTGGACCGAACCAATTGGTTTTATGATTTATTTAAAATTAAATAAACCAAGACTTCCTCTATTTACAGTTTGACCCCAACTATTTTATGAAATTATACTGTGGCCCAACTAATGAAGATTTTATGCAATTAGACCCCTGAAAAAATAATTAAATAATTAAATAATTAATTTAATTACTTAATAAATAAAGTTAAATTACTATTTTGCCCTTGGGTCATAAATAAAGCAAATGAAATCCAAATTAAACATATGAATAGTGTATCCTTACTATTTTGGATATTCTGAGACTAATGGTAGGGTCCGTTTTACGAGACGGGACCCAAAAAATAAAGACACGTAAAGGGGTAATGACCAAAGCACCCCTTGTCCAAAATTAACAAGTTATTAGTGTATTCTTACTATCTCGGACCTTCTGAGTCCAATGGTGAGGTCCACGACACAAGATGAGGTCCCAAACATAAAGACACGTAAGGGGGTAAAATGACCAAATTACCCCTAGTACCTCAAAAGTCAAATTAAAAGCAGGGAAGGTCTAAATTGATTTTCTTTGACATCCCAGACTCAATAATGGAGTCCGAATTACGAAACGGAGTACAGAAAAATGAGACACGTAAAATGGTAAATGACTATTTTGTCCTTTTACATATAACAGTCTGAATTAAATGTTAGGAAAGCCTAAACCGACTTTCTTGGACACTCCGGACTCAATGGTAGAGTCTATTCGACCAAAAGAAATGTCTAAAATAAAAAGACATAAAACTTGATTAATAGAATCTGTCAGATGACTATAAATTAAAGTAATACCAAAGTATTAATACTAAGGCGTATACGAGAAAATGAAATACGAAAAGACACGACACGTAAACATGTCAAATAAATAACTTTAAATTAAAGTTTATGGAGCTACCAGAAGAGTATAAATTGAAATAAATTCAATTCCTAACACATTAATTGTGTCATAGGTTAAGAGTATGAGTTAAGTTAAGTACATATGAAATTATGAAATCGTTTTAGGATCTAATACGATTTAAGCATAAGTTAAGGAATATCGAGATGATATTACAATCAATGTGAAGTTGATGAGATGTTTATGAATTATTCTTAGGAACTACAAGGAAAGTGGGAAAGCGCATTATTAGCACTACCCCTAAAGGACCAAGGTGAGTAACCCTGTATTTGAAGTGGAGATTTAACTCCATGGATTTAAAAAGGTTTTAAATGCAAAGATATGAAATGTTTGAAATTTCGGATTCAGTATTAACATGATTCAGTTTTTAATTGTTCTGTTTTATAACTCTATTGTGACATGCTCAGTGATTGGTTTTTCCCACAATAGTTTTTCCTTCAAATATATTTCTGCATGTCTAGTTAAAATGCAATTATTGTTAAATATCCTGAATTTGCTTATTTCAAGTATACGAAGATTTTACGAAGTTATGAAAAGTATCTATGAGAAAAGTCACATGATAAATGTTTTATAAGATAATGGTGCATAAGCACACAGGCAGCATTTTGGATTTCTTCGAATCTTATTGACATGTCAAAAACCACATAGTCAGTATTTTAGGTTTCCTCGGAATTCATTGACCTGTCATGTAAACTACATAGTCAGTATTTTGGATTTCATTGGAACTTATTGACCTATCATGTGAACCACATAGTCAGTATTTTGGGTTCTCATTGTAACTCATTGACCTGTCATGTGAAATGCCCGGTAGCAGGATCTAATCCCCCAGGCAAATGAGATATCTCCATTTATAAGTAATATGGGAGTCCGGTTCGAAACGGATTCCACTAATGGAAGTGATAAGATGACAAATGATTTGAAAATGGAAGCAAGTTTTACCCTCATTTTCAATATGCATATGTTTTGAGTTTATATACTCTATTTAAGAAATACATGTTATGTTATATGTTTTGAAGTTCATGAGTATAAGTATAGCTTGAATACTTTAAATGTTTCAAAGCTATCTGTTTTATGAAATGCATATGTTTTGAGTTATAT
This sequence comes from Nyssa sinensis, assembly GCA_008638375.1. Taxonomy (NCBI): domain Eukaryota; kingdom Viridiplantae; phylum Streptophyta; class Magnoliopsida; order Cornales; family Nyssaceae; genus Nyssa; species Nyssa sinensis. The sequence goes on from CM018040.1 coordinate 27,940,924, forward strand.
ACTCTATTTGACGAAGTACGAGTTTAGCTTGAATACTTGAAATGTTTCAAAGCTATTTGTTTTATGAAATGCATATGTTTTGAGTTATATACTCTATTTGACGAAGTATGAGTTTAGCTTGAATACTTTAAATGTTTCAAAGCTATCTATTTTAAGGAATGCATATATTCTATATTCAAAGTATACGAACAATTGGTAGTGATTATTTTACAAACTCTTATTTACTAAACCACTGCTAACTGAAAACCCCATGACGAATACTGGAATTGCTCACAAGCTTAGATTAGCTTACCTGGACTTTGTTCGGATCCCCCTTTCAGGTGATTCACAGCAGACAGGGTCTCGAGGACAATGGTGATGAGTATAGCTGTTTTTGGGAAGATATGTTTAAGTAGTTTCTTTTGAGAAACCTATGAACTCTAACAGTACATTTTGTATTAGTGGACAATGTAAGAATATGTATTAAGCCCTCAGGGCAACCGAACATGTTTTGTATTAATGTTATAAGTCCTTAAGTTTTAGTTATACTCTGAATGTGTAACCATGTATGCTATGTATGGAGCGGCAGTACCGGACGGATGTGCATAATTTAAAAATAAGAAAAGAAAAGAAAAAGTTTTTCACGCTTTCGCAAAACGCATGTCACACATTTATGCGATACCGTTGCCTATGTGAGCCTTCGCCTAAGTGTCCCCGGGCCTGAGGGTGGCGGTCGCGATGCGAGATCCGCACAGGGTGGGTTTCGGGTCGTGACAGTCGGCCCCGCGACACGAGATTTTCATGGGTGGGTTTCGGGTCGTGACAATTAGTGTAAAGTTGACATGAAATAATTATGCCTATTGGGCATATGTAATGAGAAATTTTTTGTTGGGAAAGAATATGTGGGGCTACATTACTGAAGTCGTAAAAATCCTAACTAATTCTAAGGTAGAGAATTATGCTAAGTTGTTAAACAACTAGGATGTTAATAATGAAAAATGTGTTACGTGGATTAAGAACTCTATTGATCAGGCCATTGGAGTACATTTGGCTAAGTTTAGCATAACCAAAGAAATTTGGGATTATTTGTCCAAATTATTTGTTTAGTCAAATTTTTCTAAGAGAGGTCAATTGATATATAAGATTCAGGCTACTCGCCAAGGTGACAGGAGTATTCAGGAGTTCTACTCAATTATGACTGGATTTTGGGATCAGGTAGCTCTGACTGAGCCTGTAAGGCTGAGTACTCATGAGTTGTATCATACATATAGAGAATGGCAGCGGTTGGTTTAATTTTTCATAGCTCTTAGGGATGATATTTGATGGTCTTTGTGGTTCTATTCTTCATCGCAGTCTACTTCCCTCTATTGACTTTGTGGTTCATAAGCTTTTAGCTAAAGAGGTTCGACTTTGGACTTTACTAGAAAAAGGGTCTTCTTCCTTTACCTATATAGACTTTTCTTGTAGTTCCACCTAGATGGCAACCTAGTTCACAAACTAGTTCACAGAACAAGCAAGGCGTCTGAGTTGGTCATGATGAGTGCAGTTTCTATAGTGGAAAGGGACATTGTAAGGTACAATGTTCTAAGTTAGTGAAGAAGCAAGTTCGTGGGTCTCAAAATTAGTTTTTTAGAGGTAAGGATCATCATGCTGCAGCGATTACACCACCAGTGGATGAATCCTCTACATCATCAGCTTCCACACTATCTTTGATAACTGAGTAATTGCAGAAGCTTATTTCCACTCATCAACCTAATGTTCTTTCAGTTTCTCCCTATGCAGGTTCCTTTCCTTAGGATCTTTAGGTATATCTCAGACCACTTGGGTCTTTAACTTAGGTGTTACACATCATATGGCTAGTGATCCATCTTTGTTCACTTCTACCTTTTCTTCTTTTTCTATCTTTCTACTTGCAGCCAATAGCACTCCTATGCCTTTGGCTGGTTTTCATTTTATTATTTCTTCACACTTATCACTTTCTGATGTCTATTATATTCCTCTACTTTGAATTTAATTTTTGTTAGTGAAATTTTTTATTCTAGTTACAAAGTTTATTTTTCTTCTTCTAGTTGTGTTGTGTAGGATCCTCGTTTCAAGAAGCCTATTGGGACAAGTCGTAGAAAGAGAGCATTGTATGTGTTAAAAGAGTTTCATGTTCCAGATATAGTTGCTTCCTTAATTGATTTATCTTCTTTTCATTTGAGTTCTAAGTCATTGAACTTTTATTTGTGGCATTCTTGTTTTGACCACATTTCTAATTCTCATTTGCAGTTTTAGTTTCGACTGGTAGCTTAGGCATTTTGCATTGCCACGATATTCCTGATTGTAGTGGATGTAAACTGGCTAAGTTTACTGCTTTACCTTTTAATAAAAGTTCTACTGTTTCTTTTGCTCCTTTTGATCTTATTCATTTTGATGTTTGGGGTCCTGCCCCTATCCCTACTAAAAGCGGGATTGGGTTTTTCTTATGAAATATCGGTCTGAATTATTTTCTATTTCACTACTTGTCATGCATACTCAATATTCTATTATTGTTAAATGCTTTAGGTGTGATATGGGAGGAGACTATTCCTTTTATGCGTTTTTAGACTTGTTTAAGTCTGATGGTATTATCCAATAGTCTTCTTGTGTAGAAACTCTTGAGTAGAATGGTGTGGCTGAGCATCTCTTTTGTTGTCTTGTAATATTCATCCTATCTTTTAGGGAGAGGCTCTTCTTACTGATGTTCATTTCATCAATTGTATTCCTTCTATTGTTACTTCTGGTGTTTCTCCGTTTGAATATTTGTGTGGTAAGTCTCCTAACTACTTCTCTATGCTTGTGTTTTGTTTTTCTTTATCATAATTTACATACTAAACTTTTTCTTCGTTTAGCAATGTGTGTTTTTCTTGGTTATGGTGATGGTGATGGTGATGGACAGAAAGGGTATCGAAGCTATGATCCTATTGCTAAAAAACTCTACATCTCTTGCTATGTGGTTTTTATGGAGCATATTCCATTTTTCTCTATTCCTTCTAGTTCCCACACTTTACCTAAATATGATCTCATTTATATAGATCTCTTTCCTGATAATATTTCGCTTGAATCTTGTGTTAAAGATGTGACAGTGTCCGATGTTCTTGTTTCTTTTGATTATATTGTTGTTTGTCCTCCTATTCTTCACACTTATGTTCATAAGAACACAACTATTTCTTCTATAGATTCAGCTCCACTGCTATCCTTGTTTGTTCCTTATTTAGGTTCTGACAACGTAGATCCTGCTTCTTCTCGTTATCCTATACATTTTCGTAAGTTTCTTAATCGATTTGATTTCTCTAACTCTTGTTATTTTGCTAATTTTTATTCTTTTCTTACTTCTATTTATGCTTTTTCTGAACCTACCTCATATAAAGAGGCTATTCTTGATCCTTTTTGGCAACAAGCTATGAATGAAGAGCTTTCTACTTTATATAAGACAGGTACCTGGGAGTTGGTGTCCTTTTTTTTTGGTAAACGTGTAGTTGATTGTAAGTGGTTGTACAAAATCAAAACCCGGTCTAATGGTTCTATTGAGTGGTACAAGGCTCGATTGGTGGCCATGGGATATGCGTAAGAGTATGGTATTGATTATGAGTAGACTTTTGCTTTTATTGCCAAAATGACCACCGCTAGTGCAGTTATAGCCTTAGTAGTAGTTCAATAGTGGCATCTTTCCTAAATGGATGTCTAGAATGCCTTTTTAAATGGGGACTTGATGAAGTCTTTCCTTCTCCCAGTCTTTCTCATCACTCTAGAAAGGTATGAAAACTTAACAAGGCATTCTATGGTCTCAAACAAGCTCCTTGGGTTTGGTTTGAGAAGTTCTCTATAATCATTTGTGATCTCGAATTTCATGCTAGTGATCATGACTCTGTTACTTTCCTTCGTTCAACTTCTGTTGGCCATGTTGTTCTTTTGCCATATGTTGATGACATGATTCTTACTAGTGATGATGGTGATGATATAGTTAGGATTTCATTTTTAAAATCACAATTGCAACATCATTTTGAGATAAAGGATTTGGGTCCTCTTCATTATTTCTTGAGCATTGAAATAGCTAAATCGCCTAAAGGTTATTTTCTCTTCCAATTCAAATATGCTTTTGATGTCATTCAGAAATCTTAACTCATAGACACTCGGATAGTTGAGACACCGTTGGAACTCAATGTTCATTATACTTCCTTTGACGAAGTTTCTTTGACTGATCCCACTTTATATCGAGTTCTTCTTGGTAGTCTAGTCTATCGTATTGTTGCACGTCATGATATCACTTATGCAGTTCATATTGTCAATTAATTTGTCACTTCTCCTACTATTGTTCATTGGGCTGTTGTGCTTCGCATCTTACGCTATCTTCGCGGCACCTTACACTAGAGTTTTCTCTAATCTTTGTCTTCTCCCTCGAAGCTTCGCGCTTATTCGGATTTTGATTGGGCTAGTGATTCTATAGATCGCAAGTCTACTACTTACTTTTGTGTTTGTTAGGACCCTGGAGTCTGATATTGTAATTGGCTAATCCGGTTTGACAAAACATGTTTTGTGTGTAATCCTTACATAAGTCCTAGGAGTAAGTACCTCAATACCCATTCTACTCCAATATCATCTAAAAGATATTACCGTGCATCACTATCGGTCGATTTCATTCACGAAGGGTATATTGGAGTTTTTTATTTGATTTGGATCTCACACACTCACATCATGCATTGCATATAGCTTTTATCATAACATTATCTATGTGATAGAATTGTGATTGTTAAACAATTTTCCTAAAATGCATCTTTAAAATCCTAAAGGAAAAATTTAGTTCACAAGACATACAAGAATGAGCAATTCTCTGTTGCTCATTCGAATGAACAACAGAAAGTTCATTTTCATTCATTCAAAGTTCTTGTATCAAAGGGAGAACTACAACCTCAGAGTTATGCTCGTTTGATATTCGTTCATTTTTCATTCGAACAAACGAGTGCTCGTTCGAACGATTGATGGTTCGTTCGAATGAACCCTGAGTGGAAAACAAATTTATAATCTATTTTCAAGCTCATTTAGGATAGAACAAGTTCATTACGAAAATACTCAAAAATTCAGTTGAGAAAAGTGGAACAAGAGTGAAAGAGTTTTCAATTGTGAGAGCTAAATTGTTGAGAGATCAAAAAGCTTTCATAAGAGATCAATCATAAATTTCATTCATACATTTCTCTACTTTCATTCATAGAATGATTTAGATCATTCACTAGATTCAAATCAGATCTAAGAGCCTCTTGTTCATATCAATTTCACCATTAATGAAGGATTAAGTTCAAGCTTGAGGATTCGACGTTGAGCGATTGGTGGACACCGCGGTTGTGAGGATTTGCAATTATGGAGTGGCTTCATCGGAGGATTTCGAGATTGTTAAGGATTCTGGTTGTATGAAGTTTTCGACTATGAGGAGCTTGAGGATTTTAGAGAAAATTAAAAACGTGATCAGCTAGAACGGAGCTTGGGGCACTAAGCGTATTCATAGATACGTTGTAATTCAATTTCCATTATAGTGGAAGTCTTCCTTGAGCATTGGCCCAACTCTAGAATTTTACTCCAAGGATTGTTATCCTTGGTTGTTAAATCGTTATCAATCGGTTTGCAAATCTCTCAATCACTTCATCTCTTTAAATTTATTAATTACTTTAATTGAATGCTTTTGCTAGAATATTGATATTGAAATTGAGTTTTCATGAATTTCATAATTGATTGTTAATTTGATTAATTTAAAACTTAATTGAGAAATTGATAGTGTAAATTGAATTGAATTGTAAATTTATTACTTAGTTGAATTTTGTATTGAATTGATAAAATTTCATATCAAATTAAGCTAGTTGATCAATTTGGTAAATGTTGATAGGTTGGTGTTTTTGAATGATTCTTGGCTATTTCATTAGTGGATAGGCATACATGTTGGATTAATCACGTTGAGTGATTTTTTTTTATTGTAGCATCTTTGTTGTAGACAAGAATTGAATTAAACAATGGAACAAATTTTTATTCTAGAACTTACCCATTCAACTCCCTCCCTTTAGGTGATATTCACACTTTAGGACCTTGAGTGATATCCTAGTGGTATCCCTCCACTTCAAATTGGTATCAAAGGCTTCTTTCAAAGGCATTTGATTGATATCCTAAATAGTGGAAACCTTGGAAGGGTTAAGAGAAGGAGGTTCAATCTCACGGCCACCCCTATTCTTGAGAGCTGTGATAAGCGAGTGTGTTTTGCCATCCAAGAAGGTTGGACCCCTCTAGTCACAATCGTAACTACAAAAATTCCGTCCGTAGTCAAGCCTTCAAATACTTGGAACGAGTTAGAGTTAAGGATGAGCAGATATGACACCAAAGAGTTGAATGCCATCTTTAACGCCGTAACTCCTAATGAGTTTCGCCATATCATGACTTGTGAGATGTACAATGAGGCTTGGGACATCCTCAAGATTACCCATGAGGGTACATCGGTGGTAAAAAGGTTAAAATTACAAATGTTGACTTCTAGGTTTGAAGCCTTAAGAATGGAAGAATAGGAAACCTTTTCCGAGTTCTATATTAAATTGAGTGACATTGTCAACTCATCATTGAACCTAGGTGAGAAGTTTGAGAGGACCAAGATTGTAAGAAAAATATTGAGATCTCTTCCTAAGAGATTTCAACCTAAGATAACTGCTATTGAGGAGAGTAAATACATGGACTCTCTCTTTATTGATGAGTTAGTTAGATCACTTCAAAATTTTGAGCTAACTTTAAGGCAAGCAAAGAAGACCAAAAGTCTTGCCTTAAAATCAATACAAAGAGAAACTAAAGGGGATTTTGAAATTGACCTTAAGTCCATGAATGATGAGGACGTAGCTCTCTTTGTTAGGAGGTTTGACAAATATCTCAAGGGTAGAATGCTTAACTCCAAAGGATCTCAAAGCTCAAATAAAATATCCTTTAAAAATTCTAACTCTTCAAGAGGCCAAGTCCAAAAATCTTCTTTTAGTAGTGATAAAAGAAGACATTCATCACAATCTTCCTCTAAACCTATTGAAATCTACGATTACCACAATTTCAGGCATATAGTAGTTGATTATTCTAAAAAGAGAAATGAAAATTCTCGAAATAGGAGGGCAATGAAATCATCTTTTTCCGAAGAAAATGGTGAGGAAGAAGGGGATGAGAATGATGATGAAGAAGAAGGTGATAAAAGTCAATTCTTGGCTTTCATGAGTGTCACCAATGTCCATGAAGGATCCTTCTCCTTTGAGGATAAAGAGCATGAGAACATCAAAGACCTTGTGTCAAGTGATGATGAAGACAATATTACGATTGCTTTTAAAAGACTATTCAATGAATCTATAAATCTTAAGAAGTCAAATAAGAAATTTATCACTAAAATCAAGTCTTGTGAGAAAAAGAAGAGTGCCTTAATAATTGATCAATCCCTGTTGAATTAACTAAATGAGGATAAATTCTCTCTCGAAGAAGGTTAAAACCTTAGAAAAAGAGAGAAATTTGTTGGTTGTTGAGGTAGGAGGACTTAAGACATTCTTAGATGCTTGTGAGGTTGAAAAGAATGAATTGAATTTCAAAGTTCACTCTCTTAGTAGACAACTCACACAAGCTAGGAATGTAAAAGTGAATCTTAAGGATAGGTCAAATAAGTTTTCTAAAATTCTTAATACCTTCCAAATCAAGAATGATAGAAGTGGTTTGGGCTATGACATGTTCACGAATAAGAACAAAACTTCCACTTCTACTTGTAGTCAATCTCTCACACTCAAGTCGATTGTATTTGTGACCTCAAAATCTAAAGGTGTTGAACCACCTAAACCTAGGAGGCAAACCCAACCATAACCAAAGCCTCAAGCACATTCTCTTCCACTCCCTCAAACTAGAAAACAAGCCAAACCTCAACCAAAACCATTGTCTTATTCTTATTGTATGGTTAAAGGGCATTCTAGGTGGGAATGTAGGTCTTCCTAGAATAAGCAAACAAAATCCCACACAATGATCTTATAGCACAAATTGAAAATTTTTACCTTAAAGCAACAAATGAATACACGTAATCAAAAATCAAGGAGCACGGTGTTAGGACCATGGGGTCCGATATTGTAATTAGCTAATTCAGTTTAACAAAATGTGTTTTGTGTGTAATCCTAACATAAGTCCTAAGAGTGAGTACCTCAATACCTGTTCTTCTCCAAGTTCCTCTAAGAGACATTACCGTGCATCACTACCAGTTGACTTGGCTCTCGAAGGATATATTGGAATTTTGTATTTGATTTGGATCTCACACACTCACATCATGCATACATTGCATATAGATTTTATCATAGCATCATGTATGTGATTGGCTTGTGGTTATGAATTAATTTTTCCAAAATGCATCTTTAAAATTAGAAAGGGAAAAACTCAGTTCACAAGATAAAGCAAGAATGAGCAACTCTCTGTTGCTCATTTGAACAAACAAAAGATAAGTTTGTTTTCATTTTTTCGAAGGTTCTATATCAAACGAAAAACTACAACCTCAGAGTTGTGCTTGTTTGATATTCGTTCTTTGTTTGTTCAAACGAACTAGCACTCGTTCGAATGAATGATGGTTTGTTTGAATGAACCTTGGGCAGAAAATAAATTTATAATATGTTTTCATGTTTATTTGGGATTGAACAAGATCTTTGTGAAAATACATGAAAATACAATTGAAAGCAGTAAAAAAATAAAGTGAGAGGGTCTCAAATTGTGAGATCTAAATTGTTGAGAGATTATAAAGCTCATATGAGAGATCTTTCATACATGTCATTCATATATTTCTCTACTCTTGTTCATTAATCGATTTAGATCATCCACTAGATCCAAATCAGATATAAGAGTCATTGTTCATGTCAATTTCACCATTGACAAAATATAGAGTTCAAGCTTGAGGATTCGGCATTAAGAGATCGGTGGACACTGAGGTTGTAAGGACTCACAATTGTTGAGCGGCTTAATCAAAGGATTTCAAGACTGTCGAGGATTTCAATTGTTTAAAGGTTTCGGCTATGAGATGCTTGTAGATTCAAGAGGAAATTGAAGACATGATCAAGGAGAATGGAGCTTGAGGTACTAAGCTTGTTCGTAGATACATTGTAATTTATTTTCCATCGTAGTGGAAGTCTTCCTTCAGCATTGGCCTCGCTTCAGAGTTTTACTCCAAGGATTGTTGTCCTTGGTGTTTTCTCCATCATCAATCGATTTGCAAATCTCTCAATCTTTTCTAATTTATTGATTTATTTAATTGAATGTTCCGCTAGAATATTGAAATTAAGTTTTCATGAAATTCATAATTGTTCTTTAAT